>CM065302.1:33613577-34868577 GCA_032871835.1 Dipteronia dyeriana | reverse complement strand
CAAAGAAAATACTTTCTCACACTAAAAAATGGTTTGGATGCTCTGAAAAACGAGTGAGGAAGAAGATGACATGTAAATATGAGCTCTAGAACAAAACTACATCGTTTTGAAAATGCCCAGAATTTTACTCAGTGCGCTTGTCGACAAGCGCCACACCAGTGCACACCTACTGTCCAGGGGCGATGGTGAGGTGCGCTTGTGGACCAGCGCAGCCGCAACAGTACAAAAGCTTGAGATTCTAGCAACCCAAAACATGACCAAACGACGTCCAAACCTTTCGTATAATATACCGTTGGAAAGGTATGGAAGTATAATTTCTACTCTAATTTATAAAACTTGATTTTGATGTCTGTAGAAACAGTTATGGTCATTTAAGTGACCAAAGGTCAAAAACGGACAACAACCGAGATGCCTTGTTTTTGTGGTCACTTTGGAGATTTCAAAACCAATCCAAACGGTCATGAAATATTACGAATAATATACCGTTGGAAAGATATGGGTGTCTAGTTTATACAGAATTTTTTTAAACACATTTTGAATCATTTCATAAAAAGATATGGTCACTTCTCCCCCTTTTTGTCATAAGATAGACAAATGTGTAATCCCCAAATGGGTCTTTAGCAAAGAGGGTTATTAGCATCAAAGATAAGTGCATAATCATATACATCAACTTTATGCAACTTAATTAAGTGAGAGAGAAGAGCAAGGAGATTTGATTTATAAAAAAATATGTAAGATTATTGCCTTGGATGGAAGACATGCAACATTGAATTTCGAAGCATGGTGTTTGGTAAGGCAAATATCAAAAGAGTTTTCAAAAGAAGTCAAACCAATTTGTACCCTTTTGTCAAAAATGAATAATATATATCATTGTAAACTTTTCAACACACACACAAGCAACCTTTTCAATTCTTAATGTTCAACCAAGACGTGGATATAAAATCCTTATTGGTTGTTGCCTTGTTCAACCATTAAGAAAAGAGACAAGATTATATTTGGATGAAACATCCTTTTTTATAGAATGAACATAAGGTCCTTATTGAGTTTAGCCTTGTCAGATGCTTTCACACACAGTTACACAAACATAAACCATGCATAATATTTAAGCATGTCAACATCAAGTTCCCATAATATGGAGATAAATTATAGGTCAATCAAATATACTTTCCAATCAATTTTCCTAGTTTAAAACTGCATGCTAGAACATAAATAAAACATGGATTACAAACAACGCAAAGACACACATATTGAATAACATATCATATAAATATATAAATGTATAACCATGATTCTCACGAAAATAATTAAAGAGAATAAAGTTGATCAATTTCTACTTATTTCAACAATGCATGGTTGCTCTCTTTGCCTGAGCTCCCTATATAGGGTCAATCCAAACCAAGTCAATGTGGAATATGAGTCCCTATAGACCTATGAAGTCCATTGGACCTAGTTAAGCCTATGGGTGAAACCTTAGCAAAATGACATGTGGGTTCATCCTTTGTAATCCACCTAGGTGACATAATTTCATTCCTAGTGGGCATAGTCATCACATTTCTCAAAGGATCATTTACTTTAGACTTTTCTAGGCATATGAATATTCGCTCTAGCTCTATTCTTTTCAATCAGGCTTTTAGTTCGCATTATTTTGATATACTTGAAGCAATTTGGTGTAATATGACCATAAATGCCACGAAAATGACATGTGGGAATAAAATGAGGGGTCTTACCATTCCTTTGTGAGTACAAAGGAGCTTTCCCATGTCTTTGAGCTTTTCTTTGGTATTGGATTGGTTCTCTCCTCTTTTCTTGTTGAGTTGGAGAAGATTTCTTCCTTGGTTGAACATGCATGAATTGCATCTTGGCTTGGTGGAAACTTTGTTGAGGAAAGCTTGGGTGTGAAGCTCTCATAGATTGAGCTTGTACCATTGATGTTGTCTTCATATGGACACTTTTTGAGCACTCTCCTAGTTCAATCTTATTCCTATGGTGTTGTGGGGGTCAAGATTCTTTGATATCTATGCTCTTGATAAACATCGTCTAACTTGGAGTTGAGGTCTCATTGTCATCTTCAAACCCTAGACCTCTTTTGTCACTTGGTTTCTTGTCAACTCCCAACAAATGGTCAAGCTTCTACGTTCTTAAAGTCATCTTAGCATTAGTTTCTTTTGCTTCTTCAAGCTCTTTTTTCAAGCTTTCTTCATTCTTCTTAGCAATGACTAGCTCTACCTTCAAACTTTCTTCCATTTCTCTTCCACTCTTCATTTTCTCACCCAAGTGAGTCACCTCGGTTGATAGCTTGAGATTATCTTCTTTAAGTCTTTGAATCTTTTTCTTCATTCTCAATCCTGAGCTTTGAAAATGCTTAATGAACCCTTCAAAACCCATATCTCATACATTTCCACTTGTAGAATGAGAAAACGTACTCTCATTACTAAAGTCATCACTAGTGTCATTTGTTGTCATATTAACAACATCCATATAAGTAGCTTCATTAATCACATTTCTAGCTACTTTTCATCTACTCTTTCTTCAGAGTTACATTTGAAGGCCTTAATATTTTTTTCTACATCTTCCACAAGAGAGACTCCAACAGCCGTGTAATTAAGTACAAATTCTTCATCACTTGAAGAATCTTCTTCAATCTCATTTTCGCTTTAAATGGTTGCCATAGCCTTTCCTTTTTTCTTCTTCTTTAATTTAGCACACTCGGAGGCAATGTGACCGAATCCACTACTCTCAAAAAATTGAATGCCCTTCTTGGAGTCCTTCACTTAGGTTTTCTCCTTCTTCTTGAAAGGAGTCTTCTGTATCAATTCCTTTCTACTTGATCTGAAGCCCGTCTTTTCAAATTTGTCGAACTTCTTGAATCTTTCATCATAAGGGCAATCTTCTCATCCGAGTCATCCTCCTCCTTTTCTACTTTGGAGGTCTCTAAGGCTTTGCTCTTATGCTTCTTGGGAGGTGGAGGTGTAGGTGTAGAAATTCATCCACCTAGACTCTTAGGCTAGATGCCTTCCAATCACTTTACTTGGTTTCATTTTCTTGTAGTCAATATTTTCTTCCAGTGCCATCACTTTGGACTCAAATCTCTTGGGAAGTGACCTTATGATCTTTTGCTTGATTCTTCTATCTGAGTATGAGGTCACCTAGTTGATGACTTTGATTAATGATGTCTATCAACTTCACTTGAAAATCATTGAAGCACTAATCCTCCTACATCCTAATTATCTCAATTTACATTTGAAGGACTTGGAGCTTAGAGTCTTTAACTTCCTCGGTTCCTTCATGATCCGTCTCTAAGGTCTTCCAAGTTTTATGTGCTTTTTTGGTGATTTGGATAAGTTTTACTGATTCTCATCCATTGCACTAAACAAGGCATGCATAACCTTATTGTTCCATTTGGAGGCTTCAAATTCTTATGCGCTCCATTGAGACTTAGGCTTGCGAATTTCATCTCCTTTATCGGTGGTCATTGTCGAAGAAGTGTAGCCATCTTTAATTGCAGTCCATGCAAATATAGGACTCCATTTTACCTTTTCATGAGGCATAGTTCACCCCATTTAGCAAAAGAGGTCTTATACTAGAGGCTCCTGAAGTCACTCATATTGTTTGGGTTATAAACGAGATGCAATTGATGCAACAAACAAATGTGCAAAATACGAGCAAGCAAAATGTAAAATGCAAGACACACTCAAAGCACGGAGCACCTAAGTATGTTTAGGCATCGGCTCTGGTACCAATTGAAATTCTCTAAAGATATGTGTCAAAACTAACCTAGAGGGGGGGGGGGGGGTCAATAGGTTTTAATTCGATTGATTAATGACTTTTCAAATTAATTAATGTTAATAAAACTACCCCATATTATTAATTATTCAATCAAGCATAACAATGCACAAAAAAAATAAAGACACAAGGATTTGTTTTACGCATGAAACCCTTAAACTAGGCAAAACTCACGGGCTAACCACTAGACCTAGCTTGACCTCCCGTCACGTCATCCACGGTTACTAACCATTTCACTATACCCAATGGGCCTATAATAGTGATCTTGGACCAATAAGCTTGTGGACTAATCACTTATTCACAAAGCTTAACCACCAATGAAGAGAGAATGCAACCTATGTGAATATATGGAAATATTCTAGTTGCGAAAATGATAGGTCAACATATTTAACCTTATCTAATGATTTTAAGATAGCAATGAATGTAAAATCCTATATATCGATGATCTAAATGCAAATACAAATAGATTTAGCTAGAAGGAAAAAATGGTCCTAAACTCTAGCTATCACAAAACACAAATATCGACCATTAATCAACAACCCCAATCATGTTATAAACGCAATTAAACTCAAAGGCATGCATTAATGAACAATAAATGATATTCCTTGGTAAACATGACATATGAATGACATAAAACTATCTTGTGCATGTAGAAGTTACCTAGTCAAGAAAAACATGAAGACCTATGCTTGAAGATGCAAAGATTAGGCTAGATGCTCAAGGGATGGAATTTGGTTGAGTAAAAAATGGGTTCTTGGATCTCTCTCTCACTAGAAGTCAATTTCTCTAACTTAGGGATTCTGATTTCAGAGATCTATATCTAATTGAAGAAAAAGATGATATATATAGGTGTAAAAAAAACGAAGCAGAGGGAAACCCAAAATTGTCGTGAGACAGTGTAATTTAATTTAGTGTCTTAAAAATCTTAACTTCTGTAAGTAATTCATTCCACGTGGGAATGACCCTTGCTTGCCTATTGTACTATCGTTTATGATTTTTGATAATAGTTTTGTTTGCCATTTTTTCAACCAATAAGTTTTTGGTGTCGCTGCCGGGGAATAAATTGCTCACTTTAGTCTTGAGTTTGTTTTTTATTTATTTTATGCTTTTAGATTTATTTGTTAATTTTTATTTCATTTTTATTTTGAAGGTTTATGCACGGTCGTCTTCTGTTGATACTCATCCTATAGAACAAGATCCTGAGATCGAAAGAACTCTACATTAACTGTGAAGAAATCAAGAAAGAAACACGGCGGACGATCTCCCACCAAATCAAACGGTTGTCCAAGCAGCATTGAACAATCTCACTAGACCTCTCAAGGAGTTCATAATCCCTAAGGCTTTGGACCAACCATCACGCATCATTCTTCCGCCCAACATCAATTTCGAGATCAAAAGTGGTACAATCCATCTTCTTCCAATTTTCTATGGAAAATCGGAGGAGGATCCTAACATCCACAAAAAGGAATTCTTTACTATAGGGAAAATCACACGCAGCGGGAACATGAAAAATCGAAATTTTGGGTTTGTGTATAAATAAAAATTTTCTCTTTATAATAACAAGAACCTTAACCCTAGATTAATTGATGTATATAAAAAGTGTCGTACATTTTTCTCGTTACGATTAAACAAGCGCCGAATTGATTCCACAAGATCTTCCAATCCAATCACGAACGTGAATCACCTAGGAGTGTGGGCTCCCTTTCTTTTAATCGTATACCACGAACGTGAATCACCTAGGAGTGTGGGCTCCCTTTCTTTTAATCTTATACCTGAGGATGAAAACAGACAAAATCTTCTTCTTTATTAGTTATAATAATCCTCCAAGAAGAAAACAAAGAACGTTAGGTCACTTGTGAATTATCAATAAATTTGATTGAAACTTGTGTGAACCTTGATTCGATGTTGTACACAAAACATTTTGATGTAAAGGCTACTAGTGTACTATCAAAAACTAAACGTTCTTTCTTCATTTTCTGCTTTGCCGAATCACACACTATTTCTTTTAGTTGATGAATTTTGTCTAGAGTAAAATCAGATTTTTTTCCCTCAAAATTCCTATGGTGACCGAATTCTTCTCTTAGAAAAATAGGGCTTGTCGAAATCTCTTTTTGAAATTACCTTAGGCTAGCCAAAATTAACACACACACACACACACACACACATATATATATAGGATCGTAAATCCTCTCATAAGAAGGATTTACTTGGTTGGCAAGAATCCTTTCCTTAGGTTGATTTATTTGATAGTTCAGAATCCTTATCTAAAAGGAGTTCTATCCTAATATATATATATATATATATATATATATATATATATATGGGTTGGCCGAAATTTCTATAGAATATATATTAGGATCACAAATCCTTTCCTAAGAAGGATTTACTTGTTTGTTAAGAATCCTTTCCTTAGGTGGATTTACTTGGTGGTTAAGAATCCTTTTCCAAAAAGAACTCTTTCCTTCACCAAGACTCCTAATCCAACTCAATAGTGTATTTGTAACAATATTAAAGACATCTTAATTTGATTAGATAAATAACACCTTTTATTTATCTACTTATCAAATATAGTCTTTAATATTAACTATACTACTAACAATAGTATAATTTTAGGACACCATCTCCTACTACGAAAAAGATTTTGGATTTTAATTAAATAATTAATTAATTTCCATTTAATAAAATAATAAAATAATATAATATAATTAAGCTATACTAAATAGCCTTGCCTCTCAAACCATATATACGGGCCAATATATTATTTTCTTATTTTATTATATCCATTTGACCTTTATAAAAAGTCCATATGTGAACTAGACCCATTCTTACAAAAAGAAACAAGCCCACATGCCTCAATAAAATTCTAGATGGACCTCTAAATTGGTCCGGTAGAATATATCAAGTGATCCATGCAAGTTTGTGTGGATTGGGGATCTTGGCAGACTATCTAAATTTAAGCTCCATTAGACACAACCCAATCACAATCAACAAATTATTCACTTAGGTCCGATCTATTTAATTTTAGTTCATTCCACTAAAGAACTAAAAGTGAACTCTTAAATAAAGATAGAATAAGTTAATGTTACTCATTCATACCCTAGACAACCTTTATTGGAGAAAGTGTATCCTCGTGAAGATTATCAGTAATCGCCAAAAGCTCATAGACCGCCTATAACTCACCAAGTTACCATATTTACTCATATGACCACATTTTGAACTTGGATATTTTGACTTGTCTATAAGCCATATTTCAATAGACACCATTGAAAACTTAACGTTAAGATTTAATATCCAATACCTCAAAACATCTATATGATGATATTCTACTCTCATTTAATAAATGGAGCCATGATGTCTATATCTATAAATGATGTCCATATCTATAAATGATGTCCTCTATCGATTAATAAATGAATACCACCAAACTATCGATTATAGACTATGATATATAATCGTACTCATTGATAGCTCAAATGATAACACTTGCAGCTATAAGTCCATCATTTATCTCAGGATTGAGATGGACTCTCCGATTATCTTCAAATGAAAACTTTTATCCATTGATAGTTCTAGATAAAGTATTTTTTTGTGATCCAATTCAATGCACCAGTGCACTAGATTATTTTGCCCAAAGACACCACACTTTTATGATTTTAGATTCAGCATAACACATTTGATCCCACTTAAATGCTAGCAAAAGAATCTACAACTTTGACAAGATAAAGGCGCCCAACCTTTTATCTTAAGTTGTGAATATTATTCAAGACTAACTAAAGAATTATGTCTACCTTATACATATCTAGATGTATGGACAATTCTTTTTTTCTCATAGTCTTTTGACCTTATAATTATTTACTTTTGACAATTATAATAATTAAACTATAAATGTTATAAGATTTGTTAAACTAGAAATCACTTTATTAATATGAAAAGATTGTCAAATACATTACTATACTCTTGCTATCGAGTATAATCCCAACATTTACGATATGCACCACTATCACCAATGGAGGCGAGAATGATGAAATAATTTTGTTGAGACCTTTTCTCTTCTCACCCAAGGATAAAGCCAAGAAGTGGCTCTACTTAATACCAAGTGGATCCATTGGAACATGGGTTGATCAAGCGACCAAGTTCCTTTCAAAAGTCTTTCCAGCTCAACGTACAAACAAAATTTGATAAGAAATTATGGGGGTGCAACAGCTCGATGGTGAACCATTCCATAAATATTGGGAGCGTTATCAACGGCTACTCAACTCGTGCCCACAACATGGGATAAAATAACATTACCTTATTCAATACTTCTAAGAAAGGTTGCTTAACTCTAAGAGGATCATGGTTGATGCTACAAGTGGAGGGGGATTGATGAACAAGAATGCATTAATGGCTAAGGAGATAATTGAGAGGCTTTCAGAGAATTCTCAGTAATTCAACTATCGAAGAACCCCTTCAAAGAAAGCTGGAATTTATGAGGTGAGCAGTACCACAAATCGCCCATTTGACAAAGTTAACTCAATAATTGGTCCCGAATTCTCAAGTGTGTACGGTATGCACAAATCCAGGACACTCTTCGGAGACATGTCCGAGTCTAGGTGGCAATGGTGAGGAGATGGCAAATTACGTGCAACAACAAAGGCAAAGGAATGATCCATTCTCTAACACATATAATCCAGGTTGGCGACAACATCCAAACTTTTGGTGGAAGAATACACAAAATGCATTAATGCCACCACCGGTTTAAAATCAATTTGCATCTCAATAATCTCCAAGACAAGATAAGTCTGTCGATGAACTCATGGAAACTTTAGCACTAAGTACCCAATCTTTTATGCATGAAATAAGGAAATCTTTCAAGAACATAGAGAACCAAATTACGTAAATGGCACCCTCATTAAGCCAAAGAGACGAAGGTAGACATCCAAGCCAAGTGATCTAAAACCCAAAAGGAAGTCAAGAATCCGCAAAGGCAATCACTCTTCGAAATGGCAAGAAAGTGGGACAAGAAAAGGAAAAGATGTAAGTAGACATTGAGGCCTAAGAAAAAGAAAGAGAAGTCCTTCAAAAGAATCGACAACAAAAGAAGAAGGATACGGTGGTGGAGAAACCAAGCGCAGAAATTTTAGCACAAGTACCTTATCTAGGAAGACATGTAAAGGGAAAAAGAGAGCAAAGCACGAAAGACATCCTTGATACCTTTCGGAAAGTACAAATCAACATTCCTCTGCTAGATTTTATTCAACAAATTCAAAGGTATGCAAATTTTCTTAAGGAATTGTTCAAAAATAAGAGAATATTCAAGGAGAAGGAGACAGTGGCTACCTCCAAAACTCCAAACTAAGAGAATATTCAAGGAGAAGGAGACGGTCTCTGATGTGATCTTACGCAAGCTACCTCCAAAACTCAAGGATTCAGGGAGCTTCATGATTCCGTGCTTTATCAGAACCCAAAGGTTTGAACGGGCTTTACTTGATTTAGTTTTTTCTATAAATTTAATGCCTTTTTCTGTGTTTGAATCTTTGAAGATAGTTGAGCTCAAGAAGACCTTTGTGAGTATACAACTTAAGGATTGATTAATTTTATACCTAAGAGGAGTGCTAGAAGATGTACTAGTCAAGGTTAATGAATTAATTTTTCCAGCCAATTTTCTAGTACTCGAGATGGAGGATGCTCCCACTCCCGGAAGAGATATTCCTTTGATCCTCAGAAGACCGTTCATGAGGACGGCAAAGATAATGATCAATGTTTATGAAGGAACACTTACGATATCAATGAATGAAGAGACAGTAAAATTCAATATTTTTTATGCTTTTAAGTTTCCTAACAATGAGGGTGCATGTTTTTCTATGGATATTATGGATGAATTGGTCCAAAAAGCAATTGAAACATCACAATGGGAAACTCCATTAGAAAAGGTATTAATTCACGATTTACAAACAGAGGAAGATGTATCAAATCTCATGCGGGGACTTATGGCATGATCCGTGGTCATGTTCGTCTCCAAGAAAAGAGGAAAATCAAGATACAGGTGTAAGTCCCACCAAGTTCTATGAAATAGATGTCCTTGGATCTATAAAGCAACCGAGCGGTGCTCCTGACTGCTTTGCAATGGAAGTGCACGAATATGAAAATCTATTAGACTTATCTAATGAAGATTTAGATGCTTTCATGGAAAGTTTAGAGGATGAGTCAAATAAGGTGGTTGATAAGTTAAAAAATCAAAGAGTCACTTCTTCTTATTTAGATTTGATGGCAAGAATTGAAGTCCTTAAAAAAGAGAGGGAATCTTCTTTGAAGAAATTTGAGTTGTTTGCTTGAGAGAGAGAAGAACTCAAAATGGAGTTTGGCTAACGAATACAGCTTATGAAGGCCAAGATTGAACAGAGAGATAGAGCTTTAGAGATTATAAAGAATAAAGAATTTGACAACATTGCAAAACTTGCAAAGGCTGATAAAGAGATCAAGTCATTGACTGCCGAGGTAATGAAACATCCTGCAGGAGTTCAATTTGACAAAGTAAGTAAAAATGAGTCAAGTAAGTCGATCATCAAGAGGAGAAGGAAGAGAAGAAACAGACAAAAAGGGCAAGCTTTACCACCTAATCCTAGCCACCAAGAGAGTAACTTTCCTAGATTTTTTCCTGATTGCCATTATTGCAATATGAAGGGTCACATTCAACCAAGGTGTTACAATAGACATTGGAAATGGATGAATGACAGTTGAAATCATGGAAGTAACAAGGCAAGGCATGTATGGATAAGAAAAGATGATCTAAAGAAAGTTGGTGTCAATTTCCACATGCCCAACTGTGTGGTTGATGGATGAGGTAATGAGTTGAATGCATCGAGCCACGATGTTAAACCAAGCGCTAGGTGGGAGGCAACCCATCCAAGTTTTTCTTTTTCTTTTTCTGTTTGTCACTCCTCCTTCCCTAGTTCTTTCATTCTATTTATTGTTCATACATTGAGGACAATGTTTTGATTAGGTTTGGAGATGTGGTTTAATATTTTGTTTTTATTTTTGTGTACTTTTGAATCTTTGAGTTTTCATGTTCCGCTAGAGATATTTTTAGGCAAACTTTTTCATTTAAACTATACCTTTTGGTAAGGATTTTTTTTTTGTCCACGTAAGGTTCTTCTATTTTTCAATACGAATCAAACGGTATAAAGAATGAAAATTTATGGACGATATTTTTAAAGTTATGATCAATTCTTTGATAAAAAGTCAGAAGCGATGCTCTATTTCACGAATCTGAAAGTGAGCTGTTTTCATCGCTTGTTTTCACATTTTTCTAAACGATTTTTTAAATGTGTTCTAAATAAAAAGTGTTTGTTTGCATGTCCATTTTCTTATGTTAAAATTTGAGCATTTTGAGAGATATGCATCAATTAACGGACATACAACAATTTTAAAAGTCTTCAGTTTTTGAAATTTTTGCTCTCTATTTTTTTAGATATTTCTTTTGTGTGCTTTAAAAGCCGGTATGTATACTTTAGTCACTGATTTTAGACTAACGTCTTGCCACTTAGAGAAGTGCATTACATTTTTCAAAACTTATGACATAATCTTGATGTGATAGTGGATAGGATACTTAGTTGGGTTGCAATGATTAATAGTGGAGACTACCTCTGTGAGTTCACTAAGCCAAAAAGTATACAATAAATGACATTATATGAGGGTTTTATTATTTATACTTCTAAACACTTGTTAGGTTCTTAGTATTAGAATTGATCTCAATAGGTTAAAGAACATTCATCATAAAAGATATCACATGTGGACTTTGCTCTTATTTTGGTTGAACCATTAGAAGTGACATAGGTAATATGTGTTTAACCTAGATAAAGAGCCTTAAATTTTCATACCCATGTGTGTGCTCCATTAGCCATTTTGAATCCAAACACTTAAAAACCTTTTTCTTTCATCACCCACATAATCCCTATCCCTTATACACAATATATATTGGTCGTACCCTATAGCTTGGGATCATGTCGAGTGGAAGAAGTCAAGAGAAAGATGAGGTTCAAGTTCAAGAAGAAGATGAAGAAAAGAAGAAGAGAACCATGGGTAAGTTCTATGGAATGCAGGTACTAAGGTATATAAAGGAATAAAAAATGATTTTAAGAAATGCAAGAAAAGATAAAAAAAAAAGACAAAAAAAAAGCATAAAAAATAGCAAAATTTGAAGAAGGGCAAAGCAATGAAAAAAGAAGAAGAAAGAAAAATGATGAAAAAAAAAGAGGAACTTAAGTTGAGTACTTACTTGAAAAAGAAGTTGATGAAATTGATGAAGAAGCTTGGATGCAATCACAAAGAAGACTCAAAGGAGAGATGTCCACGCATCGACATATCACGATACATCTCTTGGCATGATCTTAAGCCCTTTGAAATTCCTTTTTCCGTTCTTTCTGTTAACCTTTCACCCAATGGCCCCATTACAACCAAAGAAAAGACCTAATTGATCTTTTGGGAATGCTAGCTCGAGAGTAAAGGTAAACATGTGGTCTATATTGTTCTTAATGTCTGATTTCGTTCATGAGAGATCCTTTGCATTAAATCAAGCGTTCTTCCAATGATGTATTCATATGCGATTATAACTTAAAATTGCGTATGCATAACTTCATTCACATATGCTTGATGAGTGTATTTGCCTAGGTTATGTGTAAAAATATGAGTGACATCTTGTGAGAATTAGAGTCGAGGCGAATTATGTCTATGGCATTTAATGATGTATTTTTGAAGCTAAAGTGTCTTGAGTATGGGCATTTCATTCAAACAAAGCAATGCATTCAAATTTGTGACATAATTTTAGTCTTTATTCAGTGGCTTTTGCATGCATTGGCTTTAAATGGTACATTAGAGTTGCATCCTGATTATTTGATTCTCCGCATATTTATGTTTGTGGGTAGCATTGTTGTAAACCCTTAGGAGACTATAACTCCTCCTACTAGGGACACCTAGAGGTTTAAAGGCTTGTAGCATGCGCTCATTGCTATCGTGTTTCCCTACGAAAATGGCCTAGTTTATCTTAAGTTATTTTTATTTTTTATTTTTATTTTGATTTTGCTCGAGGACTAGCAAAAGCTAGGTTTAGGGGCATTTGTTAGGTTGATAAATGTTGATATTTGAGACCCCTAATTTCTATGTTTTTTGCTATGTTCTTGAGTGAAATTGAATATTTTAATGTGTTTGTTGAGATTGTGTTGAAGATAGCTTTTGGAATAAATTTGAAGATAAAAAGGTGATTTAAATGATTAAAGAGATTAAAGTGTAATTGTCGCAAGAAGGGACCAAAACTTAATTAGCCAAGTCATTTGCAAACAATTGCAAATCGCTGTGCACTTATATTGGCGCTTGCATGACATGGTCAACATCGGCCTTTGTTAATTTATCAAGTGTTGTATTAGCGTTGTGACCCTACATAGTGGTCCCACAGTGATCGTTACGTATTTTTGATGGAATTCTACTCCAAATTGGTCCTGAATTATCCCAGAACTTTCCAAATCAAATCGTAAAAGACTCTAAAAAATCAAGACATGATTTGGAAATTTCCTAAACTCAATTTAGGATTTAATCATCAAAAACGAACTCCAAGTTAGGAAAGAATTTTGTTCCTTAATTATTTTTATTTTCCTACTTTGTGTGTTTCCTACATCAAAGCAAATTGGTAATCCATAAGGAGTAGTCCCCTATAAATACCAAGAGTTTCTTCAAGAGAGGGGGTTAGAGATTCAACATTAAAGATTAAAGATTGAAGATCTTTCATAGTTTTTATTTTCTCTATTCTTCTACCTTTCTTTATTTTTAATGTATTTATTTGCTTTTATAGTTATGATGTGTAGCTAACTCTTTATTGCTTGGGCTAATTTGAAGCCCTAGACATGATTCTAATTCCATAGAAAAATTATTTTAATGAAGTATTGTAGGGAAAAACGGTTTCAAAATGCAACGGAAGCTTGATAAAAATAAATTAGGGTTTGCGTATAAATAAAAAATTTCCCTTTTATGCAACGAGAAACTTAACCCTAGATTAATTGACGTATATAAAAAGTGTTGTACTTTTTTTCTTGTGACGATTGAACAAGCGTCGAATTGATTCCGCAAGATCTTCCAATCTAATAACGAACGTGAATCACCTAGGAGTGTGGACTCCCTTTCTTTAAATTGTATACCTGAGGATGGAGACAAAACAAAATCTTTTCTTTGTTAGTTACAAATATCCTCAAAGAGAAAAATCCAAGAACGTCCGGTCACTTGTGAATTATCAATCAATTTGATTGAAACTCGCATGAACCTTGATTCTATGTTGTACACAAAACAAACTTTTGATGTAAAGGATACTAGTGTACTATCGAAAACAAAAAGGTTCTCTTTTTCTCTTTTCTCCTTGGCCGAATTCCACACCCTTTTTCTAAGAGTTGATTGAATTTTGTGTAGAGCAAAAATTAATTTTTCTCCCTTAAAGTTCTCTCTTTGAAAATTACCTAGCATGGCCGAAATTTTAATCATAGAATTCTTAGAGCTGGCCGAAAATCTCATGCTCATATATATAGGATCATAAATCAATTCCTAAGAAGGATTTACTTGGTTGGCAAGAATTCTTTCCTTAGGTGGATTTATTTGGTAGTTAAGAATCCTTATCTAAAAGGAAATCTAACTTCTCCTATATCCATATGGGTTGGCCGAATTTCTCATTGATATAGATTAGGAGAGTTTATTCTTTTCCTAAGAAGGATTACTTGGTAGTTAAGAATCCTTTCCTTAGGTAGATTTACTTGGTGGTTAAGAATCCTTTTCAAAAATGAATTCTATCCTAACACCAAGACTCCTAATCCAAATCAATAGTGTATTTGTAACCATATTAAAGACTTCCTAATTTGATTAGATAAATAATTCCTTTTATTTATCTACTTATCAAATATAGTCTTTAACATTAACTATACTACCAACAATAGTATAGTTTTAGCAGACCATCTCCTACTAGGAAAAAGATTTTTACTTTTAATTAAATAATTAATTAATCAACAAATTAATTAATTAAATAAAAATAATATATTTAAGCTATTTTTAATAGCCTTTGCCGCCCATACCAAATATATGGACCATATATTATTTTTATTATTTTATTAAATCCATTGGACCTTAATAAAAAAAAGTTCACATGTGAACTAGACATATTCTTATAAAAAGAAACAAGTTCTCATACCTTATTACAATTTCCGGTAGAATATATCAAATGATCCATGTAAGTTCGTGTGGATTAACCTCTAATAGACACAACCCAATCACAATCAACAAATGATTCACTTAGGTCCGATCTATTTATTTTTAGTTCATTCCACTAAAGAACTAAAATTGAACTCTTAAATAAAGATAGAATAAGTTGATGTCAGTCACTCATACCCTAGACGACTTTATTGGAGAAAAGTGTATCCTCGTGAAGAATATCAGTAATCGCTAAGAGCTCATAGACCACCTATAGCTCCCCAAGTTACCATATTTACTCATATGACCACATTTTGAACTTGGATATTTTGACTTGTCCAGAAGCCATGTTTCAATAGACACTATTGAAAACTTAACGTTAAGATTTAATATCCAATACCTCAAAACATCCATATGATGGTATTATACTCTCATTCAATAAATGGAGCCACGATGTCCATATCTATAAATGAAGTCCTCTATCGATTAACAAATGAATACCACCAAACTATCGAGGATAGACTATGCTATATAATCGTACACATTGATAGCACAAATGATAACACTTGCAACCATAAGTCCATCATTTATCTCAGGATGGAGATAGACTCTCCGATTGTCTTCAAATGAAAACTTTTATCCATTGACGGTTCTAGATAAAGTATTTCATTTTGTTCCTATTCAATGCACCCAGTGCACTAGATTCTTTTTCCCAAAGACACAACACTTTGATGATTTTAGACTCATCATAACGTATTTGATCCCACTCAAATGCTGGCAAAAAAATCTACAACTTTGACAAGATAAAGGTGTCCAACCTTCTATCTTAAGTTGTGAATATTATTCAAGACTAACTAAAGAATTGTGTCTACCTCATACATATCTAGATGTATGAACGATTCTTCTTTTCTCATAGTGTTTTGACCTTATGATTAGTTACTTTTGACAATTATAATAATTAAACTATAAATGCTATAAGATTTGTTAAACTAGAAATCTCTTTATTCATATGAAAAGATTGTTAATTACAATATTACGCTCTTGCTATCAAGCATAATCCTAACAATCTCCCGCATGCTCTATAGCAAATGTGTCATATTTCTCATCCCCACGTTCTCTAGACGCCCATCAAAACTCTTTTGAGGAAAAGCCTTTGTAAATGGATCTGCTAGATTTCCGCTGACGCGATTTTGGTAATCGTCACATCACCCATATGCACAATTTCCCTTAGAATATGGTACTTTCTTTCGATGTGTTTCCCTCTCTTATGACTTCTTGGTTCTCTCGAATTAGCCACTGCTCCGCGATTGTCACAATAGATAGTGATCTGCTTATTCGCATCAAGAACCACTTCCAAGTCAATCATGAATTGGAGAAGCCAGACAACCTCTTTGGCAGTCTCGCATGTGGCTACATACTCGGCTTCCATGGTGGAATCAGCAATACAAGATTGCTTGATACTCCTACATATGATTGCCTCTCCTTCAATAGTAAACACAGATCCTGATGTTGATCTTCTTGAGTCAGAATCATACTGAAAATCAGAATCTGTATACCCAACGGGAATTAAATCACCTCCAGAGTATACAAGCATATAATCTCTCGTTCTTATAAGATACTTGAAAATATGCTTGACTGTCGTCCAGTGATCAGGACCAGGCTTCGATTGAAACCTGCTAACTATGCCCACAGCAAAACAAATATCTGGTCTAGTACAGAGCATTGCATACATGAGACTTCCAACTGCCGATGCATATGGAACCTTACTCATGAATTGCTCTTCATGCTCACTCTTAGGAACTTGTTCCTTGGAAAGTTTGATTCTATGTCTAAAAGGTAACATACCTTTCTTGGAATCTTGCATGGAAAACCTAGACAAGATTTTATCTATGTATGAAGCTTGGGATAATGCAATCGTTCTATTCTTTCTATCCCTTATGACTTGGATACCAAGAATATAACTTGCTTCTCCTAAGTCCTTCATATCAAATTGTTTTGCTAACCATTCTTTTATTGATGTCAATACACCTACATCGTTTCAGATGAGTAGTATATCATCAACGTAAAGAACTAGGAAAACCAACTTGTTGCCTTTAATCCTTTTGTATACATAAGGTTCATCAAGGTTTTGAATAAATCCAAAACCTTTTACGACTTGATCGAGCCTTATGTTCCATGATCTGGATGCTTGCTTCAATCCATATATGGATCTTTGCAATTTGCATACCCTTTCCTCTTGGCCCTTTTCAATGAATCCTTCTAGTTGCATCATATATATGCTTTCGTAAAGCGCTTGACAGAGAGATACATCAGACCTAGATGCACGGGTGCCGCACAGGTAGCCTACCCACGTAATCATCCGCACACTACCCTATATAGGGATGCCAAAAAGAAAAACTAACATAGTAAGCACACAACGGAATGCACAGAAAAAAGACACGAAGTCACAATGCAAAATGAACATGCAAGAATGAAAATGGAGTGTGTGTGTGTGTGAGAAACTAAATCTCTTCAAAGTGTTAAGCAAAGTGCTAAGCGATATACCTTTGATGTGATCTTGAGTTTGATGAAGCCGTTAAAGTTTGATCACGAGAAATAAGTCCTAATCTACCCTTACAAGTTAATCCCTAATTGTGGTTTGTCAATCGAAATAAACTAATTAACAATTGAGGAATTTACAATATCCTATGGAAACTAGAAATGATCAATGAGAACACTGTGTATATTTTTCTAGTTTTTAATCCAAACAAATGACATCACACAAGTGATACATGTAACATATGAAATGTATGGATTAGGTACTGTTCATGAAGAACTAGACATAGGCATAAAAGTTCACAAACAAATGTTGCCTAGTTCTTATATATTAACAAAACCTAGAGTATGCAATTCTAATAAATACATAAATAAATCCTAGATATTGTTCAAGAAAACTAAAGCTTGAAAATATAACATATTCATTAAGTACATTTTCAAACTTTAGAACTAAAACCATAAATGTTAGAATCAAAAGATATGTTCAATAAAATTCTCTAGCAATCATTTAGGACACATACTCACAAAATAATCAATTAAATCTCATAGGCTATAAATATAAAATTAAATATGCTAATCTTAAATATATTCAAAAAGATTCCTAACACATGTAAAGACTATCAATCATTAAGATAAACCAATTAACACACATATGGCCCTAGATTATAAGCTAGTCACAATACAACTCCCAAACATGTGAGATTTTAGATTTAAAAAAACCTAAATCATATTTTAGTCTCTAATTAGACAAATATAGTTTATAATTGAAGCTCTATCTTCTAATAGCATTTGGTCATGCAATATATACATAAATCAGAAGAAGACCCAATCTATTTGAGCATTAGAAACTACAAAACTCAAACGATAATTAAATATCTTGTTAACTTGAATGCAGTCACGAAATTGATGTAGAACCACCAAAATACTTGAACTAATGACTTCAATATTTCATAGAGAAGATAAAAAAATTCAAAATGAATTTTCTCTTTTTGAATCACTCGATTTCGGTATGAAATGAGTGAGATATGAGGTTTTGAAGTTGAGAGACAAATCAAACAAAAATTCTACAAATGGTCTTCTTAAAAGAGAAAGGTGTATTTAAAAGATATTGGAAGGAATCTTGTGTGGCATTGGAGAGGCCGTGGGTGATAGGGTGTGACACATAGTATCACCATGCCTCCACGGGGACAGAGGATGTCCCTCCTCGCAAAGGCCACGCACCTCAACAGGAGAGGAGTGCATGTGGCAATTTGCCATTCCTCTCTACCACGTCACCTCTCGCGTTCTTTGTTCGTTCTCTGGTCTTCGAAGTCCGATTTTAAATTCGTTTTCAAATTACAAATTAGAAATCTCTCATGGGCATGGAATTCTACAAAATTTCAAGAAAAATATTGAAATCGACTAGATACATAAGGACTAAAACCATGCATAATCTCAGAACTCGAATTTTTTTAACTAAGTAACCAAAACGTTCGAAACTAAATAAAGAAAAATATGAGAACATATTCAAGTCTGACATCACTAAAAGGTAGACAAAAAAATACAAGAACATAAAAGTATACAATTTCTTAGAGATAGTCCTAGAACATGCATTTTTATAAAATTCATTAATTTAAATCTCATGCATGATCATACAACAATATGTGTGTATATGTGTTTTACCAATTGAGTGCAATGATACATGGACACAAATGTATGCAATGTGTGTGTGTGTGTGTGTGTGTGTTTTACCAATTGAGTGCAATGATACATGGACACAAATGTATGCAATGTGTGTATGTGTGCGCATATGGCTTGCAAGAGGAGAAAAAATCATAATACCTTAGCATCCAAGTAAGAATCTTTCCTCATGAAGATGCACTTTGCATGAGAAATTGCTTTCCTTCTTTGAAGGTCATATCAAACACGAACCACTTCAGAAACTAGTCAATATATACAAAGAGAGTTTTGTTATGGAATCAAGTCAACACAAATGTAAAACCTAACAATCTCTCCCTTTGGCTATTACAAGACAAAACCTCAACTTCACCATACAATGTTCACTCAAATTTTCTCATTGTTGATCGCATTCACACATCCTCACATTACAAAGAGATCCATGGACTAAAATGTCTTCATGTCTTCATAAGTCTTCAAGAATCTCTTCTTTCATCATTAAAACACCTGTGAGAAAGACATAACCAAACAAATAAGAAATCTTCTACAAAGAAGATTGGTGAGATATATTCACACAAAAAAACAAACAAACAAGTAACCAAAACTCCCCATATGTCATATAAAATTCACTTAAAGCTCTTCCTAATTTTCTTATCCTTAACGATCCAGAGTTTTATCCCCCTTAAGAAAAGAATTTTCAATTTTCTCCACAAGAGTGATGTTCATTTCTCCCCCTTTTTGTCAAGGAATTGACAAGGGATACATGCTCAAAACATGAGATACTATGCAAACAAGTTGTATAGAGAACAAAGTTAATTAAACTAAGCTCCCCCTTAACATATGTTCTTCATTATAACTAACAAGCAAGATTATCCGTAAGGGAATCACACAATCATACATTTCAATCATTAAGATAAAATATATCATTACTTTTCAAAGTCCAAGAGAGAGAATCATAGATTTTCATTAATCTCTCAAAAATAGTCTCACCTTTCAAATGAATCAAGCACATGAAGCAAAATGTGTGTGTGTGTGTGTGTGTGTGTGTGTGTGTGTGTTTGTGTGTGTGTGTGTATGAAATGCTTCTAGCATATCTAAAAGGAGCAATTGAATTATCAACATACAAACCATATCAACATCTATCCATCTAAAGCTTTTCCAATCTTGGTCAAACCGATTATCATCCAAAATTTTTGTTTGTAAGAGAATAACTTTCAACATAAAAGTGTGTGTGTGCATGTGGCTTGTCATTCCATTTCTGTTTTTCAACCCGAGCAAATATAATTTTCAACTGTACTCCTTAAGATTTTGAAGCTTCAATCAAAGATTTTTTTTATTGATTCTTTTCAACAATTCTTTGATTTTTTTATTACTTCATGACTAATTTCACTCATCATATTGGTGTAGCCCTTTCCTATGTTAAGCGGATGCACAACCAATATGTGTAGCCCTTTTCATAAAGGAGAGTTTTATGTACTAGTTAAAAGACTACTAGGTGCATCGATAACTTACATATTTTTAGACTCAACTTACTCAAACAAAACATATGAGAGAAGCAATATGCGCATGATCTGAAGGCAATATAAAGAAATTTGCTCAAGATCACTACTTCTCAAGAAAGCAGCTTTTAGAGAATATGAAGCTCATATTTTTCAAAGATGTCACTCATCAATCAAACATGTAAGTACAAGAGATAATTCGTGCACCATGTAAAAGGTCTTTGTGAACAATTTCACTAGAAGATCTCTAGATGGTAACTATTGAAGAAAACCGTATGCATCTTAAACAAGTTCTCTAAAATAACATGTTGTATGATGTCATGCAAATAAAGAGTTGAAAGATGAAACAAGATAGCAAGCTTTAGAGTAAAGATATACCTTAGTAAGCTTTTAGTCAATGTAAAGACTTCACTCTTTTCTTGATCTCTCTTAGCTTATTTATCCTCATGACAAAAAGTTATTGATATGTCTTCCCAAGAGATTAAAGACCAAACTCCTCAACTCAAATCAAATATAAAAATTTCTTTCTTTAAAAGTCTTAACAATGATCATCACCAAAGAGATTTTAAAAATAGACTTCTCTAAAGTCAATCAACAAGTTTGACTATCATTGTAATTTTTGTGAGATAGCTAAGTTCAGGTCAAAGTCAGAGAGAAACAAAGCAAGCTAGATAGGTTACTCAAACTTGACACTAATTTTAAAGCTAACTCACATGTGCTACTTGGACTAATGGTACGAGCACTCACCCTTGACCCATTTGGTCTTGGCTGAGCTAACACATAAACCGTCATGATCATTTATCACGATAATATTATATCTAGAAGATAAATCACCAACTATCTTCTATATAAAGATATTAATCATGTTAATCACATCAATATTGCCATGAACAAAGATATCATCAAGACTATGGATACGATCATGTGAAATACTCTTTTGTATCCAATTCTTTATGACATTTGTAAGTTCCTCATATTTTTGATTGACTTTTTTTGTTGACAAATCATACTTGGGGTTTATCTTGTAAGGATAGATTAGGCCTTCATTGTGTATGTTCAAGCTTTAAAGGCAATCTCAAGACCTCAAGCTAAAGAGCACTTCAAAGGTATATCACCTATGCTTAACTCTTTGAAGAGATGTAGTTCCACATATACACTACTCTATGCATGCCTTACTCTTGCATTTGTATTTTGAACTTTTATATGTGAGCATCTTTACACTTCTCACTCATGCACCTTATTGAGTAGCTCTAAGTGTGGTTGTGTTCTTTCTTTTCATTTTCTGTTGGTTGATCAGGAAATTCCCCGCATGGACGATGGTGTGCTTGTCATAGCCCATTGAGAGACCTTATACCGGTCTCTGTTGCATGGGTAGCGCATGGGTCCCTACCCATGTAGTAACCCGTACATTGAAGCCTGGATTGTCTTGGGTCTCTTTTGTATGGGTAGTGCGCGGGTCCCTACTAGCGTAATCTCTCTGCTGTATTTTTGTTGCCCAGATATGCCGGTAGTGCACTGACGATCTCATTTGTCGTATATGCAACGTCAAAACAAAATTTATAAAACCGCAACTGTGCACTCAAATGTATAAAACAAGTATCGTGGTAAGTTAAGGTATCGTCCACATAGATAGAGTTATAGCTATGATCAAATTGTTACTCTATAACTAAATGAAAGAAAAGTAAATTGCAATGGTTGTTGATTTGAAATTAACTAAAATGAAAACTAAATTGTAACTAATTAAAATACAACTACGTTAGTGTATGATAAATGGACTAAGAGGTTGATGAATCCAACATACAAACAATGAGAAAAGATGAAACTCACAATAATGAACATTAGCCAAATGTAACCAATCTAGATGTATAGAATTGGCTGTATATCTCTCATGAATTTTCAATCTATATGTATAGTATTGGCCACACATAAGTGATTATTCATGAATGAGCATTATCAAAATAACGGATCAATCTCTTTATAAAGTCACCAAACTAGATGTATAGAATTGATGTTTAACCTCTCACAAGTAACCAGCCTAGATGTATAGAATTGATTACCTATTTGAGATTAGATAAAAATTGAGATTATTAGATCTGGGTCTCGCTTGAGGGATGTACTCTTGTTCGACCTTTCCATTCAAATGAGCTTAAGAAGACCAGGTAGATGTATACCTAATCAACTACTCAAATATTTTCTCAAACAATTTACAGAGAGACTAGTGTACAATCCAAGATAAATTATCATTGAAATTAATTAAAACAATGAATGAAACACATTTGATAGATTCATAGAAAATTATAGTTAATTACAATGTCCAAAGTTAACAAATGAATCACATTAACCCTCTAGTGGGTGATTAGCTAGTCATGCTAAATACAAAGAAATAAATAGAAGAAGAGAGTAAGAGTATACCCATTAAGAGGTTCTTCATCCTTGAATACTAGAATTAGAATCTCTTAATGCCTTGTTGAGTAGAAAATCAAAGAATGAATATTTGAGTATTTAGATGTGAAGGGAGAGAATGATTCCTAGATCTAGAGAGAGAAAATGTGTGATAAAAATGATGTATGGGCGTGTGAGAATAATCAGAACCCATCCTATGTTTACATGTCTCGAAATGGGTTTGATTTCGTTGATATGGCAGCATCTGATGTATGTAGTGCACGGGTAAGAGACCTATGTTATACCCGTGCAGTCTTCTTCATGCTTTCTGGTACGGGCATAGTGAGGGCTTCACATCTTACAAATTAGGGTTTGGACAACTGTACAGGTTATGTCTGGGTTGAAACTGAAGGGAAAATCGAGCAACGGAAGCGTGAAAAATTATAAATTAAGGTTTCGGTATAAATAAAAAATTTCCCTTTATAATAACAAGAACCTTAACCCTAGATTAATTGATGATGCGTCATACCTTTTTCTCGTGCCGATTGAACTAGCACCGAGTTGAATCCGTAAGATCTTCCAATCTAATCACGAACGTGAATCACCTAGGAGTGTAGGCTTCTTTTCTTTAAATTGTATACCTGAGGATGGAAACAAACAAAATCTTTCTCTTTGATAGTCACAATAATCCTCTAAGAAGAAAACAAAGAATGTTAGGTCACTTGCAAATTATCAATCAATCTGACTAAAAATCAGAATCTATATGCTCAATGGGAATTAAATCCCCTCCAGAGTATACAAGCATATAATCTCTCGTTCTCCTGAGATACTTGAAAATATGCTTGTCTGCCGTCCAGTGATCAGGACCAGGCTTCGATTGAAACCTACTAATTATGCCCACAACATAACAAATATCTGGTCTAGTATAGAGCATTGCATACTTGAGACTTCCAACTGCCGATGCATATGAAACCCTACTTATGAATTGCTCTTCATGCTCATTCTTAGGAACTTGTTCCTAAGAAAGTTTGATTCCATGTTTAAAAAGTAACATACCTTTCTTGGAATCTTGCATGGAAAACCTAGACAAGATTTTATCTATGTATGAAGCTTGGGATAATGCAATCGTTCTATTCTTTCTATCCCCTATGACTTGGATATTAAGAATATAACTTGCTTCTCCTAAGTCCTTCATATCAAATTATTTTGCTAACCATTCTTTTACTGATGTCAATACACCTACATCGTTTTCGATGAGTAGTATATCATCAACGTAAAGAACTAGGAAAAACCAACTTGTCACCTTTAATCCTTTTGTTTACACATGGTTCATCAAGGTTTTGAGTAAATCCAAAAGTTTTCACTGCTTGATCGAACCTTATGTTCCAGGATCTGGATGCTTGCTTCAATCCATAAATGGATATTTACAACTTGCATACTCTTTCATCTTAGCCTTTTTCAATGAATCCTTTTGGTTATATCATATAGATGCTTTTGTCAAGAATTCCATTAAGGAAAGCTGTCTTGACGTCTATTTGCCAAATCTCTAGGTCTAGAGATATTGCAACAGATAAGAGTATCCTAATGCATTTAAGCATGGCCCCATGAGAGAAGGTTTCTTCATAATTGATACCTTCCTTCTATATATAACCTTTACCTACCAATCTAGCTTTAAAGGTTTCCACATTTCCATCCATTCCTCTTTTCCTCTTGTATACTTACTTGCACCCGATGGGTTTTATCCATTTAGGCATGTCTACAAGAGACCAGACTTTGTTTTTGAACATAGATTTAATTTCGATTGCATTGCCTTTTGCCAATGGCGACAATTAACATCTTCTATTTCTTCCTTGTACATATAGGGATCATCGTCATCCGAGAGATTCTCTACAGATTCTCTTAGACCGATGTATCTATCGGGTTGTCTACTAACCCTCCCACTACGACGAGATATGGTAGATTGTTGATTTCCTATTGGTGTGGAACTTTCAATTGGGATAGGTTGTGAAATCTCTTGTGGAATTGTATCTCCTGAAAGCTCATTCGAGACAATTCTACTTTTAAGCACAAAATTATTCATATAGTCCTTTTCCAGAAATTTAACATTTGTCGAAACAAATACTTTAAGATCTGAAAGACTATAGAAATAATATCCTTTTGTTCCTTTTGGATACCCTACAATTATGCATGTTTCTGAACGGGACTCTATCTTTTCTGTCTTTCCTTTTAACACGTAGGCAGGACATCCAAATATCCTAAAGTGTTGTAAACTAGGCTTTTGCCCGGCCCACAACTCGTGTAGTGTTTTAGGACCCACTTAGATGGTACATCGTTTAGAATGTACATGGCAGTTTGTAAACATATCCCCAAAAGAAATTATGAAGCGTTGAACAACTCAACATAAACTTAACCATGTCTAAAAGAGTTATATTTCTCCTTTCTGCCACCCCATTTTGTTGAGGTATACCTGGTGCAGAAAACTGAGAAATTATCTCATAATCAATAAGATATTGCTAAAACTTACCAGATAGATATTCTCTACCATGATAAGACCTCAAGATTTTTATGCGTTTCTCAAGCTGATTTTCTACTTCAGCTTTAAATGCTTTGAACATGTCAAAAGCATCCGACTTATGTCTCATGAGATACATAGCCAAATCTTGAGTGATCATCCATTAAAGTGATAAATTTCTCCACACACATCAGTGTGTATCAATCCTAAACATTCGATGGCTCTTGTGCCTTTGGTTGTAAACAACCTTTTAGTCATGTTACCTTCCAAACAAGATTCATAAGTTGGTAGATCATCAACATTTAAGTCACTTAGAGGCCTGTCACTTACCAATATTTTAATCCTATTAAGGTTAATATGACCTAGGCACAAATGCCGTAGGTAGGTTTCATCTTTTGATAATTTTACTCTTTTATGATTAGGTTCCGTTGATTCTGTGTCTAACAAATGAGACATATTTCTATGCAAGTAGAATAATCTATTTTCCAGTGTACCTTTGCAAACAAATTTGTTATTCTCGGTAATAATAAAACCTTTATTAAAGTAACCGAATATCCAAATTTATTTAAACAAGAAACCGAAATGAAATTCCTCTTGAATTGTGGTACATAATAAACATTTATTAAATCTAAATGCCAAATAATAATCTAAACAAATTCTAATATCTCCCACTGCACTAGCAGACACCAACGCTCCATTGCCTAAACACAAGTTAAATTCATTCTTATTCAGTATATTCCTTTAACCCTTTTCACTACAATGGAAACACTTCCATTTGATCTTGGTTACTTTCTTGGTCTTCTTCTAAGAAGGCCCAAGTTGCTTTTTATTCTATTGTCTATTAACCGTCTTATGGGTCTTTAACAGTAGCAACTTACCAAGGATATGAATCTCTTAACCCTTGCCTTTCACAATGATTATCTTAGTGCTTTGAACATCTCGCATCAAGTCTTTCAAGGTGTAGTCCAACTTGAACTGATCAAATGATTCTGATAGTGAGTTGACAATCATGTTAATTTTTGTCTCACCATCTATCTCAGCACCATTCAGTTCAGAAATGTTGAGATGTACTATGACCTTCATCATGTGATCTTTCACAGCCTGTCCAGGTTTCATCCTAAGATTCATAAAAGCAGACACTGTCTCTCTCTTAGTCGTCCTAGACCTTATAGCAAACATCTCCTCTAGAGACATCATTATATCGGCAGTAGTCTCCATTCTTCAAGTTGTTGTTGCAACACATCGGAGATGGTGGCCATAATGTAACATTCAGCCATCTCATGTGAAGACTCCTACTGCTGATACTCATCTCTTTGCTCTTGAGTAGATTCATTAGTAGGAGTAGGTGGTTTAGGAGTATACAGAATGAACTTATACTTTTCAGCTTGAAACAACAACCCAATATTCCTTTTCCATGTGACATAATTATTATCAGTTAAAGTATTATATTTTAGGATGTCGATTAGGGATGGGGTCATTATTTCTTTTTATTATAAAAAATTATTTAAGTAAATAATCATGATATAGCACTTTTGAATATTTATCTTGAATTATAAATAAAATAATTCAATCATAAAATTCAACGGTGATCCAACACCCATAAATGTCACGCCTTATTTGGGAGTTTATACCATTTACTAGTTAGACTAGGTCCCACCTAATTGTTACGATAACAACCAAAGTTTTCAATTTAAGCCTTGCAATTTTATTAACAAGAACTCTTGGGAGGATATTAATAAAATCACATTGAGTGTATTACCAAGTTATCGACCTTCAATTTGTTCCCTAGCGAATATCCCTCCTTTGGGAGTAGATATCGTTTGGGCAATTGTCTAGTCTATCCTTGTAAGGAAGTATCTTGCTAAATTCAATTCATGAATACCCCTTGAGGGTTATTACACGAAACATAAAGCTCAACTAAACTTGGAGAACGTAAGTGTTCCAAAACACCTTCTTCCACTCATTTATTTAAGGCGTGTGATCGAATTCCATATAATGATTTACCAAGTTATCTAGATGCCAATTAGATACCTAAGTCATTCAATGCATGGTCATAAAAAAAGAGATATACGTGTGGCACTCCTATTCTATATGACATGTTATCAAACAATGACAAACATTGCAATATTTACAAAAATATAAATAGCTATAATTTTGGTCCATCCTAGAAAAGCAAATAAATTACATGTCTTGGAATAAAAAAAACTCCTTTCTTGGCGAACAAGTCTTCACACGACCTTCGTTGTTTGGACTCCCTCGGCTGCCTCCCATGGGCATACGCACCCTTGGCTTCCTCATATGGGTGTACACACACCACAACACCATAAAGGGCTGCCATGCGTAGCCCATTTGTTTCATAGGGCTGCCGTGCGCAGCCAATACCACAACAAACGTGGTCGCGTGCTCTTCGCACGCAAGTTTGTTGCTACGGATGGTACGGTCCCAAACTTGTTCCGGCTGCTCCCAATTCTTCAAAACTTTGAATCTTCGATACTTGAATGTATTATAGAAGAATTTTAAATAAATAAAAATACTGCAGTTTTTTTTATTACAATATAGTGCATTTTTTTTTACAATAGCAAAAAAAAAAATTAGAACTACCAAGAAGGAAATTATGGCGATGATAGACCACCATTCTTGTTACAATCCCAAAACAAAATACATTGAAATTCTATGACCAAAATTGAATAATAACAATCCACATATAAAACATATATAGGGTATTATTAATTTAGTCCCTATGTTTTTTCGAAATAGTTTTTTTTTTATTCACTTATTCGGTTTTCACTGGATTGGGTCCTATGATTTTCAAAACAACTCATTTTGGTCCTACAGATCAGAATTTTAACGGTCAACTGTCACAAAAAATATAAAATTATAGTTTTACCCTTGAATTTAAATAAAAATAAAACCTTTTATTTTCTTAATTTTATTTATAATTATTTATTAATTTTAATTTATTTATTTTTTAAAAAAGGAGGAAACAAATTATGTACATATTAATTTTGAAATTAAACAAAATCGATTTTCAAATTAGAACAATTATGTGAATCAAATCGAAATCAACCACCACACTAAACCTAAATTCTAACCCAGCCACCATACCAAACCAAAATTTAACAAAATCTAATTTTCAGATTATAACAACATCTGTGAACTAAATCGAAAACAACCATCAAACCAAACCTAAATTCGAACCCAGTCACCACTCAAACCAATCTCCAGCGACAAAATCACCATCATCAACCCTTCAAACCCAGAAAACCCAATTCAATTCTTATCTTTGTATTTCCTCAACAAAAGCTCAGATGATGAGAAGAGTAATTGAATAGCTAAATTGGCTACAACCCCATCTTCATCGATACCTCAAACCTAAAATCCCACCACCACCATAAACCCTTTAAACACTTCAAACCAGAAAACCCAAAAAACCTTTCAAACCATCACCGATACCAAACCCACCAAACCCTCCACTTCCCAACACCAAAATCAACATAAAACCCAACACAACCTTTAAACCCATCAAATAGGAAATATATGTATAAAAAAGGAAATACGAAAAAACATCAGTAAAAATGGACAAGAGATCTGGGATCTGGATTCATGATCTTCTAACTGGATGAGATTTATAGTTATCTTCGTCGAAGGAGACTGCTTTTCAAATGGCGGCGACCGACGATTTTGGTACGAACATATTTCTGGTTCGAACCAGATCTTACATCGTTTTGTGGTGGCCGGAGATGGATTCGAGTAATTTCTTCTGGGTTTTCATGGAGGGTAGATAGAGACCGAGAAAGGAGAGATAGATCGATAATGGATAGAGAGAAATGGAGAAAGAAATGGAGAAAGATGAAAGCTTTAACCAGAGAGATCGATAATGGAGAGAGATAGCTGGGTTTTAATTATTTATTTTTTAATCATATAATTATTTATAATTTTATAATTATTCCTTTTATTTGTAAATTATAAATTTGTATTTATAAATTAATTTAAATTTTATTAAATATATTTCCATTTTTTGTGTGTTGACACGTGGTGTGTTTATGTTGAAAGACAAAACTATCCTTAGAATCATTTAATTTAACTAACTGAAGGACCAAAATGAGTGGTTTTGAAAAACATAGGGTCCAATCCAGTGAAAATTGAATAAGTGAGTAAAAAAAACAATTCAAAAAAACATAGGGACTAAATCAATAATACCCCAAACATATATATATCCATACATTCCAATGTAAATATAAATGCGAATACCTAAAGTATCATCTCTTTCTAAAACATTCGTATATACAATAAAAAGAAAAAGATTCACATACACATACATCAATTAATCAAGAGTACAACCAGGCTCTGATACCAATTGTAGGGAAAATCGTGTAGCGGAAGCTGAAAGTTAAAAATTTATAAATTAGGGTTTCGGTATAAATAAAATTTTTCCCTTTATAATAACAAGAACTTTAACCCTAGATTAATTGATGTATATAAAAAGTGTCGTACCTTTTTCTCGTGACGATTGAACTAGCGCCGAATTAAATCCGTAAGATCTTCCAATCCTATCACAAACATGAATCATCGTAGGAGTGTGGGCTCCCTTTCTTTAAATTGTATACCTGAGGATGGAAACGAACAAAATCTTTCTCTTTGTTAGTCACAATAATCCTCCAAGAAGAAAACAAAGAACGTTAGGTCACTAGTGAATTATCAATCAATTTGATTGAAACTCGAATGAACTTTGATTCGATGTTGTACACAAAACCTTTTAATGTAAAGGCTACTAGTGTACTATTGAAAACTAAATGTTCTTTCTTCCTTTTCTTCTTTGCTGAATCTCTCACTATTTCTTAGAGTTGATCGAATTTTGTCTAGAACAAAAACAATTTTTTCTCCCAAAATTCTTATGGTGGCCGAATTCTCTCCAAGTAGAATTCCTTTGGTTGGCTGAAATCTCTCTTTTAAAATATTAGAGTTGGCCGAAATTCCTCTCTTAGAATTAGTAGAGCTAGCCGAATTTAAGAGAGATATATAGGATCACAAATCCTTTCATAAGAAAGATTTACTTGGTTGGCAAGAATCTTTTCCTTAGCTGGATTTACTTGGTGATAAAGAATCCTTTTTCAAAGAAGAATTCTACTCTACACCAAGACTCCTAATCCAACTTAAATAGTGTATTTGTGATCATATTAATTATTTTCTAATTTGACTAGATAAAGAATTCCTTTTATTTATCTACTTATCAAATATAATCTTTAATATTGATTATACTACCAACAATAGTATAATATTAGGAGATCTTCTCCTACTAGAAAAAAGATTTTGACTTTTAATTAAATAATTAATTAATTACCAAATTAATTAATTTCCATTTATTTAAATAATAAAATAAAAAACAATATATTAAGCTATTTTATATAGCCTTGCCGCTCAACACATATACATGGGCCGATATATTATTTTTTTTACTTTATAAAATCCATTGAACCTTAATAAAAAGGCCACATGTGAACTAGACCCATTCTTACAAAAAGAAACAAGTCAACATGCCTCAATACAATTCTATATGGACCCCTAAATTGGTTCGGTAGAATATATCAAGTGATCCATGCAAGTTCGTGTGGATTGGGGATCTTGGCGGGCTATCTAAAATTAAGCTCCAATAGACACAACTCAATCACAATCAACAAATGATTCACTTAGGTTCGATCTATTAATTTTAGTTCATTCAACTAAAGAACTATAATTGAACTCTTAAATACAGACATAATAAGTTAATATTTTTCATTCATACCCTAGAGAACCTTATTGGAGATAGTGTATCCTCGTGAAGAATACCAGTAATCGCCAAGAGCTCATAGAACGCCTATAGCTCTCCAAGTTACCATATTTACTCATATGACCACATTTTGAACTTGGATATTTTGACTTGTCCAGAAGCCATGTTTCAATAGACACTATTGAAAACTTAACGTTAAGATTTAATATCCAATACCTCAAAACATCCATATGATGATATTCTACTCTCATTTAATAAATGGAGCCACGATGTCCATATCAATAAATGATGTCTTCTATCGATTAACAAATGAATACCACCAAACTATCGAGGATAAACTATGCTATATAATAGTACTCATTGATAGCTCAAATGATAACACTTGCAACCATAAATCCATCATTTATATCAGGATTGAGATAGACTATCCGATTGTGTTCAAGTGAAAAGCTTTTACCCAATGACGATTTTGGATAATGTATTTCACTGTGATCCTATTCAATGCACCCAGTGCACTAGATTCTTTTGCCCAAAGATACCACACTTTGATGATTTTAGACTCATCATAACACATTTGATCCCACTCAAATGCTAGCAAAAGAATCTACAACTTTGACAAGATAAAGGCACCCAACCTTTATCTTAAGTTGTGAATATTATTCAAGACTAACTAAAGAATTGTGTCTACCTCATACATATCTAGATGTATGAACAATTCTTCTTTTCTCACAGTCTTTTGACCTTATGATCATTTACTTTTGACAATTATAATAATTATATTATAAATGCTATAAGATTTGTTAAACTTGAAATCACTTGATTAATATGAAAAGATTTTCAAATACATTATTATACTCTTGCTATCAAGCATAATCCCAACAGAACCCTCTATAGTACCTAACAAATTATCGTTTATTATGTATGAAAGTATTTATTAAACAAAATTTATAATCCCAAATTGCACTCAAAATTGCTAAACAATATGATGGCAAGTGGGGTACCGTCCACAAAGATCGAGATATAGCTATGATAAAATACTCACTCTAGAACTAAATGCAACAAAGTAAGAGAAATGGTTATTGATTTAAAACTAACTAATGAGAATAAAAATGCAATTTACAGCACAATAATGTGTTGAAAGATATGATGATGGTATGGTAGATGATGCAATCACAATGTAAATGATGAGGGTCCATTTAAACTTTACAAAGCATTTGATTGATGAGAGTCAATCTATCTTTAGGAGAGATTTGGAGTCAACAATGCTCACTCGCAACAACTAGGCCAGATTTGAAAAATTGGAGACTCTAATCACATCAACTCTCTACAACTCAACTACTTGGTTGGCTTATGAGAGAGTCACTTTTGAAGCTTGGATAGATTCTAATGGTTGGGGGTGCCTTGGAAGGGCATATTCACAATACAACCTCTTCTATTGAGACCTAAATGCATAAGAAGGGCATATTCACCACACATTCATTTCATTCAATTTAGCTAGTTTAAATACCTTTAAAATGATTATCTAACTTGGCTTGAGAGAGGGCATATTTACCCAATCCAAGAAGATATATATTCTATTATTAAAAACTAAAAATATATTGATAATCAACAAGAACCAAGATAGGGCATATCTACTCAGTTCAAGAGATAATCAATAAATAAATAAATCATTAAATGAAAATCAATAGTCAAATAACAAAAATATAGTGGATCACCCATAATTCATATGGTTTTATATCACCCCCATATTGGGTTTAGTTGCTCATGACAATAGTTAGAAACTGAGTAAGAGGAGAGAAACATAAGGGACCCATATGAAGACCTTATTTCCTTGAGTTTGCTTCAACCTCCAATGTCCTTTGTGAGTATAGAAGTTGAAGATGATGTAAGGTTTGAATGGATTTGGGAGAGAAAAATGATTCCTAGATCCAAAGAAAGAAAATATGTGTTGTGAATGGTGTATGGGCTTATGAAGAGAAAAAAAAGATAGAGAGAATTCATTTCAGAACATGATATATTTATAGGTTTCCAAATTTAGGTCTTACATCGTGGGGAGGGACCCACGCAGTGACCTGATGCATCTGCCTTCCTTCTCTCGAATTTTGTGAAATGTGCGAGTAGTATGCTAGTGTAGACACGCATATGTGCCCACGCATGGACCTGATGCCCATGTTTTGCTTCTCTTAGAATTGGTGAAATACGTGGGGAGTGCGCTGGTGTTGATCGACGCATGTGCCCACGTATAGACCTGATGCCCATGTTCTACTTCTCTGGTTTGGTCATATGTGTGGTTTGTGCGCTAGTAGTGCGTGGGTGGTACCCGTACAGTTGCCATTCTTCAAATCCCATCTCTCGATGCGTGGGTAGTATATGGGTGAGGACTCGCACAGTACCAGTGCACTTACACTTCTTTACTTCATCGATTTTGGCCTGTTTTTTGTACAATTCCACGTTTCTGTCCTTTCTTCCAAAATGTACCTAATTGCCTGTAAACATATCAAAAGAGCCATAAGACACGTAAAAACACATGAATATGAGATAAAGGAAATGGAATTGAGGGCCAAAATATATAACAATTTTGGCACGATCAAATACCCCCAAACCAAACCTTTGCTTGTCCTCAAGAAAACCTTAAACTAATACAAATATGACACAAATAAAAATGACTCGATCTAAAGTCTCATAGACTAAAAAAAATTGTAATTCAACAAGTCGCATGTCCAACCGGTGATGAGATGCAAGGATATATGATAGAGAGAAGTAAACGTATGCAAAATAATCTAAAACAACTCAAGACATTTGAAGGAAACTCGCACTGGAATGAATCCCACACCTAAGAGCGCTTTCATATCGAGAACTACTTGCTCCCACACCTTGAGCATAGTTTGCTTCGACTTTACTCCTCACCCAGCTCCACTCTCTTTTTACCGCTTAAAGTCCTAAGTTCACGCTTATTCAAGGTATGTGAAGATGGAATTTATGTATAGAATTCTAATGCATTGCATACAATGTCCATTTAAAAATGATATTGTCTGTGAACTAGCCTAAGAATGATTTACTATACCATGAACGTGGAGGATCAAGCATCAACAAACATTCCCAATCAAGACATATCGTAGATCAAATAGGACTTTTCCCTTATGTTGTAACGGGGCCATGGGGTTAGATGTGGTGAACAAAGAAATAGGGAAATATGAGTTTAAAGATCACCAATCGTACTCAAACATACTCACACACCCCGTACAATGCTTTATTAAACAATAATTACACTCTAGCGACTAGGCATTTGCTTACATACACTTTTGTGTTTAGTAATTATACTTTACTTTGTTAGTAATTACATTTATTTCACAAGGCTTTTTTTTCACTTTCTCTTTTCTTTATGCATTGATTTTCTTTAATTCCTTTTCTTTTGCACAACATCATTTAACATTTTGACAATTTGGCTATGAAGTGCAAATTTTTGGCACTTTTACATGTTGAGCCAATTCTTGCACATTTTACATAGTTGCCTAAGTACATGTTATTTCAGCATTAGAGCATACCCTTTCATCCACCACACATACCCCACATTATTTGCAATAGAGGGTAGGCTTGTGTTTGGTGATGCCTATATGGCTTATCTTGGTTCCAAATGAAAGATAAGTGTTTGGCCGCAAAATTGGCTTTGAACCACACATAAGGGATAAAGGAATGTGTTTAAGCATTTTAAGTGGTTAATTTAACACACATTACCTAAAATCACTTCCATAATTACTCTATCAAAGGAATGAATGAATCCATCAAGCAATCCACAATATGTATGAAATGTAAGTCCTATGGCATGTGACGCACATGATGAGAAAATTGTTTAAGGAATAGAAAGAATTGTACACTCAATGAGCTTTTCTTTTGGCTTGTGTTCATGAACTTACGGGTAGTCTTTACTGTTAGAACAAGGCGCAAGAGCACCGAGTCCCTTCAAATTAAGCACGTGAAGGATAGGACTAGCCCATGACAATGCAAGTAAGACCCAATAGTGAAAATGATTTACTACAAAAGCTCAAAAATGTATTTACATACTCGCTAAAACCACATGCTTAAAGGATCATATTCAAGCTAGTTGAAGCTCAAAAAATTTAGCTATTGCGACAAATTGAAAAACAATTGACCAAAACAACTAAAAATGACTCAAAATATAAAACGACGACTCAACAAAGGCGTCTACACCCCCAAACCAAGGCTCAACATTGTCCTTAACGTTGAAGACAAGAGAGTCTGGCCTAGCAGTGTGCACCTTAACTGACTAAAAACACACAAACCTAGGCACTAATTAAAATCCCCTTTATCTTTGTAGTGTAAATATACCTAGAGGGGGTGAATAGGTATATGCTCCAATTTTTGTCTTCTTTTAAAATAATGCAATTTTAACAATGCTTAATGAAAATTGCAAACAATGACACACACTATTTATGTGGTAAACCTCCGAAGAGGAAACATCCACGAGTTGATACCACAACCACCAGCAAAAGCAAATCCACTATTTCAAATAGAGTTACACACTCAAGCTATCAAACATGCTCTCTAAGCTATCTCTCTCACTCTATCCTTGAACCTAGTGATTTACTAAGCCGACTTCCAATCCAAGACCTCTTGTCTCAAGGAAGATTTTTTGCTCACCTTTTTCGAACCTCCCGACCCTAGGCAAGACTTCTTGCTTAACTATCCGAGTCCTCCCGACTCTAGTCAAGACTTTCTTGCCCAATAATCCAAGGTCTCACACCTCTTGTCGAGACTTCCACTTGCTCAGCTATCCAAGTCCTCTCGACTCTAGCTAAGACTTCCAATTGCTCAAATAAAAGAATCACTCTAAGATATGAGACTTTCTACCTCTTCACAGGGCATCTAAGTGATCATGAATGCAAAACACAAACAACCACTCAACATAGAAAATGATGATCAACAAATTCTATGGACATGCAACTAGATAACTAGATTTTGCTTTCAAAGAACAATCACAAATGTATCTAGGCAACCTAAGCATGTTATCAACTAAGAACATAGATATGAAGTTATAGACATCAATTGAAACACAACCTAGTTCTTAGAAAATGAAATTAGATCTAGAAATAATCAATCAAGCATAAGAACAAAAGATTTCTAGAAACAATTTCATGTTTATCAAATTTAGCACAAATCATTTAACTTACCACAAATCTAGCTAAACTTAAAAATCAATTCAACAAACCACAATATGATATCAAAATCATCCTAGTCATGCTTCTTAATCAAATAACATCAATCAATAAGAAGATCTAAGAAGAAAACTAAGAAGAAGATGATTTTACCAACAATGATGAAAATCACGAACTGAAGATCTGGTCACAAAGAAAAATCTAGACATCCTTTGGTTCTTTAAATGCTTGGAGTTTGTAGAAATCTTCAAGACACTCGAAGTCGGTTTTTGAATCAAGTGATTCGGAGTAGAAATGAAGAAGTTATCACATAAACAAAAATCAAAAAGTTGAGAGCAAAATTATGTACTTGTTCTTCAAATTCAATTTTCTCAACATATTGAAGAATGAGAGGGAATGAGAGGTTTTAAAGAGAGAATGACCAAATGACCTTTTTACCCCCATTATTTAGTGCCTCCTCGAGATGGCGTGTGGGCATCTCAAGGTAGAGCACCTTTGGGGCCGAGATGGCCATGCGCCATCTCAGGATGGTGCAAGGTGATGGCTTGAGCCATCGCACCTCTTCCCTTGCGCTCCTCTCGTATTTTTTGACCGTTCTCTGTCCTCCGAACTCCGAATTCGAATCCGTTTGAAGATTACGAACCGGGAATCCCTCATGGACATATACATATAAGATACTTATTCTAAAAAATAAGGATGCTACTTGATATACCAAGATGAAGACAATGTATGCAATACGAGTTGAAAGTGTAGTATCTTTTGATTTAGAACTCGAAATCAATAGTATGAGTAACCGAAATGACCGGAACTAAATCATGAATAATCTAAGAATAAAATCAAGTTCAAGATCCATGTTATACAAACATATAAGCAAACAAACACATTTCACACAAGAATGCAAACTACATAAAGATAGTCTTCAATCATGCATTTTCCAAAACATGTTACTTTCATGCCAATACATGAGCATTCAACTTCAGGTGTGTGAATGTGTTCTACCAAATGATGCGCTACAATGCAGGGACACAAATGTATGAATTGTGTGTGTGTGCACATATAATGATGCACAACTAAACAGGGACACATATGAATGAATTGTGTGTGTGCGCCTACGCCTTGCAAGAGGAAGAAAAATCTCGATACCTTATCATCCAAGAATAGTACAAATCCTCTTGAAGACTAACTTTGCATCATGAAAAGTTGCTTTTCTTCCTTGAAGTTCTTTTCATCACGAACCACTTAAGCAACTAAGCATTACAAAGAAATGAAGTTTTGTTATGGAATCAAGCCAACACAAATCTAAAACCTAAAAATCTCCCCCTTTGGCTATTCCATGACAAAACCTCTACCTCATCATACAATGATCACTCATAATCAATGTTGATTGCATTCTCACATCCTCATATTACAAAGAGATATTCCTAGACTAAAATGTCTTCATGAGTCTTCAAGAATATCTTCACACATTCAAAGCACCTGTGAGACAAGAACAACAAAAAGAAATCTTCTACAAAGAAGATAGGTGAGATAAACAAACAATATACGAAACAAAAACAAAAGTTCCCTTAACTCTTCTTAGCTCATGCAAACACAAAAGCTTTCTCCCCCTTAAGACAAAATTTCTCCCCCTTAATGGATTGTCTCCCCCTTATATCAAAAGTAAGTAACATGGTGAGGAAAACACTTTCTCCTTTTTTTGACAAGGAATAGACAAAAACATATTACACAACCTTGAGAGAGAGATAAATGCCAATTGAAAATACCTACAAGGCAATCAGAGATGCAAAATAAAATCATGAGATAATGAAAAAACAAGTTGTATAGAGAACTAAGTTTAACAAACTAAGTTCCACCTTAACATATGCTCCCCATGTTAATAAGCAAGTAAACTTGTTCACAAGGGAATCACACAATCACACATTTCAAGTAATAAAAGATAGTAAACCATTATTTTTCAAAATTAATAAGAGAATCATAGATTTTCATTATTCTCTAAAAAATAATCTCTCATTGCTAATGAATCAAGAACATTAAGCAAAAATATGTGTGTGAAAATGCTTCTAGCATATATAAAAGGAGTGATTTTGATATTAACATGCAAACCACTTCAACACCTATCCATCTAAAGCTTTTCCAATCAAGGTAAAACCGATTATCGTCTGGATTTTTGCTTTAAAGAGAATAGATTTTAACATGTGAGCATGTGTGTGCATTTGGCTCGTCATTCCATTTCTGTTTTTCAACCCGAGCAATCACAATTTTCAACTATACTCCATTTCAAGCCTTCCTCCATTTCTTTTTAGGCTTTGTATCAAAGATTTTTTTTTAAATGATTCTTTTTCAACACATCTTTGTTTTTTCTAACATAAACATATACTCTTCATGACGGCTTTCACTCATCACAATGGTGTAACCCTTTCCTACACTGGGCGGCTTCACAACCAAGGTGTGTTGCCCTTTCCATGAAGGTGCTCGTTGAGTTCTACATAGATGCCGAAGCAAAATGGATACTAACCATAGGTCATCTATCATGTACTAGACAATGAAATTCAAGATGCATCCATAATCTACATGCTTTCAAACTCAATTACTCAAACTAAAACATATAAGAGAAGCATTTGTGCACTTAAAAAAAACAAGATTTACAAAGACTTTAAGTGCATGATCTAGAAGCAATAAAAGCTATTTTATCAAGATCATTACTTCTCACATGAGTAGCTCTCAAAGAAATAGATATACAATATAGTTTTTGCTTATCAAGCCACTCATAACCACACATAAACATTAATCAACACAAATCGTGCCAATGGATCTTCTAAGAGATACAAATCTCTCTTTGTCCAAGGGCTTTGTGAACAAGTCCGCAAGTTGATTTTTAGTAGGCATATGTTCAAGAGTTACTATTGAATGATCAACAAGTTCTCCAATAAAATGATGCCTAATGTCTATACGCTTTGTGCGTGAGTGTTGAACCAGATTTTTAGAGATGTTAATGACACTCATATTATCACAATAGAGAGTCATTTTACCTTGATTGATCTCATAATCCTTGAGAATTTGTTTCATCCATAGAAGTTGTGTGCAAGCACTTCCGACAGCAATGTACTCGGCTTCAGATGAAGAAAGAGAGACAAAATTTTGCTTCTTGCTTAGCCAAGCAACCCAATTATTCCCCAAGTAAAAGCAACCGCCCGATGTGCTTTTACGATCATCAATGTTTCCTGCCCAATCCGTATTACAATAGCCAATAAGAATATCATTAGTATTAAAGGAATAGAATAAACCAAGATTATGTGTTCCTTTTATATACCTAATGATTCTTTTAACGGCTTTCAAGTGAGATTCTTTTGGATTAGCTTGAAACCTAGCACACAAACCAACACTAAAACAAATATCCGGCCTACTAGCCATTAGGTAGAGAATGCTACCTATCATGCTCCTATAGAGACTTTGATCAACATTTTTTCCTTTTTCATATTTATCAAGTTTTAAAGTAGTACTCATTGGTGTTTCAAATTCTTTTCCATTTTCAAGGCCAAATTTTGTAACAAGATTTCTAGCAAATTTAGATTGAGACAATATGATACCATTGCTAGATTGTTTCACTTGCATGCCAATAAAGTAATTGAGTTCACCTACAATACTCATTTCAAATTCTCTTGACATAACATTCACAAAATCATCAACCTTGGTTTTACATGTAGACCCAAACACAATGCCATCAACATATATTTGTGCAACAAAAATGTCATTGTCATAATGTTTAAAAAATAATGTTCTATCAATACCACCTCTCCTATATTTGTTTTCAATAAGATATTGAGTCAACCTATCATACCAAGCTCTAGGAGCTTGCTTAAGGCCATAAAGTGCCTTTTTCAACTTAAACACCTGATTAGGAGATTGTGGGTCTACAAAACCCTTAGGTTGTTCAACATACACTTCTTCTTGAAGGTATCCATTGAGAAAATCACTTTTAACATTCATTTGAAACAATTTGAATTTTTTAAGACATGCAATGGACAACAAAAGTCTAATGGACTCAAGACGTGCAACGGGTGCCAAAGTCTCATCAAAGTCTACACCCTCAACTTGAGTGTATCCTTGAGCCACTAGTCTAGCTTTATTTCTCACTATCTTGCCACATTCATCGGTCTTATTCCTAAAAACTCATTTTGTACCAATCACATTGACATCTTTTGGTCTAGGAACTAAGGACCATACTTCATTCCTCTCAAATTGATTTAGTCCTTCTTGCATGGCATTAACCCAATATTCATCAATAATTGCTTCATTAATATTTTTGGGCTCAATTTGAGAAGTGTAGCAAGCATATGAAATTTGGTTAGCTAGTTGTCTTCTAGTTCTAACCCCTTCATTCAAATCACCTATGATGTCTTATTGGTAATGCATGTTCCTAAGTCTAGAATTAGAATTTTCAACATCTTGTTGGTCATCATTTAAACCATTTTCTAACTTTTGACTTTCTTCTCTAGCAACACTACCATTATCATCATTATGACTAGACTCATTTTCATCACAACTAGTCACATCAATAGGTGCTTTAGTGTCATTCAACAAATGTTCTTTAGGTTCATTGACACCATGATTATCACACAAATCAACCATGCTAAGATCATCTATTTTCACATTAATAGACTCCATAATAGTCTTAGATTTCAAATTGAACACTCTATATGCATAACTATTATTAGCATACCCAAGAAAGAGACCAATATCACTTTTAGCATTAAACTTTCCTAAGTGATCTCTTTCATTCAAAATAAAACACTTACTCCCAAAAGTGTGGAAGTAACTCACATTGGGCTTCTTGCTCTTCCAAAGTTCATAGGAGGTTGTTTTGTGTCGGGCCTTCTAAAACTCTATTAGTGACATAGCATGCTGTATTGACCGCTTCGGCCAAAAGATTTCTAGGGACTTTCTTGCTATTGATCATGACCCTAGCCATCTCTTGCAAGACACGATTCTTCCTCACAACAACACCATTTTGTTGAGGAGTTCTAGGAGCCGAGAACTCATGTGAAATCCCATAATCATCACAAAACTCACTAAATTTAGCATTTTTAAATTCACTCCCATGATCACTCTTAATGCGACATATTTTCTTTTTCCCAAGACCTTTTTCATTTTGAACTTGATTACAAAACTTCTTAAAGTAACCAAAAGTTTCGGTCCTGTCTCTAAGAAAATATACCCAAGCAAACCGAGAAAAGTCATCAACACATACAAAAATGTATTTCTTGCCATTTATGCTTTCGGTTTGAATTGGTCCCATTAGGTTCATATACACAAGTTCTAAGGGCTTCTTGGTAGTAAAATTAGTGTTCTTTTTATGAGACACTTTTGTTTGTTTACCTAATTGATATGGTTCACAAACAACATCAAGCTTTTTACCAAGACTAGGAAGACCTCTAACAATATTATATTTCTCAAGCTTCTTTAAATCTTTATAATTCATGTGGGCCAATATTTCATGCCATAATTCAAGCTTGTTGCACTCATGTGCCATATTACATGTTAGTGGATCAACCTCTAAACAATAGCAATTGTCCGAAGACCTTTTGACTTTCAAAACAAATTTTCCCTTTTTATCAATTATCGTGCACACATCCTTGTTAAAGCTAACTTCTTTAAAAATTTCACACAAGTGAGTGATGCTTATTAGATTAGCTTGTAGACCATCTACATACAATGTGTCACGAAGTTTAGGCAATCCAGGGATACAAATTGTTCCCTTGCCTAGAACTTGCTTTTTAGTGCCATCATCAAATGTAACCCATCCACCATCATTCATAACAAGATTCTTAAAGAATTCCTTGTTACCGGTCATATTCCTAGAGCAACCGTTATCTAGGTACCAACAATAGGATGAATTAGTTCTTAAAGCATATTGTGCAAACAAACATTGTGCTGTGTTTTTCTTAACCCAAACTTTCTTGACAAGTTTCTCAATCCTACTTTTATTAACATGCTTTGACTTGTTTTTAGGCACATTGACTCCATTAGTTACATTTTCAAACAAATCAAACAAAGCATTATCAACTTTCTTATGCATAGTCGAACGAGGCATAACACAATATTTAATAAACAAATCATCAACACATTTATTCTCAACATGCTTTTCCAAGGTCTTCTTAGGTCTAATTCTATATCCATACATGGATGATTGCCTAGGACCATTCAAAGACATATCATGCAAATCATTGGTAATTCTACATTTACAAATGTATTCATAACATTTAGGTCTTATGTGTCCTACCATGTTGCAATAATGACAAATAGGTATGAATTTGAGAAGTTTACCAATTGCTCGAGCATTCAACTCATTTTGCCTCCTCACATTTTTACCTCTTGGGCGTGTAACACTAGATGTCTAGCCTTTTGCATTTGATGATGATGTTGCTTGTCTTTGGCATTGTTGAGTATTTTCCTTTACCTTCATTGTTGATGTTGAGGCACCTCCGGTAGCATTCATGGCTTTACCGTTAGAGAGTCTACCTACACTTAAATTGCTACAAGCTTTGACAAAAGTAGATTTCTTAGGTGAAGGAGTTGACTTTTCATTAACATATTCTAAACCTCTTTTGTCACTTGAAGGCTTTCCAACCTTAATGAGAGCTTTCACTTTGTTAGAGCTAGATAACATCTTGTTAATCATCTCTTTAGCCTCATTAAGTTTGTCATTAAGCACTTTCTCTTAATTCTCATGCTCATTAAGTTTTGCTTTAAGCACATTTTCAATTCTCCAAGCACGATCAAGAGATTCATCTCTTTGCTCAATTTCATGCTTCAAAATACTTAATCTTTCATTGCTATCAATCAACTTTTTCTCAAGATTAAGAATTTTGTCATTAAGATCAATAACACATTTTGAGCTACAATCATGATTTTCAAACTTCTTAGTGATAGACTTATTGATCTTAGAGATCCTTTCATTTTCTTGAATAAGATCTTTGATCCTTTGATCATCTAAGTCAATAGACTCACCTTCAACAAGAGAAGCCACAAAAGAATACATTTCTTTAATCATGATGAAACAAACGAAGATAACAAACACTACGAAGAAGATATATCTAAGTGCGTCTAGACACCGACTCTGATACCAATCGAAATTCCCTTTATCTTTGTAGTGTAAATATACCTAGAGGGGGGTGAATAAGTATATGCTCCAATTTTTGTCTTCTTTTAAAACAATGCAATTTTTACAATGCTTAATGGAAATTGCAAACAATGACACATAATATTTACGTGGTAAACCTCCGAAAAGGAAACATCCACGGGTTGATACCACAACCACCGTAAAAGCAAATCCACTATTTCAAATAGAGTTACACACTCAAGCAATCAAACATGCTCTCCAAGCTATCATTCTCACTCTATCCTTGAACCTAGTGATCTAGTAAACCGACTTTCTATCCAATACCTCTTGTCGCTAGGAAGATTTCTTGCTCACCTATCCGGATCCTCCCAACCCTAGGCAAGACTTCTTGCTCAACTATCCAAGTCCTCCTGACTCTAGTCAAGACTTCCTCGCTCAACAATCTGAGGTCTCACACCTCTTGTCGAGACTTCCACTTGCTTAGCTATCCAAGTCATCTCGACTCTAGCTAAGACTTGCAATTGCTCAAATCAAAGAATCACTCTAATATATGAGACTTTCTACCTCTTCACAGAGCATATAAGTGATCATGAATGTAAAACTCAAACAAGCACTCAACATAGAAAATGATGATCAACAAATTCTATGGACATGCAACTAGATAGCTAAATTATGCTTTCAAAGAACAATCACAAATGTATCTAGGCAACCTAAGCATGTTATCAACTAAGAACATAGATATGAAGATATAGACATCAATTGAAACACAATCTAGTTCTAAGAGAATGAAATTAGATATAGAAATAATCAATCAAGCATACGAACAAAAGATTTCTAAAAACAATTTCATGTTTATCAAGTTTAGCACAAATCATTTAACTTACCACAAATCTAGCTAAACTTGAAAATCAATTCAACAAACCATTATATGATATCAAAATCATCCTATTCATGCTTCTTAACCAAATAACATCAATCAATAAGAAGATCTAAGAAGAAAGTTAAGAAGAAGACGATTTTACCAACAAGGATGAAAATCACGAACTGAAGATCTGGTCACAACGAAATATCTAGATATCCTTTGGTTTTGTAAATCCTTGGGGTTTGTAGAAATCTTCAAGACACTCAAAATCGGTTTTTGAATCAAGTGATTCGGAGTAGAAATGAAGAAGTTATCACAAAAACAAAATTAAAAAAGTTAAGAGAAAAATTTTGTACTTTTTCTTCAAATTCAATTTTCTCAACATATTGAAGAATGAGAGGGAATGAAAGGTTTTAAAGAGAGAATAACCAAATGACATTTTTTTCCCCATTCTTTAGTGCCTACCCGAGATGGCCCATGGGCATCTAGGGGCAGAGCTGTTTGAACCCCTTTCACCGATCACACAACGGAACTAGGTTTTTAAAATTTTTTATACATATCATATCTATATCTGGGACCATTGAACTTTTGATCATAATTATTTTTCGGAACCAATACATACAATATGTAAACACAGGAAATTGTAATCAATATAATCAGAAGAATATATACTTAAAAAATGTTTGGAGGCTTCTTCACTTTTCGATATGCTCCTGTCTGAACCAATCCATCTTCCTCGCTATCTTTCGGAACTGGTAACTGTGTGTAGGCGTGTCACGGTCTCAGGAACGTAAATGGAGGATGTAGAGAAAATTGAAGAAACTCTTTCTTCTGTGTTTCCAAAACACATAAAACATGAAACAAAATATATATTTTAATATATATCTCACGCTGCTGCTCTTGATTATATATATTTATCTTTAACATTGCACCCACTGCTGGCTTTTCTTTGACAAATATATATATATATATATATATATATATATATATATATAAATCTCGCATGTTCTTCTATTTAGAGTTATATCACACAAATATATATATATATATATATATATATATATATATATATAAAGCATGTTGTTGCTATTTCACACCAATTTGACTTTATATATATCACGATGCTTTCTATTTACATCTGCACCGATATATATATATCTATATATATAAATTAAGTATTTGCATCCTATGCAAATTCTTTTTTTGACTATTGTTTCATGTACACACCAATTTACATCCAATGCAATCTCTTGTATTATTAGTTGATATATATATCTTTTGATTATCCATTTCAAATATATCTAATATATTAAAAAAGTGATAATAAGTATTTTAAATTTAAACTTAAATTCAAATACTTAAATAAATGATTAAGTAAAAATAAAATAATCCTATTGTTTTATCTTCACCTAAATCCATATATCAACTAACACCCTCCAATTAATAGTTAATTAATAATTCATAATTATCAATATAATTAAATAATCTAATTATTTAATTAATTTGACTTTTAACAATCATTTATTAAATAATCTCATTATTCAATTAATTTCCGAATATATACGTATCACTTTTGTAACACAATTAATTGGACAATCCAATTAATTAACCGTGACCTTTGTTACCTAAATTAATCGGGCTAGCAAGGGGACCTAATGGATCCACAGTATTTTGAGCTCCAATAATCATCGGAATCATTAATTAAACTCTTTATTTAATATTCCTTGATTATTAACTCCGGTGTTATTCCACTAAAAACCAGAAGATGCACTCTCTCAACTGTAGACGCTTTTACACAGACCGATATAACTCGGTGTCCATCGATATAGCTATTACACATGGTGTAATCCTCCACAGTAGTTCATAATTTGAGTTGGGTCATAATGTCCGTTATACCCCTCTAATTACATATATCCTTTAAGTACCGTTGATTCTATAATGAACAATAAATCCTATTTCCTCACGGAATTATGAGAGCACTCATATTGTCCAAGCCCCGAATCAACCCTTAAGGGAACTACCATCTACTTCTCACAAGAAGGAGTGGATTCCACTATTATGTACAAACCTTCCCAGCAACAAGCCAAACCGCTATCCCAACATACGGAGTATATTGATCAGGAAATGCATCTGACCTCACCCATGGTATATCAAAGACCACGATCTAACCTGAAGGAGTCGATAAGACACTCAGGATTAAGATCACCCATATATAGCCATCATTAGTTGATATATATTAATCTCATCGGTAAACGTATCTTGGTGTGAGATTCATATAGATCATGGCCCAGTCCTATATGATCGCATCATACAAGGTGCCTCCATTCTCATATATCATATGAATGATTCAGGATAGAATCACTGAACATTACGGAATGGACCGCAGCTATAGATTAACCACAAATAAAGTACCCAGCTTTATTTGCTATCTATGGACTCTTTAGATTGCACGTCTCTTACTGTATCCACCCGTATATGACACTCATATACACACTTAGAGATTACATCCGGCAATCTTGGATGTTAAATATATGCACAAGTTTATAAAATAAATAACATAACAAGAATGAATTGAACTTTTCTTTTTATTTATTTCATAAATCCATTTACAAATTACATATTTAGGGCATAAACCCCAACAATCTCCCACTTGCACTAAAGCATGTGAGGCATGTCTCGTAACCCTAGACCATCTAGGTGACTCGAAAACACTTTAGCCGGTAAGGTCTTTGTAAATGGATCGGCATGATTGTCCTGTGAGGCTATCTTTGTGACGATCACATCTCCTCTCTACATTATCTCTCTAATGAGATGATACTTTCTCTCTATATGCTTCCCTTTTTTTGTGGCTTCTTGGTTCTTTAGAATTAGCCACAGCACCACTGTTATCACAATAAAGTGTGATGGGCCTATCCAGATCTAGAACAACTTCCAAATCATTCAAGAACTTACGGAGCCAAACAGCCTCTTTAGCAGCTTCACAAGTGGCTACATATTCAGCTTCCATGGTGGAGTCAGCAATACAAGATTGCTTGATACTTCTCCACACAATGGCTCTACCACCCAGGGTGAATACTGATCCAGACGTGGATTTCCTAGAATCCCTGTCTAACTGAAAATCAGAATCCGTGTATCCTAACGAGATCAAATCCTGCACAGGTTACACTAGCATATAGTCTTTCGTTCTCCGAAGATACTTGAGAATTGTCTTGACAGCAACCCAATGATCCAATCCTGGGTTGGACTGGTATCTACTGACTACTCCCACTGCTTAACAGATGTACGGTCTCGTGCATAACATAACATACATGAGACTACCTACTGCTGATGCATAGGGTACACGTCTCATATCCTCAACTTCTTGAGGTGTCTTAGGACACTGTTCCTTAGACAAATTAACTTCATGCCTAGAAGGTAAATTAGCTTTCTTTGAGTTTTGCATCAAAAATCGCATAAGAATCTTGTCGATATATGATGCCTGAGACAGTGCTGTGAGTTTTTTCTTACGATCCCTTATAAGTTGGATCCATAGAACATAACTCGCCTCTCCCAAATCTTTCATTTGGATTTGGCTAGCCAGCCATCCCTTTACATCAGACAACATTCCCACATCATTCCCAATGAGTAGGATATCATCTACGTATAAGACCAAGAAAACTACCTTCTTATCAATGATACGATTGTAGACACAAGGCGCATCGATGTTCTGCTCGAAGCTGTAGGTTTTGATCACATCATCAAACCTAATGTTCCAAGATCTAGATGCTTGCTTAAGTCCATAGATGGACCTTTGCAGCTTGTAAACCTTTTTCTCTTGATCTAAAGACACGAATCTCTTTGGTTGCATCATATAGATGCTCTCATCAAGATTGTCATTCAAATGAAGTCTTGACATCCATTTGCCAAATTTCATAATCGAAATAGGCAGCAATGGATACGAGAATCCTAATAGACTTAAACATGGCTACTGGTGAGAAGGTCTTTTCATAATCGACCCCCTCTTTCTAGGTATAACCCTTGGCCACTAGCCTTGCCTTGAAGGTCTCTACCTTCCCGTCTACTCCTCTCTTTCTCTTGTAGATCCACTTACACCCTATGGGTTTTACCCCATCCAGTAAGTCTACAAGATCCCAGACTGAGTTAGAGTACATGGACTCCATCTCGAGATTTATGGCTTTAAGCCATTCCTCTTTATCAGGATCTTCCATTGCTTTCTTAAATGTCAATGGATCATCAACACTATCAATAGAGACAACACCTTGTCCCTCACCTATAGCTAAATAGCGTTCGGGTTGTCTCACAACCCTCTTACTACGTCTAGGTGGTAGTGTATCCTGATCAGGAACCATCTAACTCTCAGATGTTTGTGGAACAACAACTCTTGTTGATGAAGCACTAGTCTCACCAGGCTCCAACTCATTTAATACAATCTTTGAACGAGGTTTATGGTCACTAATGTAATTGTCCTCATGAAACGTTGCATTTATCGATACAAATACTTTGTTATCTTTAGGACTATTGAAGTGTCCACCTCTGGTCTCATTGGAGTATCCTACAAACAGGCAGACAACAAATTTGGAGTCTAGCTTTCCAGTTATATTCTTCAGCACGTGTGCTGGACACCCTCATATGCAAAAATGTCACAAACTAGCTTTACGACCATTCCACAACTGTAGGGGAGTCTTAGGAACATATTTGGATGGCACTACATTCAAAATGTATACCGCTGTTTGTAACGCATATCCCCAGAAGAAATTTGGTAATGATGAGAAACAAATCATAGATCTCACCATTTCCATTATGATTCTATTCCTCCTCTCTGCTACACCATTTTACTGAGGTGTACCGGGGGCTGTGAGTTGGGAAACTATCCTATACTCGACCATGAAGTCTTCAAACTCTTGGTCAAGGTACTCACCTCTACGATCCGATCGTAGTGACTTGATAGTCCTACCTAATTGATTCTCAACTTTAGCTCGAAATTCTTTGAACTTTTTAAATGTTTCCGACTTTTGTTGTATTAGGTAGACGTATCCGTATCTTAAGTAGTCATCTATGAAGGTGACAAAATACTCATAACCACCCCTCGCTTTAACATTTGTCGGTCCGCAGACGTCTGTATGCATAACCTCTAGCGGTTCTTTACCTCTTAGCCCTTTTCCAGTAAAAGATCTCTTAGTCATTTTACCTTCTAGAAAAGATTCGTAGACATGTAAGGTGTCAACCTTTAACTCACTTAAAGGTCCATTTTTTACTAGTTTGTCTATCCAGTCAAGGTTGATATGACCAAGCTTTAGATGCCAGCGATACGTGTCATTATCTGGAGAAATCTTATGTCGTTTAGTTTTTGGTTTTTCAACCTTAAACATTTCGGTGTTTAGCAGTGTAGTATGTATTAACGATCTTAACACATACAAATTGTTTTCATTAATTCCTAAACAAATATACAGACCATTCTTTCCAATAATAACAGACTTATTATTAAAAGAAATAGAATACGATTGCTCTAACAATTTAGAAACAGAAATCAAATTCCGTGTAAATCCAGGAATATAAAAAACATTGTTCAATAATAAAAAACTATTATTATTACAAAATTGCAATCTTATTGCTCGCACTGCTTTTACCAACACGACATCCCCCGACCCCACACGCATTGAGAAGGCTCTCTCATCTAGCTGTGTCCAAGAATCAGTCCACTGCAAAAAAGAACAAACATGGTTAGTGGCCTCCGAATCAACTATCCAAGGTGAAGAATCATCTTCCACTAAACACGACTCAATAACAAGTAAATCATATTTACATTTCTTGGACTTCTTCTTACTTTGGGCTTTCTTGGGTTTGGGCTTACCCTTCGCTTGTATGCATCTCGAACATTACGTGTGGCATTGGCAGCATGTGCTGAAGGACATTCCTCCGTAAGCACAAACTTGAGGTCTTTAGTGACCAATATTGAATTAATGTTAAGTTTCCACTAAATGTAGTTATCACCAGTTAATTTGTCGTTTAGGCGAATTTGAAGTAATGCAGAAGACATTATTGCTGAAATAAATAAAACATTCATTCAGTCATTTATTTAAAACAAGTGCGAGTGCTTTGGCATAAATTGAAACATGATGCATGCACATGTTTAACGAACTAGAACTACCCTAAAACCAGTTACTATACCACGACAATCCAACATACCACAAAGAAGTGCCGCCTTAAGGTCGGTCAAGTCTTTGCATGTTGGACCGAGACATTCTCAATCAAATGATATTCTAGAATAACTCTTATTCCATATCATTCAACCATCGTTCATTCAGTTAGGTTTTTAATAAACAAACTTAATCAAAACCTTCATGAGTGTAACCCACCATTTCAGATCTCACGAGCTTAACTCGAGAATTGCCATCTTAGGGTCGATCAATCTCGAAATACCCTCAGAAATCCTATTCGTTAGGAAGTCAACCTTGGTATTGACCTTTGTGGAAACCCTCCTTAGGTAGGATGAAAGCAAAGCCGTCACGAGGCCCCACTCGGATCTCACGGTGTTGAACTAATGATGGAGACCGCGAGATATATATGTCATATATCCCTCTCCTACTCACTATTTTAAAATTAGGGTTTTCTTTTAACCATTAATGCACCTAGACTCTACCAGATTAAACAACTGACTTTAATCAAGTTATCTAGCGCATTAACTAATTAGAACCAAATTCTAATTAACTAATAAATTATTAATGATTTTGAACAATTAAAAATCTAATCTATTAGTGAATAATTTAAGCCTTTGTTAACTATTTACTAGGGTTAGATTATTTTGTTATTGTTTACCAAATTTTAACTATCAAAACTCTAACACTTTATTCGGTTAATTTATTATTAGGTAATTAATCATATTAATCCTAATTATAATAAATGACCCTATTAATCTAACTTATTAAACTCTTTAATAACTAGATTAATATTAATGAGAATTACCAAGTTTTCTAACCATTAAAAAGCTAATCTCATTATTCATAGCCAATTATGTATATTGCCCATTTTAATCACATTAAAAAAAATACATAAAATATCAGGCTATAATGCATGTATAACATATCAAATATATTTATGTAGGCACATCTAATCTATATGACATACGTATGCATGAAAATGCTTTTATCATCACATAATATAAAGCATACATAAATTGACTGAGTACTGTGGATTATTTATCCTAAAAAATTGGAATCTAAAATTACAAAAAAAATCCCAAGGAATTCCTTGGTCTTCTTGTAATTTCCGAGACTTCTAGTCTCTTCAGGTCACTCCGATTCATCTCATGAATTCGAAACGGGAAATCTGCACGGAACACACTAGGCAACACTTGCCAACGGAACCATGCGTGAACAGTACCGTGTGAACAGTTGCCGTGAACAGTGCCTGTGAACAGTACTGCCGTCGCGCTCGTTTTCAGTTCTTCGTTTACAGATTACAATTTTTTTTTATTTACAATACAATAATAGTAAAATAAAAATATAATAATAATAATAAATTATACAACCCATAAACCCTAAATCCACAGTATCATAAAAATTTACGATCAACCATGTTTAAATTAAACAATTTAATTATAAACATTCATACAATCATAAAGATGGTGCCTACACATTCATACATATAAGGGTATCGAAAACAATTTCCTGTTCCGAAAAATAAACCTGCCTTTGATACCAATTGTTGGTACCAATTCTCATCTCATGGGTGTGGGCCTTGTCCCAACTCCTTGGGGTGACACCTACAGATACCTATAAGAGCACTCTTCTAAGAAGCCCCCGAGCGGAAAGCCACGATTCGTCACACGATCACGCATGAGAGTTCCCAGGGATTGGCTAGTCGCCACTGCCTTTGCTCTGATACCAATTCTTGGAACCCCGTTCACCGATCACGCAACGGAACTAGGTTTTTAAAAAAAATTATACAGATCATATTTGTATCTAGGACCAATGAACTTTTTATCGTAATTATTTTTCAGAGCCAATACATACAATATATAAAAACAATACAATTAGAAGAAGATATACTTACCAATGTTTGGAGGCTCCTTCACTTTTCGATATGCTCCTATGTGAACCACTCGATCTTCCTCGCTATCTCCCGGAACTGGTAACTGTGTGTGGGCGCGTCACGGTCTCAGGAACTTGAACGGAGGATGTAGAGAAAATTGAAGAAACTCTTTCTTCTATGTATTTCAAAAACACATAAAACATGAAACAAAATATATATTTTAATATATATCTCACTCTGCTGCTCTTGATTATATATATTTATCTTTAACGTTGCACCCACTACTGCTTTATATATATATATAACGTTGCACCCACTGCTGCTTTTTCTTTGACAAATATATATATATATATATATATATATATATATATATATATATATGTATATATATATATATAAATCACGCCTGTTCTACTATTTAGAGTTATATCACACAAATATATACATATATAAAGCATGATGTTTCTATTTCACACCAATTTGACTTTATATATATCACAACGCTTTCTATTTACATCTGCACTGATATATATATATATATATAAAAATTAAGTATTTGCATCCTATGTAAATTCTACTTTTGACTATTGTTTCATGTACACACCAATTTACATCCAATGCAATCTCTTGTGTTATTAGTTGATAATCTCATTAATTAAATAATCTCATTATTCAATTAATTCCTGAATATATACGTGTCACTTTTGTAACATAATTAATTGGACAATCCAATTAATTAACCGTGACCTTTGTTACCTAAATCAATCGGGCTAGCAAGGGAACCTAATGGATCCACAGTATTTTGAGCTCCAATAATCATCGGAATCATTAATTAAACTCTTTATTTAATATTCCTTGATTATTAACTCCGGTGTTATTCCACTAAAAACCAGAAGATGCACTCTCTCAACTGTAGACGCTTTTACACAGACCGATATAACTCGGTGTCCATCGATATAGCTATTACACATGGTGTAATCCTCCACAGTAGTTCATAATTTGAGTTGGGTCATAATGTCCGTTATACCCCTCTAATTACATATATCCTTTAAGTACCGTTGATTCTATAATGAACAATAAATCCTATTTCCTCACGGAATTATGAGAGCACTCATATTGTCCAAGCCCCGAATCAACCCTTAAGGGAACTACCATCTACTTCTCACAAGAAGGAGTGGATTCCACTATTATGTACAAACCTTCCCAGCAACAAGCCAAACCGTTATCCCAACATACGGAGTATATTGATCAGGAAATGCATCTGACCTCACCCATGGTATATCAAAGACCACGATCTAACCTGAAGGAGTCGATAAGACACTCAGGATTAAGATCACCCATATATAGCCATCATTAGTTGATATATATTAATCTCATCGGTAAACGTATCTTGGTGTGAGATTCATATAGATCATGGCCCAGTCCTATATGATCGCATCATACAAGGTGCCTCCATTCTCATATATCATATGAATGATTCAGGATAGAATCACTGAACATTACGGAATGGACCGCAGCTATAGATTAACCACAAATAAAGTATCCAGCTTTATTTGCTATCTATGGACTCTTTAGATTGCACGTCTCTTACTGTATCCACCCGTATATGACACTCATATACACACTTAGAGATTACATCCGGCAATCTTGGATGTTAAATATATGCACAAGTTTATAAAATAAATAACATAACAAGAATGAATTAAACTTTTCTTTTTATTTATTTCATAAATCCATTTACAAATTACATCTTTAAGGCCTAAACCCCAACAAGAGCATATTTGGGGCCGAGATGGCCACACGCCATCTCGGGATGGTGCAAGATGATGGCTTGAGCCATCGAACTTATTCCCTTGCACTCCTCTCGCGTTCTTCGATTGTTCTCCGTCCTCCAAACTCTGAATTTGAATCTGTTTGAAGATTACGAACCGGAACTCCCTCACGGACATGGACATTTAAGATACTCAACCCAGAAAATAAGAATTCGACTCGATATATGAAGACGAAGATAATGTATGCAACATGAGTTAAAAATGTAGTATCTTTTGATTTAGAACTCGAAATCACTAGTATGAGTAACCGAAATGATCGGAACTCAATCATGAGTAATGTAAGACTAAAATCAAGTTCAAGATCCATGTTATACAAACATATAAACAAACAAATACATTTCACACAAGAATGCAAACTACATAGAGATAGTCTCCAATCATTCATTTTCCAAAACATGTTACTTTCATGCCAATACATGAGCATTCAACTTCAAGTGTGTGAATGTGTTATACCAAATGATGCGCTACGATACAGGGACGCAAATGTATAAATTTTGTGTGTGTGCGCATATAATGATGCATAACTAAGCAACGACACATATAAATGAATTGTGTGTGTGTGTGCGCGCTTACGCCTTGCAAGAGGAAGAAGGATCTCGATACCTTAGCATCCAAGAATAGTACCAATCCCCTTGAAGACGAACTTTGTATCTTGAGAAGTTGTTTTTCTTCCTTGAAGTTCTTATCATCACGAACCACTTAAGCAACTAAGCATTACAAAGAAATGAATTTTTGTTATGGAATCAAGCCAACACAAATCTAAAACCTAACACTAATCTTGCACAATCAATGCCCAACAAAATGAAAGACTAAAAAATAGGCTCACAATAAAATAAGGCAAAAAAGTGCAATATAACATTAAGAACAAACCGATCATCAAACATTTTCTTTCAACAAAATTATTGGAGTGGGGACATGAAGAACCCCAAACCGAATATCACTATATGCATAATGCCTATACAAAATGTGAGTAATCAAAAGCCACCTCCAAATCAAATGGGGCTATATAATTAAAATTAAAAACCTATACACTCACATTGGCATTCAAAGTAGCCTTTGGCTCATCTCATCATAAAAAATGCATAATCACTTCAATATCAAGAATGTAGTCAAGATATGCACAAAATAAATCAACCCATATCATTCTAATATCTCTCCACACAAATCATCTCAACATTATTCCATAAAAGCAAGTAAAAGCTAAAAGACAAAAAACGTAATTAAGAAATTTAAAGTGAGTTTAAGAAAATAAAACTGAAATGGGTTTCCTCATTCCAAGCTTCTCCTATGAAGATGATGTTCTTGCTTCTTTTATGAGCACTCTTGGCCTACTTGTCCCTCTGAAATGTGCAGGTTGTCATTGTTTCTTACCAAGAGGTAAAGAACCTCGCAACGATACATAAGCTGTAAAAATTTGCTTCCTCTAGAAGCTGTAGAATATCTGCCACACTAAAACATATATTAGAAAGTTCAGGCAAACTAGATGTTTCTCAGTTCATGCAGTTGCAAAACCAAAGCTGGAAAACCACTTCTTACTGAAATGAAACAAACTAAACAAACAAAACAAATCCCACAATTAATTTTACCCCCAAACCTAGTTCTTTCTCTCCTGTCAATTATCAAGCACAATTTCACACATGAAGAGGAAGAGAAATAATTGAATAAAGAAGGAAAAACAGATTGTGCAATTTTAAAACAAAATAAAGCATAAAAATAAGATGCATGAAAGAAGTTTTCTACATTATGTACTTGTGCTAGGGGTTTCATCTACTAAAGAAGGCTTTACTAAGCTGAAAAATTGATTCTTTTTCATAACCCAAACAAGTTGAGATGATATTTGTAAGTTCCTCGGTGTTTGATTTGCTTATTTCGTTGACAACCACATTTGGGGATAAATATGTAAGAGTAGTTTATGTCATCATTGTTTGTGACCAAGCTCAAGCTTCAAATGTAAAATTACTTGCTTAACTCTCATTGAAGAGGTATTAGTGCACACATACAATCTCATGCACGTTTTGATCGTTTTGCATGCTTGCTTATTTGCCTTCTTATGTACCTTTTGTGCCTTAACACTTGCTTGGGCGTTTGATGCATCTTATGTGCCTTAAAAGAGGATTTTTCCTCTGTACCACGGTTCAGACTACTTATTGTGCATTACCTCCACCGCAGTCTACACAACGGTGTTCTCCAGTGGTTGCACGCTGCTACTACCGCGGCCTATGCAATTTCATGCATAGTTGTCTCCCAAACAAAGTTTCCCAGGCGTCATATGCCATCCAAACCGCGGTCTGTGTACTTGCATACATAGCGGTCTATAGATTGATGTTTTCTAGGTGATGCACCGCTCTATAAGCCGCGGTCCAATCAGCGGTTCTGATGGGATTTGGTTGCCTTTCATCCAAAACGACGTCACTTTGTGTAGGGCACCATATATATATGTTCTCTTCTCTTCTCTTTGGTTTCAAGGAGTCAAAGAAGCCATCTTTAAGTAACCTAGCTTTTTTAGAGAGAGAAAGACTCTCAAACACTCATTTTTACTCAACCTAACTTCATCTCATGGTCATCTAGTTTCATTCTAGGATCATCTAAGCATGGATCATCATCTTTTTCTTGACTAGGTAATTTCTACATGCTCTAGACTTTATAGTTTCATTACTAAGACATGTATACCTAGGTTTTGATCTTTATTACAAATTAAATGCATGCTTGTATGTTTAATAGCTTTTATGGCATGCTTGTGATGTTGATTGTTGGTTGAGAGTATTAATTAGTGATAGTTAGAATTTAGTACGGTTTTACCCTTCTAGCTAATTCTTCTTGCCTTTGCATTTAAAACATTGATATCTAGGATTTACTTCTCTTGACATTATTAATCCTAGATAAGCATGAATTTTTTGACTCAGCAATTCTGTATATAGAATATTGTCGCATATTCACTTAGGTTGCTATTATCTCTACATTGTTAATTAAGCTTGTGGCTAAGTGGTTAGTGCACAAGGTTGGTGATCCAAAATCACTATAAAAGGTTTGTCGGGTAGAGTGAAAGGGTTAGTAACCATATTGAGTGTGACGGGAGGTCAACCTAGGTTGTAAACTTTCATTCAATAGTGGATTTTGAGGATCAAGTGTGGCGCCCGTGGTTTTTCCCATTTGAGGGTTTCCATGTATGTATTGTGTGTTGTTATTACTTCATGTTTATTGTCATTTTATTTGAATACTTGGTAGAATTGGGTAGTTTTGCAAATATTGATTAACTCGCAAAATTGGTAATCAAATGAATTTTTTTTTTTAAAAAAAAAACTATTCTCCTCACCCCCCCACCCCCTCCCCCCTCCCCCCTTCTAGGTTTATAGACACACACTTTTTAAGGAATTTCAATATCCCCTTTTCCTTAGCATTGAGTCTAACTTGTTCAACCAAGTCCTTCCTTACCCAAATATTTTTATTCTAGGTGGTCTCTTCCTATTTCTAGGCTTCTCAACCCAAATCTTCCCAGCATTCCCATAATTCTCTCTATGTTTACAGTTTCCTCGTGTGCCTTGTCTTGCATATTCATTGCCTAGTGGTCTAGGGTGACCTATCTTATGGCAGTGGTTGCATAAGGTTATAGGGTTAGGAATGATACCTTATTGGTGGGTCTCTGTTGGAGGTGGGATTAGAGGATACTTCCTTTTCTTGTTAGCCTTTCTCTTCCTTGCTTTGCTAGGAATTGTCTTTTTAATATTAGCACTTCAATTTTCTTGCCTCATGGTAATCTTTTCCTCTTTTAGAAATCGAATTTCTTCCTTCATCATTGACTCAATTTCTTGCTTAGCTTTTGAAAGCTTTATAAGGTGGCCAAGTTCCTTCTTCTTCATTATCTCTAAAGCCATGTCCCTCGTTTCAATCTCTACTTGCATTAGTCGCATCCTCTTGGCAAAGTTCTCATTGATCTCTTCTAGCTCTTTCAAGGGTTTACTAATTTTGGCTTCAAGGCTCTTCAATTGCAGTTCTACCTCTTCGTTCTTGTTAAAAATGTCTTCTATCTTCTTTTGGAGGATACCATTCTCCACCTTGACTGATTCAATCTCAAATGTGAGCTTCTTATTTCCTTGTTCAAGCTCATCAACTTTCACCATTTTCGAGGCTTCCTTGCCTTCAAATTCCTTCTTCATGAACCGTAACTTATTCTCAAATTCTTCTCTCATCTCTTCTTTCTCTTGGGAAGTTCTTACCACTTTCTCTAGAAGTAAATAGACTTTCTCTTCTAATTTCTTGAATTGCTCTTGTTTTCTTTGGCACTCTTCATCAACATTCACCTCATTCTCAAATGCTTGTACAAGAGCATGTACACTATTTCTTGTCTTCCCTTGCTTGGAATCATCTAATGCACAACAACTCTTCTAATCAATTTTCTCTTTTCGTTGCAACTCCTCGACTAACAAACCTATCGGAACCTTGATCCTACACACGGAAGCATTAATCTCATTTGTTCTTTTATTGCTCTTCCTTATGTCATTGTCCAATATTTCTCCTATTGCCTGCTGCGAGGCTTGGAAATCTTTTGTCATCTATTGAGTTGACTTCATGAGACTCCTTATTTCTTCTTCAAATGATATGCTCATTGATTGGTTAGATGAGAGAGACGGCTCATAGATGTTGACATTGTTATAGCTCTATGAGGAATCTTTGCGAGACCTCCAATTTTGGTCATATGGATCATCAAATAGCTCATATCTAGGCCATTGTTTTGCGTGAAGTAATCTATAAAACCTGAAACAAAGAAAATAAAAACTACCAAAAAGTAAAAAAGAAATAAAAGAAAACTAAAATAACTTAGAAACTAGCTACATAACTAAGATTAGCCACCTAATTAGCGCATTTCCCCTACAACAATGCCATTTTGACAAATTGTCGTTTGTTATGTATGAAAGTATTTGTCAAACAAAAATTATAAACCCAACTTGTACTTAAAATTGCTAAACAATATAATGGCAAGTAGGGCATCATCAATAGAGATCAATATAGCAATGATCAAATATTCACTCTAAAACTAAATGCAACAAAAGTAAAAGAAATGGTTATTGATTTAAAACTAACTAATGAGAATAAAAATGCAATTTACACTACAAGAATGTGCTATGGAGTGAAAAGATATGATAATGGTATGAGAGATGATGGAATCGCAATATAAATGATGGGGGGTCCATTTAAACTTTACAAAACATTTGATTAAACATGATCAATCTATCTTTAGAAGTGATTTGGAGTCAACAATGGTCACTCGTACTACTATGCCGGATTTGGTGAATTGGAGACTCTTATCACATCAACTCTCTACTACTTAACTACTTTGTTGGCTTTTGAGAGAGTCACTCTTGAAGCCTGGATAGATTCTAATGATTGGGGGTGGCTTGGAAGGGTTTATTTATAATCTAACCTCTTCTATTAAGAACCAAATGCATAGGAAGGGCATATTCACCACACATTCATTTCATTCAATTTAGCTAGTGTAAATACCTTTAAAATGATTATCAAACTTGGATTAAGAGAGGACATATTTACCCAATCCAAGAAGATGTATATTCTAATATTAAGAACTCAAAAGATATTGATAATCAACAAGAACCAACATAGGACATATCTACTCAGTTCAAGTAATAATTAATAAATAATTAAATCATTGAATGAAAATCAATAGTCAAATAACAAAAATTAGTGGATTACCCACAATTCATGTGGTTTTATATCACTCCCATATTGGGTTTAGTTGCTCATGACAATAGTTAGAAACTAAATAAGAGGAGAGAAACATAAGGGACCCATATAAAGACCTTATTTCCTTGAGCTTGCTTCAACCTCCAATGTCCTTTGTGAGTAGAGAAGTTAAAGATGATGTAAGGTTTGAATGGATTTGGGAGAGAAAAATGATTCCTAGATCTAGAGAGAGAAAATATGTGTTGTGAATGGTGTGTGAGTGTGTGAAGAGAAATGGAGAGAGAGATAGATTTCATTTCAAAACATGATATATTTATAGGGTTTCAAATTTAGGTCTAGAAATACTGACATGGCAAACCCTAACATGCGAAATGCCCAGGTATAGCGCGGGTACAGACCCGTGTAGTGGCCTGATGCATCTGACTTCCTTCTTCTGTATTTGGTGAAATGCGAGGGTAGTGCGCTGGTGTAGACCCGTGCATGAACCTGATTCCCATGTTTTTCTTCTCTCAGATTTGGTGAAATTCATGGGTAGTATGCTGGTGTAAACCAGTACATGTGCCCGCCCATGGACCTGATGCCCATGTTCAGCTTCTCTGGTTTGCTCATATGCACTGTTTGTGGGCTAGTAGTGTGAGAGTGGTACCCGCACACTTGCCATTCTTCACATTCCATCTCTTGGTGCGAGGGTAGTGTGTGGATGAGGACCCTCATAATACCAGCGCACTGACACTTCTTTACTTTTTTTTATTTTTCCCTATTTTCTGCACAACTTCACATATTTCATTCTTTCTGCCCAAATTTACCTAATTACCTACAAACATATCAAAGAGCCATAAGACACCTAAAAATACACAAAAATTAGACAACATAAATGGAATTGAGGGCCAAAATATATAACAATTTTGACACCATCAGTACCCTTGCACTGAGGGCTTTTTCAATTCTTCAAGCTTCGATGCACGGGTAAAAGACCCATGCACTATGGCCTTCATTTCTTCCTTTTTCTGAACAATTTGCCCTCTTCAACTCCATTTTTCGATTCTCATCTAATGCCTACAGTTTAAACAAAAAAACCATAAGACACATATGAAACCACCCGAAAATGAAACAAATAATAAGGATATGAGGGCTAAAATATATTACAATTTTGGTTCGATCAAATACCCCGAAACCAAACCTCGATCAAACCATTAAACAAAAAAAATAAAGCACAAACAAAATAAAGACTCGTGAAAGATCCCTAAAACGTGTGTGTCTATAACCTAGAGGGGGAGTGAATAGGTTTTAATCGAATCAATTACAGATTTTTCGATTAATCAATATTAACACAAATTACCCCTAGTAAACAAGCATTCAATAAAATCAATTATGCTTAAAACAATAACAACACAAAATATTTAAGTGGAAACCCTCTAAATGGGAAAAACCTCGAGCTGATATGTGCGCCACACTAGATCCTCAAATCCACTATTGAATGAAAGTTTACAACCTAGGTTGACCTCCCGTCACACCCTCTAGTTACTAACCCTTTCACTCTACCCAACGGGCCTTAATATTGATTCTTGATCTATTTGCTTGTGCCCTAACCACTTAGTCACAAGACTTAAACTCAATGAAGAGTCAAACACAACTAAAGTGAATATGATAAAATATTCAAACATGCAAGTAATGCTAGGCAACACTAAATGTTTATCTAGGAATTTAAGAATGTCAATAAGTACAATTCCTAGATATCAATATCTAAATGAATGCTCATTAAGACTTAACTAGATATAAGTATGCAACAATATATCCTAGTTATCAAACAAAGAGCCAATCAACACATGTTGTCATAAAACATGGCAAAAACTATAATGCAATCACAAAATGCAATCAATGAGTCCTAAACAATATCTAAATGCAAAGCATAAAGATTTAACTAGAACGGCAAAATGGTCACAAACCCTCGCTATCACAAAATATAGATCTCAACCAACAATCAACAACCCAAAAATGTTATAAATGCAATTAAACTCAATAACATACATTTAATGAACAATAATTGCTAAACCTAAGCATACATGTCATAAGAATGGAACAAGAAATTCTAAGGCATGTATAGATTACCTAGTCAATGAAAAACAAGAGAAACCATGCTTGGAAGATGCTAGATGCTCATGGATTGAAAATTGGTTGAGTCAAAATGGATTCTTGGGAGCTCTCTCTCTCTCTTGGAGTCAAATTCTCTCTCAAAGAAAAGCTTGGTGAGTAAAGATGGCTTCTTGGACTCACACCCAAAGAGAAGAGAAGAGAACATATATATTGTGCCCTACACGAAATGGCGTCGTTTTGAACAAAGGGCAACTGATTCACTTCGTGACCGTTGTACGTGTCGTAGCCTAGGCAAGTGTCCAGACCTCGGTATCGAGAGAGGGTCATCGTCTGGGAATCTCCGCTGTCTGGACCGCGGTAGAGGCAATGTCCAGACCGCGATAGAGCCGGCGGTGTATCACTGGGAAACTCTGTTTAGGAGACCGTTGTGCATGCAACGTGCACAGGCCACTGTAGCAGCAGCGTGCATTGCCTGGAGAATACAGGTTGTGCATACCGCGGCGGAGGCAATGCACAGGGAGCGGTCTCGGCCGCGGTCAAGGGGAAAAAACTCTTCTAAAGGCAAACTAAATGCAACAATCACCCAAGCAAGATTTATGGCAAAGAGGCACACAATTAAGGCAGTTAAGCATTCATGCAAGATGATCAAATACTTGCATAAGAGTGTGTGTGTGCACTAAAAACTCCTCAGAAAAGGTTAAGCAAGTGATATACATGCTGAAGCTTAAGCTGGGTCTTGAGCAATGACGGCCTAAACAACCCTTACACAGTAATCCCCAAATGTGGTTGTCAACAAAATGATCCAATCAAAAACTGAGGAACTTACAATCTCCCCCTTTCGCTATTTCGTGACAAAACCACCACTCACAATTCATCCTCACAAATAAACTAAACAAAAATAGGGGTCAACAAATTTTTTCTACATTACAAGGAGACGCCTAATAAACTAGATCTTTAAGTCATCCATCTCTTGTAGAATCAACATCCCTACAAAATAAAATAACTACACTTTCCAAGACAAGTGTATGTGAGGTCATCAAAGACATAAAAATGAGAGCAATTTGCATACAATAGAAATAAGCAACAGGCATCAACAATGCAAATACAAATGCTCTCCCTAAATAGGTTAACTCCCCCGCAATGAGACAAACTTAACTCCCCTTAAATCCACACTACTCCCCTTTTTTTTGTCATGAGATAGACAAAGGAGTATCCTCTTAAGAAGGCATTAAGAAGGAGATCTTATGGCACATGACATATGCATAATCAGATAACCAAATTTATGCAACTTAATTAAGGAGAGAGAATTAAGGATTTTTATTAAAAAAATGTGTGAACGAATGCTTTGCATACAAGACAAGTTGTATTCAAGATCAAAACATGGTATTTGGCAAAGCAAAATGACAAGGGTTTCCAAGGGAATTCAAACCAATTTCACCCTTTGTCATGGTGTAAGAAAGATATAGATTGTAAAATAAATTCATTTTAAGAACAACTATATCAAACTTTACGAGCAAAACAAGACATTAGTGATTGTTGCTCCCTTTTCGATTTTTCCGGGTGGAGTGCCCGTATGATAGTAGCTTTGTTCAACAAGTAAAGAGAGAGAGACTTTTGGATTGTAAAATCCTTGAAATGGATACAAGATCCTTATTGATTGAAGTCTCATAATTGTTTTCACACACATTTTTGCATTCATTTTAGAGCATTCAACAATTTCATCATGCATATTACTTTAAAGCATGTCATATAAATAATCAACATGTCAAGGAGATCAATTCTAGGTCATTCAAAATGTACTTCCCAATCAATTCTCCTATTCCAAAAATGTATGTTTGGCCATAAATAAGACATGGATTGCATGTAAAGCAAAGTTGTACACTTATTAAAAAAATATGTACAACAAATCATCTCAAGCAATTAATAAAGAAGCATAAATATTATCAATTAGCACAATGCATTGCCAATTTGCTCTCTTTGCTTGAGCTCCCCATACGGGGTCAATCAAAAAAAGTCAAGAGGGGATATGAGTCTCTATAGACTTACCAAGTCCGTTTGACCTAGTTGACCCTATGGGTGAAACCTTAGCACAATGGCATGTGGGTTCATCTTTTCTAATCCACTTAGGTGACACATTGTCAATCCTAGTGGTCAAGATCATCATATTACTCCTAGGATCATTAACACTAGCTTTCATAGGCACATGCATATTGACTCTATCCCTTTTTCTTTCAATCATGCTCTTAATTCTACACATGTTAATGTACTTGAAGCAATTTGGTCTAATATGACCATCAACACCACAAAAATGACATGAAGGAATAAAATAAGGGGTCATACCATTCCTTTGTGAGGACAAAGGTGTTTTCCCATGTCTTTGAGCTTTCCTTTGGTGTGGTATTGATTCTGTTCTCCCTTGTTGTTGAGTTGGAGAAGATTGCTTCCTTTGTTGAGCATGCGAGAAATGCTTCTTGGCTTGATGGTTTTTGGTTTGAGGGATAGTTGCTTGAAGTGCCCTCATTGGTTGAGCTTGAGCTTGACTTCTTGGTGCCATCTTGACTTGGACATTTCTATAATACTCTCCTAGTTCAATTTTCTTCTTATGATGAAGTGGAGGAAGAGGTTCTTTGAAGTCCAAGCTCTTGACAAATATCATCTCGCTAGGAGTTGAGGTCTCCTTGTCATCTTCAAACCTTAGACCTCTCTTGTCACTTGGCTTCTTGCGAAATCCCAACATATGGTCAAGCTTCTTCGTACTCGAAGTCATCTTAGCAATCAACTCTCTAGCTTCTCTAAGCTCCTCCTTCAAGCTTTCTTCCACCTTTCTTCCATTATTCACTTTCTCACTCAAGTGAGTCACTTCGGTTAATAGCTTGAGGTTCTCTTCCTTTAGCTTTCGAACCTATTTCTTCATATTCAACCTTGAGCTTTGAAAATGCTCAATTAACCCTTCAAGGTTCATACTCTCTACATTTCCATTTGTAGAGTGAGATGAGGAACTCTCATTACTTCTGTCATCTTCTTTTTGTATTTCCACATCTTCATCACTTGAGGATGTGAAGCTTTCATCACTTTTCCCCTTGGTAGCTTCATAAAAATTACTTCTAGCTACTTCTTCACCTACTCCTTTTTCAAGGTCACTACTTAAGGCTTTGTTGCTTTTTTTCTACATCTTCCACAAAGGAGACTCCAAAAGTCGTGTAGTTAAGAATAACCTTTTCATCACTTGAGGAATCTTCTTCACTTTCACTCTCACTTGATGAGGCAACCACCATTTTTCCTTTCTTCTTCTTCTTCGAATTAGTACACTCGGTGGCTATATGACCAAACCCACTACATTCATACCATTGAATGCCTTTTCTTGTAGGCTTCTCATGCCTTGGCTCAATCTTCTTCTTTGAGTCATTCTTGTGAAGTTTCATAAACTTCTTGAATTTCTTCACCAAAAGAGCCATCTCCTCATCTAAGTCATCCTCCTCCATCTTTACTTTGGATGTCTTCAAAGCTATGTTCTTTTTCATCTTAGAAGATGTAGGTGTAGAAGTCCACCTAGACTCATAGGCTAGCAGCCTTCCAATCACTTCACTCGGCTTCATAGTCTTGTAGTTGCTATATTCTTCCAATGCAGTCACCTTGGACTCAAATCTCTTGGGGAGTGACCTCATGATCTTTTGCTTGATCCTTCTATCCGAATATGGGTCACCTAGTTGATGGCTTTGATTTACGATGTCCATCAACTTCACTTGGAAGTCATTAAAGCACTCGTCCTCTTCCATTAGAATTATCTCAAATTGCATTTGAAGGACTTGAAGCTTAGAGTCCTTGACCACTTCGTTTCCCTCATGAGCCGTTTGTAGAATCTCCCAAGCCTCATTTTCATGCCTAGTATTTTGAACCAACTTGTATTGGTTGTCATCCATAGCACACAAGATTGCATGCATAGCCTTGTTGTTCCACTTGGAAGCTTTAAATTCTTGTGTGCTCCAATGAGACTTAGGCTTGAGAACTTAAACTCCATCATCATTGGTCATCTTTGGAAGAATGTACTCATCTTCAATCACCATCCATGCACGGTCATCTATTTAACTGATATAAGACTCCATCTTGCCTTTCCATGAGGCATAATTATCACCTTTAAGCAAATGTGGTCTTATACTTGATGCTCCCTCTTTGCTCAACCCAAGATCGCTCATAGCGTTTGGGTTAAGTAAATAAGATACAAATGTAATGCACCACATAAGATACAAATAACAAGAATGCACAAGCAAGACACACACAGAGCACGGATCACCTAAGTATATCTAGGCACCTGCTTTGATACCAATTAAGAGATCCCTAAAACGTGTGTGTCTATAACCTAGAGGAGGGTGAATAGGCTTTAATCGAATCAATTATCAATTTTTCGATTAATCAATATTAACACAAATTACCCCGAGTAAACAAGCGTTCAATAAAATCAATTATGCTTAAAACAATAACAACACAAAATATTTACGTGGAAACCCTCCAAATGGGAAAAACCACGTGCTGATATATACGCCACACTAGATCCTCAAATCCACTATTGAATGAAAGTTTACAACCTAGGTTGACCTCCCGTCACACCCTCTAGTTACTAACCCTTTCACTCTACCCAACGGGCCTTAATAGTGATTCTTGATCTATTTGCTTGTGCCTTAACCACTTAGTCACAAGACTTAACCTCAATGAAGAGTCAAACATAACCTAAGTGAATATGATAAAATATTCAAACATGCAAGTAATGCTAGGCAACACTAAATGCTTATCTAAAAATTTAAGAATGTCACTAAGTACAAATCCTGGATATCAATGTCTAAATGAATGCTCATGAAGACTTAACTAGATATAATTATGCAACAATATATCCTAGTTATCAAACAAAGAGCCAGTCAACACATGTTGTCATAAAACATGGCAAGGACTATAATGTTATCACAAAATGCAATCAATGAGTCCTAAACAATATCTAAATGCAAAGCATAAAGATTTAGCTAGAAGGGCAAAATGGTCACAAACCCTAGCTATCACAAAATATAGATCTCAACCAACAATCAACAACCCAAACATGTTATAAATGCAATTAAACTCAATAACATACATTTAATGAACAATAATTGCTAAACCTAGGCATACATGTCATAAGAATGGAACAAGAAATTCTAAGGCATGTAAAGATTACCTAGTCAATAAAAAACAAGAGAAACCATGCTTGGAAGATGCTAGATGCTCATGGATTGAAAATTGGTTGAGTAAAAATGGATTCTTCGGAGCTCTCTCTCTCTTGGAGTCAAATTCTCTCTCAAAGAAAAGCTTGGTGAGTAAAGATGGCTTCTTGGACTCACACCCAAAGAGAAGAGAAGAGAACATATATATTGTGCCCTACACGAAATGGCATCGTTTTGAACAAAGGGCAACTGATTCCCGTCAAGACCGTTGTACGTGCCACGGCCTAGGCAAGTGTCAAGACCGTGGTATCTCGAGTGGTGCATCACCTGGGAATCTCCGCTGTCTGGACCGTGGTAGAGGCAATGTCCAGACCGAGGTAGAGCCAGCGGTGCATCACTGGGAAACTCTGTTTGGGAGACCGTTGTGCATGCAACGTGCACAGGCCGCGGTAGCAGCAGCGTGCAATGCCTGGAGAATACCGTTGTGCATACCGCGGCAGAGGCAATGCACAGGGAGCGGTCTCGGCCACGGTCAAAGGAAAAAACTCTTCTAAGGGCAAACTAAATGCAACAACCACCCAAGCAAGATTTATGTCAAAGAGGCACACAATTAAGGCAATTAAGCATTCATGCAAGATGATCAAAGACATGCATGAGAGTGTATGTGTGCACTGAAAACTCCTCAGAAAAGGTTAAGCAAATGATATACCTTCTGAAGCTTGAGTTGGGTCTTGAGCAATGGCGGCCTAAACTACCCTTACACATTAGTCCCCAAATATGGTTGTCAACGAAATAAGCCAATCAAAAAGTGAGGAACTTACAACTCGATCTAAACTCTAAACTCTCCTAGACACAAAACAAATAATTCAACAAGTCGTATGTCCAACCGATGATGAGATGTAAAGATATGTGATACAGAGAAGTAGACATATACAAAATAATCTAAAACAACTTGAAGCACGTTAGGAAAACTCATACTATCACGAATCTCACACTTAAGACTGCTCTCATATCGGGAACTACTTGCTCCCACACCTTAAGCGTAATTCGCTTCGACTCTATTCCTCACATGGCTTCACTGTCTTTTTACCGCTCAAAATCCTAAGTTCACACTCATTCAAGGTGTGCAAAAACGGAATTTATGCATAGAATTCTAAATCATTGCATACAATGTACATGTCTGCAAACTAGCCTATGAATGATTCACTATGCCATGAACGTGGAAGATCAAGCATCAACAAACATTCCTGATCAAGACATATCATAGATCGAATAGGACTTTTCAATCTGGTTGTAAAGGGGCAATAGGGTTAAATGTGGTGAACGAATAAATAGGGAAATATGAGTTCAAATATCACCAATCATGCTTAATTATACTCACACACTCTATACAAAGCTCTATTAATCATTGATTACACTTAGTGACTAGGCATTTGCTTAAATACACATTTGTGCTCCTCAATTATACTCTACTTTGTGAATACTTAACATATATATCGCAAGCCTCTTTCTTTTCTCTTTTTGTTGCTTTTTCTTTCCTTTTGCTTGATTTTTCTTTTCTTTGCTTTTCTTTGCACAACATCATATAAAACTTTGATAATTTAGCGCATAAGTACAAATTTGGGCACAAACACTTTTACATGTTGAGCAATTTCATGCACAATTTACATAATTACCTACATAAATAGTGTTTCTACATTAGAGCTCTTATATTTTAACCATACACATAGCACACATACCCCACATGATTGGCAATAAAGGTATGCTTGTGATTGGCTATAGCTAAATGATTTATCTTGGTTCCAATTGAAAGATAAGTGTTTGACAATAAAATCGGCTTTGATGCACACATAGGGGATAAAGGAACGTGTTTAAACATTTTAAGTAGTTAATTTCACACACATTGCCTAAAACCAATTCCATAGTTAGTCTATCAAGGGTAAAAATGCATCCATCAATCAATCCACTTTATGTATGAAATTTAAGTCCTATGACATGTGAAGCACATGACGAGAAAAGTGTTTGTGAACTATGGGTAGTCTCTGTTAGGTTCTTGAGTTTTATGTGGGCATAATCCCATATCAAAAAAACATTTCATTTTTATTGATTAGTTGTCTAAGTATCAAGGTTTATCAAGCTTCAAGGAAAATTGGACAACAAATCAAGCAAAGTTGAAGTCTTCAAAGAGGAATGGGCTTCAATGCTAAATAAGGTATAATAAAACCTCAATCCTCATACAAGGCTTAGGTGCACACACACACACAGTATCCATATGTTTCCCTACATTGTTTTGCCAAATTTATATTACACATACACACACTTATTAAAGTATGAACATGCATTGGATTTAATTTGACAATTTTTTAGAAATTGCATGTTCTAGGACTATATCTAGGAAATGGCATACTTGTGTGTTCTTGTGTTTATTTATTTGTATTTTTATGGTATTGAAATTGAATTTGTACTTATTTGATTTCGCGTTGAGTTTCAGTCATTTCGGCTACTCATTTATTAAGTTTCAAGCTCCAATTAGAAAGTTATGAAACTTTCCGGATCTTTAACGTACATGGTTTTTATCCTTATGTATCAAGTTGAATTCCATATTTGTTATTAAAGTTGTGTTGTTATCCTTATGCATGAGAGAGTCTCAGTTTGTATATGAAAACAAATTTGAAATCAAAGTTTGGAGGCCAGAGAATGGTCAAAGAACACAAAGGTGCGTGAGGGGAGACAAAGTGGCCAAAAGATGGCCATTGCACCTCTCCCCGTGGAGGCTCATGGCCTCTATGGGAAGAGATGCCCTCTGCTCCCGTTGAAGCCATGTGCCTGTACGGGCTGTAGAGGTAGCACCTCAAGGCTGGCCCTTTAATTTTGTCTTTTATTTCCCAAATTTAAACATTCTTTTTCCCTCTCATTCTTTTCCAAGAAGAAAAACATGAAAAACACTTGTGCAGAATTTTCTCTCAAATTTTCTCATTTTCCAAACACCATAACTTTCTCATTTGAACTCCGATTCAAGTGATTTAAATTGGAGACTGTTAGTTTATCAATTTTCTATCATCTACAAGAATATTTTAGGTCATTTAATCACGTTTTTAGGTGGCTCTACACATAAAAAGGACTGCACAGTTTTTCTTAAGGTATATAACTTCTCTTGAGTTTTATTCTTAATAGTGTTCAATTACCATGTGTTTTCTTCTTCAATACATGTATATATATTGTATAAAATTTGATTAGAGTTTTAGACTCTATTAAAGCTCAATTGAACTTGATTATAACCTTGCATGTTGAGTTAGGTTTTTGTTAAAGCCGATGTTTTCACATGTTTGTGTTTTGTATTGTGCTAGCTTTCTATCTAAGACTATTTTGGACCTTAATTGATTGATTTTTGATAAGTAATAGTCTCTATTTGTTCTAGGTCTCATTAATTGACTATACCCATGATTAGCACAAATTTCTTGTATATATAGAGCTTAATTGGTTTATATTGAATACTTTGTGAATACTTGCGAGAACTTTTATTGATCATATCTTGTGAATCTAACATGATTTTTGTTTGATACTAAATCTTGAATATGTGTTTAAATGTATATGATTGATTCAAGGTTTATTGACATGAATAAATCTAGAAATTAAATGTGTTTTAGTGTTTCGCATATTCTAGAATTTTTATTCATGCATAATAATTAGGCAATTTTGATTTGTGAACTTTTATGCATATGTCTAGTTCCCACAAGATGTGTCGATCACCATATTCTATATTGTAGGCATGTTTGTGCATTGCAATCATGATCACTTAGAAGTCCTTATAAAAGATGTGGAAGTCTTGGCTATGATCGAGGTGATTCTGATAGCTAAGCATGGAGTCTTAACTAAGATCGGAGTGATTCAGATAGTTAAGCTTAGAGGTATTGGCTAGGATCTAGGTAATCTGGATAGCTAAGCATGGAGTCTTGACTAGGGTCGGGATGATCTAGATAGTCAAACAAGAAGGCAACTCTTTCATTGTGTAGGATAGAAGGGTGGCTCTATAGATGGATTGTTCACTTGAGAGATTGTACTTTTATCTTACTAATGGAAGTTGTTTTGTTGGTGGTTATGGTATCAACAAGTGGATGTTTCCTCTTTGTAGGTTTTACCATATAAAAATCATGTGTTAATTTTCTTTATCCTTTTCTCTTTGATATTTGTATATGTATTGATAAATATCTTGTTTGGTATCTTTGTAATTATTCATATTCTATCATGTGTTGTATATTCTAAAGGCTTGTGTTTAATAAGCCTATATACAAAATGAAATTGTATCACATGTAAATTATTGTCTACATTTGTTTTGCTTGACTAGGCATACCCTTTATTGAACTATATATGCTTGTCTTTGCTTAATAAATTGTGATACAAGCTATCTAAAGGGACAAACTTATGTTTGATCAAAGGAATGAAAAGAGGTGTAAAAACCTATTCACCCCTCTTTTAAGTTAGGTTAGGTAAATTAACTGTGTTGTGTATTTCCATTTAGTATTAGAGCGGGTCACTAGACTGTAATTAGTGAGATCGCGGGATACACTCACGGTTACTTGGTATGGGTAACAACCTTGAGTCTTATATTATTTATGTTGATTGTCCACCTATTGTTGACAAAACAAAAAAGGCATGGGAAATTCATCAAGCTATTCGTGAATGTGATTATTTATTTTCTTCTAGGTATTTATCTACTAACAATTTTGTTGATAAGCTTAAAGAGAATACAGTGACAAAAGTGAAGATGATGAGGAACTAGATTCCTTAGAAAATAATGTCTACGTAGGTAACTACCTAAGTGACACGACTTCACATCAAGAAGAAATTAAAGAAGAAGATATGAATTTCTTGATGGATAATCAAGCTAGACATGATCACTTGTATTTGCAACTCAATGATAAGAATTGTGAATCAAAGACCACCAACTTCAACTTGATGGCAAGAGTTCAAACTCTTGAGAAGGAAAGAGATGCCGTTTTGAAGGAAGTTGAAGTGAAGAGTGAAGTGATCAAATGTCAAGAAAAGAAGATGGTTGAAGACGCTCTTGTGTTAGAAAATTTAATGAATGATTTTGCTAATAATTTTCTTTTTCTTAAAGGAAACTATCAAAGGTAAGGAAGAGGAACTGAAAATCATGAATGCCAAAGAGCTTGGTATAATACTTTATGGACATTCAAGTGACGAAGGCTTTGTAAATGAGCAAGTGAAGTCTCCTACACCTAAAAGCAAGTCACTAAGGAACAAGAAGATTTCAAAACCCAATCCTTCCAAGGTCAAGAGAAAAATCAAGAAGAGAAAGGAGACTTCAACGTTGGTACACTCTCACCTAAGTAACATCTCCAAATTTATTCTGGTTTGCCATTTTTGCAATGTTGTAGGGCATATTAACACTAGGTGCCATGAGTATATTAGACAATGCAAACTAGGGAATGAGATGCATGCTAGTGAGATGAGAAAATCTTCTTCGAATATTTCTAAGCATGATTATTGTTGTGATGCTTTAAATGTTGTGCATATTGTCAAAAATCATGCAAAGAAACATACTAGGAATGCATGGGTTAAAAAGCATGATGTAAGTAAGGTGCCTAGTCATTCTTTTAAACATGTTTCTATTGATATCACTTTGAGTGCTGTACATGATAGTGATAATCATGTGAATAAGAATGTCAAGAAGATTACGATGAAAAAGAATGTTTCACATGATCATATGCATAGTATAGATGATATATTTGTTCATGGCGATAATGATATGTTTGCCATGAGTAATATCGTTATAAAGAAGATAGTTGTTGATTTATCTTTTAGATATAATATTGCCATGAGAAATGATCATGATGGTTTATGTCTTAGTGCACCCAAGACCAAATGGGTCAAGGGTAAGTGCTTTTAGCATTAGTGTAAGGTGCACTTGTGAGTTAGCTTTAAAATTAGTGTCAAGTTGTTAAGAAATTGAGCAAGCAAGCTTTGTTTCTCTATAACTTGGTATGAACTTTGCCATCTCACATTTCTTGTTATGATACTCGAAATCTATTGATTGACTTTATGAGAAGTCCATGTTTGGAATCTATATGGTGTTGATTTTTTTAAAGCCTTTTATAGAAATTCAGTCTTATATGTGTGAAAATACCTACAAGGTTATACTAAACAACCTAAAGAGGGGGTGAATAGGTTGACACTCTATTTTTAAAAAACTCTTTCGAAACTTTTGTCAAAACCATGGTGAACATACAAATTAACCTTTAACACGATTGTTTTGAGAAAACAATTAACTCATGTATGCTCAATTCCCCACCCTCGATCTACAAAACATTTAACAAGAAAAATTGTATGTTGAAAACAAAAATCTTTAGAGAGCAAATGTCATCGAGAACCATATGAATGCTATACTAGCTCTCTAATATAAAATGCTACATGATGTAATGCAAAAATAGAATCGAAAGATGAAAAGCTAGAAAGCAAGAGTTAGGATATAGAATTTACCTTCACAAGCTTTTTCATCAAATGCAATGTCTTCGCTCTTTTTATGTGCTCTCTTGGCATGTTTGTCCTCATGACAACAAGTTGTTGGTATGTCATCCCAAGAGAATAAAAACTAAACACTTCAACTCAAACACATATAAAAATAACTTTCTCTAAAAGTCTTAACAAAATTCATCGCCATATAGATTTCAAGAATTCAACTTCTCTAAAGTTAACCAATGAAATTGTTAGTAGACAAATGAAATGTAAAACAAGAAGAACTTTTTTTTTTACAATTTTTCCAATCAACAAAGGAGGACAACCATTACAATCAATTATAGACTAAAGGTTGTTATCCATGGTTAGTAAATAACCTTGTAGTTCTTGAATCACACTATTTACTTTAAGTGACCCGCTCTGATACCAATTAAAAAAACCTACAAGGTTATACTAAACAACCTAGAGGGGGTGAATAGGTTGACACTCTATTTTTAAAAAACTCTTTCGAGACTTTTGTCAAAACCATGGTGAGCATACAAATTAACCTTTAACATGATTGACCTGAGAAAACAATTAACTCATGTATGCTCAAATCACCAGCCTAAGTCTACAAAACATTTAACATGAAAAATTGTATCTTAAAAACATATATATATTCAATGCCAAGCACATTCCATAAGTTGTACTTTGAATATTACAATGTAAATTCACTAAATGAAGTTTTACAACATGTAATGGAATATCACAAGATACAATGTTCAAACGCTTACAAAGATACAATAGATAAATGTACTAACGCAAAGAATACTTGTATTCTCAATATTGTTCAATATGTACAAGTACATAATCAAAGATGATATACAAATAAATCTAAGTACATATAAAATGATATTTACAACTTTGATCAAATGAAGTGCTTGCATTTCACACATTACAACAATCATGTTTTTCAATGATCTTCTAGAAATGAAGTTTGTGAAACACGATACAAACATATACATACAAGTATAAAAGAGAGATAGAAAGTATTAACACAAGGATTTTTTAATGTGGTAAAACCACAAAGGAGGAAACATCTACGGGTTGAATACAACCATTGGGTACTTTCATTATTGGAAAGTAGACAAGGCATTTCTCAAAAGTGACTAATAAATGACACACCCTATATTGGACTCGACGTCTACCCAATCCCCATTGGTAGATTGGAAATTCCTTAAAAGTGATCAACAAATGACACACTTCATATTGGACTCCACTTCTACACAACACCATTAAAAAGTTGGAAACATATAAAGAGTGATCAACAAATGACACACTCTCTATTGAACTCCATCGTATCTTAATATCTCGGGTCTACCAACAAAAAGTCTACTTTCTATCCAAGGCACCCTTGCCTCTTGAAAGTCTCCCTTGCATGATTATCCGGACCTCATGTCCTAACCATGACTCCTTGCTTAGCTATCCGGACCACATGTCCTAACTAAGACCTCATTCCTCTTACAACGACTTCATAATGTGATCAATGAATGCAAAAATACAAACAATCACTCAACATAGAATATGATTATCAACACATCATATGGGAACTAGATATAAGCATGAAAGACCATAGAATAAATATTGTCGAGTTACTAATCATGAAAAATATTCTAGAATCATGTGAAACACCACAAACACATTTAATTCCTAGAATTATTCATGTAACAAAAACTTGAATCAAAACATATACACTAAGCACTCATTTAAGGTTTTAGTAACAAACAAAAACAACATGCTAGATTCAGGAGAAAAGATTAGACAAAGTTCTAGCAAAAACCAAGAGCATAATTTTCTTGCAATATTCAATTAAAATCAAAATGGCTCTAAAAAGACATTCAAATGTGCTAAATCAATATATGTTCAATTAAAAGAACCTAGCGCATATAAAGACTATTTATTATCAAAAGTCAATCAAAATGAAGCATAAATAGTCCTAAAACAAATGCTAGCATAAGACAATTCCCAAACATGTGAAAACTTAAATTTTAGAAAAAAACCTAACTCAACATGTAAGAATCTAATCATGTTCAATCTAGCTTTAATATAGTTTAAAACTCTAATAAAAGTATACACAATAAACAAACATATAGAACAAGAAAACTCAAGGAAATTGAATACTTTGAAGAACAAAACTCAAGACATTTTTTAATACCTTAGAACAAAATGTGTAGTCCCGTTTTTTGATGGAGAGCCACCATAAAACTCGAATAAATGACCTCAAACCTTCTTGGAGATGATATATAATTGATAGATGAACAATCTCCATTTTGAATCACTTGAATCAGTGTTCAAATGAGAAAGTTATAGTGTTTGGAAGATGAGAAAGTATGAGAGAAAATTTCATGCACAAGTGTTTTCAATTTTTCTTCTTGAAAGGAAAAGTTAGAGGGAAAGAGGTTTTAAAGGGAGAGAGTGATGTGTAGAGAAGCCAATCTTGAGTGGCAAAGGCCATCTCACTATCTCACTACCCGAGATGGCACATGGGCGTCTCGGGGGCAGCAAGGGTTGTTTCCCAAGATGGCCACACACCATCTCGAGGAAGTGAGGCTTGATGGCCATTGGCTATCGCCTCTTCCCTTCGCGTTCCGTTCACGTTCTTCGACCGTTCTCCGACCGTTCTCCGACCTCTGAACTCTAAATTTGAATCCGTTTATGGATTACAAACCGAAACTCTCTCATGCACATGGACAATGAACCTTAGATCACAAATTATGAACTCGACTCAATACACGAAGACGAAGACAATGCATGGTAAGTGACTGGAAAGTTTTGTAACTTTTTCCTCAGAGCTTGAAAACAAATGAATGAGTAACCGAAATAACCAAAACTCAATAAGAATTAATATAATATCAAATTCAAGTCCAAGGTCTATAAAACATAACAAAACAAACACATGAACACACAAGAATGCTATTTCCTAGACATAGTCATAGTACATGCAATTTATGAAATTTGTCAATTTAAATCTAATGCATGAGCATTCAATATCAAGTGTGTGAATATGTTTTACAAATTAAGCACAATGATGTAGGGACACAAATGAATGTAATGTATGTGTGAATAAACCTTGTAAGAGAAATGAGGTCTAAATATACCTGTTAGGTTTAAGGTTTGTGTTGGCATTAAATCCATATCTAAACAATATTTTACTTGTATTGGTTTAGTTTTCTTTAGTTGATGGTGATTCAAGCTTCAAAGAAGGCATGACAACTATTCAAGCAAGTTCAAGTCTTTAAAGAGAAAAGTGCTTCATTGTTCTACAAAAGGTATATCAAGACCTCTTTTCTCTTGTAAGGCTTAGGCACACACACACACATTGCATACATATGTGTCCCTGCATCGTTGTGCTCACTTTGTATAACACATCCACACACTTGATATTGAATGCACATGCATTGGTATAGAATTGACTAGTTGTGAAAAATGCATTTTTGTGGACTATGTCTGAATGATATGCATTCTTGTGTGCTATGTGTTTGTATGTTTATATGTTTTTATAACATGGACCTTGAACTTGAATTTGATATTACATTGCTCCTTATTGAGTTCCTATGTGTTTGTATGTTTATATGTTTGTATAACATAGACCTTGAACTTGAATTTGATATTACATTGTTCCTTATTGAGTTTCGGTCATTTTGGTTACTCATACATTTTATTTCGAGTTTTGAGTCAAGAGTTACGATACTTTCCAGTCATGTTGCATACATTGTCTTCATGTGAGTATATCGAGTTGAATTTGTAACTTTTGGTCAAAGCATCATATTTTCCATGTTTATGAGAGAGTCCCGGATAATGGTCGAAGATCGCGGAAGGAGCGCAAGGGAAAAGGTGCAATGGCCAAAGGCCATTTAAGGGCACCTACCCTAGATGGCGCGTGACCATCTCGGGCTGGACACATTGCTGCCCCCGAGATGGTCCCGAGATGGTCATTTCTCACACTTCTCTTCTCTCTCAATTATTAACTCTTTCCCTTTCACATTTCATTTTAAGAAGACATTTGAAAAATAAGTGCAGAATTTTCTCTCTACATTTTCTCACCTTCCAAACACTCTATCTTCTTCGTTTGACCTCCAATTTGAGTGATTCAAAGTTAAGAGTGTTCATCTATATTTCTTCTATCTTTTCTAAGAAGGTTTGAGGAGTTTTTGTTGCTGTTTTTGGAGACTATTCTCACAAAAACGGTAGTGCACTATTTTTACTAAGGTATTGATTTTTCTTCTTGAGTTTTGTTTCAAAACTTGGTCAATTGCCTTGGGTTATCTTCTTCAATGAATGTATGTATATTGTGATTAGTTTAATTTCAGTTTTGAACTCTTTTGAGTTTTGTTTCAAAACTTGGTCAATTGCCTTGGGTTATCTTCTTCAATGAATGTATGTATATTGTGATTAGTTTAATTTCAGTTTTGAACTCTTTTGAAGGTAGTTCAAGTTTGATTGAAATCTCACATGTTGAGTTAGGTTTTTGATTTTTCCTATGTTTTCACATGTTTGAGATTGTATTGTGCTACCTTTGTATCTAGGACTATTTGATGATCTTTGATTGAATGATTTTGAGGAAAAATAGTTCACACACATGTATTAGGTTCTCTTTGACCAAATCTACTCCTTAAAAGACATGATGTTGTGTTCTTTGAGCTAATCTTGTGCTTGATTGATATTATGAATATAATAGGCTCTAGAACTTGTGCTAGAAATCTAAGTGACTTTGTCATTTGACTTTAAGCATGTTTTTTTATATGGGATTAAAACTTGAATACTTGCTAAAAATGAATTTCTTGTGGTTCAAGTTTTAGATCTATGAATGTATCTAGATTCTAAATAATGTTGAGTATTCTTCACGTGATCTAGATTTATCATTCATGCATTTTGATTAGACAATATTTGTTTTGTGAAAGTTAATAACTATGTCTAGTTTCCATAGAATTTGTTGAGCATCATTTTCTATGTTGTGTGCATGTTTGCGTTATACATTCATGATCACTTAGTAGCCTTGTGAAGAGGTTGGAAGTCTCATTTCATAGAGTGAATCTTTGATTTGAGCAAGAGGAAATCTTAGATAGAGTTGTGAAGACTCGGATAGCTAAGCAAGTGGAAGTCTCGTCTAGAGGTGTGAAGCCTTGGGTAGTTGAGCAAGGAAATCTTATCTAGAGGTGTGAAGCCTTGGATAGCTAAGCAAGGAAGTCTTAGCTAGAGGTAAAGCCTTGGATAGTTAAGCAAGAAAGTCTTGACTAAAGTTGGGAAAACTCAGATAGTTGAGCAAGGTGGCATCATGTTCATTGAGTAGTATAGGAGGGTATTTTCTAGGTGAAGAGATCACTTGAGAGATTGTATCATTTTATCTACTAGTGGATTATGTTTGCTGGTGGTTGTGGAATCAACCCATGGATGTTTCCTCTTCAGAGGTTTACCACGTAAATATCTTGTGACAATTGTCTCTATCTCTATCTCTCATATATGTATGTGCAATTAACATATTGTATAGTCATATTTGTAATTGAATTCCTTACAATATATTGTTTGTGTATGTTAAGGATAAATGAGTTTGTATTACTTGTTGATTGTCAACTACATTGTTTTCAATTAATCAAGCACTCTATTATCTAATTGATTGTGCTTGGGTGTTTAATAAAATTGTGATACAAGCTATCTAGAGGGACAAACTTAAGTTTGTTTCAAGGGATTGAAAAATCTGTACTAACCTATTCACCCCCCCCCCCCCCTCTAGGTTAGCTTACGACAAATTAACCGTGTTTGTATTTTCAATACCTTTGTTGAGCAATGAAGCATATTTCTCTTTGAAAACTCAATCTTGCTTGATAAGTTGTCAAATCTTCTTTGAAGCTTGAAAATCATTATCAATCTAAGACAACTAATCAATACAAGTGAAATGTCGTTTTGATATAGATGGATGCCTTACTTGAAGAATTAGTTCCTTTGAAGCCCTTGACTCTTGTATCTAGCTCCGTTATCTTCTCCCTTGATTCTAGTTTGCTCTTCCATATTAACCTTACAAAGGTTATTCTAATCTATACACCACAACAAACTCATCAAGGTATAATGAATCACAAATGCATAAATTTTACTCTTAAGCACATAGGTTATTTCTACCAAGTTCAGCAATTGCATTAACAATCATATCAACCCAAATATAAAGGAATTGGTATCAACAACAATCATATCGACCTCAAACAAGAAGAGATTTGATTACAACCACGGCTACTGTCAATCTAAGCGAGGAGGAATTTTTTGCAACTACAATCAATTGAATTGATTAAATCCACAATTACTATCACCTAAGCAAGGAGGAATTTTTTACAACTACATTCAATTGGATTGATTACAACCACAATTACTATCGACCCCAAACAAAGAAGAACTCATTGCAACTACAATCAATTGAAATAATTACAATCACAATTACTATTGACCCCAAACTAAAGAAGAACTCATTGCTACTATACTCATATCAACCTCAAGAATGAATGAGCACCTTCATGAAAAGGGCTACACATATTGGTTGTGAAGCTGCCTAATATAGGAAATGGCTACACCATTATGATGGGTGAAAACTGTCATAAAGCGTATATGTTTATGTTAGAAAAATCAAAGACGTGTTGAAAAAGAAAGAATCAACAAAAAAAAAAATTCTTTGATTCAAGCCTATATAAAATGGCTTAAAATAAGTATAGCTGAAAATCATGTATGCTCAATTGAAAAATAGAAATGGGATGACATGCTCATATGTTGAATTCTATTCTCGTAAAAGCAAAAATTTCGGATGATAATCAGTTTGACTATTTATCGAAAAGCTTAAGGATAATAGATGTGGATGTGATTTGCATGTTGATTGGCAATTACTCCTCTACATATGTTTGAAGCAAAAATTCACACACACACTTTTGTTTATAATTATTTTGATATTCTAGCAATAAAAGAAGAATTATGAGAGTGATTGAAAATCTTGTTGTATCTCTCATAATTTGTGGAGCTTATTTTGTTGGATTTCTTTAAAATTGCTTGAATACGTGAATGTGTGGATATCATTATGAACATTTTTCATTCTTGATCTTAGATAAAGCACCTGTCAAGAGGGAGCATTACATGTTAGACTTTGTTCTCTTTTATAATATGTTCACATGGTTTGCTTTGATGTCTGTTGACATATTGATTGATAAGAATAATCGAATTATGAGATGCATGATATCTATCTTGAAATAATTGCATTAATGTGTTGGCAATGAATTTATAGAAGTTGATATTGCAATGAATTCCTTCATTCATGAGGTTGATAGTTGTGGTGATTACGATCAATCCCTCCTAGCTTGAGGTTGATTAATTTCCTTCTCGCTTAGAGGTTGATAGTAGTTGTGGTTACAACCAATTCCTTCATGTTTTGAGGTTGATAGTAATTGTGATTGACACCAATTCCTTCACTTTTGGGATTGTTGTTGTTGTTAAATGCATTTGTTGATTTTGGAAAAATGTACTTATATGCTTGAAAGAAACATATATGCATTTATGATTCATTATTTTATCATATATATACATATATATATATATATATATAAGTTTATTTTATTGACTGACTCTCACTTGGATCTCTTTTCCACTCATATTTTTTTTGTGTTTTAGTGTTGACAACAAAGCCATGGGAAGAAACAAGGCTTCCAATCTTATCCATTCACCAAAACCCATAGCCAAACACAAATCTACTCCAACAAACTTTAAAAAACCCAAACCCAACAAGTTGAAAGACTTAGGTGTCATGGGAACTAAAAAGCTTATCCAAGATAGGGTGTTGATTTGGATAAGGGTTCTTACATTCGTCATTCCATTCATGAAATGCAATGGGGGTACATAGATACATTCTATTGGGGTTGTTAATGAGAGCCTTATATGGGAGTTCTATTTTTAGTATAACAATCTTTTGAAATACCTTGATGAATGTTAGAGGGAAAACATTTAGGGTCTACTCGGATAGCATCAACAAGCTTTTTGGTCTTTCTAATGAAGTTATTTTGAAACTTCTTGATGTGGATAATATTGGTCATTTGAATCTCATGGGGAGAAATTTATGTGAACATGATGGATTTTAAATGGAAAGAGAGCATACACAGGCCAAAGTGAGTTGACTAAGGTTAGTGCCTTTTAGCATCTTTTTGTATGTGCAGATCTTTTGGATCTACAAATGATTCCTAGTTTAACAAGGAGAAAATCAAGATTGTGTATGCCTTGGTTACTAACAATCCCTTAAACCTTGGTGATTTTTTAATATAACACATTGAGAGTGTGGCTAGTTCATCTAGATTGGACAAAAAGCTAACATTTCCAACGTTTCAATCACATTTTTGTATGGTGCATAGTGTTCCTAGGCTGAATGATGATATGTTTTTGCCTCCCTTGGAAAAATTTTGTGAAAAAAACAAATATCTTATGTCTTACAAAGAAAAGGAAAAGGTTAATGACACTTAGAGGATTTTTGGTGAAAATCAAGATTCAAGTGTGGTGTCAAGTGTAAGCATTCTACCGGATTGGGCAATGTAACTACAAGAGTTTTTTGACAAAGTTGATGAGCTAAAATGTAGAAAAAAAAAGTGGCGGAAGCGAAAAGTTTTATTGGTATATTAAAAAAAATCCTTTAAGAAGAAAACCATTGATTAATTAACAAATATTTAAAAAGTAACGTACCTTTTTCACGTGACGATTGATATTGTGCTAATATTGAAACCGTAAGATCTTTCAATCCAATCACGAACATGAATCACCTAGGAATGTGGGCTCCCTTTCTTTGACTTGTGTACCTGAGGATGGAAAAACAAAAACCTTTTATTAGTCACAATAACCCTCCTAAAGAAAAACAAAGAACGTTTGGTCACTTGTGAATTCTCGATTTTTGGATCAAAACTCTCGTGAATCCAATTCGATGTTGTGTACAAAACCTTTTGATATAAAAGATAATAGTGCACTATCGAAAACAAGAACACTCCCTTTCTCTTTTTCTCTTGGCCGAATTCTCACACTATGTTTCTATGAGTTGGACGAATTTTTCTTTTGAGCAAAATAAAATTATTCTCCCTCAAAAACTAGGGTTGGCCGAATTCTCATGATGGGAATATATTGGTGGCCGAATCCTCACTCAAAAAGGAATTATGTTTCTCCAAAACTCTTATCAAATTTTGAATTCAACCCTATCTCAACTCATTAGTGTATTATTTAATAACTAGTTATTTAATAATAATTAAATTGTGACTATATTAAAAACTTCCTAATTTGACTAGATAAATAAATTCCTTTTATTTATCTACTTATCAAATAAATTTTTTGATACTTATCATACTCCTAGTTAGAAAAATATTTTGACTTTTAATTAGATAATTAATTAATTAATTAATAGATAAATTTTCATTTAATTAAATAATAAAATAAAAACAATATATTAGGCTAATAATCTTAGCCTTGTCGTCCAAGCATAGACCTTGGGCAAGATATTGTTTTTCCATTTTATTAAATCCATTAGACTTTGATAAAAAGTCCACATGTGAACTCGACTCATTCTTACTAAAAAATAAATAAGTTCACATTCTTTAAATTAATACATTAATATAATGCAACAGTCTATTTAACTAAAATGTGCAAATTATATTCTTAATGTATTAATGGAATGCTAATCACATCCCATTAGGGCTGCCCAAGGATTCCCACATCCTTGATCGTCCATTCAAGGTATTTGAAGAGTTACTACGTGTCTCGATCACGCATGACCCCACCTCCCTAAAACTTTTGGATTTTAAAATCTAAAAACAATTATAGATAGACCCAGAAATTAGTCTGGTAGAATATATAAAGTGATCCATGCAAGTCCGTGTGGATTGGGGATCTTGGTGGGCTATCTAAGTTTAAGTTCCAATAGACATAACCTAATTATAATCAACAAATGATTCACTTAGGTTCGATCAATTAATTTTAGCTCATTCCACTAAAGAACTAAAATTGAACTCTTAAATAAAGATAGAATAAGTAAATGTTTCTCATCCGTACCCTAGACAACCTTATCAGAGATAATGTATCCTCGTGAAAAATACCAATAATCGTCAAGCGTTCATAGACCGCCTATAGCTCTTCTAGTTACCATATTTACTTATATGACCATATTTTGAACTTGGATATTTTGACTTGTCCATAAGCCATGTTTCAATAGACACTATTAAAAACTTAACGTTAAGATTTAATGTCCAATACTTCAAAATATTCATATGATGATATTCTACTCACATTTAATAAATGGAGCCACGATGTCTATATCTATAAATGAAGTCCTTTGTCGATTGACAAATGAATACCACAAAACCATCGAGAATAGACTATGCTATATAATCGTACTCATTGATAGCTCAAATGATAACACTTGTAACCATAAGTCCATCATTTATCTCATGATTGAGATAGACTCTCTGATTGTCCTTAAGTGAAAACTTTTTTTCACTGACGGTTCTAGATAAAGTATTTCACTGTGATCCCATTCAATGCACCTAGTGTACTAGATTCTTTTGCCCAAAAAACTACGTTTTGATGATTTTAGACTCATCATAACACATTTGATCCCACTCAAATGCTAACAAAAGAATCTACAACTATAACAAGGTAAAAGCGCCCAACCTTTATCTTATGTTTCGAATATTGTTCAAGAATAACTAAAGAATTGTGTCTACCTCATACATATCTAGATATATGAACAATTCTTCATTTCTCATAGTCTTTTGACCTTATGATTATTTAATTTTGACAATTATAATAATCAAACTATAAATGCTATAAGATTTGTTAAACTAGAAATCATTTTATTAATATGAAAAGATTCTCAAATACATTATTACACTTTTGATATTGTGCATAATCCTAACAAATGCTAAGGTGGAACATTAAGAACAAAGGATCAAAAGCTTAGAGGAAATACTTTCTTCAAGCAACACAACAGTCAAGCATTATGAGAGATCATCCAATTGAAGATTTTTCTTTGATAGCAATAGTTGAACTTGAGGTATCACTTTATTTTCTTACCTTTTGGTTTCATTTCATGTCCAAAAGGGGGAGAAAAGTATGATATCTACTAGCTCATTTGATCTACTATTTTTTTAATGTTTTAATTGGTATCTTGAACTTGGGTTTGTAATAGTCTAAAACTTGATTAGATATGCTTGTATTTCGGGAGAGTATACATATATCCTCTTGGACTGTATTGTTTTATCTTAATCAAGTATATTATGCCGTATATTTTGCCATATATTTTCTCTTGTTTATATTGCTCTTCAAGTTAATTTAAGGTGCTATCAAGAGAAGATCAAATGAAGAAGTTCAAGACTTATTGAGGATTAGTCTAAGATGCATAAACTCATTGTAATGTGAGGGAGTGATTGTGACTGATCTTCATTTTGTATGTAATAGTTTTTGAAGAGGTGTTTTGACATGGAATTTGCCAAATGGGGAGATTGTTAGGTTCTTCAGTCTTGTGTTGGCATAAATTCATATCAAAACAACATTTCATTTGTATTAATTAGTTGTTTAATTATCAAGGTTTATCAAGCCTCAAGGAAGAGTGAACAACAAATCAAGCAAAGTTGAAGTCTTCAAAGAGGAATGGGCTTCATTGTTTAATAAAGGTATAATAAGACCTCAATCCCTTTACAAGGCTTAGGTGTACACATACGTATTGTATCCATATGTTTCCTTGCATCATTGTGCCAAATTTATATTACACATACACACACTTATTAAAGTATGCACATGCATTGGATTTAATTTGACAATTTTTGAGAAATTGCATGTTCTATTATATCTAGGAAATGGCAAACTTGTATGTTCTTGTGTATATTTGTTTGTATTTTTATGATATTGGACTTGAATTTGTGCTTATTTGATTTCTTATTGAGTTCTAGTCATTTCACTTACTCAATCATTAAGTTTCAAGTTCCAATTAGGAAGTTACAAAACTTTCCGTGTCTTTAACGTACATGGTTTACAACCTAGTGTATCAAGTTAATTCCATATTTTTAGTAATAGTTTTGTTGACATCTGTATGCATGAGGGAGTCTTGATTTGTAATCCAAAAAATGATTCGACCTCCATGGGCGGCAGAGGTGGCACCTCTTGATTGGTACTTAAATTTTGTCATTTATTTCCCCCCTTTAAATATTCTTTTTCCCTCTCATTAATTTCCAAGAAGAAAAACCTGAAAAACACTTGTGCAGAATTTTCTCTCAAATTTTCTCATCTTCCAAACACCATAACTTTCTCATTTGAACTCCGATTCGAGTGATTCAAATTGGAAATTGTTCATCTATCAATTCTCTATCATCTCCAAGAATATTTTAGGTCATTTAATCACGTTTTTAGGTGTCTCTATACAAAAAAATGGACTACTTAGTTTTTCTTAAGGTATTTAATCTTCTCTTGAGTTTTGTTCTTAATAGTGTTCAATTACCTTGGGTTTTCTTCTTCAATACATGTATGTATATTGTATAAAGTTTGATTAGGGTTTTAGACTCTATTAAAGCTAGATTGAACTTGATTAGAACCTTGCATGTTGAGTTAGGTTTTTGTTAATCTATATTTTCACATGTTTGTACTTTGTATTGTGCTAGCTTTTTATCTAGGACTATTTTGGACTTTAATTGATTGATTTTGATAAGTAAAAGTTTCTACTTGTGCTATGTATCATTAAGTGACTATATCCATGATTAGCATAAGTTTATTGTATTTATAGAGCTTAATAGGTTTATATTGAATACTTTGTGAATACATGCTCTATGTTTCTTGCTGGAACTTTCAGTGATCATATCTTATGAATCTAGCAAGATTTTTTTTTTGATACTAAATCTTTAATATGTGTTTATATGTATATGATTAATTTCAGGTTTACTGACATGAACAGATCTAGCAATTAAATATGTTTTGGTGTTTCACATATTCTAGAATTTTTATTCATGTATATTAACTAGACAATTTTGATTTGTGAACGTTCATGCATATGTCTAGTTCCCATATGATATGTTGATCATTATATTCTATGTTGTGGGCTTGTTTGCGCATTGAGTTCATGATCACTTAGAAGTCCTTGCAAAGGCGTGAAAGTCTTGGCTAGGATCGAGGTGATCCGGATAACTAAGCATGGAGTCTTAACTATGATCGGGGTGATCCGGATATTTAAGCGTTTAAGTCTTGGCTAGGATCGGGGTGATCTGGATAGCTAAGTATGGAGACTTTACTAGGGTCGGGGTGATCTAGATAGTAAAGCAAGGAGGCAACTCTTTCATTGGGTATGATAGAAGGGTGGCTCTATAGGTTGATTGGCCACTTGAGATATTATACTTTTATCTTACTAGTGGAAGTTGTTTTGCTGATGGTTGTGGTATCAACCCGTGGATGTTTCCTCTTTGTAAGTTTTACCACCTAAAAATCATGTGTTAATTTTCTTTATCCTTGTCTCTTTGATATTTGTATGTGTTGATAAGTATCCTGTTTTGTATCTTTGTAATTGATATTCACATTCTATCAAGTGTTGTACATGCTAAAGGCTTGTGTATAATAAGCCTATATACAAAGTGAAACTGTATCACATGTAAATTGTTATCCACATTTGTTTTGCTTGACTAGGAATATCCTTTATTGAGCTATATATGCTTGTCTTTGCTTAATAAAATGTGATACGAGCTATCAAAGGGACAAATCTGTGTTTGTTCAAGGGATTGAAAATAGGTGGAAAAACCTATCCACCCCCCTCTAGGTTAGCTTAAGACAAATTAACTGTGTTGTGTATTTTTAGTCTCCATTATTAGAACAAGATGCAAGAGCACCCAGTCCCCTCAAATTAAGCACAAGAAAGATAGAACTAGCACATAACAATGTAAATATAACCCATGAGTGATTATGATTTGCTACATAAGCTCACAATGGATCTACAGACTCACCAAAAGCGCATGCTCAAGGCATCACATCCAAGCTAGTTAAAGCTCAAAAATCTGTCCATTGCAATGAATCAAAAAAATTGAACCAAAATAACTAAAAAGATGATTCAATAAAAGCGTTACACCCACAAATCAATACTCAACATTATCCTCAATATTGTTGATAAGAGAGTTTGGCCTAGCGCCATGCACCTAACTGACTCAAAATAAACCTAGACACTAATCAATCACAACCAATGCCCAATAAAATAAAAAGACTCAAAAGAGGCTAGTAAATAAAATAAGGCATTATAGATGAATATGGCAATTAAGTACAAAGTTCTAACCACATCAAGCATTCACACTCAAAATTGTTGGAATGGAGACATAACAACCCCCAAACCGTTTTGTACTATAAGTTCAAAATCTACACAAGATATATGTTTGATTTCAAAACCCCCAAACCGAGTTGGGCTATATGAAAAGAAAACCTATAAATCATATGAAATATCCACAAGAGCCTTCAACTTTTCCATTCAAAAATGAAATAATCAATAAATGTAACATTTTGGAAATCAAAATTGTATCAACATTCACATGTGTTTCCATTATCAACTATCCACACATTCAACCCAAAAAACGATATTCAATAAGATATTCACATCCACTAATTATTCACATATGTATATAAACAAAAATAGAGATATATAGTGCATGAGATTGAGATTGAGATGAAGAGATGAAACCGATGTGGTTGCTTTCTTGTAAACCCTAATTTGATTAGGTTCCCACCCATTTTATTAGCACTTTTGGGTTACTCGTCCACTAAGACTTGCAAAATGTTGGTGTGTCTAATCCAAGAGGTGAAGAACCTATCCTTGAAACATAACTCTTAACCAAAAAGCTTAATAACAATAAAGTATCTCAAAATCAAATAACTCTCTCATCAAAAAAAAAATCCACAATCATTCAAATCATTAATCATCAACTAAATAACAAACCTACAAGAAAATAATAGAAGGAACTAAAGTTAACAAGTTCAGCTGAACACTAATGTACTTAAGGAATTAAATAGTTCAAATATCAATGCAAGAAAAATCATGAGCATGGAAGAAAAGGGTCAATCATCAGCTGAGGACTCAACCATGTCGTTTATCTATGGCCCATTGCCCTTCGGATCCATCACAGCTCTTGCTCTCTCTTTAAACTCTCTCCTAGATATCGATCAACGGCCTGCCCAAAGGGGTTGACTGCAGAGCGGTCCTCTTTTTCTTCCTCGACTATGGCATTAGGTTTAGATCCTGCCTCATTCCAATGATGTTTGTCTATAGATCTTTAATGTTATCCATCACATTAGCATGAAGCTGTTTGACCCTCTCATTAATGTCCCTGATGGCACTGGCAAAATTTGTACTTATCTGATTAACTGAAGTCTGAAGGCTTTCCATTCCTGAAATGAGCGTCTGCCATGGAACCTGGTCACCGCTAATAAACTCAAAGACTGAAAGTATCTACTCATACTCCATCTCTTCTTCTTCATGTTGTTGTTGTAGTTATGTGCTCGACCCTGCTCCTGCTTGGGTTTTCTTCTTCCCTATTCTTCTTTTGGTGATATTCAAGTCCCTCTCTAACTCCAAACTCTTCCAAGTTTGAACATCTAAATCACCTTAGAGCCACTCAAAATCATCATCATGAAATCCACCCCAACCTACCTACAGAACTCAGTAATCAAGCATGGGAAAATCAGAGCCTGCTTATCTAACCTTCTATTCCCAACTGCTAACATCTCGATCACACATCCTTGCATCTTATCACCGGTTGGACATGTGGCTTTTTGTTTGGTCATTTTGTTCGAGTCTCTTTTTTATGTCTTTTGGTTAGTCTTTTTGTTTGCTCGAGGATGAGCAAGGTTTTGGCTTGGGTGTATTTGATCGTGCCAAAATTGTCATGCATTTTGGCCCTCAATTCCATATCCTTTAGCTTGCTTTCCAACATATTTGGTGTCTAATGGCTCATTTCATAGTGATTACAGGCATTCAATGAACTGTAAGTGCTGGAGGTGGAAACCAAAACTTTTGGGGTGAAAAACAAGTCAAAACTCAAGTAAAATGAGCCCATAAGGATAGTACACGGGTCTATTACCCGTGCACCGAGTGTAGAGCAGATCGTGAAGAGCCTATGTGTGAGTAACCAACGTACTAACCCGTGTACTGCCTGTTTCAGCTGAGCTAAAGTCATGTTTTCAGCCATTTTTAAAAAGGAAAAGTTCTTCTTTCATGCTTATATCAAGCTCTAGCCTCTCAAACCTATAAATACATCACTTTACCACAAGACCCAAGGATCCAATCATTCAAAAAAACCATTTATTTCACACTTCATCTTCTCCACCTAATCAAGAGAAATAGAAGCTTCTGAAGGCATCCATGGAGGTTTTCCTCCATGGATGCTCCCCCCAATCACTCTCTACTGGCAACCACCCATCTTTAAAGGAGATTCAAGAGAAATTAGTACCCTAACTTGTCTATACGAAGGGGGAGCTTCAATGGAGCTAGGAGATCCGAGATGACAATTGGGCCTCTTTCCGAGCTTAGAAATCCGAGAGTGACACCTTAGGTTTCTTCTATTTACTCTTCTCTTGTATTTCTTTATTTAATGTGTATCTCCATTTGGGAAATATGTAAACCCTAATACTAGTTCCATTTATTTGATTGATTTGTATTTGATTTCTTCTTGTATTGTCCTATTCAATTGCACTTAATTGATTCTTGACTTGTATTAAGTAGGATTGACAAACTATTGATGCATATTTAGGGATAGCTCTTGTCTTTACATTCATGGAATGTATAGTAGAAATTGGCATGTGTTTCATGATTGGGATTAGGAGTAGAATAACATAATTTAGGAGTAGTTTAATTAAGCATCTCATGATTGCTCATATGTCGACGGATTATTCAAAATGCATGTTTTAGATTGACTTGAGTGATTTTGTTTGTTTGGGTGGAACTCATGAAGAGCACATACTCTGCCTTTATGGGTTACGGTTATATAAGCCTACATGCTTACACGACCCTTGAGTTGATCAGACAATACACCTTCGGTAAGTAGCAATCGGGATGCAACTCCTGACCGTTGCTTTTATGATACACTCTCAGCGAGTAATGGTTGAGGATCCAATTATGCATAATGCTTCCATTGGTTGTTGCTTACACATGACAGGTGAGTAGCGATTGATGTTCAATCCTTTTATTTCATCCTTTTATATTTATGTTTAAACGCAGCCCTTGGTGGTTGCTCATACGATACAATCTCAGTGAGTAGCTTTAGAGGACCCGACAAATCTCCCATTTCCATATCTAAAGGTCGTACTAAAAGCTAGGTTGAACCCATGCTAGGAGTGTCTTTGCAATTAGTTATTTTAGGTGGCACGAATGTTTTGGTAGACATGAGTACCATATGTATCCATTTCTTGCATCTCTTTTATCCTTTCTATTTTTGTTTATCTTATTTAATTACCATTCTCACCCCTCCATGTTCTCTTATGTTTTCTTTATTTGAATCTTTTCATTGCTCTTGTTTTCACTCACACATACACGAACATGCTTCCACTTCACACCCACCATTTTCACTCTTGCCATGTTCTTGTTTATATTGCTTTCAATAATCACTCAAACGAGAGACAATCGATGGAAAACACCTCTCTATGGATGATACCCACACTTACCATTTTACTAAGTTTTCAAAAATTTAGAGCACATTCCGTAAGAACAAATTTATAAATATCTTTTGAATTCGCAATTTCTTAATGACAGAAATAAGCATTCAAAATGCTGCCACTGTTGGGGATCGACATATATAGTTGTGATTAGATTTTGTTTTTGTTAGTTGTTTAGTTTTTAGTTTTCTTTTACCTTGTATTTCTTTTGTTTGTGAAGTTTCAGGTGTTTAGGTTTATGCAAGGGAGGCATTCACTTAGAGGACAAGTTTTTTTCAGCTCAAGACAACATCAATCGCATTGGAAGGATAATTAGACAATTTGAGAGTAACTGGTTGGAAAAGGAAATGGTTGAAGCGAACCCACCAAACATACCTGTTGAAGAGCAAGTAACACATAAGAAGGATTTAGGAATAACAATTGGGGAGTACACTCTCCCATTAATAGGAGATGAGCAAGCTACTGCTATTGTCTTAGATGACATCACTAGACAATAAGAGTTGAAAGGTATGCACGTGAATTTGTTGCCATCATTCCATAGGCTACCTACTGAGGATTGTCTACAATTTTAAGGAGCACAATGCTAGAGACATTCTCGATAGTAGTCGGAATACATTGTTGACTAGAGAACAACTATAAATGAGATGTTTCCAGTATTGCTTGAAAGATCGTGCCATGCAGTGATATATGGCATTGAGGCTAGGGACACTCAGAATATGGCCTTAGGTTTGCAAAGTTTTCTACAACAAATTCTTTCCAAGCTAAAGAGTTGAAGATAAAGATTGTTGCATTCAGTGAGGAGGACGGTGAGCCATTTCATGAAGCATGGGAGAGATTTCATCTCCTACTAGCACAAGTGCAACCACGTATAATTTACATCACACATTTTCTCTCTCTAGATCTAGGAATCATTCTCTCCCTTCACAACCAAAACCCAAACATTCATTCTTTGACTTTCTACTCAACAAGACATTAGGAGATCGAAATTCAAGCAGTCAAAGAAGGAGAACCTCTCAATGGGTCTGCTCTCACTCTATTCTCCTACTTATTTCATTGTATTTAGTATGAGTAGCTAATCACCCACTAGGGGGTTAATGTAATTAAATGATTAACTTTAGGCCTTATAATGAACTCTATATTTTCTATCAATCTATCAAATAAGTTTCATTCATTGTTTTAATTGATTTCAATGATAATTTGTCTTGGATTGTACACTCCTTTCTTTATAATTGTTTGAGAAATTATTTGATAGTTGATTAGGTATACATGTACTTGGTATTCTTAAGCTCAATTGAATGGAAGGGTCAAACAAGAGCACATCCCTCAAGTGAGACACGGATCTAATAATCTCAATTTTTATCTAATCTCAAATGGATAATCCATTCTATACACCTTGGTTGGTTGCTTGTGAGAGGTTAAGCATAAATTCTATACATCTAGGTTGGTGACTTTATAGAGAGATTGATCCCTTAATTTGATAGATGCTCATTCATGAACAATCACTGATGAGTGGCCAATATTATACATCTAGATTGGAAACTCATGAGAGATATACAACCAATTCTATACATCTAGATTGGATTTGGCTAATGTTCATTATTGTGAGCTTCATCTTTTCCCATTGTTTGCATGTTGGATTTTTCAACCTCCTTGTCCATTTATCATACATTTTCATCTACTAACTTAGTTTCATTTAATTAGTTTAAATTTAGTTTTCATTTTAGTTAATTTCAAATCAACAACCACTACAATTTACTTTCATTGCATTTAGTTCTAGAGTAACAATTTGATCATAGCTATAACTTGATCTCTTTGGACGATACATTAACTTGCCACGATACTTGTATTATACATTTATGTGCACAGTTACAGTTTTATAAATTTTGTTTTGACATTGCATATATGATAGATGCAATCGTCAAATATTCATTGAACAAACCCTAGAACTTGAAATTATATTATTCAAAGATTAGCAAATTCACTCTTAAATGCAACAATTACACAAACCCAACCTAAATAATCAAAGAATATTCAATAAAATTCAAAGAAATTACGGGTTCTTCTTAGGTTAGAGTTCATGTGAGTTTTAGAGAGATTGAGAGGAGAAGGGTGTGCAATTCAGACTTGAATAATTGGAAACAAGTTAATAGAGAAAGAATCCATAGCTTTGATTTGAAAGTTGAAAACTTGAGTGTCACAGAAGACCTTTAAGGTTTTGCTAGAGAGAAAAGGTAGAAGAGTGTCCTTATTTGGTTTGTGTGAACCCTACCATGAAAGTGACACGAAATAGATACTCACTCACGGTGCACGGGTCTAGCACAAGTACGGACCCATGCAGTTACCCATGTATAACCAATTCTTGATTTCTTCTCTCTCGGTGCACGGGCTATGCACGGATGAGCTACCCGTGCACAACACCTGTTGCCACCCTTTTGCACTTGCACCTTCATCTTGCTTTTCTGGATTCTCCATTTGTTTACTTGATTCCCTGCACACGAAAAGTATCTCCATAAACTACTTTCTTGCACTGATTTCAGTTATCATAAGACAAACATGAAAATAACTGACAAAATTTTGAAAACACATTACACAATAGATTTTCTTCCGACTCGAATCTACCTACAAACAATCAAGCTCAATTAATCAAGATGAAGGGCATCTTAAACGCAACAAGAAAATAAATTGTGTAACATAAAACATGCATCAAAATGGTGGACATGCAAATTGGGTAGAGGTGGTTTTGACAAATTTCAAAAACACATTACAAAATAGATTTTCTTCCAACTTGAATCTTCCCACAATCAATCAAGTTCAAGTAATCAAGATGAAGGGCATCCTAAAGGCAACAAGAAAATAAATTGTGTAGCATAATACATGGTTCAAAATGGTCATGGACATCACACCCTAACAAACTACCTAAGTGGGTGTTCTTGACTCTCCCTTCTATCCCATTTGACCTTACTTTATCTACTAAGTCTTTTCTAACCTAAACTTTCTTGACTTTTAGTGGGTTCTTCTTAGACTTCTCCCTATTTTCCTTGAATTTCTAAAATTTGAAACAATGGGCTTTAACATGCCCTTTCCTTGAACAAAAATAACAAGTTGGAATGGTATAGTGAAAACTCCCTCTTTGTTTGAAGCTTTGAGGTCCCCTTAAATGTTGCATTAGAAGTGACTTGACTTCCTTCTCTACTTTGTTTAGCTGAACTATTTAGTCACACTCATTTACTTTTGCAATCTTCAATGCCTCTTATTTCTTCTTGAGCACTTCATTCACCTCTCCCAAAGCATTTGATTTCTTTTCAATCTCTATCAATATCCTCCTAGTTTTCCTTACGTATTTTTCTTCAAACTCATCTAAGAGTCTAGCAAGCTCTAGTAGGTCTTGTAAAATCGCCTTCTTTTCTCCATCAACCTTCACAATTTGCTTCTCCATCTTTTTGTTGAGGTGAGAGGGTTCTTGTATTATATTTTTCCTTCAAAGCTCCATTCTCCTTCTTAAGAAGTTTGATCCCTTGATGAAGCTTTTTGTTCTTCTCTTCTAACTTCTTTTCCTTTTCTTGCCGAAAATCTCTTAATATCTCTTCAAGCATTTCTTCTTCAAAAATTGCATTTTCTATTTTCAAAGATTCTTTTTCTTCAATACCATCAAGACGGCCTTCTTTCATTTTACATGCTAATTCAAATCGATTAACAAGCTTACCAACCTTACATTTCCTCTTCCGGCCTTTCGGCCTTTCCATTACAAAACACCCTCCTTCACTCATCTTGTCATTAGGTCCATCCACATAGAATTCTACTCTGCTATCACCACCGCTAAATGATAAATGTCTTGAAACTACATTAACAATCATTCCTGTGATGGCCATGAATGACCTACCTAAAAGTAACTTCCAGTCACATTCCTGAATTCCATTTTCTTTTGCTTCCAAAATCACATAGTCGACCAGTACCTTAAGCCCATGTACATCCAACTGCACATCTTAAACTATACCAACTAGGGCCTGAGTAGAATTGTTAGTCATTCTCATGGTGATAGAGGTAGGCTTCATAAAATCAATCTTCAATTGCCTGCACACTTGGAAGGGTATCATGTTGATGCTGACCCCTATATCGAGCACTGCCTCCATGATACCTAAATCTCTTATGCTCACCGGAATAATGAAACTCTCAGGGTCTTCCAACTTTGATGGGATAGAATCCCTTACACCAACTGTTTATAATCCTCTATAGTCGTCATCCCTTCACCTAGCTCCCTAATTCTCAGCATTTTCACCCAACTTGCATGACTCTAGTGTAACTTCTCCCACATCTAACTCATCATTCTCACTTTGCACCACTTCCACAACCTTTGGATGTTCATTCCCACTCATTGATTTTCCTTTTTCTTGTTTGAGTATGGACTCTGCTATCTGAGCCAACCGAGTCTCCATTATTCTGAGTAAGGCATCAATGCTAAGGTTCCTCTGATTGTTGTAGTACAGTGATGAGTTTTCTCGCCTGTCAAGCGGGTGACCCGGGTTCGATCCTCGGTAATGGTACCATTTTTGACGATCGCATTTGTCTTATACGCAATGTCAAAACAAAATTTATAAAACTGCAATTGTGCACTCAAATGTATAAAACAAGTATCGTGGCAAATTAAGGTATCGTCCACAGAGATCGAATTATAGCTATGATCAAATTGTTACTCTGGAACTAAATGCAATAAAAGTAAATTGCAATGGTGTTGATTTAAAATTAACTAAAATGAAAACTAAATTTAAACTAATTAAAATGCAACTAAGTTAGTAGATGAAAATGTATGATAATGGACTAAGAGGTTGAATAATCCAACATGCAAACAATGGACAAAGATGAAGCACACAATAATGAACATTAGCCAAATGTAACCAATCTAGATTTATAGAATTGGTTGTATATCTCTCTTGAGTTTTCAATCTAGATGTATAGTATTGGCCACTCACAAGTGATTGTTCATGAATGAGTATGTATCAAATTAAAGGATCAATCTCTTTATGAAGTCCCAACCTAGATGTATAAAATTGATGCTTAACCTCTCACAAGCAACCAACATAGATATATAGAATTGATTACCCCTTAGAGATTAGATAAAAATTGAGATTATTAGATCTGAGTCTCACTTAAGGGATATACTCTTGTTTGACATTACCATTCAATTAAGCTTAAGAAGACCAAGTAGATGTAGGGGAAAACGTGCAACGGAAGCGTGAAAATTATAAAATTAGGGTTTGGGCATAAATATAAAATTTCCCTTTTTCAATAACAAGAACCTTAACCCTAGATTAATTCATGTATATAAAAAGAGTCGTACCTTTTTCTCGTGACGATTGAACAAGCGTCAATTGAATCCGCAAGATCTTAAAATCCAATCACGAACGTGAATCACCTAGGAGTGTGGGCTCCATTTCCTTAAATTATATACCTGAGGATGGAAACAAACAAAATCTTTCTCTTTGTTAGTTACAATAATCCTCCAAGAAGAAAACAAAGAACGTTAGGTCACTTGTGAATTATCAATCAATTTGATTGAAACTCGCGCGAACCTTGATTTGAACCTTGATTTGATGTTTTACACAAAACCTTTTAATGTAAAGGCTACTAGTGCACTATTGAATACAAAACGTTCTTTCTTCCATTTCCTCTTTGGCGAATTATGACACACCAATCTTTAGAGTTGGATGAATATATCTAGAGGAAGAACCGAATTCTCTATACTCAAAATTCAATGGTGGCCGAAAACTCTTTTAGAAAAAAAATTAGATTTGGCCGAATTTTTCTTCTTAGAATTATCTAATGGCTGAATTTTTCCTCTCTCTAAATTTGCTTTGTCTTGCACGAAAATTGGAGCTTAAAATCATGCCTTCGCCGAAATTTAGAGGTACTATATATAGGATCATAAATCCTCTCCTAAGAAGGATTTACTTGGTTGTTAAGAATTCTTTCCTTAGGTGAATTTACTTGGTGGTTAAGAATCTTTTTCAAAGAAGAATTCTACCAATAGGTAGTTTTACTTGGTGACCAATAATCCTTTTCCAAAAAGAATACTTTCCTACACCAAGACTCCTAATCAAACTCAATAGTGTATTTGTAACCATATTAAAGACTTCCTAATTTGATTAGATAAATAATTCCTTTTATTGATCTACTTATCAAATATAGTCTTAAATATTAATTATACTACCAACAATAGTATAATTTTAGGAAACCATCTCCTACTAGGAAAAAGGTTTTGACTTTTAAGTAAATAAGTAATTAATCAACAAATTAATTAATTTCCATTTAATTAAATAATAAAATAAAAAATAATATATTTAAGCTAAACTATATAGCTTTGCCGCCCAACACCATTATATAGGCATATATATTATTTTTCTTATTTTATTAAATCCATTGGACCTTAATAAAAAGTCCATATGTGAACTAGACCCATTCTTACAAAAAGAAACAAGTCCACATGCCTCAATAAAATCCCAGATGAACCCCTAAATTGGTCTGGTAGAATATATTAAATAATCCATGCAAGTTCGTGTGGATTGGGGATCTTGGCGGGCTATCTAAATTTAAGCTCCAATAGACACAACCCAATCACAATCAACAAATGATTCACTTAGGTCTGATCTATTAATTTTAGTTTATTCCACTAAAGAACTAAAATTGAACTCTTAAATAAAGATAGAATAAGTTGATGTTACTCATTCATACCCTAGACAACCTTAATGGAGGAAGTGTATCCTCGTGAAGAATACCAGTAATCGCCAAGAGCTCATAGACCACCTATAGCTCTCCAAGTTACCATATTTACTCATATGACCACATTTTGAACTTTGATATTTTGACTTGTCCAAAAGCCATGTTTCAATAGACACTATTGAAAACTTAACGTTAAGATTTAATATCCAATACCTCAAAACATCCATATGATGGTATTCTACTCTCATTTAATAAATGGAGTCACGATGTCCATATCTATAAATGAAGTCCTCTATTGATTAACAAATGAAAACTATCAAATTATCGAGGATAGACTATGATATATAATCGTACTCATTGATAGCTCAAATGATAACACTTGCAACCATAAGTCCATCATTTATCTCAAGATTGAGATAGACTCTCCGATTGTCTTCAAATGAAAAACTTTTATCCGTTGACGGTTCTAGATAAAGTATTTCATTGTGATCTAATTCAATGCACCCAGTGCACTAGATTCTTTTGCCCAAAGACACCACACTTTGATTATTTTAGACTCAATATAACACATTTGATCCTACTTAAATTCTAGCAAAAGAATCTACAACTTTGACAAGATAAAGGTGCCTAACCTTTTATCTTAAGTTGTGAATATTATGCAAGACTAACTAAATATTTATGTCTACCTCATACATATCTAGATGTATGAACAATTCTTCTTTTCTCATAGTCTTTTGACCTTATGATTATTTAATTTTGACAATTATAGTAATTAAACTATAAATGCTATAAGATTTTTTAAACTAGAAATCACTTTATTAATATGAAAAGAATGTCAAATACATTTTTATACTCTTACTATCGAGCATAATCTCAATAGTAGATGTATATCTAATCAACTACTCAAATAATTTCTCAAACAATTTGCAAAGAGAGAAGTGTATAATCCAAGACAAATTATCATTGAAATTAATTAATACAATGAATGAAACATATTTGATAGATTAATAGAAAATATAGAGTTCATTACAATGCCCAAAGATAACAAATGAATCACATCAACCCCCTAATGGGTGACTAGCTACTCATGCTAAATACAATGAAAAAAATAGAAGAAGAGAGTGAGAGTAGACCCATTGAGAGGTTCTCCTTCCTTGAATGCATGAATTCCAATCTCCTAGTCCCTTGATGGGTATAAAATCAAAGAATGAATTTTTGGGTGTTTAGATGTGAAGGGAAGGAATGATTCCTAGATCTAGATAGAGAAAATGTGTGATGTAAATGGTGTGTAGGCATGTGGGAATAATCAAAATCCGTCATATTTTTACATGTCTCGAAAAGGGTCTGATTTCGCTGCACTAGTTATGTACAAATAAGGGACCCGTGTTATACCCGTTCAGTCTCTTTCATGCTTTCTTGTTTGGGCATAGTGCACGGATTGTGCACGAATAGGTACCCGTGTACAAGGGGATTCACATCTGATATGCCCATGGTTTGGGCAACTATACAGATTTTGTATGGGTTGGAACCCGTGCATTGAGGGCTTCCTCAATTCTTTATGCTTCGATGCACGGTTAATGTACGGCTCAAGGACCCGTGCACTATGGCCTTCATTTCTTCCTTTTTCTGTCTAATTTTCCATTTTCGACTCCATTCTCTAATTCTCACCTAATGACTACAATTTAAACAAAATAGCCATAAGACACAGACAAAACCACCCAAAAATGAGACAAAGAATAAGGATATGAGGGCCAAAATAAATAACAATTTTGGTTAGATCATACGTGGGTACCATACCCGTGCGCTGCGTTATTTCAGCTTCGTTAAATTGCATCTTTCAAAAATGCTGTAGCTTTAATTTTTTCTCATATATATATATATATATATATATATATATATATATATATATTGTCTTCTCCCTTGTTTGTTATTGTGAGTTCATAATTGATTTTTTGAGAGAGAAAGTGAATTTTAAGAGAGAATAACTCACATTTACTTAACCAAACATAAACCCTATATGCATCTAGCTTCTTTCATGCATCACCTACTCATGGGTCTTCATGCTTTCACATCTTAGTTAGCTGAACATGCCCTAGAAATTGTAATTTCATTTTTTGTTCATCTTTGCCTAGGGTTAGCAATTATTTAGTTGATTAATTGCATGTTTATTCCATTTAGCATGATTTGAATATGTTTGTGGCTTTGTTTGTTGGTTGAGAATTATTGTTGACTAATAGCTAGCATTTAGAACCATTTTTCCCTCTAGGTAAATCTTCTTACTTTGCATTTAGATATTGATATCTAGGATTTGTGCTTATTGTCATCTTCACATCTCTAGATAAGCATTTAGTGTAGCTTAGCATTAATTGCATGTTAGAATATTTTTACATATTCACATAGGTTGCTTAATTTCTTCATTGATTGTTATGCTTTGTGACTAAGTGGTTTAGTGCATGAGATAGTTGGTTTAGGATCACAATTAAAGGCTCGTTGGGTAGGTTAGTGACCAAGAATGTTGTGACTTGAAGTCAACCTAGGTTGTAAACTTTCATTCATATCGTGGATTTTGAGGATCGTATGTGGCTAGAAGGATAGCCAGTGAGTTTTGCCCAGTTGGCGGGTTTCTCATGTAAAACAACTCATTTGTTTAATTATTTGTCCGCGTTTTATTGTTATTTGAATGCTTGCTAATATGGGGTAGTTTTTGCTAACATTGATTAAGTCGAATATTGGTAATCAATCGATTAAAACCTATTCACCTCCCTTTTGGTTGCTTAGACATGCTTAGTTGTAATTTCAACATTCTTCTTTAAATGTTTATCGTTATCATGCACAATATTCGAAGTGTTATAATTACAAACATGTTTAGAAGAATGACTATGAATCTTTTTCACATAATGTCTTTTAACCCATGTTTTCCTAGTATGTTTCTTTACATTATTATTGACAATATACAAATCATACAAAGCATTAGAGCAATTATCATGTTAAGAAACATTCAATAAAGATTTTCTAATCTCACTAGCATGCATCTCTTTCCCCAGTTTGCATTGTCTAATATACTCATGTCATCTAGGTTTTATATGCCTAAGAACATTGCAAAAATGACCAATTGAGATAAACTTAAAGATGTTGTAAATAACTCTATATTTAACCACATGCTTAGGAGAATGATTAGGTAAATTTTTACCAATATTTTCATGATGCACAATTCCAAGTTTGCATTGACTAATGTATTCATAGTACTTAGGCCAATGTGACCAACAATATTACAATAATGACAAACCAGAATAAATTTATCAAAGCTACCATTTAGGTGAGAGTGTACCAATGGTGAAGGCTCCTTACTTTTCTTGATTTGGCTCCTGACCTTGGAAGAATTGGCCTTTGAAATCCTCTTGTTCCTTCGTGACCTGTCTTAAGTTGTCTGAAACTCCATTTGCTCATCGATAAAGCCTAAGCCATTTGAATCTTCATAACTTAAGGGCAGTCACAAAATTGATGTAGAACCACTAAAATACTTGAACTAATGACTTAAATAATGAATAGAGAAGATAGAAGACTTCAAAAAGAATTCTCTCTTTTTTGAATCATTCAATTTCAATATGAAATGAGTGAGATATGAGGTTTTGAAGTTGAGAGAGAAATCACACAATAAATCCTGCACTTAGTCTTCTTCAAATGAAAAATGAAAGGCATACGTGTATTTAAAAGAGATTAAAGAGAATCCTATGTGGTATGGAAGGGGGCCACGGGTGAAAGGGTGTGGCACATCATATCACGACCCGTAGAGGCTCATGGACTCCACGAGGATAGAGGATGTCCCTCCTCGTGGAGGCAACGCACCTCCACGGGAGAGAGTTACATGTGGCAATTTGCCACTCTTCTCTACCACGCACACTTCTCGTGTTCTTTGGATGTTCTCTAACCTTTGAACTCTGATTTCAAATCTGTTTTCGGATTACAAACTAGGACTCTCTCACAGACATGGACATTTATAAAACTTTAATAAAAAGTATGGAAATCAACTCGATAATCTGAAACGTTCGAAACTCAATAAAGAACAATATGAGAACATATTCAAGTCTAATATCACTAAAACACAAACAAAAAAATACAATAATACACAAGTATGCCATTTCCTATAGATAGTCCTAGAACATGCATTTTTACAAAATTTGTCAATTTAAATCTAATGCATGAGCATACAACAATATATATGTGTGTGTGTGTGTGTGTTATACCAATTGAGCGTAGTGACGTAGGAATACAAATGTATGCATTGTATGTGTGTGTGTGTGCTTACGCCTTCCAGGAGGAGAAAGAATCTTGATACATTAGCATCCAAGTAAGCATCTTTCCTCTAGAAGATGAACTTTGCATAAGAAGTTTCTTTCCTTGTTTGAAGCTCATATCAAACACAAACCTCCTAAGAAACTAGTCAATACAAACAAAGAGAGTTTTGTTATGGAATCAACCCAACACAAATCTAAAACCTAACAGTTTGGCATGTGGATGGATTAAAGTGGAATTGGAGAGTGGACTTAAGAAGAATGGTGTTCAGATGGGAGGAATCTCAATGGGATTGCTTTCGATCCTACCTTGACAATGTTCAAATTCGTAAAATTGTTGGCGCGCTTTAGCTTGGATGTTAAGCTCTAGAGGAATTTTTTCAGTTGCCTCTTTTTGAAATGCTCTGGAAAACATTTATGTGGAGGAGTTGATGAGTGCTAAGTTTATATGGCAAAGTATATGTCCACCGAAAACTCGAAAAGTTAGATGTTTCTATGGAAAGTTTTAAAAGGTTAATTGATGGTGAAAGAAACTCTCTGCAAACGTAGCCTAATCCAAGGTTCAAATGATGTCTGTCAGCTAAGCAACTACCTAAAAGAGTCAGTTGATCACCTCTTTATTCACTGTAAATGGCCTCGGTTTCTTTAGTTTAGGTGTATGAAATCGTGGGATGTAGAAAGCTATGCTACTACCAATATTCGGGTTTATGTCCTTTGAAAAGGCATGGCAGAGGCTGGAATACTCTATTTTTTGCTTGTGTGTGGACAATTTGGTTGGCTTTAAATTCTATTTTTTAAGGACAATGAAGCCAATATTATGCAAGCGGAGGACATGGTTAAAATCCAGATAGCTTGGTGGTTCAAAAATAATATGAGTGGCTCTAAAGATTCTCTAACTTCCATCCTTCTCAACATCAAGGATTTATGTGTGGAGTATGAAAAGGTATCGAAATGCAATTTTAAGGAGTGGAGTCCTCTGAGTTGTGACAGTCTGAAATTTAATATGGATGGGTTGGTTGTTGGGGTTTATGCCCTAAAGATGTGATTTGTAAATGGATTTGTGAAATAAATAAAAGGAAAAATTCAATTCATTCTTGTTGTGTTGTTTATTTTATAACTTGTGTATCTATTTAACATCCAAGATTGCCAGATGTAATCTCGAACTGTGTATATGAGTGTCATATACGGATGGATACAGTTAGAGACGTGCAGTCTAAGGAGTCCAGAGATAGCAAATAAAGTTGGGTACTTTATTTGTGGTTAATCTATAGTTACGGTCCATTCCGTAATGTACGATGATTCTATTCTGAATCATTCATATGAGATATAGGAATGAAGGCACCTTGTATGATGTGATCATATAGGATTGGACCATGATCTATATGAATCTCTCACCAAGATCCGTTTACTGATGAGATTCATATATATGAACTAATGATGGCTATATATGGGTGATCTTAATTCTAAGTGTCTTATCGACTCCTTCAGGTTAGACCGTGGTCTTTGATATACCATGGGTGAGGTCAGATGCATTTCCTAATCAATATACTCCGTATGTTGGGATTGCAGTTTGGCTTGTGGCTGGAAAGGTTTGTATACAATAGTGGAATCCACTCCTTGTGAGAAGTAGATGGTAGTACCCTTAAGGGTTGATTCAGGGCTTGGACAATATAAGCGTCTCCTAATTCCGTGAGGAAATAGGATTTAATGTTCATTATAGAATCAATGGTACTTAAAGGATATATATATAATTTGAGGGGTCTAAGGACAATATGACCCAGCTCTAATTATGAACTATTGTGGAGGATCACACCATGTGTAATAGCTATATATATGGACACTGAGTTGTATCGGTCTGTGTAAAAGCGTCTACAGTTGAGATAGTACAGCTTCGGGTTTTTAGTGGAATAACACCGGTGTTAATAATCAAGGAATATTAATTAAAGAGTTTAATTAATGATTCTGAGGATTATTGGAGCTCAAAATACTGTGGGTCCATTAGGTCCCCTTGCTAGCCCGATCGATTTAGGTAACAAGGGTCACAGTTAATTAATTGGATTGTCCAATTAATTGTGTTACGAAAGTGACACGAGTTTATTCAGAAATTAATTTAATAATGAGATTATTTAATTAATAAATGTTAATAGTTAAATTAATTAAATAATTAGATTATTTAATTATATTGATAATTATGAATTATTAATTAACTATTAATTGGAGGGTGTTAGTTGATATACGAGGTGAAGATAAAATAATAGGATTATTTTATTTTTACTAAATCATTTATCCAAGTATTTGAATTTAAAATTAAATTTAAAATACTTATTATCACTTTTAATAAATTAGATATATTTTAAAAGGATAAATAAAAGATATATATCAATTAATAACACAAGAGTTTGGATAGGATGCAAATTGGTGTATACACATATATAAGTGTTTGTATATGATACAAACAAGGATATATATATATTGTTGTGCGTGAACCAAAGAAAAATAAAACAAAAGAGAGACGCAGCATATATTGTGTGTGAACCAAGAAAATAAAAATGCAAGGTGTAGGCGTTATTTTGGTTTTTTAAGATAAAGTTGTTTTTGGTTTTGGTGTGTACTTGATACACACGAGAAAAAAAAAACATAAGTTTTGCATGAGATGCAATTTATGTGTACGTGAAATCAATACACCAAATTGAGAAGAAAGAGTTTCTTCAAGTATTTCTCTACATCCTCCATTCAAGTTCCTGAGATCGTGTAACGCCTACACGCAGTTACCAGTCCACGAAGATAGCGAGGAAGATCGAGTGGTTCAGACATGAGCACATCGTAAAGTGAAGGAGTCTCCAAACGTTGGTAAGATTGGTTCAGACAGGAGTAGATTATAAAGTGAAGGAGCCTCCAAACGTTGGTAAGATTTTCTTCTTCTGATTATATCGATTTCAATTTCCTGTGTTTACATATTGTATGTATTAGCTCCGAAAAATAATAACGATCCCAAGTTAGCAGGTCCCAAATACAGATTATGATCTATAAAAAAAAATTAAAACCTTAGTTCCGCCGCGTGACTGGTGAACGGGGTTCCAGCATTGGCAAAGGGAAAACCAGGTCTAGCTATTATTACAAGAGTGTTGCATGACTCGAGAAGCGACGTTTTATGTTTGATCTTGCTTTTTCTTGGTATTCAAGAATCAACATGACTGAGATTCTAGCTAATCAGAAAGCTTGCCAGTTGTGCACCTCTAATCCTTCGATAGCGGGGCGGGACATTGAAATCATTAGTGACTCAAAAGTCGTGGTGTCTTGGACAATTAGTGATGGCACCGACAGTTTGAAGCATGTCGATATAGTATACAACATTTGCAACTACTTAGGTCTACTCGGTGGTGTGGTGGTGGCTTTTAATTCTAGAGCTTTAGTAGAGACATCATTTTAGTATGTTAAAAGTGACCGTCAAAAGAATTTATAAAAACCCTAAGATGCCTTCAAAAATTGCTTTACAAAATAAATATAATGGCAAGTCGGGTATCGTCCACAGGGATCGATCGCTAGTGATGACTAAATTGAACTCTAGTACTAAAAATGCAATAAAAATAAAATGTTGAGATTGGTTTAGTAAATTAACAACTAAAAATGCAAACTACAATTACACTAGCTAGCATAAAATGAATCTAACAAGAATGCAAAATGACAAGGTAAAAAATGATAAGATAACAGGAGATGATGCAATCACAACACAAATGATGGGCAATCCATTTAACCCTTACAAACCTACTCAATTATTAAAGGCTAATCTACCTGTAAGGGTGACTTAGAGTCAATAACCCTCTCTCGCAACTACTTGGCCAGATTTAAAGGGATAGAGAATCCTATCACATCAACTCTCCATTACATAACTACTTGGTTGGTTTATAAGAGAGTCCCTCTTTAGGCTTAGGTAGATTCTAATGGTTAGGGATGTCTTGGAAGGGTATATTCACAATCCACCAATTTTCATTGAAGTCGGGATGCATCGGAAGGGCATATTCATAGCACATCCCTTCCATTCAACTTAGCTAGTTTTAACACATTAAAAGTGGGTATTTAACTAGACATGAGAGATGGCATATCTACTCAATCCAAGAATATGTTTAATCCAATTTCAAAACTCAAAATAAATTGATGTCAATCAAGAACCAAAAGAGGGCATATCTACATTCAACAAGTAATTAATTGCAATAAAGACCACTGAATGAAACTTAATAATCAAATAATAAGGATATAGTGGATCACCCACAACTCATGTGTTCTTACATCATAGGGTTTAGTTACCCATTTCAAAACTACAACGAAAAAGTAAAAGAGATAAGATAAAGAAGAAACCCATGATCTTTGATTACCTCTTTCTTCACCTAGCTCATCTCCTTCTCCAATGTGTGATAAAGTTGAGTTCCTTGAGTGGGTTTTGGTTTTGAGTGAAAGTTGAGTGGAAATTGATAGTATGGAAATGATTTGGTGAAGGATTTGGTAGAGGTTGGGTTTGGATTTGTGGGAGGATATTCTTGGATCTAAAATGAGGAAAATTGAGGTTGAAGGATGTAGAGGGTGTGTGGTTGATCTCATAATGGGATCTATTTATGAGATTCTCAAAAATAAGTCTGTCGTGAGATCTGACAGATATAGTGCTCGAGTAAGGTACCCGTGTAGTGACCTATACACATCCCTTTTTGCTTTTGATCTATTTCTCAGTTCATGGTATTTGTGCAGGTAGTGCACAGGTAGGGACTCGAGCAGTACCTGAGTTTTGGGCAACACCGGAGACTCTTCCTCTAGTGCGCAGTTGATGCGTGGGTAAAAACTCACACACTGAGCAATCCTCAAGTTTCTTCTCCATATGTGCGGGTTGTTCGTGGGTAGGGTCCCCGCACAGTATCTACGCACTGGAGACTTCATTTCTTCCTTTCCACCATTTGATCCCTTTTGTGCGCGAAAGTCTAGATTCCCGTCTGTAACACCAGAATTGCACTAACTGCCTACAATCACAATAAAAGAGCTTATGAGACAAGAAAATATGCTCGAAAATGGAACAAAAGATATAGGATTGTGGGCTAAAATGTAAAACAATTTTGGTACGATCAAAACTGATATTCCCTACACAGTGTGTGTCTAAAACCTAGAGGGGGTGAATAGGTTTTAATTCGATAAATTACAAATTTTTTGAATAAGTTAATATTATCAATTTTACCCCATTCTACTAAGTGCTCAATTAAAAGACAACAAACATAGAACAATAAAAACACGCAATGTATACGTGGAAACCCTCTAAATAGGAAAAAACCACTGGCTGTTTAGAGCGCCACCCTTGATCCTCAAAATCCACTATTGAGTAAAAGTTTACAACCTAGGTTGACCTCCCGTCTAACCCTCCAGTTACTAGCCCTTTCACTCTACCCAACGGGCCTTTATAGTGATTTTGGATCACAAACCTTGTGAACTAAACCACTTAGCCACAAGCTAAATCAACAATGAAGAGATAATGGCAACCTAAGTGAATATGCAAAAATATTAAGTATGCAAAGATGCTAGGTCAAGACATTCATGCTTATCTAGGATTAATAATGACAATTAAAGCAAATCCTAGATATCAATGTTCTAAATGCAAAGGCAAGAAGAATTAGCCAGAAGGGTAAAACCGTCCAAAATTCTAGCTATCACAAATTAATGCATCTCAACCAACAACCAATACACAAGCATGTCATAAAAGCAATTAAACATACAAACAAGCATTTAATATGCAATAGAGACTGAAACCCTAGGTATACATGTCTTAGTAATGAAACCATAAAGTTTAGAGCATATAGAGAATACCTAGTTATGAACAAACAAGAAACCCATGCTTGATGATTTGGATTTAAAGGTTGGTTGAGTAAATATGGCTTCTTGGAGCATCTCTCACTAAAAAACCTTATCTCTCTCTCAAAAATAGGTTAGAAAGCTCTTGATCACGAGTTGGGAAGAAGATGGTATATTTATATGAAGCCTAAAGTGAAACTACATCGTTTTGACAAAAATTGTCCAAATGACGCATTGTGCGCTGGTGTATGTGCTGGTCGAGTAGCGCACGATCAGCGACAAACCACTGGACAAGTTGCGCTGGTGAGGTACGCATGACGACCAGCGCACCACCAGTGATGAACCACTGGAATGCTGCGTTGGTGTTGGCGGTGGTAAGGGCGCTGCTTGAGGTGTGCACTGCTCACCATCTTCACACACACACACACACAAATTATGCAAGAGAAAAGAGGTGAAGGGAATGCATCCTAATGCCTAACATGGCATGACATTTTAATCACAAAATGCAATCAATTTAAACAAACAAAATTAGGCACACAACAAGACAATTAAACACAAATGCAAAATGATCAAAACATGCATGAGAGTGAGTGTGTGTGTGTGCACTAAATCTCTTCAATGAAGGATAAGCAAGTGATTTTACCTTTGAAGCTTGAAAGAGGACTTGAGCAATGATGACCTAAACCGCCCTTACACATTAAACCCCAAATATGGTTGTCAACGAAATGAGCCAATCAAAAACCGAGGAACTTACAATCTCCCCCTTTGGCTATTTCATGACAAAACCACCACTCATAATTCATCCTCACCAAAAACAAAAGAAAACAAAAGACAGAGGACAACAAAAAGTTTCTACATAACACGAGATACCTAAAGCTAAATCTTCAAATCTTTCATCTCTTGTAGAATGATCATCCCTACAAAACAAAGTACTACACTTTCCAAGACAAGTGTATGAGAGGGATCAAGATAAACAAAAACAAGAGCAATTTGCATGAATTAGAAACAAGTAACATGCAATCAACAATGCACATAGCATAAACTCCCCCTAAATAGGTCAACTCCCTCTCAATAGGTCAATCTCCCCTTAAATCCAATATTACTCCCCCTTTTTGTCACAAGATTGGCAAATGAGTATTCCCCAACCGAGATGCTTTAGCAAAGAGAGATATTTGCAATGTAAATGCATAATCATATACAACAACTTTATGCAGGTTAATTAAGAGAGAGAGAAATTCATGGAAGTTTTATTGATTGGAATATGTGCGACAGATTGCCTTGAATGAAATACATGCAACATCAACTTCCAAAAGCATGGTATTTGGCAAAGGAAAATAACACATGAGGTTCCAAGAGAAGTCGAACCAATTTGCACCAAACTGTTAATGGAAAACAATATATAGTTTAACCAAAAAAAAATATAATAGCAACTATCAAACATTACAAGTGGAACAAGACATGAGCGACTATTGCGCCCTTTTAGATTTTTCTGGGCAAGATGTCCGTATGATAGTAGCCTTGTTAAATAAGTAAAGAGAGAGAGAGAGACTATAGGAATGTGAAATCCTTAAAAAGGATACAATATCCTTATTTAATGAAGTCTCAAAAGTCACTTGCACACATATTTGCAATCATTTTGTAAGCATTCAATAAATTCATCATGCATAACACTTTAAGCATGTTAAGATCAAGTTTTGATAGACTTGAAAATAAACTTTGGGTCAATCAAATGTACTTCCCAATCAAATTTCCTAGTCCAAAAATACATGTTTGAACACATATGAGACATGCATTTCAAATAAGGTAAAAACACACTTATTGAATAAAAAGACGTAATAATATATGCATCCAAGATACTCAAGCAATTAATTAAAGAGCATAAAATTGAACAATTATTTGCTTATTAAAATACAAGTTCGATCTCTTTGCTTGTGCTCCCCATATGGGGTCAAACACCAAAACTCATCAATGCATATGACAAATCCTAATAGACCTACTAAAATATTTAAACTTAGTTGAATCTAATGGTTTTGTAAACAAATCAGCTAGTTGATCATTTGTGCCCACATGTTCAAAAGCAATGCATTTGCTCTGAACTAGCTCTCTAATGAAATGATGTCTAATGTCAATATGCTTAGTTCTAGAATGTTGGACATGATTTTTTGAAATATTAATGGTACTCATGTTATCACAATAAAGGGTTAGAGTACCTTGCTCAAAGCCATAATCTACAAGCATTTGCTTATCCAAAGGAGTTATGTGCAAGCACTTCCAGCGGCTATATACTCGGCCTCGATTGTGGATAATGATATGGAATTTTGCTTCTTGCAAAACCATGACACAAGATTGTTCCCTAGGAAGAAGCAACCGCCCGATGTACTTTTTCTATCATCACAATTACCTACCCAATCTGCATCACTAAAGCCAACTAAACTAGCATTAGTGTCAAAAGAGTACCATATCCCATAGTTTGATGTCCCATTCATATATCGAATGATTCTCTTCACAGAGGATAGATGGGATTCCATGGGATTGGCTTGATACATAGCACACACACCAACACTAAAAGCTATATCGGGCCTACTAGCAGTCAAGTATAGCAAGCTCCCTATCATGCCACGATATAGACTTTGATCCACACTTTTTCCACTAGCATCCTTGCTAAGTTTCAATGTGGTACTCAAAAGTGTGTCACAATGCTTGACATTCTCAAGGCCAAATTTCTTCACTAGGTTCTTGGCATATTTAGCTTGGGATATGAAGATCCCATCATACATTTGCTTGATTTCAAGCCTAGGAAATAATTGAGTTCACCAACCATGCTCATTTCTGAAATTCCTTAGAAACGTGCGTGTCTATACCTAGAGTGTGGGGTGAATAGGTTTTAATCAAGTCAATTACCAAATTTTCTTGATTAGTCAATATTCAAAATTCACCCAATAAAAACAAACATACAAGATCAAGTTTAAGGTGCGGAAATATAAATAACATAAGATGTATACGTGGAAACCCTCCAAATTGGAAAAACCATGGGCTGTTAAGTGCGCCACACTCAGTCACAGAAATCCACTATATGAATAAAAGGTTACACCCTCAAGTGATTCTCGGTTTCTCACTCTCAACAACCTTAGGCTATGGACACCGCCACTCACCACTCTTGGTTCAGTCCCTACTGATATCCCCTGATACACTACTCTTGGCATGAACGCCTCTTACTCTACCCCCTTGGGCCTTTTACAGTGGCACCCGACCAATTGCTTGTCAACCCACTTTGGTTGCAAGACTTCCCTTGCTTGTGCAACTTCACACCGAAGCCACAAGACTTAACCTCAATGAAGAGTCAAACACAACCTAAGTGAATATGATAAAATATTCAAACATGCAAGTAATGCTAGGCAACAATAAATGCTTATCTAGGAATTTTAAGAATGTCACTAAGTACAATTCCTAGATATCAATGTCTAAATGAATGTTCATAAAGACTTAACTAGATATAGTTATGCAACAATATATCCTAGTTATCAAACAAAGGGTCAATCAACACAAGTTGTCATAAAACATGGCAAGGACTATAATGCAATCATAAAATACAATCAATGAGTCCTAAACAATATCTAAATGCAAAGCATATAGATTTAGCTAGAAAGGCAAAATGGTCACAAACCCTAGCTATCATAAAATATAAATCTCAACCAACAATCAACAACCCAAGCATGTTATAAATGCAATTAAACTCAATAACATACATTTAATGAACAATAATTGCTAAACCTAGGCATACATGTCATGACAATGGAACAAGAAATTCTAAGGCATGTAGAGATTACCTAGTCAATGACAAACAAGAAAAATCATGCTTGGAAGATGCTAGATGTTCATGGATTGAAATTTGGTTAAGTCAAAATGAGTTCTTGGGAGCTCTCTCTCTCTTGGAGTCAATTTTTTCTCTCAAGAAAAACTTGGTGAGTAAAAATGGCTTCTAGGACTCGCACTCTCAAAGAGGAGAGAAGAGAACATATATATATTGTGCCCTACACGAAATGGCATCGTTTTGAACAAGGGGCAACTGATTCCCGTCATGACCGTTGTTCATGTCGCGGCCCTAGGCAAGTGTCCAGACTGCGGTAGAGCGAGCGGTGCATCACTAGGAAACTCCGCTTGGAAGACAGTTGTGCATGCAACGTGCACAGGTTACGGTAGAAGCAGCTTGCAATGCCTGGAGAACATGGCTGTGCATACCACGGTGGAGACAATGCACAGGGAGCGATCCCGGCCGCAGTCAAGGGGAAAACCCTCTTCTAAGGGAAAACAAAATGCATCAAACACCCAAGCAAGAGTTATGGCAAAAAGGCACACAATTATGACAATTAAGCATTCATGCAAGATGATCAAAAACATGCATGAGAATGTGTGTGTGTGTGCACTAAAAACTCTTCAGAAAAGGTTAAGCAAGTGATTTACCTTCTGAAGCTTGAGTTGGGTCTTGAGCAATGATGGCCTAAACTACCCTTAAACATTAATCCCCAAATGTGGTTGTCAACGAAATGAGCCATTCAAAAACTGAGGAACTTACAATCTCCTTCTTTGGCTATTTCGTGACAAAACCACCACTCACAATTCAACCTCACCAAAAAACAAAACAAATAAAGAACAGGGGTCAACAAAGTTTTTCTACATTACAAAGAGATGTCTAATAAACTAGATCTTCAAGTCATCCATCTCTTGTAGAATCAACATCCCGACAAAACAAAATAACTATACTTTCCAAGACAAGTGTATGTGAGGTGATCAAAGACATAAAAACAAGAGCAATTTGCATACAATATAAACAAGCAACATGCACCAACAATGCAAATGCAAATTCTCCCCCTAAATCCACACTACTCCCCCTTTTTGTCATGAGATAGACAAATGAGTATCCCCTTAAGAAGGCATTAGCAAGGAGAGCTTATGGCACAAGACATATGCATAATCATATAACCAAATTTATGAAACTTAATTAAGAGGAGAGAAACAAGGAGTTTTATTAAAAAAATGTGTGAAGGAATGCTTTGCATATAAGACAAGTTGTATTCAAGACCAAAACATGGTATTTGGCAAAGCAAAATGACAAGGGTTTCTAAGAGAATTCAAACCAGTTTCACCATTTGTCATGGAGTAAGCAAGATATAGACTGAAAAATAAATTCATTTTAAGAACAACTATATCAAACTTTACAAGCAAAACAAGACATGAGCGACTATTGCGCCCTTTTCAATTTTTCCGAGTGGAATGCCCATATAATAGTAGCCTTGTTTGACAAGTAAAGAGAGAGAGACTTTTGGATTGTAAAATCCTGGAATTGGATACAAGATCCTTATTGATTAAAGTCTCATAATCGCATTCACACACAAATTTTTGCATTCATTTTAGAGCATTAAAAAAAATCTCATCATGCATATCAATTTAAAGCATGTCATAGAAATAATCAACATGTCATGGAGATCAATTCTAGGTCATTCAAAATGTACTTCCCAATCAATTCTCTTAGTCCAAAAATACATGTTTGGTCACAAATAAGACATGGATTGCATGTAAAGCAAAGTTGCACACTTATTAAAAAAAATATGTACAACCAATCAACTCAATCAATTAATAAATAAGCATAAATATTATCAATGAGCACAATGCAATGCCAATTTGCTCTCTTTGCTTGAGCTCCCCATATAGGGTCAATCAAAAACTAGTCAAGAAGGGATATGAGTCCCTATAGACTTACCAAGTCCATTTGAACTAGTTGAGCCTATGGGTGAAACCTTAGCACAATGGCATGTGGGTTCATCTTTTCTAATCCACTTAGGTGACACATTGTCATTCCCAGTGGTCAAGATCATCATATTACTCCTAGGGTCATTAACACTAGCTTTCCTAGGCATATGCATATTGGCCCTTCTAAGCCTATTCCTCTCTATCATGCTCTCAACTCTACATTTCTTAATGTACTTAAAGCAATTTGGTCTAATATGACCATAAACATCACAAAAATGACATGAAGTAATAAAATGAGGGGTCATACCATTCCTTTATGAGGACAAAGGTGCTTTACCATGTCTTTGAGTTTTCCTTTGGTGTGGTATTGATTCTCTTCTCCCTTGTTGTTGAGTTGGAGAGGATTGCTTCCTTTGTTGAGCATGCAGGAAATGCTTCTTGGCTTGATGGCTTTTAGTTTGAGGGATAGTTGCTTGAAGTGCTCTCATTGGTTGAGCTTGATCTTGACTTCTTGGTGCCATCTTGACTTGGACATTTCTAGAACACTCTCCTACTTCAATTTTCTTCTTAGGATGAAGTGGAGGAAGAGGTTCTTTGAAGTCCATGCTCTTGACAAATACCGTCTTGCTAGGAGTAAAGGTCTCCTTGTCATCTTCAAACCCTAAACATCTCTTGTCACTTGGCTTCTTGCCAACTCCCAACATATGGTCAAGCTTCTCCGTACTCAAAGTCATCTTAGCAATCAACTCTCTAGCTTCTCTAAGCTCCTCTTTCAAGCTCTCTTCCACCTTTCTTCCATTCTTCACTTTCTCACTCAAGTGGGTCACTTCGGTTGATAGCTTGAGGTTCTCTTCCTTTAGCTTTTAAACCTCTTTCTTCATATTCAACCTTAACCTTTGAAAATGCTCAATGAACCCTTCAAGGTTCATACTCTCTACATTTCCATTTGTAGAGTGAGATGAGGAACTCTTATCACTAGATTCATCACTAGTGTCACTTGTTGCCATGATGGCATCATCAACAGAAGTAGCTTCACTTATCACTCTCTTAGCTACTTTTTCATCTACTCCATTTTCAAGGTCACTACTTAAGGCTTTGTTTCCTTTTTCTACATCTTCCACAAAGGAGGCTCCAAAAGCCGTATAGTTAAGAATAACATCTTCATCACTTGAGGAATCTTCTTCACATCCACTTTCACTTGATGAGACAGTCACCACTTTTCCTTTCTTTTTCTTCTTCGAATTAGTACACTCGGTGGCTATATAACCAAACCCACAACATTCATAGCATTGAATGCCTTTTCTTGTAGGCTTATCTTGTATTGGCTCAATCTTCTTCTTTGAGTCATTCTTGTGAAGTTTCGTAAACTTCTTGAATTTCTTCACCATAAGAGCCATCTCCTCATCTAAGTCATCCTCCTCCATCTTTACTTTGGATGTCTTCAAAGCTATGTTCTTTTTCATCTTAGGAGATGTAGGTGTAGAAGTCCACCTAGACTCATTGGCTAGAAGCCTTCCAAAAACTTCACTCGGCTTCATAGTCTTGTAGTTGCTATTTTCTTCCAGTGCCATCACCTTGGACTCAAATCTCTTGGGGAGTGACCTTATGATCTTTTGCTTGATTCTTCTATCCGAATATGGGTCACCTAGTTAATGCCTTTGCTTTACGATGTCCATCAACTTCACTTGGAAGTCATTAAAGCACTCGTCCTCTTCCATCAGAATTGTCTCAAATTGCATTTGAAGAACTTGAAGCGTAGAGTCCTTGACCACTTCGGTTCCTTCATGCGCCGTTTGTAGAATCTCCCAAGCCTCATTTGCATGCCTAGTATTTTGAACCAACTTGTATTGATTTTCATCCATGACACATAAGATTGCAAGCATAACCTTGTTGTTCCACTTAAAAGCTTCAAATTCTTGTGTGCTCCAATGAGACTTAGGCTTGAGAACTTCATCTCCATCATCATTGGTCATCTTCGGAAGAGTGTACCCATCTTCAACCACCATCCATGCACGGTCATCTATTTGACAAATATAAGACTCCATCTTGCCTTTCCATGAGGCATAATTATCACCTTTAAGCAAAGGTGGTCTTATACTTGATGCTCCCTCTTTGCTCATCCAAAGCTCCCTCATAGTGTTTGGGTTAAATGAATGAGATGCAAATGAACTGCACCACACAAGATAAAAATAACAAGAATGCACAAGCAAGACACACACAGAGCACGGATCACCAAAGTATATCTAAGCACCAGCTCTGATACCAATTGAAATTCCCTAGAAACGTGTGTGTCTACACCTAGAGGGGGTGAATAGGTTTTAATCAAGTCAATTACCAAATTTTCTTGATTATTCAATATTCAAAATTCACCCAATAAAAAGAAACATACAACATCAAGTGTAAGGTGCAGAAATATAAATAACACAAGATGTATACGTGGAAACCCTCCAAATGAGAAAAACCACGGGCTGTTAAGTGCACCACACTCGGTCACAGAAATCCACTATATGAATAAAAGGTTACACCCTCAAGTGATTCTCGAACTCTCACTCTCGACAACCTCAGGCTATGGACACCGCCACTCACCACTCTTGGTTCAGTCCCTAGTGATATCCCCTGATACACTACTCTTGGTGTGAACGCCTCCTACTCTACCCCCTTGGGCCTTTTACAGTGGCACCCGACCAATTGTTTGTCAACCCACCCTTGGTTGTAAGACTTCTCTTGCTTGTGAAAATACACACTGAAGCCACAAGACTTAACCTCAATGAAGAGTCAAACACAACCTAAGTGAATATGATAAAATATTCAAACATGCAAGTAATGCTAGGCAACACTAAATGCTTATCTAGGAATTTTAAGAATGTCACTAAGTACAATTCCTAGATATCAATGTCTAAATGAATGTTCATAAAGACTTAACTAGATATAGTTATGCAATAATATATCCTAGTTATCAAACAGAGGGCCAATCAACACAAGTTGTCATAAAACATGGCAAGGACTATAATGCAATCACAAAATGCAATCAATGAGTCCTAAACAATATCTAAATGTTAAGCATATAGATTTAGCTAGAAGGGCAAAATGGTCACAAACCCCAGCTATCGTAAAATATAAATCTCAACCAACAATCAACAACCCAAGCATGTTATAAATGCAATTAAACTCAAAAACATACATTTAATGAACAATAATTGCTAAACCTAGGCATATATGTCATAACAATGGAACAAGAAATTCTAAGGCATGTAGAGATTACCTAGTCAATGACAAAAAAGAAAAATCATGCTTAGAATATGCTAGATGCTCATGGATTGAAATTTGGTTGAGTCAAAATGAGTTCTTGGGAGCTCTCTCTCTCTTGGAGTCAATTTTCTCTCTCGAGAAAAACTTGGTGAGTAAAAATAGCTTCTTGGACTCACACTCTCAAAGAGAAGAGAAGAGAACATATATATTGTGCCCTACACGAAATGGAATCGTTTTGAACAAGGGGAAACTGATTCCCGTCATGACCGTTGTGCTTGCCGCGGCCTAGGCAAGTTTCCAGACCACAGTAGAGCGAGCGGTGCATCGTCTGGGAATCTTGGCTGTTTGGACCGCGATACAGGCAATGTCCAGACCGCGGTAGAGCTAGTGGTGCATCAGTGGGAAACTCCGCTTGGGAGACCGCTGTGCATGCAACGTTTACAGGTCGCGGTAGCAGCAGCTTGCAACGCCTGGAGAACACCGATGTGCATACCGCGGTGAAGACAATGCATAGGAAGCGGTCCCAGACGTGGTCAAGGGGAAAATCCTCTTCTAAGGGCAAATAAAATGCATCAAACACCCAAGCAAGAGTTATGGAAAAAAGGCGCACAATTATGACAATTAAGCATTCATGCAAGATGATCAAAAACATGCATAAGAGTGTGTGTGTGTCTGTGTGTGCACTAAAAACACTAAAAACTCTTCAGAAAAGGTTAAGCAGGTGATTTACCTTCTGAAGCTTGAGTTGGGTCTTGAGCAATGATGGCCTAAACTACCCTTACACATTAATCCCCAAATGTGGTTGTTAACGAAATGAGCCAATCAAAAACTGAGGAACTAACAATTTCAAACTCATGAGTCATGACATCAATAAATTGTTGAACTTTCAAGTTGTTGGTGGAACCAAAAATGAGGTCATCAACATAAATTTGAGCTATGAATAGCTCATCTTTAGTGCACTTGATGAACAAAGTCTTGTCAACACTACCTCTATAATAGCCATTGTCAACAAGATAAAGAGTGAGGTGCTCATACCAAGCCTTCGGTGCTTGTTTCAACCAATATAGTGCCTTATTGAGGCGATAAACATGATTGGGGTGGTGTGGATCCACAAACCCCTTGGGTTGCTCAACAAACACTTCCTCTTGCAAGAAGCCATTGAGGAAGGCACTCTTAACATCCATTTGATACAATTTAAACTTGTGAACAGACGATATGGATAAAAGAAGCCTAATGGACTCTAATCGGGCAACGGGAGCAAAAGCCTCCTCAAAGTCAATACCATCAATTTGAGAGTATCCTTGTGCTATAAGTCTAGCTTTGTTTCGCACAATGTTGCCATCCTCATCTGATTTGTTCCTATAGACCCACTTGGTGCCTATCACATTAGTGTTCTTAGGCCTAGGAACTAGAGTCCAAACCTCATTTCTTTCAAGTTGGTTTAGCTCTTCTTGCATAGCAAGAACCCAAAACTCATCACTTAAAGCTTCATCAACTTTTTGGGGTTCAATTTTAGAGGTGTAGCAAGTATAACTAATTTGATTTGCTAATTGATGTCTAGTCCTCACACCCTCATTCATATTTCCAAGAACGTCACTCTTGTTATAGAGATGTCTAACCCAAGGAACGAGCTCCTTAGAGTCCAAAGTAGGATCTCTATCAAGAATTTGAGTGACCTCTTTTTCAAGATTTGATTTTTCATCACTAGAAATCTCATCATTATTCACCAAGGTAGAATCATCAACCACACTAATCTCCTTATCATGGTTACTAACCTTAGGCCTACAATCATCTATGACCACATTAGATGATTCCATTACACTTCGTGTCTTCAAATTAAAAACTCTATAGGTCTTACTATTTAGGGCATAGCTAATGAAAATCCCCTCATCACTCTTAGCATCAAACTTGCCAAGTTGATCACCGTTATTTAGAATGTAGCACTTGCTTTCAAACGAATGGAAGTAGCAAACATTTGGCTTCCTACCCTTCCACAATTCATACGAGGTTTGCCTAGTTTTGGGACTAAGAAAAACCCTATTGTCTATATAACAAGCCGTATTGACAGCTTTAGCCCAAAGATTCCTAGGCACATTGTTGCTATGCAACATCACACAGGCCATTTCTTGGAGGACTCTATTCTTCCTCTCTACTACACCATTTTATTGAGGAGTTTGAGGAGCTGAGAACTCATGGGAGATGTAAGATTATCACAAAAGTTTTCAAAGCTAGCAATTTCAAATTCTCTCCCATGATCACTCTTAATTCTCTTAATGCATTTTATGTGAGAATCCTTCTCATTTTGAATTTTAGTGCAAAACATTTTAAAATTTTCAAACGTTTCAGATTTTTCTCTAAGAAAGTAGGTCCATGTAAATCTAGAAAAATCATCAACACACACAAAGATGTATCTCTTGCCACCGAGACTCTCGGTTTGCATGGGACCCATAAGGTCCATATGAAGAAGCTCTAGTGGCTCCTTGGTGACAAGATACTTACCCTTTTTATACACACTCTTAGTTTTCTTTCCTTGTTGGAAAGGTCCATAAACTCCCTCAATCCTATTTCCAAACTTATGAAGGCCTCTCACAACATTCAACCTCTCAAGAACTTTCAAGTCTTTGAAATTCATATGACCTAACCTTTGATGCCACAATTTAACTTGATCACAACTAGACAAATTACAAGAGATGTCATTAGAATCAAGACAATAACAGTTGTCACTTGATCTCTTGCCTTTCAATAGAACTTGTCCATCTTCTCTTAGAATAGAGCAATCAACTTTCCCAAACAAAACCGAAAGCCCTTCATCACTCAAATGTGATATGCTAATGAGATTGGCTTGCAAGCCATCTACATAAAGAACATTAGGCAAGGAGGGCAAACCGGGGATGGAAATGTTTCCTTTTCCTAGAACATTCTTACGTAAACCATCATCCAAGGTGACAAATCCACCATCCTCCATCACAAGAGTTTCAAAGAAACTCTTGTTTCCAGTCATGTGCCTAGAACATCCACTATCAAAGTACCAAGTATTGATGGATTTGGCTTTCAAGGCTACTTGAGCCACATGACATCCATCCTTTCTAGTCCATCTAGATGAAATATTACTATTTCTAGGAGTCATGGGTTCATTTTATCTAAAATTCCTAGGAGCATGCATTTTGGCTCTTCTAAGTATATTCTTCTCAATCATGCTTTCAAAACGACACAACTTAATAAATTTAAAACAATTCGGCATTATGTGACCTTCAACACCACAATAATGACAAATGAGAGTAAAGTAAGAATTCATACCATATCCTTGTGCAAGCATGGAAGACTTTCCTCTCCTTTGAGTTGTCCTTTGTTGTTGAGCCAAATCTCTTCTTTGAAACATACTTTTTGGTTGAGCCAAATTAGCTTCTCTTCTTGGTTGTGGGTGAAAACTCCTTTGTTGACTTTGAGAGCTCCTTCGAAGTTGAGGTCTTGTTTGATGAGTTCTAGCTTTTGGTGGATGAGTTTTAGCTTGAGAATTTGTTTGAGCCTTCATTTGAGCTTGCTTTGATGATTATCCAACTTCATTCGATCTCATTTGTTGGTGTGAACCTTGAGTCTCTTTATCCTCTTGACTCTTGACAAAGATGGTCTTCTTCAAGGAAATGGCATCCTTGCCTTCCATATATCCTAAGCCCGTTTTATCATTAGGACTCTTTCCACATGATAGCATCTTGTCAAGTCTCTTGGTTCTGCATGTCATCTTGGCAACGAATTCTTTCGCTTCCCTAAGCTCTTCTTAGTGATCACAAGCTCCAACTTCAAACTCTCTTCTAACTCTTTTCCACTCTTTACTTTCTCACTCAAGTGAGTAATCTTGAAAGTCAACTCTAGGTTCTTCTTTTTCAACTCTTGAATCTCCTTATTCTTTTTCAATCTAGACTTTTCAAAAAACTTCATAAAGTCTACATAGTTCATTTCCTCATCAAACTCAAATCTAGAGTTATAAGAGGTACTCCCATCACTAGAGTCACTTATTTCTTCCTTATCACTCACAACTTCCTTGCCATTATGAGATGTTGTTAAGGCAATGAAGTTTACAACTCTATCTTCATCATCCGAAGATTTTTCTTCCTCTTCTAAGTCTTCACTATCACTCCAAGTAGCCGCAATTGCCTTCCTCTTCTTCTTCTTCTTCTTCTTCTTCAAATTTGCACATTCTGAAGTAGTGCGACCAAAACCACTGCATTCATAGCATTGAATGCCCTTCTTGGAGTCACTTTCTTAGACTTTTCCATCTTCTTCAAAGGATTTTTCTTTTTCACTTCCTTTCCCTTGGACCCAAATCCTTTCCTCTCAAACTTCATAAATTTCTTGAAACTTTTAACCATGAGGGCCATTTTTCCATCTGAGTCCTCCTCATCTTTTTCAACCTTAGTGGTCTTCAAGGGAATGCTCTTTTGCTTATTCGAAGGTATGGGTGAGGTGTTCCATCTTGACTCATAAGCAAGAAGTCTTCCAATGACTTCACTTGGCTTCATATTCTTGTACTCACTACTCTCTTCGAGTGCAGTCACCTTTGATTCGAACCTTGATGGAAATGACCTCATAATTTTTTGCTTGACTCTCCTATCTGAATAGGGGTCACCAAGTTGATGGCTTTGATTGACAATATCCATCAACTTCACTTGGAAGTCATTGAAGCATTCATGCTCCTCCATCCTAATCATCTCAAATTGCATTTGAAAGACTTGGAGCTTTGAGTCCTTAACTACCTCGGTTTCCTCATATGCCGTTTGAAGAATGTCCCAAGCCTCCTTTGCAATCCTAGTTTTTTGGTCCAACTTATATTGATTATCGTCCACGGCACAAAGAATGGCATGCTTAGCCTTGTTGTTCCACTTGGATGCTTCAAACTCTTGAGTACTCCAACTAGACTTGGGATTAAGAGCTTCTACACCATCGCCAGTGGTCATTGTTGGAGGAGTATACCCGTCTTCAATAGCCATCCAAGCACAGTCATCTATTTGGTAAAGATAGGCTTCCATCTTGCCTTTCCAAGAAGCATAATTCACCCCATTGAGTAAAGGGGGTCTTGTGCTTGAGGCTCGCTCATGACTATTATCGTTTCCACTCATAGTGTTTGAGGATGGTAAATGTTATGCAAATACAATGTAAAAGAAAACAATCAAACTACACCAAGCAAGACACACACAGAGTACGGATCACCTAAGTATATCTAGTAACCGGCTTTGATACCAATTGAAATTCCCTAGACATTGTGTGTTTATAACCTAGAGGGGGGTGAATAGGTTTTAATTCGATAAATTACCGATTTTGTGAATTAGTCAATATTATCAATTTTACCCCATTCTCTTAAGTGTTCAATTAAAAGACAACAAACATAGAATAATAAAAACACGCAATGTATACGTGGAAAACCTCCAAATGGGAAAAAACCACGGGCTGTTTAGAGCGCCACCCTTGATCCTCAAAATCCACTATTGAGTAAAAGTTTACAACCTAGGTTGACCTTCCGTCTAACCCTCCAGCTACTAACCCTTTCACTCTACCCAACGGGCCTTAATAGTGATTTTGGATCACAAACCTTATGCACTAACCACTTAGCCACAAGCTAAATCAACAATGAAGAGATAATGGCAACCTAAGTGAATATGCAAAAATATTCAATATGTAAATATGATAGGTCAAGACATTCATGCTTATCTAGGATTAATAATGACAATTAAAGCAAATCCTAGATATCAATGTTCTAAATGCAATGGCAAGAAGAATTAGAATGAAGGGTAAAACCGTCTTAAATTCTAGCTATCACAAATTAATGCATCTCAACCAACAATCAATACACAAACATGTCATAAAAGCAATTAAACATACAAACAAACAATTAATACGCAATAGAGACTAAAACCCTAGGTATACATGTCTTAGTAATGAAACCATAAAGTTTAGAGTATGTAGAGAATACCTAGTTATGAACAAACAAGAAACCCATGCCTGAAAGATGCTTGATGATTTGGATTTAAAGGTTGGTTGAGTAAAAATGACTTCTTGGAGCTTCTCTCACTAAAAAACCTTATCTCTCTCTCAAAAATAGGTTAGGAAGCTCTTGAACACGAGTTGGGAAGAAGATGGTATATTTATATTAAGCCTAAAGTGAAACTACGTCGTTTTGACAAAAATTGTCCAAAAGACGCATTGTGCACTGGTGTGTGTGCTGGTCGAGTAGCGCACGACCAACGATAAACCACTGAACAAGTTGCGCTGGTGAGATACGCATGACAACCAGCACACCACCAACGATGAACCACTTGAATGTTGCGCTGGTGTTGGCGAGCATTAAGACCAGCGCACCACCAGCGATGAACCACTGGAATGTTGCGCTGGTGTTGGCGCTGGTAGAGGCGCTGCTCAAGTGGCGCACTGCTCACCATCTTCACACACACACACAAATTATGCAAGAGAAAATAGGTGAAGGAAATGCATCCTAATGCCTAACATGACATGACATTTTAATCACAAGATGCAATCAATTTAAACAAACAAAATTAGGCACACAACAAGACAATTAAGCACAAATGCAAAGTGATCAAAACATGCACGAGAGTGTGTGTGTGCACTAAATCTCTTCAATGAAGGTTAAGCAAATGATTTTACCTTTGAAGCTTGAAAGAGGACTTGTGCAATGATGACCTAAACCGCCCTTACACATTAAACCCCAAATGTGGTTGCCAACGAAATGAGCTAATCAAAAATCGAGGAACTTACAAAAACCCCTCAAATCAAACCTTTGCTCGTCCTCTGGTAAACTCAAAACAAAACAAATAAGACACAATAACAAAAGTGACTAGATCTAAAAATTTCCTGGACACAAAACAAACAATTCAAACGGCTGCATGTCTAAATGGTAACGAGATGCAAAGAAGTGTGATAGAGAAGAGTAGACACATGCATAATATTCTAAGCAACTCGAAAGCACTAAAGGGAAAATTGCACAGACACGAATCCCACACCTAAGAGCACTTTCACATCGGGAACTACTCACTCTCACACCTCGAACGTAATTAACTTCGACTCTAAGCCTTACATGGAGTCACTCTTTTCTTTTCGCTCGGAGTCCTAAGTTCCCTTTCATGCAAGGTGTGCAAAGATAGAATTAATGCATATGAGTCTAATGCATTGCATACAATGTACATTAAAAGACCGCTATTTTTTTTAGAACTAGCCTAGAAAGGAATCATTATGCAAAAGACATGAAAGATCATGCTTCAACAAACATTCTCAATCTAGACTCATCATAGATCAAAAGGGTTCCCTTTAGTTGTAATGGGGTCATAGGGATAAATGTGGTGAAACAGAAAAATAGGAAAATTTAGAGTTCAAGTATTACCAATCATGCTCAAATCAAATAAGCTCACACCACACACGTAGCTCTACTTTACAATCAATATTAACACTAGCGTCTAAGCATTGACTTTCACATACACTTGTGCTTGCACAACTACAATCTTCATTGTGAGTACTTTACATTACTTTCAAAGCTCTTTTTGCTTCTATTTTTTATTCCTTTGACTTTTCTTTTCTTTTCTTTTTTTATTTTTTTTTTTACTTTGCATTTTGCACAATTACATTTGACAATATGGCTTTAAACGCAAATTTTGGCACTTTTATATTTTGAGCCTCACACTTTTACACAACATTGCCTTAGTACACGCATGCTTTACATATGAGAGCTAGTCACCTTTCGAACACCATACAACACAACACACCCGAACATGATTGGCAATAAAAGGGGTAAGTATGTGTTTGGCTATGGCTATATGGTTATATGTGATTCCAAATGAAAGGGATAAGTATTTGTCCTCAAGTTTGGCCTTAGAGCACACAATTAGGGACATAGAAATGTGTTTATGCTTGTTTTAGTGGTTAAATTGCAAACACATTGCCTAAGATCATTTCCACAATTTGTCTATCAAGGAAATGAATGCAACCGACAAGCAATACACTGTGTGTGTGTGTGTGTGTGTGTGTATGTTGCATGTAATGTCTTATGACATGTGATGCACGTGACGAGAAAAAATGTATAAGAATAGAAAAAACAATTATGATACTCAAATGCGCTTTTTACCAGGCTTGTGTTTGTGGACTCTTAGGTAGTCTCCACTATTAACATAAGTATAAGCGCACTGAGTCCCCTCAAGTTAAGCACAAAAAGGATGAGACTAGCCCATGGCGTGCAAGTGAGACCTTATAGTGTTAACAAGCTACTCAATTAAGCACACTATGCATTAATAAACTCGCTAAAAGCACACGCTCAAGACATCAAACTCAAACTAGTTAAAGCTCGAAAATTTTAGCCATGCAACAAATCGAAAAACTTTGGACCAAAAATGACTCAAAAACAAAAAGAAATTTCAACAAGGTGTTTACACCCCCAAACCAAAACTCGACATTGTCCTCAATGTTGAAGACAAGAGAGCCTGGCCTAGCAGTGTACACCTTGTAGGGAAAATCGCGCAACAGAAACGTGAATAAAATTTAAAATTAGGGTTTGCGTATAAATAAATAAAATTCCTTTTAATAACAAGAACCTTAACCCTAGATTAATTGATGTATATAAAAGTATCGTACCTTTTTTTTGTGACGATTGAACTAGCTTCGAATTGAATCCACAAGATCTTCCAATCCAATCACGAACGTGAATCACCTAGGAGTGTGGGCTCCCTTTCTTTAAATTGTATACCTGAGGATGGAAACAAACAAAATCTTCTTCTTTGTTAGTCACAATAATCCTCCAAGAGAAAAACCAAGAACGTCCGATCATTTTTTGAATTATCAATCAATTTGATTGAAACTCGCGTGAACCTTGATTCAATGTTGTACACAAAACCCTTTTGATGCAAAGGATACTAGTGTACTATCGGAAAAAAAAACGTTCCCCCTTTTCTCAATGCTTGGCCGAATTCTTCACACAATGAGTTGGACGAAGTTTTTTTTTTAATAACAATAAAAAAAACAAATAAAAAACAACTTCTCACACAAAAAATTCATTCTTTGTCGAATTTAATAGGTATTATATATAGGAGACTAAATCCTCTCCTAAGAAGGATTTACTTGGTGGTTAAGAATCATATCCTTAGGTGGATTTACTTGGTGGTTAAGAATCCTTTTCCAAAAGGAATTCTTTCCTACACCAAGACTCCTAATCCAACTATAGTGTATTTGTAACCATATTAAAGACTTCCTAAGTTGATTAGATAAATAATTCCTTTTATTTATCTACTTATCAAATATGGTCTTTAATATTAATTATACTACCAACAATAGTATAATTTTAGGAGACCATCTCCTACTAGGAAAAAGATTTTGACTTTTAATTAAATAATTAATTAATCACCAAATTAATTAATTTCCATTTAATTTAATAATAATATAATATAAAATAATTAAGCTATTCTAAATAGCCTTGCCTCCAACACATATATATAGGCCAATATATTATTTTCTTATTTTATTAAATCCATTTAACCTTTATAAAAAGTCCACATGTGAACTAGACCCATACTTACAAAAAGAAACAAGTCAACATGCCTCAATACAATTCTAGATGAACCCCTAAATTGGTCCAGTATAATATATCAACTGATCCATGCAAGTTCGTGTAGATTGGGGATCTTGGCGGGCTATCTAGATTTAAGGTCCAATAGACATAGTCTAATCACAATCAACAAATGATTCACTTAGGTCCGATCTATTTAATTTTAGTTCATTCCACTAAAGAACTAAAATTGAACTCTTAAATAAAGATAGAATAAGTTGATGTTACTCATTCATACCCTAGACAACCTTATTGGAGAAAGTGTATCCTCGTGAAGAATACCTGTAATCGCCAAGAGCTCATAAACCTCCTATAGTTTTCCAAGTTACCATAGTTAGTCATATGACCATATTTTGAACTTTGATATTTTGACTTGTCCAGAAGCCATGTTTCAATAGACACTATTGAAAACTTAACGTTAAGATTTAATATCCAATACCTCAAAATATCCATATGATGGTATTCTACTCTCATTTAATAAATGGAGCTACAATGTTCATATCTATAAATGAAGTCCTCTATCGATTAACAAATGAATACCACCAAACTATCGAGGATAGACTACGCTATATAAGCATACTCATTGATAGCTCAAATGATAACACTTGCAACAATAAGTACATCATTTATCTCAGGATTAAGATAGACTATCCGATTGTCTTCAAATGAAAACTTTTATCCATTGACGGTTCTAGATAAAGTATTTCATTGTGATCATATTCAATGCACCCAGTGCACTAGATTCTTTTACCCAAAGACACCACACTTTGATGATTTTAGACTTATCATAACACATTTGATCTCACTCAAATGCTAGCAAAAGAATCTACAGCTTTGACAAGATAAAGGCACCCAACCTTTTATCTTAAGTTGTGAATATTATTCAAGACTAACTAAAGAATTATGTCTACCTCATACATATCTAGATGTATGAAAAATTCTTCTTTTCTCATAGTCTTTTGACCTAATGATTATTTACTTTTGACAATTATAATAATTAAACTATAAATGCTATAAGATTTGTTAAACTAGAAATCACTTTATTAATATGAAAAGATTGTCAAATACATTATTATACTCTTGCTAGCGAGCATAATCCCAACACACCTAACATGACTCTAGACAAACAAACCTAGGCACTAATCCACCACAATCAATGCCCAACAAAACATAAATATCCAACTAGGCTCACAATAACAAAAGGAAATAATGCAATATTATCATAAAGCACAAGCACCAAAATTCTTTCTCAAAACCAACATTACGCATTTTCAACAAAATTGATTGAATATGGGCAAAACGACCCCCAAACCGAATCTAACTATATCCAAGACCTTTACAATTATATAAGAAAAAAAACCCCAAGTCGAATGGGGCTATATAATCAAAAATGTATGTATACACTCTCATGTAATTTAGAATAGCACTCGACTCATCCACCATTCAAAAATGAATAAATTAATAATTCCAAATCCAAATCAAAAAGTGTCTTCAATATGCATCAACTATATCCACAAAATCAATCAACAAATAAATTCATTCCATTCAAATAAACACATAAGCAAAGGGTATAAACTCCTTTAATCAAGATAAGGCTCTTTGATCTTTGTATAAGCACTCTTTGTTAGGATTATACTCGATAGCAAGAGTGTAATATTGTAATTGACAATCTTTTCATATTAATAAAGTGATTTATATTTTAACAAATCTTATAGCATTTATATTTTAATAATTATAATTGTCAAAAGTAAATAATCATAAGGTCAAAAGACTATGAGAAAAAAAGAATTGTTCATACATCTAGATATGTATGAGGTAGACACAATTCTTTAGTTAGTCTTGAATAACATTCACAACTTAAGATAAAAGGTTGGGCGCCTTTATCTTGTCAAAGTTGTAGATTCTTTTGCTTGCATTTGAGTGGGATCATATGTGTTATGATGAGTCTAAAATCATCAAAGTGTGGTGTCTTTGGACAAAAGAATCTAGTACACTGGGTGCATTGAATAGGATCAAAATGAAAAACTTTATTTATAACCGTCAATGGATAAAAGTTTTCATTTGAAGACAATCGGAGAGTCTATCTTAATCCTGAGATAAATGATGGACTTATGGTTACAAGTGTTATCATTTGAGCTATCAATGAGTACGATTATATAGCATAGTCTATCCTCGATAGTTTGGTGGTATTCATTTGTTAATCGGTAGAGGACTTCATTTATAGATATGGACAACGTGGCTCCATTTATTGAATGAGAGTAGAATACCATCATATGGATTTTTTAAGGTATTGGATATTAAATCTTAACGTTAAGTTTTCAATAGTGTCTTTTGAAACATGACTTCTGGACAAGTTAAAATATCCAAGTTCAAAATGTGGTCATATGAGTAAATATGGTAACTTGGAGAGCTATAGGCGGTCTATGAGCTCTTGGGGATTACTGATATTCTTCACGAGGATACACTTTCTCCAACAAGGTTGTCTAAGGTATGAGTGAATAACATCAACTTATTCTATCTTTATTTAAGAGTTCAATTTTAGTTCTTTAGTGGAATGAACTAAAATTAAATAGATCGGACTTAAGTGAATCATTTGTTGATTGTGATTGGGTTGTGTCTATTAGAGCTTAAATTTAGATAACCCGCCAAGATCCGCAATCCACATGAACTTGCATGGATCACTTGATATATTCTACCGGACAAATTTAGGGGTCCATCTAGAATTGTATTAAGGCATGTGGACTTGTTTCTTTTTATAAGAATGGGTCTAGTTCACATGTGGACTTTTTATAAAGGTCAAATGGATTTAATAAAATAAGAAAATAATATATGGGCCCATATATATGTGTATGGGCGGCAAGGCTATTGAGAATAGCATAAATATATTATTTTTATTTTATTTTTTAATTAAATAAAAATTAATTAATTTGTTGATTAATTAATTATTTAATTAAAAGTCAAAATATTTTTCCTAGTAGGAGATGGTCTCCTAAAATTGTACTACTAATTCTACTCGGTTTGCTGCACCCGCACACTGCATTTTGAATTTCCTTCATAGGCATTTTGTGCCTCCCTACATCTGCAAACAAACACCAAATCACCAACTCTACTTGTCTTATTATTATTATTAGCTATAAAAGAAAAACAACCTAAAAAATCATAATAAAGCTAAAAAGAGATTCCACAATGCAATTTCTCCTCTAAACCTAGATCTACCCAGCATTTAAATGATCATGATAATCAAAATGGAAAGGGTAAAGACTTAGTCTAAACGAGGAATTGAATTGTTTAAAGGCTAAGGGTGGTTTAACCAAGTTGGGGAATTCTTTCTTCTTTGCAAGCCAAACAAATTTAGATGGCTTATTCATCTTTTCTTTCCTATATTTCTCCCTAAGTGTACATGGTCATTTCTCCCAAATTTTCTTAATTCTAGGTAGATTTTTTCTATTCCTAGCACCTCTTATTTTCCTTTGTCTAATAAACTTGTACTTTACAGGTCTCACATGCCATATTTTTGAATACACACAGCAAAAGAGATTAGAATTATAGGAACTCCCTCTTGATGAGTGACTTTGAGGCCGTTGGATTTGCTTCACTTGTAACACCTTGACCTTCTTTTATACCTTATCTATTTGAGCTATGAAGTCACACTTTTTCACCTTTGCTATCTCGAGGGCCTCATCCTTTTTGCTAAGTGCTTATTTTACTTCCTCAAGGGCATTGGCTCTTTGCACAATTTCTATTTGCATCTTCTCTGACTTGTGAGCTACCTCATCTTCAAATTCCTTCGATATCCTCGCTAAGTCATCCAAGTCTTTCAATGTTATACTTTATTCAGCTTTGAGTCTCACATTTTGTACTTCCAACTCCTTGTTCTTGCCAGAGATTTCGTCATTCTTCTTCTTGAGGGTACTATTTTCCACTTTGAGCATTTTTAATTCAAGTGAGAGCTTCTTGTTAACCTCCTTGAGCTCATCCATCTTTTCCATTTATATGGCTTCCTTGCCTTTTAACTTCTTCTTCAAGAGGAGTACATTCTTCTTATGGTCTTCCCTCACCTTATCTTCCTCCCGAGAAGCTTCCTCTACTATTAGTATGTTAAAAGTGATTGTCAAACGAATTTATAAAAACCCCAAGATGCTCTCAACAATTGATTTGCAAAACAAATATAATGGCAAGTCAGGTATCGTCCACAGGGACCGATCGCTAGTGATGAAAAAATTCAACTCTAGTGCTAAAAATGCAATAAAAATAAAATCTAGAGATTGGTTTGGTAAACTAACAACTAAAAATGCAAACTACAACTACACTAACTAGCATGCAACTGAATCTAACAAGAATGTGAAATGATAAGGTAACAGGAGATGTTACAATCATGACAAAAATGATGGCAATCCATTTAACCTTTACAAACCTATTCGATTTTTAAAGGTTATTCTACCTTTAAGGGTGACTTAGAGTTAATAACCCGTTCTCGCTACTACTTGGCCGGATTTGGAGGGATAAAGACTCTTATCACATCAACTATCCACTACACAACTACTTGGTTTGTTTAGGAGAGAATCCCTCTTTAGGCTTAAGTAGATTCTAATGGTTAGGGATGTTTTGGAAGGGCATATTCACAATCTACCCATTTCCATTGAAGTTGGGTTGCATCGGAAGGGTATATTCACAACACATCCCTTCCATTCAACTTAGCTAGTTTTAACACCTTAAAAGTGGGTATTTAACTTGACATGAGAGAGAGCATATCTACCCAATCCAAGAAGATGTTAATCCAATTTCAAAACTCAAAATAAATTGATACCAGACAAGAACCAAGAGAGGGCATGTCTACTTAATTCAAGAAGTAATAAATAGCAATAAATAACATTGAATGAAACTTAATAATCAAATAATAAGGATATAGTGGATTACCCACAATTCATGTGTTCTTACATCACTCCCATTAGGGTTTAGTTACCCATTACAAAACTACAAAGAAAAAGTAAAATAGATAATATAATGAAGAAACCCATGAAGCTTTGATTATCTCTCTTTTCTCCTAGCTCCTTTCCTTCTCCAATGTGTGTTGAAGTTGAGTTCCTTGAATGGGTTTTGGTTTTGAGTGAAAGTAGAGTGGAAATTAATAGTGTGGAAAAGATTTGGCGAAGGATTTGGTGGAGGTTCAATTTGGATTTGTATAAGGATATTCTTGGATCTAATCTGGGTAAAATTGAGTTTGAAGGTTGAAGAGGTCATGTGGTTGATCTCAAAATGGGATCTATTTAAAGGATTCTCGAAATAGGTCTGAAATATTGGTGTGGTAAGATCTGAAGGATATAGTGCACGGGTAGTGTAAGAGTAGGGTACCTGCTTAATGACCCTCTCGCATCCCCTTCTGCTTCTGATCTGCTTCCTAGTTCATGGTATTTGTACAAGTAGAGACTCGTACAGTACCCTCGTTCTGGACAAAATCAGAGACTCTTCCTCCGATATGCGGGTGATGATCCATGCACTGAACAATCTTCAAGTTCCTTCTCCTTGTACGTGGGTGGTATACGGGTAGGGTACCCGCGTAGTACATACGAACTGGAGCCGTCATTTCTTCCTTTGCACCATTTAATCCATTTTGCTCATGAAAGTCCATATTCCCTTCTGTAACACAAGAATTGAACTAAATGCCTGCAATCACAATAAAAGAGCCTATGGGACAAGAAAATACACTCGAAAACGAGACAAAGGAGCGAACAAGCTTACATCGAGGGCTTCTAGTACGTCAGGGGACAAAATTCAGTGGGGGTGACGTTTAGCTTTTGCTCTCGTGCTAGTTTTGGTTTTCCCATTTTTGTGTTTTTGTTTATTGTTGCTGTCTGATGTGTGTTGTTGCTTCTGTTTCGTTTTATTTGTTGGTCGTTTAGGAGTCCTCAAATGTCTACACATACGGAAACACGACTTTTATAGTTCTAAAAAAAATCAAAATATTTTTTCTCTTTTTATAAATACCATAAAGTGTATGTGTGAGAGTAGTTCTAGGAACATGACATGCAGCAAGATTTAATGCTCGTTGATAATAATTAATAATATATGTCGTATCCTCCAGATTTTGTCCACTTAAATTCTTTAAGGCATTAATTACAAACCGCTAACCTCATTCCATTCTCTTTCGTAATTTTCTTCATATGGTATACGAAGAGATCATATTTGGCATGCTTCTTATCCTTCTCTAAGATCTCTTCAATATGTGGTACTTCAAAATCTAGATCTAGAGGGGAATCATACATATTTTCTAATTATCTTGTGATATTAGGGGTAGGCTGGCCACCATCGAGTTCAAAAATTATTAAATGGGGATTATGATAGGCTGGATAGTTTAGGGATTTAAGATAGAATTTTATCGTTGCAGAAACTCATGGTAAGCAGTATCGTCATAACCGATATTATCCATCTTGACCGGCATTGGCTCCGACATACGACCCTTGCTAGTCTTGGAAATGGAACGCCTTGGAGCATCTCCATCTTCACTTCCACTTGCCATTTAAAAATTAAACTATAAAAAAACTCTTGAAAAAATTACAAAAAAAAAAAAAATTGTGGAAATAAATTTGAAAAAAAATGTTGACAATGATTTTGAATTGATTAAAAAGAAAATAATTGCAATAAAATAAATATAAACAATTGAAGAGAATAAGAGAGAATTGGTGTGAGGAGAAATGAAAGGGGGAAGGGGGAGAGGGTATTTATAGGGAAAAATTGAGAAGAAAAAAATTGGCCGTTGAGCCCGAACGGTCACCAGACCGTTGGACCCAACGTCCAGGTGACGTCACCTAGACGTTGGGGTCCAACGGTCTGGTGACCGTTTGGGATCAACAGAAAAAAAAATTGCCTAGAACCGGCAGTTCCAAAACCTGAATTAAACCGTTGGTTCCAGTCTTTTTTTTTTAAAGAACCGAAATCGGAACCTTAAGGATCACGATTCCGGTCCGGTTTTAGAGTCGGAACCTATAATTCCAGTTTCGATTTCAGTTCCGGTTTCAGTTCCGGTTTCAGTTCCTGCTTTTTGGCAAGATACGGTTCGGTTCCACGGTTTGAACCGAACCACAGTCATGTCTAACCAGTACCAACTTGATCATACACTCAACTACAGAAGTACTGAAGTATAATATCACAAAACAAAGACCACTTGTTTAATTATTTCAAATAAATTACTGGTGCTTAAAAGACCAAGTGATCAATAATTTGCCTAATCAACCTTCCTCTTATTAATCAAATTTAATTATACCATTTTTTTAAATTAAATAAACAAAAGAAGACAGTTGAAAGTTGAAGATCAAAATAATTAATATTTAATAGATTTATTCAAATAAGAAATTTCATTGGCTTACAATGCGTTTAAGATCTACAAATTATTTGATTGGTGGAAAACGCTTACTATCTCAAGCCGATCAATGATTTCACAATAGATTATGCAGATGTTCCACTTGCTAGATGGTCGGCTTTTCTATGAGATTAATCTTGTCATTGATATACCTCCAAAATTTTAATTTTATTTAAGGGTTAATAGCATTGCAGTTGCATAGTATCCTCTAAAAAAAATCATAGCACCTAACACCTGAACTTCTATAAATTTATAAAAACTGAAAGAAGTGAAACGGATGTCAGTGGCAAATTACACATACATACCTTGAATATATAAATAATTACATTAAAACTGTTTGACTAATATAAAAAAAATCAAAATAAAAAAATATTAATAACATTAATTATTTTCTAAAAAAACAATTAATTAATAATAATAATATACTTTGAAAATAATAATAATATACTTTGAAAATAAAATAATAATAATAATAATAATAATGAGCTTTTAAAAATAAAACTTATAACATATTAACAATAATAATAAAGAAAAATTAAATTAAAAATATATGGAACCTAGATTTCCAAATTTCAATTAAAAATTAAACTACACATAATTCCAATTAAACAAAAATTAATTAAACTACCCATATTTTTAATTTATTTTTTATTTATTATTATTGTTAGGATATTATAATATATGTAACCCATATTTCCATATTCAAGTTAAACAATAAAACTACCCATAATTCTAATTAAACAAAAATTAATTAAACTACCCATATTTTTAATTTAAATAATTGTATTTTAAAAAAAGAATTTGAAACCCAGATTTCTCAACCTAAACCCAGATTTACTCTCTTCTAAACCCAGATTTATTCTCTTTTTGTAACAACCAAATTCATACGCAAACCACCACCAAACCATAAAAACTCATCACTCATCAGCTCCACCATTCATTTAAAAAAAATGGGTATTTTAATTAATTTTTGTTTAATTAGAATTATGGATAGTTTAATTGTTTAATTGGAATTTTGAAATCTAGGTTCTATATATTATAATATATTAACAATAATAATAAATAAAAATAAATTAAAAATATGGGTAGTTTAATTCATTTTTGTTTAATTGGAATTATGGGTAGTTTAATTTTTTAATTGGAATTTGGAAATCTAGGTTCCATATATTTTTAATTTAATTTTTCTTTATTATTATTGTTAATATATTATAATTTTTATTTCTAAAAGTTCATTAATATTATTATTATTATTATTTTCAAATTTTATTATTATTATTTATTTTTTTAAAAATAATTAATGTTATCGATATTTTTATTTTTATTTTTTTGAATATTAGTCAAACATGTCAAAAGGTATTTGTATGATATTATTATATTCTTCCTGCTTTAATGCAATTATTCATATATTTAGGGTATGTAAGTGTAATTTGCAACTAACGTTTGTTTCACTTCTGTCAGTTTTTAGAAATTTATGGAAGTTCAGGGGGCTAAGTGCCAAGAAAAAAAATTCATGGGGCACTATGCAACTGCGTTATAAGTATAGGGGGTATCGGTGCTATTAACCCTTTATTGAATGAAAACTATAAAAAGGTTTTGCTTATTCCCTCTTAGCTCAAATAATGTGCATCAATCCTTTTATGTTTGTGGAGAGTTTTATCTTTAATGTTTACATTAGAACGGTACGAAATTTATTGAACGACCATTGGCGAATGCATTCATACTTGGGTGTAACTTGTTATTATATTGACAGCATGGATAATACAAAATGAATTCTTACATTTAGAGTTTTTGATGATTCACATACTGTTGAAAATATTTATAAAAATATGAAAATGATTTTTGAAGAGTATAAAATTGAAAGCAATTTTTTTTCAATTAGTTTTGATAATGCTTTCAACAATACGGCAGTTATTCCTGCTTTGATTGAATTATGTAAACCTTATTTTAATAGTAATTTTTTTCAACAAAGATGCGATTGTCATGTCATGTAATATTCTGAATGCAAGACGTTCACTTTTGAGTTCAGAATCAATTCAAGTCCAAGTTTTTGTTGATAATTGGACCAAGGCGTAAAACAGACAACAAGAACTCGAACAAGAAGCACTCTACGATTTCTTTGATGATGACCACACCACTGGAATAAAAGGCAACAATTAGTTACAGATTTACAGTCCCAAGTCCCAACTCACCTCACGGCTTACAGCTCGCGGCTCATGGCTTCACCGAACCGGCAATAAAAGGTAAAAGAACTACGTGGTCTTTTATTCCTCTAAACCCCAAGAGGATACGTAGGTAACTTAATTGTGGTACAAATTAAGTGCAATGCCAATTTCAATTTTTTAGTTTTATACGTTTATTTCAAAAAAAATTATTTTTATATATTTTTATTTTATTTTATTTTAATTTAAGTTTACCTAATAAAATTCATTTACAATTTCACATCATTAATTTTTTTTTAAGTTAGTATGCAAAAAAAATTAACAAAAATTAAAAAAATAATAACAAACAAACAAACCAAATCGCCTGGAACCGCTAAATCGGACCGAAACCGGGGAAACCGGAACCGATCCGCTGTCTACTCTAGTACTATTGGTTAGCAGCCAGTCAACATCCATTCTCCTTGGCAATTGGCAAATATGGATTCTTTTTAATTTTTTTGAAGTAAGCAAATTTGAATTTAATATTTTCTTTATTCTTTCTTTTTTGAAAATTCACTGAATAAACTAATTAAATTAAAATTGTGAAATTAATTTAATGTTTGGATATCATCAAAACTACCAAATTTAGACCAATTCAAGTGGGATAGAATGTGTTTTATATGTAAGTAGTGCTAGACAACCCAAATATTTCACTCAAGTTTCAACCCAAATGATGTGGTAAGTGAGTTGTCATTACCACACAAAACATGGGATGATATGGTTAATGAAAAAATCACTCGTCACATCATTTATGTTAAAATTTAGGCTAAATTTTTGGATTGACTAGCATTAATGTTTATATATATATTCGACCATGGACATAGTTAAGCGAAATGAGCGTTTTTACCACTAAACCACATTAGACAATAAGTAAAATGGTTTGATGTTGAATTCGTGTTTCAATTATATATATATATATATATATATATATATATGTATATATATATATATATATATTCGACCATGGACATAGTTATGCGAAATGAGCGTCTTTACCACTAAACCACATTAGACAGTAAGTAAAATGGTTTTATGTTGAATTTGTGTTTCAACTTTTTATTTTTATTTTTTGAAATATTACATTATTATATAAATTTTGAATTTTTTTAAGGGGAAACTAGTACCCACAACTTCGTAGTACATATATGAGATGTTTTAATTTTTTTTAAGTATTACACTATTATAGAAATTCGGAGGTTTTTTTTTTCAAGGGAGACTCAAACACGTAATCTCATAGTATAGGTATGAGGAGTATGTGTTTTAAAGAAGTATCATTGTTTTAATTATAAATGTTATAAATTAAATGAAGAATATATGAAGAACATGTGAAGAACAAATAATAGAATAAATAAATAAAATAGATATAGAATTTAAGAGATCAGAGATGAAATAGAAAGAGATATGTGAGAGAGAGAGAGAGAGTAAAAAATACTTTGTATTGATCTGAGAAATTTTTCCCTAACTCAATTTACAAAAGAATGAACATATATATATATATATGCAAACAATCAAGGGGTGCTAATTGCAATTTTCTATGTAACTTGCCATCTAATTTAACTTGAAGACTTTTCCTCCACGTGAAATCAGAGATAGATTTGCACTCATTCAAGCGGTGGAACAAAAGTGGTGGAAGAATCCACATTAAATTACAACACTCCCCCTTGGATTTTCCATCACTTGTATTGTTACTTTCTAGAAAAAAATCCAATGGGACAAAACCTAAACAACATATATACAATGATCTTTTGGATCTAGTGGGGTTAGACACTTATGAACTATCTTATTAAAAATCTTGTTAGGAAAACTCAGTGGAACAAAACCTGATCGAAGGGAAAAAAAGTGTAGTGCACACATGTCCATTGAAAATTTTACTCCCCCTGATTGAACTCTCCCCCCTTATATAAACTTCAACATTAATCTTGTAATTTACAAAGTCGACACAGACTATTCCATATACCAGCTTCTCAAAAGTTGATATAGGCAATGATTGGGTAAACTGATATGTTAGATCATCTATAGACCGTATTTGTTTAATATCAATTTGTCAGCTCTGTTAAAGCTCATGAGTATAAAAGAATTTAGGATAAATATGTTTGGTTCTATCTCCTTTGATATATCCCCCTCTAATTTGAGCAATGGAAGCCATAATATCCTCGAAAATCTATGTTGGCATTTCTATAGATAATGAAAATCCACAGCTATTTTGAATATGATGAATAACAGACCTTAGCCAAACACATTCTCGACTTGCTTCATGAAGTGCGATGATTTAAGAATAATTAAAGGATGTAGCAACCAAGTCTGTTTTGTGGAACACCATGATATTGTTGTGTCATTATATATAAAAACATATCCCGTCTGTGAACGAGTTTTGTAGGGATCAGACAAATACTCGGCATCAGTATAACCAAGTAAACCTGAAAATTGTTAGATTTTGTATAAAATAATCCTAAATCTTTTGTTCCACAAAGGTAACGAAAAAGATGTTTGATTCCATTCCAATGTCATCGAGTTGGTGCTGAACTAAATCTAGTCAGTACATTCACAAATAATGCAATATCTGGTCTAGTACACTAAGCCAGATATAATAAAGCATCAATTTCATTAAGATATGGTATCTCAAGACTAAGTATCTTTTCAATATATGATGATTGATGCACAAGTACTCCATTTGATCTATACTCTATCTCTAGGCAGAGACAAAATTTTATCTTTCTCAGATATTTCATTTCAAATTTCTTTTTCAAGTATTCAGTTGTTTTCAGGAATTCCCCAAGAGTTTCGATTAAGTTCATATCATCAACATAAATTGGTATGATTGCAAATCCATATTATGATTTCTTATTGAAAACGCATGGACATATAGGATTATTAATATTATCCTTCTTTCATCAGATATTCACTAAGACTGTTATACCACATCCATCCAGATTGTAATTTTATCGAATACAAATTACGAGATTTTGAGTTACATGCTTCTGACATTTTAAATCCTTCAAGAATTTTCATGTAAATATCTGAATCCAATGAACCATATAGATAAGCAGTTACTACGTTCATCAGACACATTTCAAGTCTCTCCAAGATAGCCATGTTTATCATAAATCAAAATATGATTGTATCCATCACTGGTAAGTATGTTTCATTGAAATCGATGCAGGTCTCTATGAGAAACCCTGTGCTACGTCATGCCTTATATCTCACAATCTCTTTTTTCTCATTACATTTGCATATAAAAATCCATTTATACCCAACAAGTTTGATATTTTTAAGCGTCTGGATTGTTGATCCAAATACTTTGCATTTTGGCTAATGAAGTCAATTCTGTTTGAATTGCTTCTTTCCATTTAGGCCATCAGACCTCTGTCTACAATCATCGAGATTATGAGGTTTATAATTATCATTTATGATTTCAGTTGCCACTGTGTATGAAAATACATCATCAATGATTGTTTTTTTTACAATTCCACAATTCACTTATATAATTTATAGAAATTTCATCATTTCTATATTCTTGTACCTATTCAGAGATTCCTTTTCCCACAAAGGATTTTGTTGCTTTAGTAACTTGTGCCCCTTCAGGGACACTAAACTCTCTTGGAGTTAAATTAGAGAAAGTGAATTTATTTTTTCATTTTCATGGAACAATATCTTTTGAACCAAACGGTCTACCACGCTTCTGGCGTGCAATAGATGATTCTTTTACTATCATTTGTTCAGCTTGTTTTTCTAGAATAATCACTCGAACTGGGACATTAGCAGCTGGGATGTAAGACTTTGTTACCTTAGTAGCATCTGTAAATGCATCTGGTAATTGGTTCGCTATTGCTTGAAGATGTACTATCTTACGTACTTCATTCTCACATTGAGATATGTATGGGTCTAAATGAATCAGACTAGGAACTTTCCAGGAAAGTTCACGCCTCTTTTCTGAAGAAGTTTTCTCTCCTCTAATGATGGGAAACTAGTTTAATCAAAATGACAATTTACAAACCATGCTGTAAAAAGATCACCAGTCAAGGGATCTAGATATCTAATGATTAATGGTGAATCAAGACTAACATATATTCTTAAACGTCTTTAGGGTCCCATTTTAGTTCTTTTTATTGGTACAATCGAGACATATACTGTACATACAAAAGTACGTAAATGAGATATATCTAGTCGATGAACAAGTACAAGTTGTACTGGTGAATACTGATGATAACTAGTGGGCCGAAACCGGATTAACACAGCAGCATGTAAAACAGCATGCCCCCATACCGAATCGATAATTGTGTTTGTAATAATAAAGTCATTGCAATTACCTGGACACGTTTAATAAATAATTCTGCTAATACATTCTGAGTATGAACATGTGGAACTAGATGTTCAACAACAATCATAGCCACTTTTTATTTTTATTTAATTATTTAATTAAAAGAAATTAATTAATTTGTTGATTAATTAATTATTTAATTAAAAGTTAAAATCTTTTTCCTAATAGGAGAATGTCTCCTAATATTATACTATTGCTGGTAATATAATTAATATTAAACACTATATTTGATAAGTAGATAAATAAAATGAATTATTTATCTAGTCAAGTTAGGAAGTCTTTAATATGGTCACAAATACACTAATGAGTTGGATTAGGAGTATTGGTGTAGGAAAGAATTCTTTTTGGAAAATGATTATTGGTCAATAAGTAAATCCACCTAAGAATAGAATTCTTGTCTACCAAGTAAATCCTCTTTATGGAGGATTTGTGAACCTATAAATATAGGTTGTAAATTTCGGACAAGGCATAAGAATTTATGCTCTAGAATTCAGCCAAGGCATAGGTTGAGACTTGAAAGAAGTTTTTCTTTTATTTTGCTTTTATAGTTAAAAATAAAAACTTCATCTAGTGTGTAGAATTCGGCCAAGGAGAAGAGAAAAGGGAAACGTTTTTGTTTTCGATAGTACACTAGTATCATTTACATCAAAAGGATTTTGTGTACAAAATCGAATCGGGTTCACGCGAGTTTCAATCAAGTAGATTGATAATTCACAAGTGACCGGACGTTCTTGGATTTTCTCTTGGAGGATTATTGTGACTAAAAAAGAGAAAGATTTTGTTTGTTTCCATCATCAGATATACAATTTAAAGAAAGGGAATTCACACTCCTAAGTGATTCATGTTCATGATTGGATTGGAAGATCTTACGGATTCAATTTGGCACTAGTTCAATCGTCACGAGAAAAAGGTGCGATACTTTTTATATACATCAATTAATCTAGGGTTAAGGTTTTGTTATTAAAAGGGAAAAAAATTCATTTATACCAAACCCTAATTTATTTTTCACGTTTCCGTTGTACAATTTTCCCTACAATAACGAAATGGTCCATTTGGTGGATGAATAGGTCCACGTATATCCCCTTGACTTCTTTGTAAGAATGATAGAGATTCAAAACCAACTTTAAAATGAGATAGTTTTATTGTTAATTTCCCTTGGGAACATGCAGTATATAAATTCTCATGGGCTAAAAGAATCTTCTGGTTTTTTTTAATTGATATCCATGAGAATTCTTAATGATTTTACGCATCATTGTAGATCCTGGATGACCGAGACAGTCATGCCAAAGTATAAACATTTTTGGAACTGAGAACTTTTGATTCATAACTACATAAGTTTCCACACCATTAATAATGGTGTAATATAATCCAGAAGATAAAGCAGACAACTAATCTATAATGATTTTTTGGCCTGAATTATGAGAACTAATGTACAGATATTCAATATCATCTTTCTTCATAGTTTCAATATGATATCCATTCCTCTGTATGTTTTTAAAACTAAGTAGATTCCTCCTGGATCTACTTGAATATAATGCATCATCGATACATATTTTAATATTGTTTGGTAACAATATCATGGCTCTTCTAGAGCCTTCTATCAAATCTGCTGAACCTGATACTATATTAACATTTACTCTGAGTAAAGTTAAATTTAATAAATATTTCTGACTCCACGGAATTTTATGAGTTGTTGCACTATCAACTAGACATATATCTCATGCTTCTAGCTTTTCAATAACTCCTAATTTATTGTTTAGATTCATTTTGTATGTTTTATAAAGAAAAATAAAATGCATATTATACAAAATGATTCAAAAAGTATACATTACATTGAGAAATATTTTACATGAACAAAATAATAAAATAAAACTATTATAAGTAGTATTTAATTGGTATGGATATTCCCATCACTAATTGAAGTAGTTGGCATGTCTTCAGGGTCGGGAAAGAAATCTGTAGCATTAAGATGAGTAATTTCTTTAGGATATGAACCTTCAATGAAATGAGTTTCTGGTTTCTTTCCCTTTCCTCTGATCGATGTTTGATACAGATCTAACAGATCTACTAGATGTTTAGGTGTATTACATTCATTTGACCAATGATTGTAACATCCACCATAAAACAAACATTGTTATTTGCATTATGCCTATTTTGAACATCATTTCCTTTATATTGATTGGCATCATATGTATTCCACTTATAATGAGTGTTTTGATTATAACCACCTGATCCATAATAACCACGTCCTCTTTCAAAACTACGACCACGGCCCCGGCCAGGATTACGACAATAACCAAGGCTGTGATCAGGATTACGACCATGACCACGACTACAACAATGGTTTCTAACAGTATTAGCATTCACTTCTAGGAATGCTGTAGAACCAGTCGGGTGTGATCCGTGATTTTTTATGTGTATCTCATTATTCTTTTTTGCTACTAGAATGCATGCGATCAACTCAGAATATTTTGAGAATCTGCGTTCTCGATATTACTGTTGCAATATTAAATTTGAGGCATGGAAAGTTGTAAATGTCTTTTCTAACATATATTTTCCAGACACATCTTCACCACACAATTTCAACCTTGTGATGATTCTAAACAAATCAGAATTTTAATCATAGACTGATTTGTGGTCATGGAACCGTAAATGCTACCATTCGTACCTTGTATTAGGTAATGTAACATCATTCTGATGATCAGAACGATCTTTTAGTTCTTGCCACAGATCTTCAAGATCTGTGACAGTAAGTTATTGAGCTTTTAAATCATCATTCAGATGATGACTTATAATGACCATGGATGTGGAGCTGTCTTGTTTAGTAGCATTGATTCCATCATCAATGGTGTAATATAGACCCTGGGATTTTAAGTACAATCCAGCATCAATGACCCATGACATATAGTTTTCTTCCGAAACTTTGAGTGCATCAAACTTCAAATTCACAAGGTTTAGACATGATTAAAGCTTCTTTTTTTTTCTGTAAATTTAATTGTAAATTTAATTTTGTGTGAATAAACATAAATGAGTTCACCTGATATGTGCATAAAATTAAAACATTTTAGATAAACAAATCCAAAATTATATTTATGGGCTCCGTTGATGGCATAAGTCATCTTATTATACGGAACTGAATGCAGATCCAAAATATTGAGATGTAAGATATGTGTATAAATACAAATTATTTCAAATAAACAAATCCATAACTATATCTATGGGTTCCGTTGACGGTATAAGTCATCTTATTATATGGAACTGAATATATATTCAAAATGTTGAGATGTAAGTATACCACCCATCAGGATATTATTTTTACAAAACAGATTTTTCGTATCGATAACGTGTTATAAATTAAATGAAGAATATATAAAGAACATGTGAAGAACAAATAATATAATAAATTAATAACATAGAAATAGAATTTGAGAGATAAAATTTACTTTGTATTGATCTGAGAAATTTTTCATTAACTTAATTTACAAAAGAATGAACATATATAGACAAACAATCATGGGAGGTGCTAATCGTAATTTACTATCTAACGGCCACCTAATTTAACTTATAAATGAGGCAATCGAAGGCTTTTCCTCCGCGTGCAATCAAAGATAGATTTGCACTCGTTCAAGTGGTGGAAGAATCCACATAAAATTACAACGATAAACACATTTTTAGAGTAGAAATATATTAAAGAGCAAGAAATTTCCAAAACTAAGCAGTTGAACTAAACATACAACAAAAACAACTTTTTATAAGAAAAATATATTATCTCAGTTTTTTTATTTCTTTTTCAAATAAAAAAGAACCATTTAAAATCCCAACTGCATCATCATCATCTGATCACGTCACCAATGCTGACCCATTTAAAATCCCAACTGCATCATCATCATCTGATTACGTCACCAATACTGACCTGTCCCTTTAGTCCACGGAATCATTCCAGTCAATCCCCCACCCCCAACCCCAAAAAACATAGGTGACAGGTAGTATAATCATAAGTATTTAATCAATTATATATTATTTTATGTTACTTACCATCTTTTAAATGACTTTTTACGATAAAGGTGTCTTATCTAAAAATAAAATCGTGTTATCTTTTGAATGATTTTTGATTTTAAGAGAGCCTCATATATCATCTATATATGAAACCAAGATATTATAATAATATAGGTTGAACAACATTTGTGATTTACTGCTCCTGAAATTCAATTAAATTTATATTAAAATTCAATTAAATAAAATTATCCACGTACCAATTAAAATGAATTATTTAACTTTATATTACTATTTTGTTTAACAATCAATAGTATAAATTAAACATGTTCAATCAAATTATACCTCAAAGATTAAAAGAAGTGTTTCAACCATCAAATTTCTATTTTGATTGTCTCATGTGTTTTGTTTCATCTAAAGCATTTTGTAATAATTAGGATAGTTTAGTAAATAAAATTATAAACTAATGGTATTTTCCAAAAAAAAATCAGCGTGGGCTTGTCCCATCCAATTTTTTCTCCGATAAGAAATTGGGAACTCGAAAGAAATGAGAATGAGGACTGAGTCAGTCAATGCAAGTTAGTTTAATTAGTTTAACAAGTTTAGGACATGACCTTCGAAAAGTAATATAATTGTAATAATAACGTCTCAGCTTTGTGGTCCTGCAAAATTTCCATTTGACTGTCTTCATTCGTAGATCCCAAGAAAGTGAAGAAAAGTCCAAATATAATAACAAAGAAAGAAAGAAGAAAGATCAATCCAGTCCATGCTGGTATTATACAGAACTTCCACATAACAATTCAAGAACAGAAAGCTCCTCCACCCACTAACAGAGTACTCAGGCTTCTCTTTGTGTTGACGTCTCTGTTTCTGATTCTCTCTCCTCTCAAGTTGTCTGTTTGATTGTTGTTTGCAGGTTCAAGAATCAAGTACTATCCAGATTCAAGCAACAGTGGCGGGGCAATTCATGAGAAAGTTGTTCCAAATTCTTTTCTACTGTCAATTAGTCTTGATCACCATCTTGACAGTCTTTTTATCGATCCGGGGTGTCGTTTCGTCTCGGAGAAGTCACCATTTCCACCCCAAGAAATGGTATCCTCCAATGCTTGCTTCAGTGGCAAGCAGTGGACTTGTTGCTTTGACATGGCAGTGGATTGTTTTCTGCAATCCTTCAAAAGCCATCAAAGCTTGTTTCTGGCTTAGCCCTTTGTTGACATGTTCCGTTGGCATATTGTCTCTAATAATCGGCTCTGCCTCCGGTTCTGCCATTGGTGTCATCGCTATCGTCTGTGCAGTCATTCAATCTCTTTACACTTGTTGGGTGAACCCTAGATTTGAATATGCCATCAAGATTTTGTCAGTCTCCACAGCTTTCCCTCCGGCTAAGACTACGTGTTTCGTAGTTTTATCAATCATCGTTGGGGTTGTGTATTCATCTTTGTTGGTGTCAGGGATCGGAGGAGCCACCGCGACAGGAACTGGATTGGACATCTTGTTCAAAGTGATGATCCTGCTCAGCCTGGCATGGAGTATGCAAGTGATCAAGAATGTAGTACTAGTCACGATTTCACGGGTCAAATACATCCATTTTGCGTACGGGGCAGATTTCTGTACCAGAATTGCTTTTCGCGACACCATTAATCACTTGATGGGGAGTGTGAGCATTGGTTCAGTGCTTGTACCCATTTTCGGGGTGATTCGGGGTTCTTCAAGAACCGTCAGTTTGGTTGCAGGCGATACAGATGAGTTCCTGTTTTCATGTGCTAATTGCTATTCAAGTGTTGCTATTAGTCTTGGAACGCTTGGGAACAGGTGGGGTTTTGTACATGTAGGAGTTTATAACAAGGGATTCGTCCAGGCATCTGTCGACACCTGGGATATGTTCAGGAGGGTCGGGATGGAAACGCTAATCGACTCTGATCTCACCGGAGCATTCTGCTTTCTTTCTGGGATTGCAGGGGCTGCAATTTGTGCCCTAGTTGGAGGAATATGGACACTTGCCGCGCATGAGAGCTATGCTATAGAAGTGTCCATCTATGCTTTCTTATTCGGCTATTTCATGGTAAGAACTCAGCGATTCTGGGAGTTAGAATTATCGGTTATATGTAAACTTGTAAAGAATATTAACATGGGTGTATTCTTGGCTTTGTTTCAGTGCAGGGTAGCTTTGGCTTGGCCACAGGCATGTGTTTCAGCTTATTATGTTGCTTATGCAGAGAACCCACAAGGTCCTCGGTTTGACTCAACAATTCCAGGTCGGATTCAAGAGCTTCAGAGACATCAAACTTAGCAAATAATGGAGCAAACCGAACCATGCATGCAAGCTGTCGATAGAGCAATCAAGCCACTGATTGAAGATAAAATCAATGAAATAGTACAGGAATTACACAATGATCAATAATTTTGAAGAGCAATATTAAGTTGAGTCACAAAGACTTCTAGTCAATGTAGAGGTTTGTTAGGAAAAAACAAAGCCAGATAAAGATCAAATGATGTCAGAAATTTTGTTTTCGTTCAATCAAAAACATACATGTTTTGTGGTAGGTTGTACATTACCTTCAAAATGACAAATTTGATTGCTTATTTCTTTTCCCTTGATTATGCACCAAGATCAAAAGCAGATTTCCAGCTACAAAGGATCACAATTCAGTGCACTAGAGGTCCAAACCCACTTACACATTACTTCATCTTCTTTACAATATCTTCACAAACTTTTGAACTCCCTTTTCATCTTAAATTTCACTCCTCTGAAAGCCAAAAAGTAAACGCGGATGCCAGCATCTTTCAATGTAATGAAGGGGGAGCACACCATTTGCAAAATTAACCGGTAAGATTCAGCATTTGCGGGTGAAGGAAATGCAAGTCCAAGCCATTCAAATTATAATGATATAATATATATATACCATTTGCAAAATTAACCATTAAGATTCAGCATTTGCGGGTGAAGGAAATGCAAGTCCAAGCCATTCAAATTATAATGATATAATATATATATATATATATATATATATGAAAATAACCTCACATACATGACAGGATTCAGATACATAAAATTTACTGCTGTGGATCAAAATAAATTACCATGCATCCATATGCTGTAAAAAAAAAAGGACGAGGACAAAAGTGACTTCACCGTGTAGATGTTACAATATAAGGCAACAACAAAATCTAATGAAGACAAGCAAACCAGGGAAATCAGTTGGATCCACGATGACCTCGGCCACCACATTCTGCACACATAATGTTACCAGTTCCCCCACAACCTACACAACAACACTTATAACATTAAAACATCGCATTTATAAAATAAATCAATACAGTAACATGATAATTGACAGTCATGCAACTGTCTCGACTTACTTACAGAGTGGAGATTATTTTTTTACGAGTTCTCAACTATCTCAATCCAACTCCCATTAAAAACAAAGCAAGCTAACACACAATCGAAAATTTCGCACAACTTCTAAACATCCAGCTATTTTCTTATATTTTCAGTCTTACAATTTTTGATAATATTTCCTTGGAACTTCACAAGAGATGGCCAAAATTCTGTAGCAATAATTCGTCATCTTGATTCACAGATTATACAAAATAGTAACATGCTATCATGCTCAATGGGATCAGATAACATTGCATTAAGGAATTATGAAAACCAATATGATTATTGACTCAAATGAATTTCCGAGAGAAAAAGCACACAATAGTAACCGGGGATATCACAGAGAATTAATTTTGAAGGTGAAACTGAGTGGTCATCAACATGTTCATCAGGCACTTTCACAAAAGAGCTTTTCCCTAATCATCAAAACAACATTTTTCAAAAAGATTCCATAACCAAGAAAACCATTCATCCAAGTCAAAGATGTTGGATTAACAATAAGTTCAAACCAAACACAGTAATTTAAGTTTAACAACATATGTTGTTCAATCTAGAGACAAACTGGACTAATTTTGTGCTGATTAGGGAGCTGTTCATTCATCAAAAGTCCATTTAGGAGATAAGACAAGACTGTAGATGAAAACATATATCCACAAATTTGTACATTCATTTACAAGAATACAGTACTTGGTAGTTGGTATAAGTAAGAATCTTACCTAGGCAACGAACTTTAACAATGATGCCCTGGCTCTCTAATACGGAATCCACATATAGACCAGAACCAGAGCAAGTGGCACAAAGGACTGCACCTTTGGCTTCACAATCTGTGCACCGTGGATTATCTCCAATTATTTTTTCAGCAAGTGAGAGTCCAACTGGCTTCTCAATTCTTTCCTCCGGTATAGCCTTATCGTAACAAAACAGAGATTCAAGACTGCTTCTTCGTCTGTGCACATCACCAATTGAACTTGACTCAGCCTGCAAAATTAATATTTCCTTTCAGCATGTTGATCTGACTTAATTTTACAGAGATTATTACATTGAGCAACACAAAAGAGAGCTGAATCTATTTCATCATGCAAAAGTAAACACACATTTTCAGACATGTGGAGAATGAAACTCTACACTACACCATGATGATAATAATAGCCAAATGTAACCACAATAATACACAAGCGGGTACAAGCCTAGCATGTAAATCAAAAAACTGGGAAGTTCATGGTTAAGAAAGCAATCTTTATATTTGTTTTTGAGGAATCAAGTTACACGAAAAAGAATAGCTGACTTGTTAATCATATACATGGCCACTACGTTAAACCTAACGTGATACAACTCTAAAATTCAGTTTATTGAACGTGCAGCACAAAGTAATGATCATCAACATAACTCAATGACATGGGCACTGATTATTCCACCGATTCTCAAATAAATACTCATCATGTCAATTGTGTAAATAGAAAATTATTTGAGGAATCAATTCCGTGCTGTCCTCTTTTTGTTAAATTATTTCGATGAATGTGGAACTCCATCACCATCCTCTCATCTTTAGCTGCATTATCCCACTTCAGTTGATCAAATACCTATCGATCCATGACAATCTAAAGCTCAATACACATATATATGACACACTGGAACGAAAACGACCATATTTGAGCGCGAAAGTGCCTACAATAATTCCCAATTTAAAGCACTATACACCTTGTGGATTACAGAAAGTTGGTTTCAAGGACAACTTACTATTTGAATCAGCAGTCAACATAAAAATATTAAGTCAGCAAAAATTTCTTCAAAAGTGAAATACAAACCAGCAATAAATATACCTCACAAATTTACGTAAAACATAAAGCAAAATAGACCATCTGCAGCGTATAAATGTGAAATTACCCCATCAGAAGGAGAGCAAGAAACAGAACCGTTGATAGAGGCGGCGGAGATTTTTCTTCTTGCGGAGTGGCGTGCACTGAATTGAAACCCATAACTGATCTTATTATTATAGCTGGAATTCAATTTTGATGAATAGGAAGAAGAAACCGGTAAAACAATCGATGAAGCCATTCTCAGATTGGACTCCATGAGAAGCTAAAAATCACATACACAGTCAACTACAGAGCCAAAATATATGGAGAATTGAGAGAAATTGAAGAAATGGGTGGTGCTGTGAATTGTGATTTCAGAGAGCTTTGGAGAAATCGCTGGTTTTGATTTCTTGTTTGTATTTTTAATGTTACATTTTGACCCACAAAGTCCACCCGACCCGAATCAGTTCCTTACTCCTATTACAGTCCAACTCGGTTTAAACCGGCTAAAATCCTGAACCGAAATCCCTTACTATTTAACATAAAAATAACGAATAGTATAAGCCGCTACAGAAGAGGCTTTTGGTTCATTCTTGACTCTTGAGGAGCAAAGAGCATAGGCTTCTCTGCTCTCAATTTGATTTTCTGGTTCTTATTCCTTTACCTAATTGAACTTTTCTTATTGTATATACTAATTGTTTGCATCTTGTATCTTTGATTTTGGGATTTTTCCTCTTGTTTGGTAGTTGGAATATTTTCATAGACTTGTGTATCTAACAAGAAATAATTATTGTTTTTTTGGGAGCAAATGCAAGAAATGAAGAGAGAAATTGTCAATGATTTACTTTCGAACATTCAAATGCTCTCGCTGTTGGAGTTTTGCATTTTTCCAAGCTCTACGCACTTGGATTATACCTCACCCTCTGCTTGTTTATAAATGATTTTTAGAATTGGCCTTTCCATTGTTTTATCTTCCAATATTTTCTAAAGAGCAATGCTGATTGCTGATTGCTGATTGCTGATTGCTGATTGATTTCAAGCTTACTGTTTATTGATATTATGCCCTTCCTGTCCAAATGTATGATGGAATTTATTTGTTCAGGCTACTTTGGTTAAAATAGATTTGTAATTTTAAATTGGTCTCTTTTTTAGAATATATTTTTTGTTATTTTTTTACTAGTGCCTTTTTTGTGCATACACAAGAATTCCACCTACAAAAAAAAAAATCATATGCTCATTTTGGTTGTACTATTGTATGTTTCTCAGGTTCTGAAGTAATATTTGTAATGCGGCCAGTGCCTCTGGGTATGCTTACTGATTACCTCACTTCTTTGCTTCCCTATCATGCATTCTCACGTTCATGTAAATTGGAATTAATCATTGAAACCCTATATTAGGATGTCTCTTTTTTCTGCCTTAATAATTTTTATTTAAATTTTTGAAGGAGTTGAGCTCATTAGTGGTTTGTCCACTTCTTGGCTTATTTTAAACTTTCTGGATCCTGCTTTTGTGAGTGTCCAAGCTCTGTCACTTTGTAGAATCAAAGTTAAGCTAGCTTACGATAAGCGGGGTCGGGGGTGAGGATACCAAAACCCCACCCTGTTTCAAAAATGGGGTGTAGGGGTTGGCCCTGAACCTGCCCCAACCCCATTTATTTTGGCAAAACCCCGCCTCATATGGGGTGGACGCTCGTGTGTTCAGGTTTTTTGACATCCCTAATGGCCTAATTACAATCACAAGTAATAATAAATAGTTCTTTCTTTTTTTTTTAATTTGTTTTTAACTTCTTTTTTATTATTGTCATCTTATTATTATTGACAATTGATGTGATTAAAACCCAAAAAAACAAAACTACCAAAACAAACATTGAAGGGTTTTATGAGTTGCAGAAGCTAAAAGAGGAGGAACAGGAAACAACTTCAAATTTTAGGGATTTTAATAAGATGAAGGGATTGAAAGTTTCACATGCTAATTTGGTAGCTTACGTGCATCCATTGAAGAGTAACAACATTTCCCAAGCCATTCTTCACGAGCTCAGTTCTCTGCTATTCAAGTTCGTTTTTTTCTTCTTCTTTTTCTCTTTACTTCAATGCATTTAACACTTATGATTAGAGCTAATAATATTTTGAGTTTGTGATCTTTATTTTTTCTAATTTAGCAGCTTTTCGTTAAACCGGCATCGAAATTTGATAAAAGTGGAATTTTTATGTCTGAATCGTGTAAATCTGTATTTAAATTTAATGGTGTTTGTTTAAGAACCCAGTTTTAGAACTTTCGAGTACTGTTGTTGGTTGTATTTCTCAATCTGACCATTTTGTTGAAATTATAAATGCTCTCTACAGAATTAGATGTTAAATATTTTCGTATGTGTTATTGCTTATAACTTTTTAATATATTGGATGGATGCGGAATTAATTATTTTTTTTAACCATCAAGACATGGAAATCCATTAACGAGCTAATGCGGTCATTGTTGAAAACGATATTCAATTTTGTAGTATAGTATGTATGAACTGACATATGGGTATTTTCTTATTTTTGTTTGCCTTACAGGTTCACCCTTGAAGGTGTTGTGTTGGCTTATGATGTCAACATTCTGGATAAAAATGCAAATATTCTCTTTGGGATTCATTCGGTGTGAGGCTAAAAGCAAATCTTTTTCTGTTTTCTCCAAAGCCAAAAATGCTCTTAGGTGGATTCTTTACAATCTTTGTCATTCTTGATTTATCCATTCACAATATTATTATACGAAGAGTTAAATTGTTATTGAAATTATACGTCTTTAACTGCCATTTGCTTTTTTTTTTCACTTATCATTTTCAGAAGGGAAAGTAGTGAAACTTACCCAAGAATCTATCCATGTCATTGTTCTTGGATTTTCATCTGCTATTGTTATAGATGAAGACATCGGTGAACAGTTCAAATATAAAGCTGTAAGAAAAATTTACCATTGCTTTTAAAAGTTCACATCATTCTCTTATTTTGATTTTATAACTTATCTGCCAAGACTCAACATTGATATGTTACTCATACACTTTTCTTTTTTCCTCCCATAGAAACATGGTGAAGAATTATTTGCTAGCAGATCGAAACAAGCGGCATAAGATAAAGGTTGGAACAATGATTCGGTTTTAGTCAAGAGGTGACATACTTCTTTATGTAATTAGTTCATCTTACCCTCTTTATTCATATTGCTTGAATTTATTTACTTCAGTGATACATGCTTCCCTGTTTTATAAATTTTGTGCTGTTAGTTCTATTTTTTAAAAATTAATTTACAGTTATCAAATGTAGATACATCATTGAATTCTATGTTACATGATGTTTTGATTGTTTCTTCTCTGCAGTTTCGATGAGGAAATACTGCATATTTCTTGATCTTTAATTCCAGCTCATACAGGATGCATTAGTTGGTTTGATAAGAATTCAGAAGATATTTCACTAACACAGAGGTTTAAAATTGAACCTGGTCTCCTACTACTTGTAGTACGGTAATTTTAAGATCTGTAAGATCTGCAAAAGCTAAATCCAACTGCACCTGATTATGATTGCAATTATGTGATAATTCTTAAGAGAGAGGGAGCTGATTACACAGGTCTTTCATGTTCCTATGGTTTTCATAGATTCAAAACGAATTTTCAAATCTATCAAAGCCTTCAGTTGCCTTTCATCAATAGGACTTACACAAGATCACCAGAGAGTTTTCACATAAAATTATAAATTTTGGTTCAAATAAAAACAGGAACCCTACTAGACACTATTATAGTATAATCAATACAATGACTCTTAACAAAGCTTCAAGGATCTCGTTACGATATAAATTTAATAATCTTTTCTAGCTTTCGTTAATCTGGCTAGACTTCTTGGTGTTTAAAAATATAAATAAAACTTAAAGAAGAAAACGATGAAAGTTACTGAAAATATTTACAGCTTTATTGATTCTGAGAAATATAGTACATGAAAACAGTAAACATAAAGAGAAGGTTGGTGTTTACAAAGTTTTTTGGTGAGGTGTGTTTGCATAAGATGATCGATGATAGTTACAAAGAAAGAAAAGTTATTTATAAAAGAGAAAAAGCAAGGGTCAAAACAATTGGCCGACAAACTTTTCACAAGGTCAAAAGGTAAACAGTAAAGATTCTGCCGACACTTTGTTTTCTTCTAATAATGCAATCTTTTTACTGTTCTTGATAACGCTAATAATGTTGATAATGTTGGCTGACGATGTTGTCTTCTTCTACCTTTGGCCTTTCCTACCGACACTTCTACTTTTATCTTCAGGTATTTAGATTGTGAAGGGCTTCTTCGTCTAACTCATAATCACCATCTTCTAGAAGAGGGTCTTCTAGTCTAAGAATTTCTTGTTCCTGTACTTCCCTTAGGTAATCATCTGTTTCTAGACTCGGGAAAACCCAAGGAATAGGTTACTTGAACCAGACATTATTATCTCTTATGAAGATTGACATGTGAGGAGTCTGACCAATCAGTTTTGGTATGATCAGGTTGATGCTAAGAAAATACTTTTGAGCTCTATATCTCTGTAGATACTCAGGGCATATGTCCTGGCAGTCTGCTGGAAAACTTTCTTCTCGCATGGTCATCCCTGTGGCAATTAGAGGTACTATCACAATGTAGTGATAGGCTGGAAGATAGCTTGTCATCTTGTAGGGTTGACTGATAATCCACTCACATGGTATGGAGTCAATGTCAAGGCAAAAGTCATTTCTTCCTCCAAACATTCTGATAGATTGTTGGAGTTTTTCAGGAAGAAAATAGATTTTTATAATGCTAGATGCACTTATTGCATCAATAATTCCATAGCTAAATAATTCTTCAATACCAACTTGTCCCAACTCAGGAATGTCAAAATTCATTGGAAATTCATCCAAATGAACATGGGCAGTAATGAACTTGAAGGAAATTCATAATTTATTTCCTTGATGAAGGAGAGTAGTCATACCATTTGGTAATCCTGCTGCTTGAGAAAGAAACTTTTGAATTTTTAAAAACCGCTTCAGATTATCATCTCGGGCATTACCAAAAATGCTCTGCTTTATATCATTAAGTATATTTTCTACCGCTTTATAAATATTTTTAGCTTGATCCCTCATTAGGGTAATATTAATAATATCTAAGGGTCTTTCCCTTTTTCTATTTCTTCCACTTTTTCTTTGCCCTTTTCATTTCTTTTTTCTTTTTCCTCTTTCCTCTCCATCTTCTGAAACCGCTTTATTAGCTGTTCAACACTAGCTAATTCTTGTTTTAGTACTGTATTCTTTTCTTGAAGATCAAACAAGAGATCATTCATAACTTTTTTGCAACTTTCTAATTCTTCAAAAAAATTATTGTTTGCTTCATTAATATTTCTAAAATGATTCATAAAGCTTTTTACTTGATCTCTGTTGTAGGTACAGTCATTAAATTCTAAAATAGGTTCGAAACCATCTTTGTTTTGGAAAAACATGCTTAAAGCTTTTTAGGCTTCTTCAAAAGAGTAATATCCTTTAAATATGGGATTAGGAAAGTTTTCAACAGTACCAGCAGTTTCTTGCCATGTAGAAAATATTATTATCTTTCTTCCACTAAATACAACATAAAAACTAAATTTGTTATTTTCTAAAAAATATTGGCTTAAAACATTTAATGTTTGAAGAAAACCTTTGTTATCATTTCTGAAAAACCATATATTATTTAAAAGAGCTTACTGGACTTCAGTAATCTTATCCTTCAGATGCGCTAATGGTTGAAAGGGTACACCTGGACAATAGTTAATAGTATGAGATCCTATGCTAAGCTTTTTACCACTAGTGCTTTGAGAAATCGATCTTGAACTTTTCTGACTATCTTTTGAACTTTTTGTTATTCCTGTAAATTAATCAACAATCTATTAGTCTTGACAAAATATCTGCTATAGTATTATCTTTTCCACTTTTATTTTCAAAATCTGCTTTAGATCCTCTTCCTGTTAATGTTTCTAAAAATCATATTCATCTCTTGCTAACAAATGAATTTTTCTTTTCAAAATTCTTTTTCTGTACTTTTTTATAAAATTCTACTATGTTGTTACAATCAGTTCTCACTATAAATGACTCATTCTGTATGTATATATGAAATTGATTTAAAGAATTTATAATTCCTAATAATTCTAATTCCGTACTAGATCTTCTAGATTTTGCTTCTGAAAACTTTCCATTAGCATACATAGTTATTTCTTCTGTATTCTTTAAACTATTCTTTGTGGGCTTTTGAATTAATATATCAGCTCATCATTTGCTACTAGCATCTGTTTGTACTATCTTATAATAGATATCTATGGGTAAAGCTATTGGGTTTAGATTTTATACTATCTTTTTTATTTTCTAAACTAGCTTCACATCTTCACTATTAAAGAATCTTTGGTCATTTTTGCTAACCTTGTTATAAAAAGGTCTAACTAAGGTACTTAAATTGGGTATAAATTTTCTACAATAATTTAACAATTCTAAAAAAATTTGTAGTTCTTTAGTTTCTTCTATTTTATCAGGGAATTCTAGAATCTTTGTAACTATGTGAGGTTGTAGCTCTATTTTTCCTCTATCTATAATTAATCCTAAAAATTCTATTTTGTTCTTAAATAACTCTATTTTTTATTTTGATATAATTATATTATTCTTTCTGAAAGTTTCTAAGATTTGTCTAACATGGTGCATGTGTATGTATCTATTATTACTAAAGATAAGAATATCATCTATATATACTATACAGAAACTAGAAAACTTTTTAAAGATCTTATTCATTCTTTCTTGAAAAACTTGGGAAGCAGTCTTTAGTCCAAAGGGCATAACTAACCATTCAAAGTGCCCTTTTGAACAACTAAAAGTTGTCCAATTAACTGATTCCTCATCTAGTTTTATTTGTCAAAATCCATTCTTACAATCAGAACTTTGAGAAACAACTAGCTTGTTGTATACAATTTATTAATTCATCTTTATTAGGGAGTTTATAGTTGTTCCTTAGAGTATTATCATTTAATCATTTATAATTCATTACCATTCTACTTTTTCCTCTTTTTTGCTCACTATGGCTAAATACTATAAATGATGGGCTCCTATGTCTACTTGTACTTTTTCTTATTACCTTTAATCTTAAGAGATCTTCTATGTGCATTTTACACTTTTTCCTAACTTCTAGGTTGTATGGTAAATCTTGAGTGATTATAGTAATGTCAAGGGGTTTATTATTTCTATTTTATATACTGCTATACTATTCTTATTCTGAAGATTATCACCTATTATTTTTAAATCTTCTAATTCTTCTATTTTTTGTTTTATCTCAATAGGCCAATTTTTATCGTTTTCTTTTTCTTCTACTTTGATAGTTATACAACTTTCTTTAAGGTATTCTATTATTTCCTCACTACTTAGAGCATCTATATTAGATTCTAAGTCTTCATCTAAAGCTTCTAGGATTGAGTTTTCATATTCCAACTTTAGAGGTTCTTCTATGTTAGTAGCTTTCTTTATATAAGGGAGATTATTAGTCTCTAGCATTGGCTAAACAAAAGTTGATTTCTTAAAGAAATTAACACCATTAGGTGTGATCAACATACTTCTATTATTTCCTAATATAAAGTTTAATCCTAGAACAAATTTATAGCTTGCCGGTTGATTTGTGATTAAGGTTTGGGGTAAATTATGAGTCTCTCCATTAATCCTAATAGATATATTTATTAAACATTCTGTTATTTGAATCGTGCTTTCACTAAACGTTCTTAATCCTATATAAGCTCCTAATTTAGTCCTATATTCCTCATGGGCTAAACTCTCATGGATGATGCATTTATTAGTATCAGTATCTATCATTGCTTTAGTTTTTACTGATCTTGATTTGTAAAGAATTTCTACATCTATCAAGATTAATTCACTTCCAGCTCTATTTACTTTATTTTCTTGGCTATTATCTTTTTGTTTTATACAAACTTCACAATAATATTTTCTATTATCCTTATACCCTTTATTAAATTATTTATTACAGTTATAACAATTTTTTTTCTAAGAAGGATGTAATTTCTATCATATTAATTTCATATTCACTATTTGGTTCTATTTCACTAAAACTTTCTTCTGACTCTAATTCACTAGATGAGCCATCTTCTGAACTATCAGAATCTAATACACTTATACTTTCATCATCTGAGATTTCTTCTACGTTATAGATTTCTTCTAAATTCTATAGATCTTCTATATCTATTATTTCTATTAAATTAGTCTTTTCTTTATTTTCTGAACAATTTGGTTTAATATGACCCATTTTTCCACATAAATAACATTTACAATCTTTATGGTTTTTCCTTTTATAGACTTTTTACTTATACTTGAACACCTTCTTAACTGTATTCTTTATATTTTGGTTATCCTTAAAAAACTTTTTCTGTTTAGGTTTATTGTTAAAAAAATTATTGTAGGGTTTGTAAGGTGGTTTATATCTCTGAGGGTTATATGGCTTCCTTTTTTTATAATTTCTTTTATAGCTTCTAGTTCTTCCACATTCTAAAGCAGGTACTTCATATAAATCTACACACATTTTACTAAACTGAACTTGTGCTTGTCTTCTAAGCTTTTCTTCATCACACATTTCTCCTATTCTTTTTCTAACAAATTCTACCATTAGTATAAACGAAACTTGCCAAAATAATCCTTCTTTCTTTTTCTCCTTAAACCATTTATCCAAATCCTTATATAATCTGTCACCTATTTTTCCTGATAACTTATTTACAAACTTCATTAAAAGGTTCTCATCATAGGGTCTTCCTATCTGGCTCCAATATTTATAGAATAAATCTACATAATAGTCAAAGTAATGTAAATCACATATCTTTAACTGCTCTAAACTTCTTATTGCTCTAACTTGCTTCTGTGTGTCCTCTACTTCTTCCATTGATGCTCCTAATATACATTTTCTTATTCCTTCTATAAAACTTAAAACTGTAATATTTACCTCAAATTCTTCTAGCTCTAATTTTCTCTCTTCATCTTGTTTCATGAATTCTCGTCATCCTAAAAAGTTTGCTTTTCATTATATCCTAGAGTACTTTCTAAGTATACTAACTTATACTTATAATCTACTATATTACTAAGTGCTTACATTGAATACATAATCAGATTTCCTTCTCATCTATTGAAAATATACTTCCAATCCTTAGGCTTATGTCCTGGCAAACTTAGAATTAATATATCTTTAACTTCTGGTGACTTTCTCCAACTTTCTAATTTTGATTTTGCTTTATAAATCCTTTCTTTATCTTTAAAATCTCTATATTCTTCTTTTGAATCATGTATACCTCTTTTTTCTAGATAATCTTCTATTCTAGAGGTAGTTGGGAGACCTTCTACATCTGGTATTTTTGGTCCACTACCTTCGCCTTCTTCTATTTTAGTCTTATCTTCTCCTACAAATACTTCGTCTTCTTCATAATAAATGCTTACTGTATTTTCTAGTTTTAATTGCTCATAATTCATACTTTCTACAAGGACCTTGTCTATTTCCTTATCATCTAAATCTAAATTATTACACAATTCCTCAAATACTTCTTCTGGTAAGTATTCTATTAGCTTATTAAATACTAGCTCTATAATAAGTTCTCCATTTTCTATTAAGGTTTTTTCTTTATTAATGGCCTGTTCCATTATTAAAATATTAATCTTCAAATTCTTCTTCAGTTATCTCTATGTTATGGTGATCTTTATAATCTTTAAATCGTTGGAAAGTTTGATTTTTCTTGTCAGTGTATATACTATTATCTTCAGGGATTTCTATACTCTATGTTTCTAACTCGGGTAATTTCCATTTTAATCCTTTTAATTCACTTTTACTTAATTTCTTAGGTATTTGCATTTTTACATAATCACTATGAAAATGTTCTACTATACTTCTATTTATGAACCTAAACTTTTTATGGTATTTATTATAGCATCTACCTAATACAAATATTTTTATTATAAGATTTTTATATTATGCATTCATGTTAAAACCTTTAGTTTGTATACTTAATTTTATCTTACTACAAAATTCACTAATATCTATATCTATATCTATATCCGGGAGACATCCCACTATTGCTACTTTATTTCTTAGGTCTACCTCGGCTGTTGCTAACTGAGCTTGTTCATGATTGCTAAATCTACTATCATATAAGTATAAATGTGCTTTTGTATCTAGTCCTGCTCTAGTCTGACTAAGTACTCCTATTATTACTACTCCTAAATGTATTGAAGAAAATCCATTCTTTTTAATTTATGTTGAACTTTGAGGGCTCAATAATGTAACTTCTTCTTTATTCTTGATTACTGCTATTGTAATTTCATCTTTACAAACATATAGGCTACTTTTCAAGCGGTCTAATATTCCTTCTCTATAAAGATTCTTTTTCTGAACTTGTTTAAATCCTACTTCTAGCATTTTATTAACATCTTCTTCTTGAATTAAATCATTTGACTTTTCTATTATCTCTTCCCCTTTATTACTATAATTTAATATATTCCTAACTCTATTGACGGTAGATTGTTTTACACTAGAAATTCTAGCTAACTCCATCTTTTTTATCTTTAGATCTTAAGTTAACTTTTGGTCCTAATATATTGCTTATATCTACTCTAGATTTTGCTATAGGATGACTACTAGATTCTACTTTAAATTATGTTATCTCTATTCTTTTTACTAACCATACTAAATACGTTGAATTTATACTATTACGATCTAATTCTTTTAAGGACTTCTAAGAGTAATTTTATTATAGTATTATTTTGTCCTTGAATAATAGTATTGCTATTCTGATTGAACTTTTCGTCACTTATTCCTATAGGTGAGTTGTTTTTGGTTTCTAAGGTCAGTTCTTCTAATATTCTATTTAGTGTACTACTCATTCAACTACTATCTTTGTTATGATTTTGAGCTATTCTTTTAATTCATTTTGGGTTTCTTTTACACTTTCTACTTCTATATGGAGTCTCTCAACTATCTTCTTAATTTCTAATTCTACTGGTTTAGGGTCTTTTAACTCAATTATTCTATTTAATTTTGCTATTTTTGTTGTGCTTGGGAACCTTTTGACTTGACTACTGAATTCTTTTAACAATTGTCTTATGTAATCTAAGTTTGATTGTAATGTTTTAACTTTGCTACTTTGGAAAAACTTTGTTAATTCTGTAATATTATTATTAGTTTTATCAATATTAACCTCTAAACTTCTTCCTAATTTATTAGCAAATCTACCATAATAAAGTTTTGTTGATCATTGCTAGTGTGGGGAATGTGTTTATATTGATTTTCTAGGTGTTCAATATTACAGCTAATTTTTGTATTATTCTGTAAACTAATCTTTATTTTCTTAAAATCTGTAATTTCTAAATCTAAATATTCTAATCTCTTGAAATTCATGTATGTTCGAGGTTTAAATATTCTAATCTTCTGAAAGCTTTGGAATGTTCTTCTATTAAATTAAAAAGGTAAATCTTTGTTATATATAACTTTTCTGAAATTAGTGGCTCTCTAATAAGAAATCTACTCTTAATAATTAATAAACCAAAAATCTTTTCTGTTTCAAAAATATCTAAGTTTTGTAAAATGTGTATAAATTCATCTAATGGTCCTGTGAAACAAATATTAAGAAAGCAATTAAAAATATTATAATTACTATCAAATATACTATTATAAAATATACTATTATGAAAGTTCATTATTCAAATTTTCTTTTCATAGTTATTATTCTAAGATTTTCTTTCCATTTTTTCTTGGCTAACATTATTCCACTTAATCTAGCTTTTAGACTAAACTTTTCTTCTTTTGATATATTACTGCTTTCTAGTTGGTTTTTAATCTTTCTAATTTTTTCTCTACACTCTTCTAACCTAAATTCTATATATTCTACTTTATTCTGGTTCATCTAAAGAACTAGTTGAGGCTTTCGATGATGAATCTAAGCTTCTCTGCTGATATTTTTCTTTACTATATTCTTTAAGCAGTCTATCTTATTCTTTTATTTTATTTTCACTATTAGTCTTCATATTTTCTAGATCATGCAAATCTTTTTCAAAATAAGGACATCAATGATTTGTACTAAGATATATATTATCAAATACTTGATAGTTATTCTTAAGTGCTTCATTAATTCTTTCTATCATGCCAGAATGATGTCTCTTTAGGGTGCGTTTGGCACGGACATGGGACAGGACAATGTGGGATGGGACGGGACGGGACGGGATAGTACAGGACAGACTGTTCTATATTGCGTTTGGTAGGCCTGGGACAACATTGTTCACTGTACTGTTGTATGTTTGGTATGATTGGGACAGAACGGGACACGAGGTTCAAATGACCAGAGGGCCCTTCTTGTCCTATCCAATATTTGTAACCACATAATAATGATAAATAGTTTTATTTATCATATTTGGGAGAAGACAAGTCAATATTTATTTTTTTTATTAAAAAAATATTTTTATATATCATATTTCATAAAAATAATATTATTGTAATTAAAAAATAGTTTAATTTCGGAAGACATGTGATTTTTTTTCAAATAATAATAATAATATTATGACTATTCCCTAATTTTTTAAATAATAATATCAATTAATAATATTATTTCCTTAATTTTTTTAAATAAAATTATTATTCAATTTTACATGCTCGTAATTGTGAATAATAGAAAAGAAATATATATTTTATAAGTTTTAATTATTCAACCACACATCTTTTCTTTTCACATAATAATAAATTACGAATAATGCTTAATAACATGATCCAACAAAAAAGTTAATAATATATTTGCTCACGAACCTAATAACAAAATTCATAACACAAACATGTTCACAATTCCAACAAAATATAAGTTTTAAATATGTTCACAAATCCAACAAAATATAAATTTCAAACATGTTTTAAATATATTCACAATTCCAACAAAATATAAGTTTCAAACATGTTTACAATATCAAATATGTTCACTCCTCTTAAAAGAGCAGTTGGATCATCCTTGAAAAGATAGATAAGGCAGAGTAGTACAATGAACTCATTGAACTTCATTCCCAAATCCTCGTTGATATCGCAGGCCTCAAACAGATCATTGATCTCCTCCTCCGTAAAGTTAATTTCGAGCTTCTGGAAACACTTCTTAAGCTCTTCGTGGTCAATTGCACCATTTGAATCCTCATCTACAAAATAAATATATATACAAATACTACTTAGAACTTAGAGGAAAAACTAGTAGTCACTTGTCACTGTACATCGCAGAGATATGAACACTTAAAAAACACTATTTTGAACCCAAAATTATAAAAAACATTGCTATTTTAATTATGTATCCGAGCTAAATGAAAAGGTCTAGTATTTTCTATGTAAATTTATCCTTCAAATTAGTACTTTAAAACAGTTTCGGGAGCAGAAGAACCACAGAGTTCAATTTTAAGGCCATTAGCTTCAACGTAACTTGTTACCATGATCAACAATGCATGCTTATTCAACGAATGAACAAACAAACCATAAGTAACCTACCGAACTGCTCGAAAATAGCTTTGCAGTTTCTTAAGCTCTCATCAGGAGACTCGGGCCTTCCCACTACAACTCCCATTACTGATTAACAAAGACAACACGGGACAAAAGCTACAAACTAACAATGACCCTGACCATACAAGCAATGAAGATGTCAAGATATTGTAAACAGAATTTTCGGGCAAATGACAATCACATCAGATTCATCTACATCATCACAATGGGATGAAATCTCATAAGATAGCTGGTTCACAGGAATTATTAATCGAGCTAAATAATTTATCATAATTTTCTGCATAACATACTCAAATGTCGGTAAAGTTACAAACTACGACAGATATCCCTTTTCGATTCAATGGACTAATCTAATCATCAAACCAGCCAACTTTATATGCTTCGAAACTGGCTATTTGTATTGTTACTTGTCCACTAGCCTTACTATGTCAAACTAACGACACATACAATAATGCTTTGGCATCAAACTATAATATGCATAACACATATTCAAACTACCAAACATGCAAATGGAGGCTTGAAATTCATTAATTTATCAAACATGCTAAGAACAGTTATTGCAAAATCAGCATAAAATATTTGTTAAATAAAATCGCAAACAAATTTGTTTTACCAATGCCGTATGAAACAATTTTAAACCGATAAGGTGATCAGAACCTATACGTTTCTCATTACCCTCTCACACTATTGCTTAAATCTATCTATTAGCCTAACATATGCTTACATTTGCACACTTCCTTTTAAATATGCAAGGATGTATACAACACGTTCCGATAAAATTCTGCATAGAGATTCTCAAATGACATGTATCTTGCCTAATCATCTAACATCTCATTGACTAATTGTACGCTATATATGGTAATGCAATTACTTTATGCGATAGCACACCATATTAGGTGGTGTTTGTTTGTACGATAAGATTATACCAACGTTGGTTACAAATACTATATACTACATTGCCTTTTAATTAACTCCCATTACATAAACTCTCTTTGAAGCTCCCATTGATCAGTAAGAAATGAAAAGGAACAAAAAAACAATCTGAAAATTCAGGGTAAAGCTGTGCATGCAAACTTGTTCTAATCACAATATATGGAAAAATCCCATGATTAATCACAAACAATAACATCAAATTTCAATGATAAATCTCAACACAATAGATAATTAAAAGCCAAAACAGAGGAAACAAAAATATAGAAAAAGCTCTTACCTAACAAACAACTCCAAGCAAACAACTCAAAAAATCACAACTAATACAGAATCGGAAACAAATCAAAGCAAGAGTCACACTATAACATCTAAGTTAATTTTGAAAACTTGAAGCCAATTCATATACAAGCACCCAATAAACCAGCCAAAATCGACATACCCAAATGATAAAACCTCAAAAAATCACCAAAAACACAATCATTTGGCTAAAATAATCATGGATTTCACAAACAAAATCCAGATTATTAACTGAAAATGATAATGAAATGAGGTGAGAGAGAAACCGATTTCGGTCGGACGGCGGCGCCTGAACTGGAGAAGAAGTGAATCGAGTTGTGAGGTGAGAAATGAGAGTAGTTGACGGCTGTTCTTGTGTGAATAGAGGATGCGTGACCCCAACCACGGCGGCTTCGCATGACCCTGACGACGGTGACTTCGCTTGATGCCGACGAAGATGGATCTGCAGCTGGTGGGTCTGAGAGACAAACAAAAGCGGTCGACGGCTGTCTTTGTGTGAAGAGAGGATGCGTGACCTCGACGACGGCGTGTTCGCGTGACCCCGACGACGGCGTGTTCGCGTGACCCCGACGACGGCGAGCTCGCTTGACACCGACGAAGTTGGATCTGCAGCCGGTGGGTTTGACAGAGAGACGAGCGGGAGAGAGAGACGAGCGGGGTGAGGGTTTGAGAGAGACTGAAGCGGCCAATAGGGTATTTTTTTATATAGTTGATAGTTTTGTTAATTTAAAAACGTTTGAGGGTAAAAATGTCTTTTCCAGACTTGTCCCATGCATGGGACAAGTCTAGTCTAGTCTAGGGTGTGAGGTGGGACAAGTTTTTATGGTTTTTGTCCCACCCTGTCTCGTCCCGTCCCATATTAATGGCGCACCAGTCCTGTCTCGTTCCGTCCCGCATACCAAACGCATCCTTAGGGATTCTAAGCTTTCAGGAACATTTATAACTAATTTTATTAACTTAGCATCTATAGCACTCACAATATCAATAATACTCGTATTAACAAATGAAAGACTAACATTATTATACTTATATGAACTATTAGAAAAATAATAAACATGCAATAAAAAGTACTTATTCAAACTTTTCTATTAATAGACTTATAATAAGTAGTATCGATAATATCTGAACAACAATCATAGTTATTAACAATAAGATTAATAAATCAGAACATCAAAAATTATAACGTTTTATAAAAATATATATCATACAAATTTGTTTAAGGGGAATCAGAGGATGTGATTAGAAGTTTGCCTTTCTGTAACTAATCACTAGACCAGATTATTAAATTTAAATGTAACTAGATTCTGATACCAATTCTTAAGAGAGAGGAAGCTGATTACACAGGTCTTTCATGTTCGTATGGTTTTCATAGATTCAAAACGAATTTTCAAATCTCTCAAAGCCTTCAGTTGTCTTTCATCAACAGGACTTACACAAGACCACCAGAGAGTTTTTCACAGAAAATGATAAATTTTATTTCAAATAAAAACAGGAACCCTGCTAGACACTATTCTAGTATAATCAGTACAATAACTCTTAACAAAGCTTCAAAGACCTCGTTAAGATATAAATTTAATAATCTTTTCTAAGTTTCGTTAACCTGGCTAGATGAAACGGAAATTCAGGAAAATGAAACTTTAGGTGGGAAAGCATATTCTCTGAGCAATGGCCATCAAACTAAGAAGTCAAAGAAACATATATTTGCTGAAGATCATTAAAGACAGAAGCTAGATCTTTAATTGTTCAGTCATTTGCTTGTTTCGGGTAATTTTTCAATTCCGCTATATAATAAGTGCAAAAAAAATATATATGTTGTGTTTTTTGTTGGTTTGCCCTTCCTAATTAACCTTCTATTCTTGTTGGTATAGTGTTGAATTGCCCCTTCTAATTAACCTTCTAATCTTACCAGTCTGACAGCTTTTTTCATATATTTGCATAAGCTCAGACTTCATAGCCAATTACCCATTTTTAATTCAACATGGTGGGTTGGATGTTCCAATCATGATTTCCGTGGGATGATTGTTCTTTTTGGGTGGCCATTATTGAGTCCTATTTGATTCTCTTGGCGTTTATGCATATTAAGTAGTTAATCATTCTATTTGGTATTTGTGTGTTTAGTAGTGTTTTTCTTGTTTAGTTGGTTATATGTGTTTTTTCTTGGAAGCCTTAATTTTTTATGTCTCTTCATTTGTCTATTTCTGGAACTATAAGCAGAGGAGAATAAAACGAAAAGGAAATAAAGGATGAAAGTGAAGACCTCTGATTTAATTCGATGTATTATAATTTTATACAGACTATTTTATTATGTTTATGAAGTATGGACAGTTTGTTTTAACAATTTTTTTTAGACCGGTTGTTTGAACTGAATCTTTTTGTTTTGTTGATTTTAGCGGTCAAACAACTTAAAAAATATGAATAGTATTAGACAACCCAAATATTTAGTTCATATTTCAATCCAAAGATATGGTAAATGAGTTGTCATCACCGTAAAAAACATGGGATGATGTGGTTAATGAAAAAAATCGATTACTAAATCATTTGGGTTGAAATTTGAATAAATTTTTTAATTGACTAGCATTAGTGTAAAAATATACAAAAACAATTTAAAATAAAAAAGACTGTATTGCATTTAAAATATTTCTTTCTAAGATTATCCTCTTAAAACTAATTTATTTTCAATATTAACATGATTTTATATTATACAATATTCTTTGTTTTGATATATTATTGTTGATAAATAACCGTAAACCTTTTTATAACAAAGATAAATAACTATAAACAAAAAAAAAATTATATTAATATCACATTGTCCGTTTCAACTCTATTAATGAACCTTCAACTTTTTTAAAATATTTTTTTAATAAAAATTATAAAAATCAAAATCATTTCAATATTTATCATATCTTATCTATATTTACATAACAATGGTTTAATATTTGTTAACTAATTTTTATTTAGTTTTTTTGTATTACATATCAATTAAAATACATAACAATTAATATAAATAAGAGAATAAATGTCAAATTATTAAATTTCAAACAATTTTATCTTTAAAAACAAACAAGTTAACACTATATTCTGGCGTTACAAAAATACTGAAAAAAGCAAACATATCATTCGATTTTAGTTTTTAATCAGAAAAATTTAGGACCGTTCATTCTTCACACAAAATTATATATATATATTTAAGTCAAGGTGTACTGATATAACTTCATCAGTGCGTTGGACACTGACCATTAGATTTACATACTTTGGCTTAAAGTGTATGCATTTGTCAAAACTTCTCTATAATCAGTGATCTACATGCAACACACTGATATAAGTTATATCAATGTGCACTGAAGAGAAAAGAACTATATATATACAAAAAATTTCACATAAGTACGCATTAATAGAATTATATAATGGCATTGAATGTGAGTCACTTATCTTACATATTTTGACTTGACATGTATGCACTTGTTAAAACTCTTTTATAAATGAGTGACTCACATTCAATGTCCTTATATAATTTTATCGGTGAGCACTGATAGGAAAATGACTATATACTTTGACTTGGCATGTATGCACTTGTCAAAACTCTTTTATATATAAGTGGTTCACATTCAATGTCTTTATATAATTTCATCGGAGCACACCGATAGGAAAATGACTATATATATACACGACAATTTTCATATAAATGCGCAATGATGGAATTATACAACGATATTAAATGTGAGCCACTCATTTTACATACTTTGATTTGACATGTATGCACTTATCAAATCTCTTTTATAAATGAGTGACTAACATTCAATATCCTTATTTAAATCCGTCGGTAAACATCGATAGAAAAATGACTATATATATATACCATCTGTCCAAAGACCCAAACTAAGAAAAAGTAGACTACGTATAATTATAGAAATATATTATAAAACCAATAAAATCCATTAGGCTCAATAAGTCAGTGGCTCAAAAATCGGATTAAACTGAACCGAAAAGACTTAAACCTGTTATGTTCAGTTCAGTTTTATATCTTTAAGGTCATGTTTGTTGTCATGTCTTATATTGATTTAGTACATTTTAATTGTCTGATACAACAAATATCATATTAGTTAATACATAATATTTTGTGGTATTATGTTGTATTGTATTAGAAAAAAAAAAACTTTTCTTTATTCATTCTTCTCAATAAATATGGAATATCGATAAAAATATATGTTATAATATTTTTTTTAATAATTTCGAAATTACATAAGAAATATTTATTTTATTTATTTAAAATTTTGTATCAATGAAAATAAATATTTATTGAATTTTATAAAAAAAATATTTATTGATTTATTCATGGTAATAATATTTAAAATGAATTATTAACTATTTTTAAAAAATATCATGATTTTATAATATAATATAATATAATAAAGTCATTTAAATAACTTAATATTCGGTACATCAATAAATACAAATTTATATTAATGATAGTACAGTTTAATATAATACAATATAATCCAATACAATTTAATACATTATACCCTGGTTCAAGATTTTAAAAATCGAATTTTCATTGTTGATTTGGTTGTTCAAAACCGAATTGATCCATGCACATCCTATTTTTAGAAAGGATGCATTAAATTTTCGGAAACCTTTATTCATTTGAACCATTTGATTGAAATCTAACTAATCCAAACTAAAAACCCTGGATGGAAGCGGGAAAAAAAAAACTGGGGTAGCAATAGAAAATAAGAGGGGGCCTAACTAAACTAAATTCGGTTTCTTGGGTTTTTGGATAAGAGCCCAAAATTGTCTTCAGATCAACACAATCTGGACTGAGCAACCCAATATGGGCCTAGAATATATTTAGAAGATCCATGTTAACAGCACCCCGACCAATGTTATCTCGGCATTCTTTTTATTGTTGCACCCAATAATTGTTGAAATTGTTTTCAAATAAAAGGAATGTTAAGATACCACAACCCAACTTGATTTGACGATGAAGAACGCTCATTCGATCATATAATATCTTAAGTTTGAGTCACTACTACTGTATGATATTTGTTTTCTTACCGGTGCGAATTGATAGAATGAAAAGTCTAGAAATCTAATTCTAACCTTCGGATGAAACCAATGGTTAGATTTGGTTGTTAAATCTATATTCTATCGGACGGCAAACCGAGATGCTGGATCACCTTCGAAACCTAGTCAGCCCACTTGCGTCGATCAAAGGATACGAGACTAGAATTCGGTCCCTCAAGGGAGGCTTCCCAAGTCGAAGACCTTCCGCACGAATGACCCAACTTACGGCTAACTCCAACATACTCAGCGCCCACGCAACTAGGACGTTGCGAACTTAGGTGAGGGAGGATGTCACGGACCGCAAGCTTACAAGCCTAGTAGTCCAACAAAGGCCATTAATCTTCCCAGCTCCTGGAAGATTCTAGAGACCACTCCACAATTCCAACATGGGTCAAGCTTTTGGAAGTCTGTAGCAACTCAACCATCTCTACACCATTTTTGTACTTAGCTAGATAGGTGTAGAATAATCTAGAACCTTGTAAAGGCATGTAAATACATGTAGAGTATTCTAGTTAGGTGTAGAATATTTGGAGACTTAATCTCCACTAATATACTAGATTAATCTAGAACATTCTTAAGGAGGTGGCTCACCTATAAATAGCCAACCCCTCTCATTTGTAAACCATCCTAGAATTCTTTCATTAACACAACTCTTCCTTTGAGAGTATTTGTGAGCATTCTAACGATCCAGAGCATCGTGGTCTTCCTTCATAAGTCCCACCGATCCTCTGTCTCCGAGCTTCCCATTTCAACCCTCTTCCGACTCTCCCCACTCTAAATCGCTTCCTTATTTTCACACTCGGCAACGTTCGTTCAAGAACTTGCCCGAGTGTCCCTCTTACAAGGCTTACTTAGCAACATTCCCTCAGAAGTTGCCTACGTGTCGCACGAGTGTGCCTAGATGAAATCTCACCCCGTGACAACCAGGTCTCCTAACTGGAACATCTGGATCCGAACATGAGAATTATAATGTCGGGCTACTCTTTGTTGATATGCCGCGTTTCGTACTCGAGATTTCTCCTTTTTTTTTTCTTCCAACTCATCTAAGTTTTGTAACAGCTTATCAACATTTTGATCTTCATCATATAGTCTGACCCTAGGTGACATGTACGATGTTTCTACCGGGATAACAGCTTCTGTTCCGAATGCCAAAGAGAACAAAGTTTCTCCTGTAGAAGTTCTTGTTGTCGTCCGATATGCCCATAACGCCTCAAGAAGCTTCTCAACCCAACTACCTTTCTTGGTATCTAACTTTACCTTGAGTGTGTGCTTGATGATTTTGTTTACTGCTTCAACATGCCCATCCGTTTGAGGGTGGGCAGGTGTGGCATAATAATTTGTAATTTGGTACTCGTTATACAGTTGCCTGAATTTTTTATCGTCGAACTGGGTGCCGTTATCAGTGATAATAGTATTTGGGACTCCAAATCTGTAGAGTATATTTTTCTTCACAAAGTTTATGGTGTTTGCTTCAGTGATATGTACTAACGCTTCAGCTTATACCCACTTTGTGAAATAATCAACGGCCACAATTGTGTGCTTAGCTTCACCCCCTGTTCCTACTGGCATTGGACCAATTAAGTCTAGTCCCCACATGGCGAATGGCCATGGGGATCTAAGGCTTCCAAGCTGTTCAGGAGGTTACCGAATATCATTGCAATCCTTTGGCAAGCATTACAACTTTCTGAGCATCGTTGTGCATCCGAGAACAAAGAGGGCCAATAATAACCTTGCCTGAGTACATTGTGTGCTAAACTTCTGCCCCAAGTATGGTTTCTGCATACTCCGCCATCGATTTCCTGTAGTATCTGATATGCATCTTCCTCTGATACACATCTCTGGAGTGTTCGGGAAAACTCTCTTCTGTACAGTTCTCCTCCGGGAGTACACCTTCTTCCAGATATCTTTTTAGCTGAGTCATCCAACCGTCTAACGGTGTTCGGATCTCTAAGACCTCAGAGTCTTTTAGCTCAATTATACTCGGTCTGAAAAGATGTGCAACCGGAATATTTTTTAGCCTGATTGTGGTTGTTGCTAATGCTAGTTTTGACAAAACGTATGTCTTCTCATTTTTTTCTCTAGGGATCTAAACAATCCCGTATTCCTTGATTTTTTGGAGGAACTGATTTGCTACGCCCAAATAAGTCATCATACCTTCATCTCTGGCCTAATACTCGTTTGAAACTTGGTTGACGACTATCTGTGAATCACTAAATATCTCAACCTCATCTGCTCCGAGAGCTATGCAAACTCTAAGTCTTACTAGTAATGCCTCATATTCAGCTTGGTTATTTGTTGCTTTGAAGTTGAATCTCATGACACATTCAATATCATCTTCTTCTGGGGTACATACCACGATTACTACCCCGCTGCCATGAGTGTTCGAGGAACCATCGACATACAACCTCCATGAGAAACTTTTCCCTACATTTTTTTTACTTCCAGATTTGGTTCTGTGAATTCTACTATGAAATCGGTCACTGCTTGGCCTTTGAGTGATGTCCTGGGGATGTACCGAATATCGGATTCACTCAGCTCAATTGATCATTTAGTTAATCTTCCTGAAATTTCTGGCTTCTATAAGATTTGCTTAAGTGGGCAATCGATGAGAACTTGGATCGTATGAGCCTGAAAGTATGGCATCAGCTTCCTTGCTGCCAAAACCAATACTATAGCCATTTTTTCTACCTGTGAATACCTGGTTTCAGCTAGAAGAAAAGCTTTGCTGGTGTAGTATACTGGCCTCTGTGTTTCGTCTTCTGTCCTGATTAGAACAGAGCTTACCACTAGTTCCATAATGGATAAGTACAAGTGGAGTATTTCTCTCATTTTAGGTTTTGAAAGGATGGAAGTCTTCCCTAAGTACTATTTGATTTTCAGGAATGCCTACTCGCACTTTTTACTCCATTCGAGTCCTTTTTGATCACTTTGAAAAAGAGAGCACATCTATCTGTGGCCTTTGAAATAAATCTACCCAAGGAAGCTAAGCACCATGTTAAGCGTTGCACTTCTTTTAGTGTTTTTGGCGAAGTCATTTTTTGAAGGACCTAGATCTTCTTAGGGTTCACTTCGATTCCCCTCTGGTGAACTTGGAAGCCAAGGAACCTTCCTGAAGAGACCCCAAATAGTATTAACATGCAATTAATACTATGCTATACTAAATGCTTATCGAGAGAATTAAATATGACAATAAGTACAAATCCTAGGTATCAATATCTAAATGAAAAGTAAAGACGATTTAGCTCAAAATGGTTCTAAATACAAGCTATCAATGAATGGGCAATATCAACCAATAAACAACACAAACATACTTAAAACATGCTTACTCAAAGAGACATGCAATTAATCAACAAAGTAATTGATAATACTAAGCAAAGATGAACAAATTAATAAGCAATAGGTTCTAGGGCACATTCAACTTACAAGGATGTGAAAGCATGAAGACCTATGAGAAGATGATGCTTGAAAGATGCTAGATGCACGTGGGGTTTGTGTATGGTTGAGTAAAAATCAAGTCTTTGAGCTCTCTTTCTGTTGGAGTCAATTTATCTCACTAAAGATATGATTTTCAGAGCTTTAGGTCTAATGGGGAAGAAGATGATGTATTTATAGAGGAAAAGACGAGCTCAAGAGAAAAGATGAAATTGCTCAAAAAATCAGGTCTTCCGTGGGAGACTCCGCGGAGACATGTCCCACGGAAACTATTGAAGAGATTTTCGGGGGAGACTTAGCGAGAGGGACCTGTGAAGTCATGTCTCACGAAATCCACTGATCGATTTTTCACGGGAGACTACGATGGAGGCACCCGCAGAGACTTGTCCCGCGAAGATTTCTGGAGAACATTACGCGAGATCTTTCACAGAATGGTCCATGAGAGACTTGTCCCATGGAGGTTCTTCACGGGAGACTCCACATGAGATTTGTCCCCGGGGAAGATGCACATTTTGCATACCAACTTGATTTTTCAAGGGACAAGGTAAGACCAATAAGACAAACAAAACATGCAAGGAAGAGATAGGATAATAATGCACATATGTAAGCAATTAAGCACTAATGCAAGTTGAATAAAATATGCATGAGTAGTGAGTGTGTGCGTGAAAAAACCTAAATCTCTTCACAGAGTTAAACACAAGTGATATACATTGTTGGGGTTTATGCCCTAAAGATGTAATTTGTAAATGGATTTATGAAATAAATAAAAGAAAAAATTCAAATCATTCTTGTTGTGTTGTTTATTTTATAACTTGTGCATATATTTAACATCTAAGATTGCCGGATGTAATTTCGAACTGTGTATATGAGTGTCATATATAGATGGATATAGTAAAAGACGTACAATCTAAAGAGTCAATAGATAGCAAATAAAGTTGGGTACTTTATTTGTGGTTAATCTATAGTTACGGTCCATTCCGTAATGTACGGTGATTCTATCATGAATCATTCATATGAGATATGGGAATGGAGGCACCTTGTATGATGTGATCATATAGGACTGGGTCATGATCTATATGAATCTCTCACCAAGATCCGTTTACCGATGAGATTTATATATATCAACTAATGATGGCTATATGTGGGCGATCTTAATCCTGAGTGCCTTATCGACTCCTTCAGGTTAGATCGTGGTCTTTGATATACCATGGGTGAGGTCGGATGCAGTTCCTGATCAATATGTTTTGTATGTTGGGATTGCGGTTTGACTTGTGACTGAGAAGGTTTGTACACAGTAGTGGAATCCACTCCTTCTTGTGAGAAGTAGATGGTAGTTCCCTTAAGGGTTGATTCGGGGCTTGGACAATATGAGCGTTCTCCTAGTTCCGTGAGAAAATATGATTTATTGTTCATTATAGAATCAACGGTACTTAAAGGATATATGTAATTAAAGGGGTATAACAAACATTATGACCCAGCTCTAATTATGAACTACTGTGGAGGATCACACAATATGTAATAAATATATCGATGATACTGAGTTATATCGGCTTGTGTAAAAGTGTCTACAGTTGAGAGAATGCTGCTTCGGGGTTTTTAGTGGAATAACACTGGAGTTAATAATCAAGGAATATTAATTAAAGAGTTTAATTAATGATTCTAAGAATTATTTGAGCTCAAAATATTGTGGGTTCATTAGGTCCGTTGCTAGCCCGGTCGATTTAGGTAACAAGGGTCACGGTTAATTAATTGGATTGTCCAATTAATTGTGTTATGAAAATGATACGTATATATTCGGAAATTAATTGAATAATGAGATTATTTAATTAATAAATAATGGTGATTAAATAAATTAAATAATGAGATTATTTAATTATATTATTAATCACTAAATGGAGCGGTGTTGATTGATATTTAATTTTTTAAAGATAATATAATTTGATTATTTTATTGTTATTAAATTATATATTTAATTTTGAATTTAAAGAGTTTGAATTTAAAACAAATTGATTAATATCTTTAAAGATATAAAATATCTTAGAAGATTTAAATTGAACAGTTTTATCGATATATATATATATATATGTCTTAAATATTTGGTAAAAGATTAATATCAATACACAGGCATAGTGTTGGCATAAGATGCAAACACAAACATAACAATGCGTGAATCAATAAAGAGAAAGATAAAATGTGCAATTGAGAATTGCATTATTATTAAAAAAAATGGTGTTGTGTAAAAACAAAACACTGATACACGCAATTATTTCAGTTTAAAAGAAAAGAGATGTGCGTGAGATGCACAGCTGCGCAATTTTCAAGCAAGTATTTGAGTGTGAAAAGATCAAAGCAAGTGTTGTATAGTGATAAAAAAGAAAGGGTTTCTTCAAATCTTTTCTCAACATCTTTCATTCTAGTTTCTGAGACCATGACGCGCTCACACACAGTTATCAGTCCCGAGAGATAGCGAGGAAGATCGAGTGGTTCAGACAGGAGCATATAGTAAAGTGAAGGAGTCTCCAAACGTTGGTAAGATTGGTTTAGACAGAAGCATATCTTAAAGTGAAGGAGCCTCCAAACGTTGGTAAGATTTTCTTGTGTATACGTATTGTATGTATTTGTTCTGACAATAAATATGATTCCAAGTTCACTGGTCACTGGTCACAGATACAGATTATGATTTGTATAAAAAAAAATTAAAACCTAGCTCCGCTGCGTAACCGGTGAACGGGGTCCCAACATACATTTGAAGTGCTCTTAAGGTTGAGGTATTGTGAATGCCTTTGAAGCTTGGTCATGCACATTGAAGGCCTAGTCTACCCTTACAAATTAAATATTTGATGAGGTTTGTCATAAAATAAACCAATCATAAAAATGGGGTTCTTACAGGAACTAAAAGAAAAAAAATTAAAAAATAACAATAAAGGCTAAAAATGTATTTTTACATATTCTGTTATAGTTGACCATTAGTTATTTGGTCAAATGGACCGAAGTAATAAATTTTGAAAAAACAAAGGACTAAAGTGATTAATATAGTAAAGACGTTTAAAAATGTGACAATTCGTGAAAAAGTAGGAACTTTAGTGATAATACCCCTAACTTAAATAACAATTACTAGTAGAAAAATAAAATGAGAGAAACCAATTACAGAACACAAGATTTTACATGGAAAACTCAAAACACAATTGAAAAATATCATATAGAAAATTGTTATAACTACACAATTTCAATATTCTTTCTCTAACCCCAACTTCAACTACAACCGAGTCATACCGAACCTAAGCTCACAAGTGACCTTACATCCTAGCTCTCAACTCACATTGCTCTCTCTAGGTCCATCTGTTCGGATTATGCTTGATAGCAAGAGTATAATAATGTATTTGACAATCTTTTCATATTAATAAAAGTGATTTCTAGTTTAACAAATCTTATAGCAATTATAGTTTAATTATTATAATTGTTAAAAGAAAATAATCAAAAGGTCAAAAGACTATGAGAAAAGAAGAATCGTTCATACATCTGGATATGTATGAGATAGACACAATTCTTTAGTTAATCTTGAATAATATTCACAACTTAAGATAAAGGTTAGGCGCCTTTATCTTGTTAAAGTTGTAGATTCTTTTGCTAGCATTTGAGTGAGATCAAATATGTTATGATGAGTCTAAAATCATCAAAGTGTGGTGTCTTTGGGCATAAGAATCTAGTGCACTAGGTGCATTGAATAGGATCACAGTGAATTAATTTATCCACAACCGTCAGTGGATAAAAGTTTTCACTTGAGGACAACCGAAGAGTCCATCTCAATCCTGAGATAAATTATGGACTTATGATTGCAATTGTTATCATTTGAGCTATCAATGAATACGATTATATAACATAGTCTATCATCGATAGTTTGGTGGTATTCATTTGTTAATCGATAGAGGACTTCATTTATAGATATGGACATCGTGGCTCCATTTATTAAATGAGAGTATAATATCATCATATGGATGGTTTGAGGGATTGGATATGAAATCTTAACGTTAAGTTTTCAATAGTGTTTATTGAAATATGGTTTCTGGACAAGTCAAAATATCAAAGTTCAAAATGTTGTCAAATGAGTAAATATGGTAACTTGGAGAGCTATAAGCGATCTATGAGCTCTTGGCGATTACTGATATTCTTCACGAGGTTACACTTTCTCCATTAAGATTTTCTAGGGTATAAGTAAGCAATATTAACTTATTATATCTTTATTTAAGAGTTCAATTTTAATTCTTTTGTGGAATGAACTAAAATTAATAGATTGGACCAAAGTGAATCATTTATTGATTGTGATTGGGTTGTGTCTATTGGAGCTTAAATTTAGATAGCCCGTCAAGATCCCCAATCCACATGAACTTACATGGATCACTTGATATATTTTACCGGACCAATTTAGGGGTCCATCTAGAGTTGTATTAAGGCATGTTGACTTGTTTCTTTTAGTAAGAATAGCTCCAGTTCACATGTGGACTTTTTATAAAAGTCCAATGGATTTAATAAAATAGGAAAAACAATATTTGGCCCATGTATAGGTGTTGGGCGGCAAGGCTATATAAAATAGCATATGTTATTGTTTTTTATTTTATTATTTAATTAAATGGAAATTGATTAATTTGGTAATTAATTAATTATTTAATTGAAAATCAAAAAAAAAATCCTAGTAGGAGAAGGTCTCATAATATTATACTATTGTTGGTAGTATAATTAGTATTAAAAATTATATTTGATAAGTAGATAAATAAAAAGAATTATTTATCTAATCAAATTAGAAAATCTTTAATATAGTCACAAATACACTAATGAGTTGGATTAGAAGTCTTGGTGTAGGAAATAATTCTTTTTGGAAAAGGATTCTCAGTCACTAAATAAATCCAGCTAAGGATAGGATTCTTGTCCAATAAGTAAATCCTTCTTAGGAGAGGATTTATGATCCTATATATACTACCTCTAAATTTCGGCCAAGAAGAGAATTGAAGCTCTAAAATTCGTGCAAGCCAAAGCAAATTTAGAGAGAGAAAAAATCGGCCATTACCTTATTCTAAGAAGAGAATTTCGTTCAATGGGAAATTTTGAGTATAGAGAATTTGGTTCTTGCTCTAGATAAATTCTTCCAACTCTAAAGATTAGTGTGTGAAAATTCGGCAAAGAGGAAAAGGAAGAAAGAACGTTTTGTATTCGATAGTGCACTAGTAGCCTTTACATTAAAAGGTTTTGTGTACAATATCGAATCTAGGTTCACGCGAATTTCAATCAAATCGATTGATAATTCATAATTGATCTAACGTTCTTCGTTTTTCTTCTTGGAGGATTATTGTGACTAAGAAAGAAAAAGATTTTATTTATTTCCATCATCAGATATACAATTTAAAGGAAGGGAGCCCACACTCCTAGGTGATTCACGTTCGTGATTGGATTGAAAGATCTTACGGATTCAATTCGACGCTAGTTCAATCGTCTCGAGAAAAAGGTAAGATACTTTTAATATACATCAATTAATCTAGGGTTAAGGTTCTTTCTATTAAAAAAGGAACAAAATTTAAAATATTTCAAACCCTAATTTCACGCTTCCACCGCGTTTTGAACCTATTTTTCCCTGCACCCTCATGAGTGCACTCTTAATTATTCTATTGTTCTCCTCTCGAGTCTCCCCACACCTAGATGTCCCTCACCCCTGAATATCCTGAGGGTCACTCCCGAATCTCCTCAGATTTACCTACTCTCTGATGTTCCTAGGTGTCTCTCTTGTTTATCCAAATGTTATCAACCAAAGAATAAGTCTCACTATTTATAAAGTCATTATTACTGGTCTCTAAGGAATCAGACTCCAATAAGCAGTTTAAAACCACCTAACAACTCTTTCCTAAACAAGTAATCCTGAAATCAAACTTTCCTTAACAAGAAAACCGACTATCACATGTTTCCTCATGTTTCTAGGAGTCTTACACGCCAAACAGGCCTCAAAAAAGTGCCTCATGTGCCCTCACGCGCTCCAACACTCTCGACGCACAACAACTAGCTATGTTGCACAACAATCTTCTGGCAGCGTGTCTCAGCATGTCTGAGTTTGAATTTTGGCACTGGTTTCATCATTGGGTTCATCTCAGACTCTTCTTTCCAACGCCACCTAAATCGTAATCATCCGAATCTATTTTGACCATTTTCGCATCAGTTGAATATGTTTGGTTCACATAAGAATATAAGTCAAAACCTAACAAAGGACTCATGGTGTTGCTTGATAACCATCTTAGCAATCCCAAATGGTGTTGTGGTAATGAAGATTGGAATGGCTTTTTCAGAGACACTGATTTTGATCCCTCTAAATGGGAACAAGGTCTAGTTTTGGTAGCTCAATGCTTTAAGAGTAAAAAATCATGTTTAATTGAACTTTCTTTTTCTCTCTTTCTCTCTCTCATGTCAAACAAGTAGTGGTAGCAAGGGTGGCTCAAGGGATTTTCAGGGTCTTAAGCTAGAATTTAAAATGAGACATTGAATAAGATCAACCTAGACTAGTATTGTAAGCTCTCTAGAGCACCTATGTTGCACTACTTTGCTATTATGTAAATCCCCAGAGCACTTCTTGTGATATATATATATATATATATATATATAAGAAGGGTTTCTCTCCTTCCTCCGGATACTGCTTAAGGGTTTTTCAGCAGATGATCATTCATGATGCTTTTTCCCCCTTGATGAGTCCAATTCTATCAAAAGAATTGTTATTCTCTCATCTATCTCTTTTATTATGCATGTATGTGAGTTAGACCCCGACCCCATTGGTCATAACTCTCTTATTTACCTATCTGCATGCCAAGTCACATTTAACGATGAGGAAAAACCATCTGAATCTGTTAGAAAGGAGTCGGGGAATTGGGGGAGACGGGGAGTCGAGGAGCTCCCTCGTACCCTCTCTATGGGAGCGAGCATCCTTCTTGAGGATCCGACACCGGAGCTAGATGAGCCCTCCTCCTTACTTACTATTTGGCTCAGGGAACTACATAAGAGACCTACAAAAGAGACCAGATACCGGGACAGGGTACCATGAGCGGGTACTAGGACTATGGACCGGGACCAGAGACTAGAGACCAGAGACCAGAGACCAGAGACCAAAGACCAGAGACCAGAGACCAGAGACCAGAAACCAGGACCATGACCAGGACCAGGACCAGGACCAACCCTTCACACCAGCAAGGGAACCTTAAGCGCCATATCTTCTCCTAATCCTCGAAGGCCCGACGGGCGAGGTGATTTTTCTCCTGCCAACTGCACGTTACTTCTTATTAGTATAACCCCGGTACCTAGAGGTACCAACCCAGCTGTGATCTCCCGGGTTGCAGTTTTAGAGTATTGATCGGAAATTTACCCCCTTCGATTTTTCGGTTAACGAAAACAAACATGTGAACTAATAAAATCAATAAATACTAAACATGGGAAACATGAGATCGAGATCGAGATCTGAAACAATATATATATATAAATAGTAAACATTTATTGATTTGAAATAATATATGTCATTAGGGTTTTAAAATAAGGAAAATGTGGTTTTATTAGTTTTCCTTTGTATAAGATTTTTTTTAATAAAAATGGTATGTCTTTAAATAATTTGATAAAGGAAAAAAATAAGAATACTAAATAATTTAAAATTGGAATATAAATAGTTAAGTAGTAATGAGTGTGTCAATAACACCACTCTTTAATAATTATAAGTTAACAATAAAATTAAAAACAAAAACATAGTGACATTAAAATTCCAAATGAAAATAATTCACTTTATATTTGGAAATAGGGAGTGTTTTTTTTTTCAAAAAATTTCATCTTTTTTATTGGAATGAATTTTCGTTCTTCGATTTTTTTTTATAGAACCCAAATTAGCATCATAATTTTGTTTGTTGAAAAAGTTAAATAAAAATATACAAGAGGATATATATATATTATTAGTGCTAGAATATGAGAAAATTTAGTTAGCAAGATTATCTGAGAAAAATAATCTAAAATTTAAGTGAGGGAATATCCTAACTCGTTAAAGCTAGTTAAGATTGAAGAACCATTCAACGTTTTCGGCCATAAAATTAAATGTAAAATTAAATGTAAAATATTTTATAAACCGGTAGATTTTAATGAATAATGAGCATTATGTGTCAGGTTCTCCTGCGGTTGTTCATGTTTCTTACTTTCTTAACTACTAAGAAATCACCACGTGTACCTCCACAACAGCTAGGAATAAATGCCAGAGCTGATGCGCGCACACACACAGCACACGCATATGTATTGTCTTTTGCAAACAGCCTTCAACATCACAAATGGAAATGCATTAAAGCAAAAGATCATAACGCCAATCCAGCAAAACCGCCAATTGTTCAATTAGCTTCATGAATCATCATGCATATAATTTGCATGAGCTCCCATTTTTAGATTCAATCCGATGGACTGATGGCTTCATCTACAAGGCAAATGTACTATTCTCCAACACCATATCACAATCAAGCAACACTAAATTATCAAACTTGCTTTTTTTCACCTGTTCAAGATTCCTTTCTTATAATAGACACAAAAATCTAAAAGCTCTACTCTATAGGACTCGTTTGGGATGACTTTTACTTTTGACTTTTAACTTTTGACAGTAGAAGAAGAGAAGTAAAAGCCCGAGCTTTTCAATTACCATTTGGATAGTCTGTTTCAGAAGAGCTTTTAAGACTGATTGGTTGTAACATTTTAAAATCTCTTCTAATTATAATATGACCTTTTTACCCTTCAAGAAGAGTTGTTGAACCTATTTAGTTATATGTATATATATTTTGTAAACCGGTTATAATAATTTAAAATCCTTCTAATTATAATATGACATTTATATCTTCATTGGAATAAATAATATATGTACATTTTTTTTAATAAATGACGTATATAAAATAACATTCTTTTGATTATATTTTCTTAAAAAATATATACTAAAATAAATAAAGTAATAAAAACATACATAAGCGCATTCACAGTGTATGTTGAAACAATTATTCTTTTAACTGAATAATAGTTATCGAGTTACAGAAGTACTACTAAGTACATAAATGTTGAAACTACCTAGTTTTAGACTACTACTACATTTCAGGGCAAGTTGCTATACACAATTTGTTCTAAGTCATTGAACAAGGAGACAATAAAGCAGCTGACTTGCAGACTTGAAGCAGCAGCAAGCATGGCAGAGGCATGAAAGTCCCATACATGTGCAACAGTTTCAGCAAGTCCCTTTTCATGGGCAGCAGTATCAGCTGCAGATGCAGCTCGGTCACAGTGAGTGAAATGACACACAGCACGGACATCAGATTTGTATTTATAGACAATGCAGCAACCACTAGAGCAACAAATGCACAGAAAATTGAAACAAAAACTTTACCCTGCTCAGATTTTAATGGATACAAATACTACATACAATTATCCTAATATTCAATGTGAGAAAATAAAGATTACAATAAATTTCATTTAAAACTAACCTCAAATTTCATTTAGAGCAATAACCCAATCAACAAGTACATATGTTTCCAAATAGATGACAGGGATAACTCACAACTGAAAATGTAACAAAACACACTTGAGCTCAGCTGCAATAAGCACCAATTAGCTTAACTGCTCTTTCTGCAATCATAACTTCCTCCTACCAATACATATCAAATACAAAAGTTAGTTCTACTATACAACATGAAAACTGGATTTAAAGGCAGGGGCATGCTACTATCCGACATGAAAACTAGACTTAAAATGGAGTTCCATGTGCAATGACAACTAAAATTATAGTGTAGTCAACAAAGAAGAAAACTATGTAAATGGATTCTTGATAAACGGATTCTTGTATAATTTTCGTGAAATATAGGAATGCAAAACTAACATTCATAGGAATGAAATCAGTAACTCCAAAATCAATCAATTACCCATTTGTAATTGCTGTTAGATAAACAGAAAGATAAAGATGTCTTACCACTCTATCATTTTCCGAATATTGATGGCTTGCCCAAGTTGCAAAAATATTAAACATGGAAGCAAAAGCGAAAACACCAGCTACATTTACATAACAACAACCATCACTTGAGATTGATGGATCAGACATGCAATGGAAGCAAAAAATTTAAAAAAAATTAGAGAAAACAAACAAACCCCATTCAAAAGTTTCCTTCCACTGGCAGGCAAGATGTTAACGTATTTGGAAGTCATTAGATATCCGACGAACGCAACAATCACACCTAGACCTAAAATTTGTTAACAATTCAATAACTTATGTTCTTTGTCTTTCAAATGATTTAGAATTTTGACAATACCTAAAAATGCAACAGATTACCAAGAACTAATATGTTTTCATTCTATCAAACACAGAACATAATCGATTAATATCAAAAACATTTCTCAGCAACCAAACAACAACAAAAGAGTAAGAAATCAACTTGAGGAGAATTCTTACAAAATACCCATAAAAGAAAATCTTACTTTGAGATCGAGAAGTAAGGAATAAGATCGTTGACGAGCGAGCTTGAAAGCGTGAATGAGAATCCCAATCCCAACTCTGACACCGTAAGAGAGAAGAAAGCTCTGGTAGAGATTGCCAATCGCATTGGCCATGCACGGTTCATCGCTCGCGTGGTGGCAGGGGCATGGGCGAAACAGAAATGCCACTAGGATAGGAACTAGCAGCGTCGGGGCAGGAGCACTGGCGGCGATGGAGCTCCTCAATGGCCTCGCAGAGGCGCTCATCGATGTCCCGAAGGCAGCGCTCGGCGTCGGAATCAGGGGTTTTAGGGAATGGAGGAGAGAAGGGCTTTGGCATCTAGGAAATCAGAAACATATTGCAACGGTGGATGTGATGACATATGCTACTTGGGAGATTAGAGAGATTAGGGTTCCTATGAGAAATTGGGGAAGAAAATAAGAGCATTTGGAGAACAATCGAACATCATGCGATAAAAATGTGAAAAAGGATATGAGACAGAATTTCAGTTTCTTATATATGAGGGCAAATTTGGTAATATAAAAATTTTCATTTAACTATGCATTTGGCTTCGCGTTTTTTTTAGAAGCCCTTCCTATAGAAGCACCAATTGTGGTGCTTCCGGTAGAAGAACTTTCAAGCTGAAGAAGCCATTTTCATATTTTATCCAAACAATTTCATAAGTAGCTTTTGGTGTTCAAAAGAGCTTTTCACCCTCTCAAAAGCTATCCCAAACAAGCCCTATATTCCCTTGAAATTTCTTCAATCCATCAAGGTTAGTTGTTATTATTCTTGATCAAATTTTGTTGCTTGTTGCAAAAATTTTTACCAAAAAAGCACCTTTTTTATTCCTGTAATCATGAATTAGTCCGATATTTTTTTCTGGGGTGTTGTTTCTCTATGGGGACCTTAATTTCTGTATCTGCAAAGAAGAGATACTTGCTGTTTTTGAACATTTCATTTCTCATAGTAGCAAGTGTTCTTTTGATTGTATATTTAACCTCTTCAGAGATTGTTGTTCTAAATAGTTTCAATTCCTTCAACAGAAGCAATATTCAACATAGTTGCGAGGGTTTGAAAAAATTAGATGACTACAAAGACAAATGCTTTTACTTGAAATCACATAACCCATGTTTCTCTGAAGGCTATATTGACTATCTTCAACTTTTTTATTGCAATTTGGGGAGATTTTCTCTTCTGGGTCATTGTTTGTTGTTTCTTTGGCTTCTTGTTCTGTTCTATCTGTTAGGGAACACAGCCTCTGAATATTTTTGTTCTTCACTTGAAAACTTATCAAGGCTGTTAAAGTTGTCCCCTACAATTGCTGGTGTCACACTCTTGTCTCTTGGCAATGGTGCCCCAGATGTGTTTTCTAGTTTGGTTTCATTTATGGGAAGTGGGACAGATGACATTGGCTTTAACACAGTTCTGGGAGGGTCTTCATTTGTGACTTGTGTTGTGGTTGGAATCATAAGCATTTGTGTTGGTAAAAAACATGTTCGAGTTAACAAATCTGATTTTGTAAGAGATGTTAGCTTCTTGATTCTGGTTCTTGCATCTTTGATCGCGATGCTGGTATTTGGCGAAATCAATCTGTGGGGTGCAATTGGGTTCTCTTCCATGTATGTTGTTTATGTAATTGTTGTTATCTGTCATAATAATGTCAGTGAAGAAAATGAAGGAGATAGAGATGCAATTTCAAGTTATGAGATTGATTTGAGTGTACCAATTTTAATTGGAGTGGAAAAAGGAGAGTCTAATTGTTTAGAGGAAGGACAAGAGATCAGCAAGTGTTGCCATTGTACAAGATCATCATGTTGTGGTGTGCTTATGTATATACTTCAGATGCCTCTTTTTATACCTAGGAGATTGACAATTCCTATTGTTTGTGAGAAGAGATGGTCCAAGCCAATGGCAGTTATTTCGGTTACGTTAGCTCCACTATTCTTTTCAGCCCTTTGGAATCCTCAAGAGGGTTCATTGAGTACAACCCTGACGGTCTATGGAATTGGTTTGGCATTTGGGATCACATTTGGGGTTCTTGCATATGCCACGACAGAGGACTCGAGCCCTCCGAAGGGTAAGGGTTGCATACTCATCTGGCTTGTAGGAGGTTTTACAATGAGTGTGATTTGGACTTACATCGCAGCTCAAGAATTGGTGGCCTTGCTAGTTTCACTAGGCTATATATTTGGAATAAGTCCTTCAATTCTGGGGCTGACAGTCCTTGCTTGGGGCAATTCACTTGGAGATTTGATTACAAACTTGACAATGGCTTTGAATGGAGGTGCAGAAGGGGCTCAGGTTGCCATAACAGGATGCTATGCAGGTCCCATCTTCAATATACTCTTTGGCTTGGGCTTGTCTTTGGTTGGTTCATGTTGGAGAGGCTATCAAGCACCCGTTACGATCCCGAATGATCCGTATCTCTTGGAGACATTGGGCTTTTTGGTGGGTGGCTTGCTCTGGGCAGTTGTGGTTTTGCCTAAGAGAGGCATGAGGCTTGATGGGGTCTTGGGAGGAGGTCTTCTAGTTATATACTTGATTTCTATGACTTTGAGGCTGATTCAAACACTAGGGTCTTTTCGATTCATCATAAACATCCCTCACTATCCAACACTGGTACGAAATTTCGACGGGATGTAATTAGATTACACATAAATAATCATTGCCTAACCTGCTGACTTCCTGTATAGAGGCTAATTCACCAACTGAAACACTTATTTTGGAATGTATTGAGGTGTTGAATTATTTATGCCATATTGAACAGAAATCAATTTTATATGCTATTTTGTCTCCACGACGAGTTGATGAAAAGACTGACAGATTGATCCATCGAACTTGATTCGAAGAAATTTTCAACATATTCTTGAGTCTCTCTAGTGGTGTGTGAAAAACTGGCATATCTTAAAAGTAATTATAATTGCTTGCAATGATTTCAATTTTATGATGAGTTATGATGTATCATGTTTGTATTATAGAGGGAGTTTGTGGCACAGTTTAAGCTGTAACAATGGCTGTAGAACAATCTCCAGAAGTGACAAGTTATGCTACAGAGGAAATTCAACTTTACAGTGGCTGCAAAACAATCACCAGAGTGGTGGCGATGGTAATTATGTGTTGTTAGAGGGTTTTCCCCCCACATGTCTTGAAGTCGAGATCTGTCTACGATAAAAATAAGTAAAAGCTAGTTTTAACTTTTAACCTCAAGAGGGTCCTCTTAGGGACAAAACCGTAAAACCCAATCCGTCAAAACGGATAATAAATACACCATGGGTGGCGTCCGCGTATACCAACAATCTGAATGCAACTTGCCAACCAGAAAGGAAATTCTAATTATTTGAGTGCCAAGTTGTTAGAGTTTTGCATAGAAATGGTTGAACTGGATAATGTTTTACCTTGTTTTTTCATATCTCAAAGTCTACCAAGTACTGATCCAGACAGGGGTGGTGAACTTGATAAATAATTCAGACCAAATTCAAACGTTGAACAAAAGCAGACTTGAATGGAATAATAATTGATATGGGTACTACTAGCATTACAATTAGGGGTGGGTGGACATGGTTCGGTTCGATTCGATTCTGATCAAAACCGTATTGAACCGACATATATTCGGTTTTTAATAATGTGAATCAGTTTGAACCGTTTTGAACTTGAAAACCGAATTGAACCGAACCCATTTATCCCGGTTCGGTTCAATTCGGTTTTGGACCTATTTGGCTTTGAAGTTTTTTTTTATATGTTTTTTTAATTTTTTGTACATTATGTTGTATTTTTGACATTTAGGATTAAACTTTTTTAAGAAAACATAATATGTAAAAATTAATTTAAACAAAATACAACCTAATTTCAATCATATTCGGTTTGCATATTCTATCAAAATATAAAATCCTCATAACTTCTATAAAATAGAAATAAAAAAATGTAGTCCAAAAATAAAACATCAATAATAAACAATCCATGATAAAATTGAAACTTATAAAATAATTAATTAAGACAATTCAGTTTATTTAGTTCGATTCGGTTTTGTATGTCCAAAACCAAAACCAAACCGAATTCAATTCGGTTTTTAAATTTCAAATCGGTTTGAACCGAATAGAATCTATGAACCGAAACAAACAACCTTTTTTTGGTTCGGTTCGATTCAATTTAATTCGGTTTCGGTTTTTGTATACATCCCTTATTACAATGTAACAGACTAACAGTGACACAAGCAAAAAGAGAGCATTTTTACAAGACAAAAGTTAAACTATCAAATTAGAGATAACAACATTTGAATGAGCAAGTTGTTGTCAAATTTGCCTCTGTCACAGTTTTGGCTTCATTCAATATCTACAAAATTATATGTTCTGTCTATCGAATGGGGTGGCCCATTTGAGATATCAAATGTGAGACGCACCACGTTTTGCTTTATGTTCCATATTACCAGATATATATTTTCATTTTCTTTTCTTCAAAAATTAAAGAGTTTCCACAATAGAGATCCATGAATACAAAACATTTAAAAAAAGAAAAAAAGAAAAAAAGGATGATAATGGACTGGTATAAATCCGGGTTGGATCTCCGAGGGAGCCTCCCCCAGTTCGCAACTGGGGAACGGGATAGGGGAGGTGTGTGTTGAGAAGTTGAATATATACCCATGTATAACTTTACAATCCAAAACATTATTCTTTTATGTTGTGGTATTTATAAGTGTGGAAATGGTGAAATATGTCACCTTTTTTTACGTGTGTTGTAGTGATGTCACTACTTTAATAACTTAAGTTTAAAATGCACCAATGGTGAACTACTCAAATTGCCCATAAATAATCTATTTTTTTAATCTCATTGTGTTTTCATCTACATTTTGAAAAAGATAACTCCTCTCTCTCTCAAAAAAACTTCTCTCTCTACAGATTCTGCACAAGAAAATAACCTATATTTGTGATCTTCATTTATATATTTTTATATATTTCTATGTGGTTTAACAGTGTATCAATTCATTATGATTTGTTATCCAGTCTTTGTATGAACATGTATGCAAAAAAAAAATTCAAAGGATCGAGAATATTTTTTAAAGGATCGAGAATTTTTGTCAAATGATCGAGAAGATTTTTCAAAGGATCGATATTTTTTTCAAAGAATAGAGAATATTTTTCAAATGATCGAATCGAGACTATTTTTCAAAGGATCGAAAATATTTTTTAAAGGATCGAGAATTTTTGTCAAAGGATCGAGAAGATTTTTCAAAGGATCGAGATTTTTTTCAAAGGATCGATATTTTTTTCAAAGGATCGAGATTTTTTTCAAAGGATCGAGATTTTTTTTTAAATGATCGAGAATATTTTTCAAATGATCGAATCGAGAATATTTTTCAAAGGATCGATAACATTTTTCAAATGATCGAATTGAGAATATTTTTCAAATGATCGAATCGAGAATATTTTTCAAATGATCGAGATTTTTGTTCAAAGGATCGAGAAGATTTTTCAAAGGATCGAGAATTTTTTCAAAGGATCGAGAATTTTTTTTGAAATACTGATCAGAACCCCCGAATACGTCTGCGTAGCGTCTGAATTTCAATTGAACTTTCTCTCTCTATTTCATAACTCTCACTGTAAAAAATGAATGAAAGATTCTGATGAAACAACTATTGGGGGCATTTTTGTCCGTTCACCATAATAGGTGTCTTTTAAACATAAGTTATTAAAGCAGTGACAATATTGAAACGTCACCTCCAAAAAGTGCTATTTATTTTTTGAGCCCTTTAAAAGTAGTAGAAGAGATGCACGTGTCAAATTTATAACATTAAACCTTAAATATAATAATATATATGTACATATATTCTTTTATATAAAAATACAAACTTATTTACAGATATATTTACAATAATAAATTGTTAATACTTCTAATATTGCAATTGAATTTGGATTTCTTACCAAATAGTGTTCATAAGTGATATGTCAATATCTCATCACTCATCACATAATATAATGATTTATAAGATATTGATATGTCATTGGCAAACACCAATCGGTAACAAATTTGGGAAGCCTAATATTACTCAATTATATTATATATACAATCAATTTTTTTTTAAAAAAAAACTAATAACACTTATATTTGTCACGTGTTGCTACCACATCAAAAGTATGAAAAATTATTATTATAATATACTATATATGATTACAATATTTCCTCCTCATTTGTAAACCATTTGTTGATTCAAGTCCTCTTACCTAAATCATTTACATTATAACCATAAATCACAGTGTAAAAACAAATTTATAAGGTCACAGAGAAAAGTTCAAACTATATAGTTAACATTATAGGTATAAATATTCTTACAAAATATTTTAAACAAAAATTTACAATAGCAACTATATATTATAATTTACATAATAATAATAATAATAATAATAATAATGTTATAAATTATCAGCAGTTGATGATTCACAATCATCATTAGATTTTCGTTTTAAAATAGCTTTGTATTTTTTAATTTTATCTTACAAAACCTTATTCTCTTCGACTGCCTCATCGTGTCCTCTATTGATTCTGTGATAACACCATTTATAGTATTGGTGGTTCAAGAAGTTGACATCACAAACTTCAAATTTGTATTGCTTTTGTAGATAATCAACCGTTTCTATAGTTGCATCTTGTTCAGACTAATTTTTTGTTGTTTGAAAGTTTACCCCAAAACACTTCGGTATTGAGCCCAGAGTCCATGCTAAGATCGATCTCAACACATGTTTTAATTCTAGACCATTAACTTCATATCTATAGCTGTATTTGTTTATCTTTAATTTTCTACGATATTTTGATGTAAGCTTTTATAACATATATCAACACATAAAAGTTTTCATACTGATTATTCTGTACCTGCATAGAAAATATAATCATATCACAATTTATATAATTAATTAAAAACTTAACAAATAACATCAAAAAATATCAAACTAAACTGACAAATTACTAAGATGGTAATTTGACTTAATGGAAGCATATTTAAGATTGGTTTACTATGGGTAATTTAGAAATTTAATTGTTGGTTTGGTTTGTAAATAAATAAATAAATAAATAAATCATTTATAATGATTTCAAATTTGATACTGAGAAATCAATATTGTCCACATATCATATCATAAAGAGAGGGTGAGTTGAGAAAGTGAATCTATCATCCCTCATTTATTTTTACAGTAATGTTCCCATCTAATATCCTACATTTTTCATCCCAACACATGTTGTGTTTGAAATGTCAAATGGTGAATGGATACATGTGGTAGGTGAGATAAAATCATCATTAATATGTATTCACTCATAATTTGACATCTAACATACCAATATGTATCATTATATTATTATTTTTAAAATTTACAAATATTATTATTATTACTATATACTATTATTATTATTAAAGTTTATTATTATTATTATTATTATTAAAATTTATTATTATTTTTATTATTATTATTATTATTATTACTATTATTATTATTATTATTATTATTATTATTATTATTATTAAATTTATTAATATCATCATCATCATCATCATCATCATTGTCGTCGTCATTTCTTTGGGCTTGAAAATTTATTTGGACCTGAAATAATTTTAGCCAAAAATTATGTAAGCCGAAAAATATGTAAGTTTATTTCCTTTTGAACCCGAAGGTTTTGGTCAATATTTCTTTTCAACTTAATTTGGGTCGGTACCCTCATTTTTGAAACCCAAACTCTCTTAAATTATTAATTGAATTCTGACTTCTTATATTTTTGTACCCATTTTGTGTGGGATACCCCTAATTTATAAATTCTTTCCTTAATAACTTTTTCAACTAAAACATCAAATATCCAGATAGGTAGCTTCTCGCCCAAATCCCTTCTCTCTCATCAAGCTCCACTTTTAAATCCTATGATGTTTATGTACTTTCTTACCAAAATGACACCAAATCCATGGCAAAATCCCTTTAAAATCAAACCAATTCATTCTTCTCTTCTTCGGATTTCATCTTTGGTTTGGATTTTTAGATTTCCCCTTTACATATTTGAGGTTTTTGATTCCCAAAATCGGATATGTTTTATTTCTTGTTTTGAGGTTATTTTGTGGTGCTTGCATATGGATTTTTTAATAAATAAACTCCCTATTCTTTTCCTCAAATCTCGATTTTAGATTTATTTTATTTTATTTTATTTCATCCACGACTGTTTACTGTTATTTTCTCTTTTTCAGATTTATATCTTAGTTTTCTTCTCTCTTTTAGAATTAGAATTTCGATTTCAAGAGTATTTTTTTTAATTATATATAGATTTCAAGTTTAATTTTTTAATTCTCGTTTGTTCTTTTCAATTTAGATCTATGAAGTAGCATCAATTTATTAGTTTAGCTCCTTTTTTTTGTAGATCTCGGTTTTTATGTTATATTCTTTGGTTTTAGATTTAAAGATCTTGTTTTGTTTGGTCTGCAATCTGATAATGACCTATTGTTTAGTTTCTATTCTATTTTTGTTTACAAGTTTAGATTTTTGTTTTCAAGTTTTTTTTTGTCCTTTTAATTATTTCTTATCAACCGAATCGACTTATATTTGATATAATTTGGTTTGTTTGGTCACTAATCAGTTATTTTAGAACTGCTTTTTATATGATTGTTTTTAGGTTCCATATTGATGAGTTATGTATCTTAAATCTCCATAGAAGATTTTTATTACAATTTGATTTGGGTCGCACATGTTGAATTTGAAGTTTAGGTTTATTCTTATATGTTATTTTTTTTTGTTATAGTTTATTCTTGTTTTTCAGTATTTTTCTATGTTCATCATTGTGATTTTAAATTTAACAAATCCAATAAAAAGAAATTAATCATATCCAACCATCATCATCACAACTACAACCTCTATAAAGCAATATCAATGAGTTTTAAAACAGTTAATTCAAAATCAAATTTAACAAACCTAGATGTGATATCTGTATTTCGGTACCTGTTAGTTCCAGATTATTTTTCCTCCTATTTTGTCCTTTTTTTTTACCGACTCATTCCTCTTATCCCATTTCCCTTTCTTTCTTTTATCCTTACTTTTCCACCTCTTTACCTCAACATCCTAGCATAGCATAGGTTGCCACCTTTAATTCCAAATAATACATAAGAGACGTTAAAATGGAAAAAAAAAAGAAGGATAAAAATAAAAATAAATGAAAATGACATAGAAGGAATTAAGGCAATTCATATTGCACTTTTGAAAACTTAAGTCTCTTTTATTTATATATAGAGAGAGGATTTATATCATTCTCTTATTTATTTTTTATATTTTAATATGAGATTCATCATATCTGGATTCTCTCAAGTCTTTACCCTGCCTACCTTGAATTGTCGCAACAAAACGTATGGTGATGTGTTTGTTTTCTTCGACTGTCTGAATCTACAAACCAGAGAATCGAAATTAACTTTAAAAATTAGACACGTGCACACACTCATAGTAGACTGTAGACTCAGTGGTCTAGCGACACCAATTAATTAACATTTCTTATATATTGATTGAAATATAACTATTTTCTTAAAATTTTAACGCATATTGGAATTAAAATCTACTGACCGAGAATCATAGCTATGATTATGCACAACTTATTAAATATAATAATATAATCTGTATAAAAATTGTAAACTCAAATACAAGTCATGCTTTTATTATATTTTGTTGACGTCAGTTTTTTCATGGTCAAAAAAGTCAACAATATTGAATTTTATTATGACCCGTTAAAAGGAAAGAGAAAGAGAAAGAGAAAGAGAATGTATTTAATATTGTTATGACACGAGTATACGTGGTAAAACTCCAGTGATCGGAGAAACGTCCACGGATGGTTGAATGCACAACCAAGTCAAATCCACTATTAAATTTTAAATTACATCACTCGATTTCTCCTGCCTCTCTTTTTCAGTGATTTCTTTTCTATGGGTGATTCTCTCTTTTACAATGAGATTATGAGTCTATTTATGTGTATAAAACCTTAATCCTTTTTATACAAATAAGGAAATGTGATAGTGTTTAACTATAACTGGTTGCTTGTTGGAGTCGTATTTATCTTCTTTCCTCTTTCTGAGATCTTGTGGATCGAATATGAATCTTTATGGGATTCTAGTTGCACAGTCCGTTTAGGACTTATTGCCTAACTGGTGTGCAGTCTTCTAGAAGAGTAGTTGTTGCTTGATTTAAACTCGTTTCCTCATTTGATACGGGGGATGGAAATTAGGATGTTTCCGTATTTAAGTATGATTCTAGATTCCTTATTGAGCTTATTTTTTGGTGGATCAAGTTTTTGACTTCTTCACTCGGGCTTCTCATGATGTCCCGAGTAAAGCCAAATGTGCCGAGTATTCGTATTCGGCCTTACTCGGATTTTTGTGTTTCAGTGATACCTCCGATGGTGGCTTGGATGCTTATCTGACAATCTTCTTGGGGGGCAATCTTATCTGTCAGTGACTTGTACATTTAATGAAATATATATATAACAATACCCCCTTAAAATGCTTCTGCCGAGTAGAATCCATTTTGGTGGAAGTATTTTAATTGCTTGAAATCCTGACTAGCTTTTTGCCTTATCTTTCATTAATGCTCTATTAAAGTAAGAATAATAATCCTTAAATCAGTTCGTAGCATTAATGACGTGTATTAATGGCAACCATGTATGTGCAATTTTTCTCTTCACGCGAAATCCCTATGACTGTGACGATCTAAAATTTTGACGGCTTGATCTGTTTTCTTCTGGACACGTGTCCTATCGTTTGGTATATTTGCTGGCATTTATGAGATATGATCCTCTGATTATCTAATACCCCGCTTACAGCACTGAACATCCCCTTTTTTTCAATTTTTCCGCCTTTCCAAACCTAGGGTTTTGTGGTTTAATTATTAAGTGGCTTGTTTAAATTGACGGTAGCTTTCTTATCATTCATTTTCGTGGAACGAGGCAAAGACCCAGGCTCTCTCCTGTCACACACTGATTCGTCTTGGTTCTTCACTGAAGCTTTTTCTAGTTTCTCTGTGTCTGCTTTTGAGGTCAGTTTCCATGGATCCTAGTAAATGACACCGTCTTTTTGTTAAGGCCTTTGATACGTTTGGGCGTGGAGATACTTATTTAGTCTCGTGCATTTATAAATTATTAGGGGAATCCCCCATGATCAACCTTATTTTTTGAATGTTGACGTTTCTTGGCTTTACCCTGGTGCCCCTTCTAGCCCCAACCTTGAATCTTCTTATAGCTCTGAGTCTTCCATTTCTGATCGTCATAGGATTCCTTTACTATCTAGAATGAAGAAGCATCAAAGTAATCGCACGGTTCGTAAACATGGTTCAAGCGACATTCAGATTGGGAGGCAAGTGGTTAGTGAGAATGACGTTGAGGAAGAGCACCATACCTCTCGGATTCTCTTTTCTCTTGATTGCCAGAGTGCGTATGATGCCGAACCGAACGTGGTCAGGAATGCAGAGATCGAGAAATATCATGCTCGGTTTGATCTAGATAATTCTATCCCAATGATGGCTGCTGGTGATAGGGTCGCGTGGAATCCTCTTCTGGGTATGGTTACAATTTATGGATCCATGTTTAGCTGCAGGGTGACTATTCCCCTTCAATCTTTCATTGTCCGGTTCCTTGCCGAGGCGGGGATTACTCCACCCCAGCTTGCCCCGAACAACTACAGGATTCTGATGTGTATGCGGCACATGTGGAGCCGGATGAAGTTGTCACTGTCTTCCTCTCATGAAATAAGGCAATTTTATACCCTTAGGCAGTCTAGTAAGACTGGAACTTATTTTATTTTATCCAACCATCCTGATAATTGGATCCCCGAAGGAGTGAAGGTGAGTCGGGGTGTCAAAACTTCACTGGACATAAAGAAAAATGGTTTCATCTGGGGTTTTCCCAGTTCAAACAAATATTGGAAAAATAGTTGGTTTTTTGTATGAGGGAACTGGGGAAACCAGAACGAGCTTTCAGTCAGTGAAGCTCGGGAAGTACTGAAGATTCCTCGCTACTTCTACTCTCCCAATCGCTGGAATAAAAAGCCGTCCATTTTCACCGACACTGAGTTGACTAACCTTGCTCGGACGACTGTGTGTACTTTGGAAAAAAGAAGCAGATCCTACTTTTTTTTATGAGAAGAAAATGATGGATCTTAGCTTCTTTGATCAGATTTCTGCTCATCGCAGACGTTGTACGTGAACTTTACAGTAGCTTTCATTTTATGTGCTTTTTACTATCTACTCTTCTAACTTCTTACCCCTTTTGGATTTAGCATATGATATGGACGTAGTCTGCGACGCTCAGACCCACTAGGTAAAGGCGATTATTCAGGCGAGTCGTAAGGATGCTTCTCGTCAAAATGAGGAAGAGATTGCTATGCCTGATGACGAGTCAGATGAGAATTTCGAGGGAGACGATGAGCAAGTTCTTGAGTATGTTGCTAAGGAGGTCGTTCAGCTGACCGCAGGGGAATCAAGCAAATCGAGTGGCCCTATGTTACCTGAAAATGACCAACGGTCTAAGAATGAAGGCGGGTAAGGTGGGCGCCCTGATGGTGTAACACCTGATGAGCCTAGTTCCCTTGTTGACGAGGTGCCAGCTGAGCAGTTTGTTGATAGAGGTGGATTTAGTGAACCCCCTGCTGAACAGGTTAACCTTCATCCCGATCTTTTCTAAGCCTTTCAAGAAATTACAGATGATCAAGAAAACCGTGCAGCTAACCTCGACTTTCATCACACTTTCTCCTGCTCGACCTCTTCCAAATATTCCCCATGTGGTGTCGTTCATTGAATCGAGCGACAAAGATGCTGATATCAGGGGCTCCCCGGATGCGTAAGTAGAGACATCTTTGGGGGAAGAAGATCCTCCTGAGAGTTTGAACCGAGAAGATTCTTTACCCCCCAGGGTTGAGGATGCAAGAGTGGGATCCTCAGGAAACCCTACTTGTCCTACCCTCCAGGATATGTTGAGGTCCATGTCGTCTGGCCGAGCATTTATCGGTGATGACCATTGAAGCCGCTTCAGGAGTGGTTCCCTAACAGAACGTTTTCATAATATTTTCAATAGTGCGACCTACGTAAGTCCCGAACTGCATTTCGCATTATTGTGCATTAACTTGGATATATCTAACCCACATCCTTGCAGGTGGTTGCTGAGTTCGCTGAGGCTGTTCAGATGCAACAACACAAAACTGATCGGATAAGGCGTCTGGAAGCTCAGTTAAAGGAGAGTGAGGATAACCGTGCTCAGATTGAGGTGGCCTATCAAAATGATGTGAGTTCTACCCAGGAGTTCGTTGATCATTGTTTAACAAAGCAAATGGATGCCGATGAGAGGGCTTCTGCTGCAAAAGAGAAGGCTAAATCTTTTCAAGACTTGCTCTCCGTCGCCTAAGAATCAATGTGTAGGGCTGAACAAAATGCTGAACAAGAGGCTGAATAAGAGGCTGAATAAGCAAAGTCATTCTATGAATAAAAAATTGAAGATCTTGAGCGCCAGACTTTTACGATTGAATCCCTTTCGAAAGAAGTCAAGCTGGAACTTGAAGTTCAAGGGGTTGATCGCTTTAAGAGGTCCCCCACTTATGATGCTTTTCTCTTTAGGGAGTTTTAACGAGGGTTGGTTTCGGCTGGTGAGTATTTCAAGGTCAAGAACTGGGCGACTGATAAAGCTCGATCCAATTGGGAATTGTCAATCAGAAATCACGTTGACCGGTCTTTATAGGCTCTTCGGGCTCAAATGAGGGAATGAAGGGCTTATTGCCGAAGCCAAGGTAAAGAATCTCATCCTATGCATCTGGAAGTCTCATCCGAGCACTCTCTTTTAACCTTTTATGCTAGTCAGGAAACTGGTGTGGACGGGTCAAACTATGATGTTGGATCGGTCTCCGGAGTGGATTATAGTGCTTGGATGGATGCTATGGTTGACACAATTGTTTGGCCTTCGAACGAAAGCCTTCTTCATGAATAAGAAATGGTGTTTGATCCGAGCATCGGCAAAAGTTCTAAGTCATCGACCCCACCTTAGATATTATAAAAATTTGTATAATTAATGAAATTCCATAGTGTGATTGTTTTGTTGTGAATCTGTTATGGATATTAAAATGTCAAGTATCTTATTAACTGGCTAGTATCGTTGTCTAAGCGATAACTTTTCAGTGACACGTATCTTATTAACTGGCTAATGTCGTTGCCCTAGTAACTTCTTTAAACGCCAAGTATCTCATTTAACTGGCTAATATTATTAATCGAGTAATCTTCAAACAAAGGCTAATAAACTTGCAAATGTATTTCGTACTCGGTTGCTACCTGAACGGTGCATCGAGGCTCACCATGATCATACGTTCGAGTCATTACGCATGTCACTGAGGATGTCTCCTAATTTTGTTTGAGCAAGGGTTTGTCGAATTGTTAAGCTTTGAATTGCTTAACACAGCTGCGCATCTCACCGGGGTTTACCCGACGGCACCCCGAGCCATTTTCCAGGATCTGGTGCATTGGGTTTGCCTTTTGGCTAAGGTCTTAGTTGACCTTTCTCGGCTGGCATGCTCTTTTTGAGCTTCTCCGCCTATTCCGGATTTTCACCAAATTAAAAGCCCTGAGCATTTTATTGCTTGTCAATTCTCAAATCTTTTCATATGTTCTTATTATCATATGCTCAAATCTTTTGATATGTTCTTATTATCATATGCTCAAATTTTTTGGAATCCCGTGTCGGGTTTTTATTCATAGTTCTGCAAAACTAACAATATGAAAAAATCTCACAGGTTGCTAAAAATAAATTACTAAAATATCCTGACTAAAGTGATAAAAGAGAATTTCAAGGATAGAAAATCTTTAAATATTGGGCATTGCGGTGTAAGACCCCTCCATCCGATCGGGCAATCCAATATGCTTCATGGCCAGTCATCCCTTCAACCTTGTATGGGTCTTCCCGTTTGTTAACTAATGAACCCGCGGCCTTATTCTTTTGTGTTCAACGATACTTTTCTGAGCACTAGGTTTCCTACTTGGAACCTCCTAACCCGGACATGAGAATTGTAGTGCCTCACCGCTCTTTACTGATATGTCGCATTTCGCACTCGAGACTTTTCCTTTTCTCTTCTAACTCATCCAGGCCTTGTAATAACATATCAACATTATGATCTTCGTCATATAACCTGACTCTGGGTGACATATATGATGTTTCCACCGGGATGATAGCTGCTGTTCCGAAAGCCAAGGAAAATGGTGTTTCTCCAGTAAAAGTCCTTACTATTGTTCGATAAGCCCATAATATTTTAGGAAGTTTTTCGACCCAACTGCATCTAGCTTTGCTTTGAGCGTGTGCTTGATGTCTTTGTTCACTGCCTCAGCTTGTCCATTTGTTTGAGGGTGGGCAGGTGTGACATAATAATTTACAATCTGGTACTCGTTGCACAGTTGCCTGAACTTTTGATTGTCAAATTAGGTGCCGTTATCAGTGATAATAGTATTTAGGACTCCAAACCTATAGAGTATATTTTTCTTCACAAAGTTTATGCTGTTTGATTCCGTGATGTGCACTAACGCTTCAGCTTCCACCCACTTGGTGAAATAATCAATAGCCACAATTGCATGCTTAGCTCCACCCCCTGTTCCTGATGGCATCATACGGATTAAGTCCAATCCTCACATGGCGAATGGCCATGGGGATGTGAGGCTTATAAGTTGTTCAAGGGGCTGTCGAATGTCATTGACGATCATTTAGCAAGCATTGCAACTTTCTGAACACCGATGTGCATCAAAGAACATAGAAGGCCAATAAAAACCTTTCCTGAGTACCTTGTGTGCCAAACTTTTACCTCTTGTATGATTCCCGCACACTCCACCATGGATTTTCTGTAGTATCCGGTATGCCTCCTCCTCTGATACACACATTTGGAGTGTTCGGAAGAACCCTCTTCTGTACAATTCTCCTCCAATCATAGTGTATCTTACAGATATGTACTTGACGCGTTTTGCTTCCAAGGGGTCTTCTGAGAGTATATCTTCTTCGAAGTACCTTTTTAGCTGAGTCATCCAACCGTCTAATGGTGTTCGGATTTCTGAGAGCTTAAAGTCCTTCGACTCAACTATACTTGGCCTGAGAAGATGTGCGACCGGGATATTCTTTGGCTTGACTGTGGTTGTTGTTGATGCTAGTTTGGACAGAGCATCTGCTTTTTCATTTTCTTCCTGAGGGATCTAGACGATCCTTTATTCCTTGAATAGTTGAAGGAGTTGTTTTGTGATGCTCAAATAAGCTATCATACTTTCATCCATGGCCTGATATTCGTCTAAAACTTGGTTGACGACTACCTGTGAGTCACTAAAAATTTCAACTTCGTCTACTCCGAGTGCGATACAAACTGTAAGTCCTACCAGTGGTGCCTCATACTCGACTTGGTTATTTATTGCTTTAAAGTCAAATCTCATGGCAGACTCGACATCATCTTCTTCTAGGGTGCATACCACGATCCCTGGCCCGCTGCCATGAGTGTTCGAGGAGCCGTTAACATATAACTTCCATGAGAAGCTTCTGCCCAACATTTTTTTCGCTTCTAGATCAGGCTCTATGAATTCTGCTACAAAATTTGCCACTACTTGGTCCTTGAGTGATGTCCTGGGCACATATTTAATATCGAATTCATTCAGCTCGATCGCCCATTTGGTTAAGCTCCCTGAAATCTTAGGTTTCTACAGAATTAACTTAAGTAGGCAATCAGTGAAAGCCCTGATTGCATGTGCCTGAAAATACGACCTTAATTTCCTTACTACCGAAACTAATGCTAAAGCCATCTTTTCTGCTTGAGAATATATGGTTTCAGTCGGAAGAAGAGTCTTGCTGGTATAGTATACTGGCTTTTGCATTCCATTCTCTGTTCAGACTAGAGCTAAGCTTACTGCTAATTCTGTAAGTGACAAGTAACGGTAAAATATTTCTCCTTCCTTCGATTTTGAGATGATGGGTGTCTGTCCTAAGTACTCTTTTATCTTTTAAAATGCATGCTCACATTCTGCATTCCATTTAACTCTCTTCCCTTTTTTGATTATTTTAAAAAATGGAGCACATTTATATGTGGCCTTCGAAATGAACCTGCCGAGGGAAGCTAAGCATCCCGTCAAATGTTGTACCTCCTTTAAAGTTCTCGGAGAAGTCATTTTCTAGAGGGCTTTAATCTTCTTGGGATTTACTTCGATCCATTTTTGGTGCACTAGGAAACCGATGAATTTCCCCGAAGAAACCCCGAATAGGCACTTGTTCGGATTCAACTTCATCTGGTACCTTCTCAGGACATCAAATGTTTCGCGAAGGTCCGAAGCATGTTTATCTGCTAAGATACTTTTGGTTAACATGTCTCTTATGTAAACTTTCATGATTCATGCTATTTGGCGGGTGAAAATTCTGTTAACCAATCTTTGATATGTGGCCCTAGAATTTTTTAGCCCAAAAGGCATCACTGTATAATAGTACAAACCTTGATAAGTCGTGAATGTTGTTTTATCTTCATCAGCTTTGTTCATCCGGATCTGATTGTATCCCGAATAAGCATCCATAAAACTGAGTAGTTCATGACTTGATGTAGCATCGACTAACTGGTCTATTCTGGGAAGTGGAAAACTATCCTTTAGGCAGGTTTTGTTTAAATCTGTGAAATCCACGCACATTCTCCATTGACCGTTTTTCTTCTGGACTAATACTACATTTGCTACCCACTGAGGATAGTTGATTTCTCTTATTGATCCTACAACGAGTATCTTCTCTACCTCCTACTTGATTACACGACTCCTTTCGAGGTTGAAAGATCTTCTTTTTTTGCACACAGGTTTACACTCGGATTCACCGCCAAGTGATGTGATATCACTCGTGCATCTATCCCCACCATGGCTTCATGACTCCATACGAACACGTCTTTGTATTCTCTTAGTAAATTGATGAGATCTGTCATGACCTTTTCTTTTAGATTAACTCCGATTTTTACTTTCTTTGTTGGTTCATCTTCTTTTAAGACTATTTCCTCTGTTGGCTCCTCTGATGTTTCGAGTTCCTCCCTTGGGTTGAAATCAAACATTAATGATTCTCCATGCTTAGTATAATCAGATTGGGTAAAAGTACACACTTGGTGTTCACTGTTATCTCTGTCCTTGTAAACGGAGAGATTAGCTCTTTTAGCCATTTCCTGCGAGCCCTTGATCGTTCATATCCCTCATTCTATATGGAATTTGATCATTAGAGCGTAGGTCACCGTTACTGCCTTTGTTTTGTTCAGGAAAGATCGACCCAGTAAGGCATTGTAAGGCCAGTTCTCCATATCCACCACTACAAAGTCGAGTAGCACAGCTTTCTGGCAAGGGGCCGCTCCAATCTTCACGGGCAATTTCGTTGTTCCAAGAGACCTGACCTTAACTCCTTTGAATCCTCTGAGCGGGGTATGAAAAGGTTGCAAGTTCTTTCGATCTAACCTCAGTTGATCATAAAAAACCACGCCGAGGATGTCTGTTGAGCTACCATTGTCCACCAGTATCCTCCTGACTTCTCTATGGCCAAATCAGGCACTAATGATGAGAGCTTCATTTGGCCGGACGTCGACCCCATGTGAGTCAGCTTCAGTGAATATTATCGGGTCTCATCCTTCCTTTATTCTCTTCAGATCAGGCTAGATGGAATTAACGTATAAATTCTGTCTTGCTTCCACTACTTCTCAGATTTCCTAAGTCCGCTCTCGGTTACTTCTCCTAATTGACGGTCCTCTAAAGATAGTCTGTATCGCTCCACTAGCCTCGGGACTGACCTTTTTATTCCTATCTAAGTTATGATCTCCCGGCTTGGTTTCTTTTCGAGTTTCTGTCTTCTCATCTTTCTTTAAGATAATATCTTGCAGATGTCCTTCTCGGATGAGAGTTTCTATATAGTCTCTGAGATGGAAACATTTGGAAGTCTCATGACTTGTTTCTTTGTGGAATCTGTAATACTTTGTTGTGTCACATCGGGCAAATTGTGACTGCCGATGTGGCTCATTCACAAGATTCTTTTCTTCCAGTATTGCTAGGATCTCTTCCTGTATTTTCTGAAACGGGGTGTAGTTTGTATATTTTCCTTTGAACTTTTCCTTGGCTTGGTCAGTATTACATCTGTTTCCCCTATATTTGCTTCTCTCTTTGCCATTTCCTTTCTGTTCCCTTTATGGTTCTGTGACCTTGACTCGATATCTTTTTGTTCGGGTCTCCCTCTATGCATGTAACAACCTCCTATTGCCAATTCTTTTTCTCCAGCCAATGCATATCCTCCTGCCATATCCATCATGTCTGCATATCTAGTTAGTCGAGCTCTCCTTAAGTCAAAAGACAGTCGTCCGTTCTGTAGGTTATTTATGAATGTAACGATTATTGCTTCATCATTTGCACTGTCGATTTCTGAGACTGCTTGGCCGAATCTTCCCAGATACCTTTTTAGCGACTCATCTTTCCTTGTTTTAGTTGAGAAAGGTATGCCACCGATTTTTTCCTATGTATGTTCCCTAGGAATTGCCTTGAAATGCTTTTGTTCAACTCGCCGAAACTCCCAATACTTACCGGAGGTAATCTCTCAAACCATCTTGATCCTGTATCCCCAAGAGTTTGTGGAAAGTTAAAACATAATAAAGGATCGTTGTGGGCATACTGGACCATGGCGATTTTGGCCCAGTTTGGTATTGCTGTGTTGTGGGGAGAAGTGCTTTTAAAATTGTTGTGGGGGAATTGCTTTTGGAATTGCTTTTGGAATTGCTGTGAGAAGAATCAACTGAATGTTTGGTAAACTGATTTTCAAAAGTATTGTGAGAACTAAAAACAATTTCAATGTGTTTGGTAAACTGAAATAAAAAGTGTTGTAAGTGTGTAAAATTACTAAAAGGACATAGACATCTAAATGACCCTAATGTGCTATACTTTACATTTTTCTTGTTTTTTTTGTGTTTAATGTTAAGTGTTATATAATTATGGTCTTTTATTGAATTTATTAGCCCCATTTATTTATTTATTTATTTTATTCTACTTATTTTTTTTTTTATTCTACTTTATTGAATTAATTATCCAAAAAAAATTATACAGTTGTGGCTACATTTTTTTTTTGTATAGAAATATAATTCCAATTTGTTTTGTTAAATTTCGTTAAAGGCAATGACAAAGTTGGAAAGTTAGTAAAATTTCATATAATATCATTGTAGCACGTTTTCTAAAAGCAGAAGCCAAAATCCAAAAGCATGTATTTGTAGCTTCTCAAAAACTCAGTTGGGAGAAGCTAAAAGTGACCAAAAGCATTTCCCCGCGATTTTACCAAACACCCTGTCTTAGGTCCAGAATCACTTATGGTCCCAAAAGCAGCTGGGGAAGCAATGCCAAACTGGGCCTTTATACTGTCTGACATGCTTCTTTGGATCTGTATCTTTTTTGAATTGTTCCACGTGGGGCATTCTAAATCTATCCGGGAATGGCGTTCGTAGAATGTCTCTAGTGAAAAGGCTATCAGAATCGTCGTCAATCAACTCATTGTATCCATACCGCCCAATCAGCGTGTCCATTTGACGCTTGTTATTCTTGAATTCTCGGGTCAGGCTTCTGATTACAATATCTCTATCTCCCACCGGCTCTTCCAGATGGTCAACCCGTCGGGTGACTGTCATACCTGTCACCATCTCCTTTTCATCATGCCTCCGAGTCTCATGAGCTAATCCTTATAAGCGTATGGTACCACGGTGATGTTTACGATTATAACGGTCACTGTCTTCTGATGATGACGTTCGATCCCTTCGTTAGTCGTACTTGAGTGTCTACCGTGCCCCGCTTGATTATGGCTTCATCTTCGGGGAGGTCGTTCTTCTATGGGTATCTCAGGATCATGTCCACGCGATGTACCCCTAGTTGGATTGACAAGATCTGAACTCCTGATGAGAGCTAACGCATCTGGTTCTAGCCCGACTATAACCGATCGGAGCCTAGGGGGTGATGGTGGGTTTGGCGGATTCGCCTCTCCCGTGGCTAGTAGATTTATCCCTTCCTCTGCTACATCTGCCAATAACTGTTGTTATACGTCCCTGAAATGACGCGTTATGTCCTTGTTGGTCGGAGGGACCCGCTGAATGCCAACTAAGGATACCAGTTGATTCCCAATGGTTGTTGTGGAATCCTGAGTGGTCCCCCTCGTGTGAACATTATTTGGAGATTTTTGGGTATCCCTAGAACTGTCTTTACTTCCATCACCTGACATCGTTTAACATATCGGATGTTCAACCCTCTGATTCTAGCGCCAATTGTTGACGTCAGTTTCTTGATGGTCAAGAGAGTCAACAATGCTGAATTTGATTATGACCTGTTAAAAGAGAAGAGAAAGAGAATGTATTTAATATTGCTATGCCATGAGTATACGTGGTAAAACTCTGGTGATCGGAGAAACGTCCACAGGTGGTTGAATGCACAACCAAGCCAAATCCACTATTAAATGTTAATTACACCACTCGATCTCTCTTGCCTCTCTTTTCAATGATTTCTTTTCTATGGGTGGTTCTCTCTTTTACAATGAAATTATGGGTCTATTTATATGTGTATAGAACCCTAATCCTTGTTACGCAAATAAGGAAAGGTGATGGTGTTTAACTAAAATTGGTTGCTTGTTGGAGTCGTATTTATCTTCTTTCCTCTTTCTGAGATCTTGTGGATCGAATATGAATCTTTATGGGATTCTAGTTACACAGTTCGTTTAGGACTTATTGTCTAATTGGTGTGCAGTCTTCTAGAAGAGTAGTTGTTGCTTGATTTAAACTCGTTTCCTCCTTTGATACGGGGGATGGAAATTAGGATGTTTCCGTATTGAAGTATGATTCTATATTCTTTCTTGAGCTTATTTTCTGGTGGATCATGTTTTTGACTTCTTCACTCGGGCTTCTCATGTTGTCCTGAGTAAAGCCAAATGTGACGAGTACTCGTATTCGTATTCGGCCTTACTCGGATTTTTGTGTTTCGGTGATACCTCCGATGGTGGCTTGGAGGCTTATCTGGCAATCTTCTTGGGATACTGTCTTACCTGTCAGTGACGTGTACATTTAATGAAATATACATATAACATATTAAAAAAAAAGACATGGTAGTTGAAATGAAGGAATATATAGTAGTATTATATTGTAAAAGAGAGGTCCTAAATTTAAAGGGTTCATGGCTTGGGACCATCATCTTTTATTAGAATGATAAAAGATTAATGCAATATAGACAACCCTATATTTGAGAATTGAGATTGAGCCCTATTTTGGGGAAAAGGACCAAGCTGGAGGATAATATTGGCAGCATCCACTCTTGTCTGTTTGGTCAAAATATTAAGAAACCGGTTTAACCCCCTATGAATGGAGTTACATATATGAGAGTATTTTACCTCTTAGTGGACCGATCCGGTACGAGCCCGGATTAGTCGGGGTGTGGTCAAGACTGATTGCACCGTATGATGGATCCGTCCTACTTGGATTAATTGGATGTGACATTCTTTTTCCTTTATTATATTCCCCATCACTTTTGCATTGTTTTCTTTTTTTCCAGTATTTTTTCTCAATCAATAAGATAGATAGACTGATGACGATCAACTAACTTATGACGAGAGATTCTGTATACACTCAATCAAATTGTTCTCGGAGGTAGGGATGCACGTTTGGGGAATGGGGATGGATATAGTTCCCCCTATCCCCATCCCCACTTCCTAGGCCCTTCCCCCATCCCCCCCCCCCCATTTCCCCATTTGGGGAAAATGGGGATGGAGATGTTTGGGGGGAGGTCCCCCCATCCCTATCCCCAGTTCCCCATTTTCCCCATTTTTCCCTGTTTTCTCGTATCATCGGTCCCTCATTTTCTCATTTCCCTATTTAACTGAAAATTATAAATTAAATTAAAAAAAAAACAAACATTTCATTACAAATAAAAAATAACAATACATTACAAATTCAACATAAAATGTTTCAAATAATTTAAATATATATTATAATTATATTTATATACTTTTAGAGGAAATGGGGAAATGGGGATCTCCATCCCCATCCCCATCCCCATCCCCAGTTCAATTTTATTGTGGGGGAAATGGGGAAATGGGGAAATGGGGATGGGGAGGGGTCCCCGGTTCCCATCCCCATCCCCATCCCCATCCCCATTTTAATTTGGGAATGAAAATCATCCCCATCCCCAACCCCAACCCCAACCCCAACCCCAACCCCAACCCCAACCCCAACCTTAACCCTAACCCCAATTCCCCATTTCTCCATTTCTCCATTTCTCCATTTCTCCATTTCTCCATTTTTCCTAAAATAAAATCCCCAAATAGGGATGGGGGTGCGGGAATTTGGGACCCCGGGGATTAATGTGCATCCCTACTCGGAGGCAATCTCCCTTCTCATTTTGACATACGGTCCTTCTTTAATTTTTTAGACATAATTCATACAACCACTTCTAAAATTATCATTTCTTCATTATTATTTTCATTATTACTTTTATATACCTCTTTTTTATTTTCTAAAATTTCATTATCGAACGTTTTTGTTTATATCATTATAAGTTCATTATATTTTATAAAATAATTATCTTCACGTGATTTGAAAAATATAATTAAAAAAATTAAAATTTCATTAAAATATCTGACAAGTTTTTTGTATTTTGATAATATCAATACTTAAATATACTCAAATGCATGTTGTCAAGTTTTATTGTAGTTTAATAATTTTAATTAATAATATATTTACTAATTTTCTTGTTAAAATAAATATAAAACAGAAATGTAGTAAATATTATTAAAACCGTTACCTTTGAACATTCTCATATCGATGATGGCAATTTGGTAAAAAGAAAAGGGTAATTTGGAAAGATGATAGTTGGATTGGATTATAAGCAACATGAAAAAACAACTCATTTTTTATGTTTTTTGTTGTTGTTGAAATATTACAATAATCTAGAATTTTAGGGAAGAGGATAGACTCAAATCCAACCGTATGGTGTAAGCGTGAGAGACAAATCATTAGAGTAACCTTATTTTGTCATGTCCAAAAAATTAAGAGTCAACTCGTGTCAAAAACTTAAAATGGGATGGGAGAATATCTTGGGATAGTGTATGAGCTAGACATGACCACGGTTCGTTTCGGTTCGAATTGTGGAATCGAACCGTAACGGTATGAAATGAACTGTAACCTTGGAACCGGTTCCGAAACCGCAAGCTAACCTTAAGGTTGAAGGTTCGATTTTGGTTCTCCTTTAACAAAAACAACGGTTCGGTTCCGGTTCCGGTTCCAGAATATATATTTTTAAGCTAAAATGTATAAAAAAATAGAACCGCACCGTCGGAACCGACAGCCCACGGTTCAGGTTCCGGTTCCGGTTCCGGTTCCGATTCTGGTTTCGGTTCCGATTCTAGTTTCGATTCCGATTCTAGCTCGGTTCCCAACCGAAACCGAAACTGAACCGAACCGGAACCGTGACCATGACTAGTATGAGCATACTAGCATCCCTTAACTTATGATTTTACACGATTGAAAGTGCTTGCCTTTTAATTTTTAGTTTTTTTTTTTAATATTTATGTACTTCTAAGAATTTGAAATATTTTATAAAAATGTGTGATGCTATAGATAATCCACCAAATATTTTTGTATGCTACAGTAATGTTATTATGGTTTAATATTAACAATATTCCCTCACCTTTGAACTATTATTGAATTTGTAGAAAAAATGCTTTTATTTCAAAAACACCCATTGTGGACTAACAAAAAAATGCTTTTATTTGATAAAATTCAAATGGCATAATGTTCAATTCATATAATTAAAACTTAAATAAAGATGTTTTAGACTTTTTAACATCAAAACTCAATCAATTGAACCATTTAATGCAAGTTCACAGGGGATGTTTCTGAAATAAATGTATTTTTATGAAAACATCCAATATTAGTTCTAAGGTGAAAAGAGGTCTTTAATACTAACCCTTATATGATTAATGACACTTTTATACTTAATTAAAATGATTATATTGGACAAAATAATTTCTAAACACATGATATACCAATTTGTAGACTCCGAATTTATTTCATCATCTCTTTTGTGTTTTAATTCAACGATTTGTTGTAGTGTCCACAATGCAATTAAGCTTTGAGTTCAAAAAATAGTCTTTAAATTATTATTTTTTAATAGTAACTAAAATGCATGACTATAGGTCAAACAGTAATGTTATGTATCACAACTCAAATCACAATAAAACATCACAACACACATGGAAACCTAACGTGGCAAAACTTACTCACCATTCAACCCATTATACACTTTAAATTTAATAAATTAATTTTAAACCCTTTATATTCTTATAATTTCCTTTTCACCCCAACACAAACACCAGTATAGGTATTTATATTCTTGAAAGAAACAAACACACTCTTCATCTTCCTCTCTTCAGCAATATTGCTTTTGAAAATTTGGTTTTTGAACGTCAACACTCTCCACCATTTTTCTGAAAAGTAGATCTAGACCATACCTCCACAAAAACCATAACTTTTGTGTTGTAGAATAAATTTGGGTATGTACAAATTTTCATTCCAGCATTTTCTACAATGAATTTGACATTTTTTTTTCAAACAAAATTAGTAGTTCAAATTATGCCTACAATGTGTTTGATGAATTGTTTGAAAGAACTATGCATTTCTTTTAGTGGAAAACTTGAAGAGTCTGAAGATTGTTTGATTTATTTTATTTTTCTTTTGTTCATGGACTTTTTTTTTTTGACAACTAATAAAGACAACAAGGAAGAGTGAACCACCACAACCGGAAGAGTAGCGGATCCTGCAGGGAAGAGTGAACCTACAGGGAAGAGTAGTGGATCATCTATAAAGAAACTTACAGCACATTATCCATTTTTAAGGTAATGTTTTACATATTAGTTTTAGTTTCATTCATAACTATTTTGAAGTTATTTTTTTAATTTATTGTTAAAAAAAATAAAAAAAATATTTATTGATTGGTATTTATTTTTAATTTGAATATATTAAGATGGATATGAAAATGGTTGAAACAAAATATTTATAAGACCCTTCCTTTGTTGTTGAGGTAACATTTTCAATATTACTTTCACTTTTTTTTTAATGAATTCTTTTACTCTTATTCATAACTATTTTAAGTTGTTATTTATTTTTCATTTGAATATTTTGGAATAGGTTTTGAATGAGGGAGAAGTAGGAAACATGTCCAATGGAGAAGAAAAAGTCAAGCTTGAGGTTGGTATGGTTTTTAATTTAGTACAAGAGTTATTCTAATATTATAAGATGTATGGAAATGAAATTGGGTTTCAAATAATTAAAAGAAGTTAAGCTAAGAATGACGATGGGGAATTGAAATTTGTCTCATATTCTTGTGCTTAATATGGGATATCAAAATCTAACTTAGTGAATGCTTTTAAATTATAACCAACCACAAAACTGGTCGTAAGGCTAGACTTGGTGCATCGATTTTCCCTGATGGGAAGTGGAGAATTACCTCAATTACTTTTGAACATAATCATGAACTCCATACTCCATGCAATGTTCGGTATATTTAAAGCAATAGAGTACTGAAGTCTTTTACAAAAAGAAAGCTAGAACTAAACGATAGAGCCAAAATAAGATTGAATAAAAAATTTAATTCATTTGTGGTTGAAGCAGGAGGCCAAGATAATTTACCATTTTTGGAGAAAGATTGTAGAAACTACATTGATAAGATAAGACGTTTACTGCTTAGAGAGGGTGATGCTACTGCAATCCAAAGTTATTTCTTAAAAATGCAAGGTGAAAATTAAAATTTTTTCTACACAATTGATTTAGATGAAGACTGTAGGTTAAAAAATGTATTATGGGTAGATGCAAGGAGTAGGAATACATATAAGGAGTTTGGAGATGTTATAACATTTGATTCAACATACTTAACAAACAAGTATGATATGCCATTTGAGACATTTGTTGGGGTCAATCATCACGGTCAATCAATATTGTTTGGTTGCAGATTAGTTTCAAATGAAGATACCAAGACATATATATATATATATATATATATATATATATATATATATATATATATATATATATATATATATATATACATGGTTTTTTGAATCTTGGCTTGCATGCATGTTAGGTTGTGCTCCAAAATCTATAATTACTGATCAAGTTAAGACCATGAAAAATGCTATTGAGGTTGTATTTCTTAGTACATGACATAGGTGGTGCTTGTGGCATATAATAAAGAAATTACTTGAAAAATTAAAAGGTTATGAAGAATATGAAAAGATGAAGTTTTTGTTGAAAAATATTGTTTACGAATCAATAACACTTGCTGAATTTAAAGAACGTTGGAGTATGTTCTTAGAGAATTTTCATGTTAGTAGCAGTGAATGGTTAAATGAATTGTATGTTGAAAGGCAACTTTAGGTGCCAACATTTGTGAAAGATGGTTTTTGGGCAGGAATGTCAACTACACAATGTAGTGAGAGTATGCATACATTCTTTGATGGGTATATTAATTCAAAAACTACCTTAAAACAACTTGTACAACAATATGAGAATGCATTGCGTGATAAGGTTGAAAAGGAAAAACATACAGATTTCAGTTCTCTAAATACATAGATTCATGTATTACTCATCATGCAATTGACAAACAGTTCCAGACTGTTTACACAAATGCAAAATTTAGAGAATTTCAACAAGAGGTGACTAGTAAATTATATTGTGAAGTATCTCTATCTCCAAATTATCTTTTGAGTGGAGATTTTGTTGTAAAGGAATATGTGCATTTTGGAGAGGATAAGCATCGGTTCGTTGATTTTATAGTGCACTTAAATGAGGTTAATTGTGAGGTTAATTGCAATTGTCGGTTGTTTGAGTCTAAAGGTATATTATACTGACATGCAAATGCAATTGCAGTTCTTATTCATCATGAAATTTTTTGTGTCCTGGACAAGTATATCTTGAGGTGTTGGAGAAAAGATGTGAAAAGATGTCATACTAAGGTGAAAATAAGTTATGACAACTGGGATATCAAACCTGAAGGACAACACTTTGATAAGATGTGTAATTCATTCTATGAGGTGGCAGTGAAAGTGCCCTAAGAACGTGTGTCTATAACCTAGAGGGGGTGAATAGGTTTTAATTAAGTCAATTACCAATTTTTCTTGATTAATCAATATTCAAAATTCATCCAATAAAACAAACATACAACATCAAGTGTAAAGTGCTGAAATACAAACAACACAAGATGTATGCTTGGAAACCCTCCAAATGGGAAAAATCACGGGCTGTTAAGTGCGCCACACTCGGTTACAGAAATCCACTATATGAATAAAAGGTTGCACCCTCAAGTGATACTCGGACTCTCACTCTCGGCAACCTCAGGCTATAGACACCGCCACTCACCTCTTTTGGTTCAATCCCTAGTGATATCCCCTGATCCACTACTCTTGGCGTAAGCACCTCTTACTCTACCCCTCGGGCCTTTTACAGTGGATACCCGACCAATTGATTGCCAACCTACCCTTGGTTGCAAGGCTTCTCTTGCTTGTGCAACTTCACACCGAAGCCACAAGACTTTGACTCAATGAAGAGTATATGGTCTAAGTGTATATATGATATTATGCTCAAATGCAATTATGTGTAAGACAAAACACAAAATGCTTAACTAGATGTAGATAATGCAATTAAATATCCTAGTTATCAAACAATGCCTACATGCCCATACCAAAGACTCAATTAGATGTGTAGATAAAATCTAACAACCTAATTGTCAATAAAAGTCCAACCAACACAAGTTGTCACAACAAATAATCAAGGGCAATTTTGCAATCGAGAAATGCAATCAATGAGGCATACACATAAATGTTCATAAACTAGACTAGATGCACAAAGTCAACCTAATCATCAATTATGTATACATGAACATTCATGGATTAGCTATTTAGGAATAAATGACCTAATAATGCAAGCTATCAAAATACAAACCCAAACATGTCATAATTTCAATAAATATGCAATTAATATGAAGAAATGCTAATTTAAGCAATAAATGACATGTCTTGGTAAGCTAGAACAATAATGAACAACAATGGTGGTTCTACTTATCAATCAATAAAAACTCATGCTTGGAATGATGCTTGAATGCAAGATGAAGATGAAGATGAGTTTGGGGTTTGGAGATTGAAGAGTCAAATAACAAAGCTTGAAGCTTTCTCTCTCTAATGGAGGTTCTCTCACTCTAAAGATGGGTTCTTTAAGCTCTAAGAAGGCAAGGAAGAAGAAGAGAACATATATAAATAAGCCCTACACTAAACGGCATCATTTTGGACTTGGGAGACAAAGTCCCGCACGACCGTTGTGTGTGTCGCGGCCTAGGCAAGTGTCCAGACCACGGTCTGTGTAGCAAGGCATGGCTGGACATTACCGCTGCCTAGGTCGCTGGCTAGGCATGGCACCAACAGCTGTCTAGGCAGCGGTACACGCTAGACAGCACAACAGCTCGAGCTTCGAGCGACCCAAAACATGACCAAACAATATCTAAACCTTTCATATAATATACAGTTAGAAAGGTATGGAAGTCTACTTTCTACTACAATTTACAAAAAATGATTTGGATGTCTGTAGAAAAAGTTATGGTAATTTTAGTAATCAAAGGTCAAAAACGGACAACATCAGAGATGCCCGGTTTTTGTGGTCACTTTGGAGATTTCAAAACCAATCCAAACGGTCATAAAATATTACGAATAATATACTGGTTGGAAAGGTATGGGTGTCTAGTTTGTACATAAATTTTTAAAACTCATTTTGAATCATTTTATAAAAATATATGGTCACAAGACCATACAAAGGTCAGTTTTAAAAAATATTAAATCATTGAAATACACTCTTTTAAACTAGAAACCTTACTCCATATAACCAAACCAAGAGAAGAATGAGACCTTCTCATATGGTCACTTAATGCGCTAAAACAAGCACACCATCGTGCAAGTGCAAACACAACATAATACCACACTTAAATCTACAAATGAAGTGCAAGTGTGATTGTGAAGAGATGCACACATATAAACAATACCAACACAAATGCAAGATCAACAAAGCATGCATGAGGTGTGTGTGTGCACCTAAACTCTTCAAGAGGAAAAGTCAAGTGAATATACATTTTGCTCTTGAAGTCATGGAGATGCTTGGAAGCTTGCCAATGAGGACCTAAGCTACCCATTACACAATCATCCTCAATGTGGTGTGGTTTGTCATGAAATAAACCAATCATAAAATCAAGGTCTTTACAGGCAGATTTGGCAACAAATAATGAGGAAATATTTTGTATGGTGATGGAAACAATAGACTGTTTGAAAGCAAAATTAACACTTGATCGGAGTAGTTGTGAAAGTAGTCAATGTTGTGCTAATTTGATTACAGATGCAATGGGAAATAAGGATCTTAACAATACTTTAAATGAAAAAAGAAACATTCTTACTCCGCGAGTGGTTAGAAGTAAAGGTCGTTCTCTTTATAAGCGAAAACAATCCAAAGTTGAGCAAATTATTCGGAAGAAGAAAGACAAATAAAGATAGAAGAAATTGGCAAATGACAATAACTGTTTGAAGGTATATATTAAACTTCAATAAACTTTTTGAATACTTTATTACTATATATCGGCTAATTCTGTGAAGTTACCAAGACTATGTGGATGCTAATTTGATCGTTTTCTATTTGTTTCAGGTTTATGGACAAGAATATGGGGAACCTGATTTTATGTGTATTTTTGAAAATCATTTTGAGGTATGTTTTTATTTTTATACGATTTCTTTTTAATTTTTACTGTACATGTTTTTTTTAATAAAATTTTTGTTTTTTTTTTTTTTACTTTAGGGTCATCGATATATATTATTGAGGGATACACATAATGTAATTACTATATCTAAAAATGCATATTTAGGAGTGCAAGCCATCGATGGAAACACTAGTATCGAAAAAGAAAAAAAGTGTACGAGTGTGTATTTCAACTTTGAATATCATTGAACTTTATCAATTAATCTTTTTTTTTTACAACCAATTCATAATTATTCACTTCAATTTTGTTTTTGTAGTGTGTACAGGACAATCAATATGTAAGATTGCAAGAAGATGAACAAGAAGTGTGACATTTTGCATATTACAATACATGAGAATGAGGAAAATTTTATTTCTTTGCTAGAATAATTTTTTATTTTCTTTTCTTTTCAACTTTTTGAGAATGTATGTTGTATCATGACATTTTCTCAAAATGATGTTTGTCCGAGAATGTATACTGTATCATGACATTTCAATTTATTGACTGAGTGAATTCACTATCTGAAATGTTATTGACCTGTCCAAACCATTGGCATCTCGTTGACATCCCGTCATGAACAATTATTTTGTTGCTTGAACGATGTTATTAAAGCATCGCTACTTGTGTCATGAATGTGTATATCATTGTTGTTGAGTGAATGATATTGATCTATTTGACCATTTGCAGGAAAGATATATACAAGTAAAATCTGAAACTTTGACAAATCATTTTCGATAATCATACATGTTTAAAAAAAGATGAAAAATTTACCCAGTAGAAAACAAGGATTAAAGATATATATATATATATATATATATATATATATATATATATATATATATATGTGTGTGTGTGTGTGTGTGTGTGTGTTTGCAGGAAAGATATATACAAGTAAAATCTGAAACTTTGACAAATCATTTTCGATAATCATACATGTTTAAAAAAAGATGAAAAATTTACCCAGTAGAAAACAAGGATTAAAGATATATATATATATATATGTGTGTGTGTGTGTGTGTGTGTGCGCGCGCACGCGCGTGCGTGTGGAATAAACTAAATTGTGACAGTCCATCTGCACCAGTGCCTCTTGAAAGCAACAACATTAGCTGCTTTAGGAGCATACACAACAGAAACCAGCAAAAAAACTAACAACTCAAGAATATCATTAATAATCACACCAGCATCAGAAAAAAGGGTCATTCCACTTGTAATCATCTCCACCAACTCTTTGGCATCAGACTCCACCACATGACCTCCAATATTCCATGACCTCCAATCCATCCAAAAACCATTTGAACATTATCCATCAGCAGTTCAATACACATCAATATGTCACAACACCACGAAACCGCCCAATAGCAGCAGCAACAACAACAAAAACAATAACAAAAACTCTCTCGTCCTCACCACCACTGTTGCCTCCTTATAGTCGTGGCATTACTAGTACTAGTACTTGTGTTATTCATCATCGCGGTCGTTCTTGCATGGACTGTCTTCAAGCCAAAAGCCCAATACTCAAATCCAAAAAAGTTGTGGTTCGCTCCTTGCCTCTCGTTTCCTAACATCGATTTCCAAATCAACATATCCGGGTCTGATACCGGCCAGAGTATCCACTACTCTTCCTTGTAGGCTCACTCTTCCCTACAGGATCCACTACTATTCCGACTGTAGTGGCTCACTCTTCCCTGTTGTCTTTACTGCTTGTCACAAAAAAAAAGTTCAAGAACAAAAAGAAAAAAAAAACACTCTTCTGACTCTTCAAGTTTCCCGCCAAAAGAAATGCGTAGTTCTTTCCAACAATTCATCAAACACATTGTAGGCATAATTTGAACTACTAATTTTGTTTGAAAAAATGGTAAATTTTATAGTACAAAAGTTGTGCCTCCCCAAATTTCATAGTAGAAAATGTTGGAATGAAAATTTGTGCATACCCAAATTTTTTCTGCAACACAAAAGTTTTGATTTTTGTAGAGGCTTGGTGTGGAACATGTTTCCTACTTCTCCCTCATTCAAAACCTATTCCAAAATATTCAAATGAAAAATAAATAACAACTTAAAATAGTTATGAATAAGAGTAAAAGAATTCATTAAAAAAAAAGTGAAAGTAATATTGAAAATGTTACCTCAACAACAAAGGAAGGGTCTTATAAATCTTTTGTTTCAACCATTTTCATATCCATCTTAATATATTCAAATTAAAAATAAATACCAATCAATAAATATTTTTTTTATTTTTTTTAACAATAAATTAAAAAAATAACTTCAAAATAGTTATGAATGAAACTAAAACTAATATGTAAAACATTACCTTAAAAATGGATAATGTGCTGTAAGTTTCTTTATAGATGATCCACTACTCTTCCCTGTAGGTTCACTCTTCCCTGCAGGCTCCGCTACTCTTCCGGTTGTGGTGGTTCACTCTTCCTTGTTGTCTTTATTAGTTGTCAAAAAAAAAAGTCCATGAACAAAAGAAAAATAAAAAAATCAAACAATCTTCAGACTCTTCAAGTTTTCCACTAAAAGAAATGCATAGTTCTTTCAAATAATTCATCAAACACATTGTAGACATGATTTGAACTACTAATTTTGTTTGAAAAAAAAAGTCAAATTTCATAGTAGAAAATGCTGAAATGAAAATTTGTACATACCCAAATTTATTCTACAACACAAAAGTTATGGTTTTTGTGGAGGTATGGTCTAGATCTACTTTTCAGAAAAATGGTGGAGAGTGTTGACGTTCAAAAGCCAAATTTTCAAAAGCAATATTGCTGGAGAGAGGAAGATGAAGAGTGTGTTGTTCGTTTCTTTCAAGAATATCAATACCTATACTGGTGTTTGTGTTGGGGTGAAAAAGAAATTATAAGAATATAAAGGGTTTAAAATTAATTTATTAATTTAAAGTGTATAGTGGGTTGACTGGTGAGTAAGTTTTGCCACGTCAGGTTTCCATATGTATTGTGATGTTTTATTGTGATATGAGTTGTGATACATAGCATTACTGATAGGTCAAAATATTAATAAATCAAATAAAAACTTGAGTTTTAAAACAAACAAGTCAAATTGAAATCAAACAACCATTACAGAACCACTTTTCTCTTTAGAATTAAGTGTTGGCAAAAAATGAGTGTCTAAAGAAATAATTTTAGGATAAAATGGAGTGTTTTTAATTATTATTTTAAAATTTAAGCGTTAGGTGGTAGTATATGCGGGTTCAAAAATTATATAGTACTTTGTTTAGGGTGCAATTCTCAATCATAGGAACACTAATTTGGTATTGATTGAGTTGACTATTTTCTCATTAATGGTGTTGTGAATAACTATCAAAGAGTTGACTAATCTCTCATTAATGATGTTATGAATGACCATTAAAGAGTTGACTAATCTCGCATTAATGACGTTGTGAATGACCATCAAAGAGTTGACTAATCTCTCATTAATGAGGTTGACTCTCTCCATTAATGACATTGTGATTGACCTTTATTAAGGTTGAAGGGTACTGTAGGCTTCGTTCCTTTGGACGCGGTCTTGTTTTAGGTTGGCTCCATGGCGCGTCGGTCTCTTCTTTCTGGACAATCATTCCATTGAGGTACTGGAACCTTTCTACCATTGTTTTCCATTCTGGATGGGTGGGAGGTGCTTGGAGGATCGGTTCAGGATAGGTACCACGGTACTAGGGTATCTGGTAACTGGTGTCGTTGTACCAGGTAACCGGTGTTGTGGTATCGGTACTCTTCGGTACCAAGGAAATGACATGTTGTGGCATCGAGACTCTCCAGATCATGGCATCAGTTTTTCTCGATACCGGGGAAGCAGGATGGTCCCGATCCAGGTCCTATCAGATATCAACCTGATGGAAAATTATTCTTTGGATCCCTACCAAAAAAGGTTGTTAACACTTACAAATGTAGGAATATGTGTTGAATATTTGTAAACCAGAGCAGATATATATAAGAGAATATCCATAAAAGCTATACCTTCCTAATACAAATCCAGCTGCTATTTGATTTGAGTTATCTGAGAAATTAATTTTTCTTATGGCTTCAAGCAGATCTGAAACACAAAAATAAAGAACATGAAAACTTGCAATACCCTACTTATGGGTAACCATATAATAACAATATAACTGTGAAGACAACAAAATTATTTAGCTCAGAACAGATTTCTCATATGTCACGGTGATGTCTCTTCTCCGGCTCGTAAACTACCATTGTCGAACAAGAACCACCATCGCCTGTCGTCGCTAGTTCTCGAACTCTCGCCTCTCTCTGTCTTTGTTTTTTTTTTTCTATTATTAACAATGAGACAATAGACAACAGGGAATATATATATGTATATAATCAAGGCAATCTTGTAATGTTTCCCTTATATAATTTAATTTAAAAAAAAAAATCATTTTAAAGGGCACTTTAGTAACTTTATCTTTTTTTGGACATTTTTACAAGTTTTTTCATGAGGGGACAATTTTGCTTCACCCCCCCCCCCCCCCCCTCAAAAAAAAAAAATTGAAAAACTTCATTTTTGTTCAATAAATCTCTGAAATAACAAACATAACCCAAAAGTTTCGGAAACTATGAAATAAATCTAGAAAATACCCAATAACTCTTAGACGGATATTTTTGAGACTGATTTTGTAGTTTTTGAGGCTTTTGGGGTATTTTCGAGACTTATTGGGTATTTTTATAATTTTTGAGATTTCTTGGACTTTTTTATAAATTTTGAGTCAAAAATTATAAAAATGTCCAATAACTCTTGAAAATAAAAAAAAAACACCCAATAAATCTCGAAAATATCAATCAAGTCTCAAAAATACTTTGAAAGTTCCGAAAACTACAAAATAAGTCTCGAAAATACCCAATAAGTCTTGGACCGATAATTATTGGGTATTTTCAAGATTTTTTTGTAATTTTTGAGACTTTTAGGGTATTTTAGTAATTTCTAAGATTATGGATTAAAGTAAAATTTTCCAATTTTGATATATTTTTTTAATTTTTTCATTATCTTCTTCATCGACCTTCGTTGGAGATCAATTTCAATCTCCATTCAAGATCGATTTTGACCTCCATATAGGTCAATTAGACCTCCACGATGGCCAAACAACTTTGACCTCCAATGGAGCTCTATTTCTACATTCGATCTCCAATGGAGGTTGAACGAACAGACCTCCATTGGAGGTTGATTCGACCTCTAATGTAGTTTAATTTTGACCTCAAATAGAGGTCCAACGAAAAAGATGAAGAAGATCAAAAAAATTAAAAATATTGGTAAACTCAAAAGTAAAAAAAAAAAAAAAAATCAAAACTTTAGAGATATTTTTATCCTTTCATCATAATATGTATCAGTTAAACTCAAATTATTAAAGTAACAATAGTCTTGCAACCCCACTTTAAAATAGTGATAAAACCTCTTATTTATCCTCGTGTTTGCATGAAAAATTACTTATATGATGTATTTTTCTTAGTTGGCATTGTATCATTTTATAAGCATCATTTTTATTTGACAAGTTATATGAAAGAGGAGTAAAACTTGTGTAGAACATACCATCGTCTAATAAAATTATATCATATTTTAAATTTTAAAATATATTTTTATATTTCCAATATAAATGCCGACAATTCTGTTAGACCCAGACCACATAAGTTTTTCTTCTAAAAAAGAGAGATAAGATAGACCAACCAAAAAAACCCCACAAGTTGTATAATTAGATAAGTTGCTATAGGGTAACAAATGAAGATTGGACACCAAAACTCTTTTTTTTTTTTTTTCTTTTTTTTCAAAAAAGAAGATTATGTTTATTCAACGACAAAATCATAGAAAGTGATGTAAAGAGTAAGTGGACATCGGGAATATGTGATAAATCATCAGATGTAAAGAAACCTTTAACAAAGTTATTAAGTAAAACGATTTATTTTATTTTATTTTTTTACAAAATTACTTGAAATTTTAAAACCATTCCCATGCTTAATAACCATTTTTTATTGTAAGAAAATCTATTATTCACACCACTGCCCACGTGGCTCGGTAGTACTACCGTTCATCCAACCTTGTAATGTCTATATTTGAGAATAATATATATCTCACAGCTATATTATATTATGGGATCGAGTTGTATACAAAATCTGAATTTAATTTAATAATTAAAAAAATCCACTTTCTCTAGCTGATTACATATGATAATGATGGAAATAAACCTATAACTAAATATAGGGCCGGCCCCATGGATCCAGCAAACCTAGCATTTTGTTATGACCCCAAACTGACTCAATTTTCTTCTTTATCTTTAGTGTCTTAGAATCTAATATATTTATAAATAAACAGGGTCTAAATAAAGACTTGGTTCGACCCAATATGGTAATAAAGCAATTCAATTAAAAACAAAAAATCAGCCCCACAATCCAAATGTCCAATTAACTTACTCCTTGTGATTCATTAATTCTGATTTCTAAACACCACTAATTTATTTAAAACAAAAATAAAATTTTTTACTCACTTTACTTACTATTTCTGTTTTTTGGTCTTTCATATATATATATATATATATATATATATATATATATATATATATATATATATATATATGGTTTGCTTCGTTTTGATTCTGACTTACTCCTTCCTGCTTTGTGTTAGTGTGTTATTCTTTGTCAATATTAAAGAATTGAAGATTTAAATGTATGATTTTTATTTTCAATTAATTTCTATATAATGATTTTGATTCAAATTTTAATTATTTATTTTATTTACAATAGTAGAACAGTGTGTGTTGTATTCTATGTAATGGCTGAATAGGTTTAAATTAATTTAGGTTTAAATTAATTTAGGTTTAATTTTTTTCCCTAGTTCTTCTAAATACTACCGAAATAATTCATCATGTAATATAGTCATGTAGATTACGGTCTTACGGGTGCTATTTTGAATATTCTAGCTTTGATTCTTTTAATCTTTTTGCATAGTCTCAGGTCTTTTTAGTAAGCTGAAGAATATTGTTCCAAAGTCTATTTTAACCTTTATTGTTCCAATTATAATTGCTACTACGGAGAGCAGCTTTTTAAAGTTGAAGTTGATTAAAAATTATCTTCTGTCAACAATGTCACAAGATAGATTGAGTGGATTGACTATGTTATCTATCGAGAAAAAAGTGTTGATGGAAGTATAATTAGTAAATTTGTACTTCATAAAGTAAGAAGAATAGAAACGTAAACAATGTTTTGTTTTTATGTTTTTAGATATGATAAATCTTTTTTGTTTTAATTTATATGGAATATAATGTATTTGGTAAATGAACCATTATTTATTTATTTATTTAATTAATTATATAGGGTCTAGATTTCTGTTAATATCATAAAATCGTTCGGGCTCTAAAATGTCTGGAGACGACCCTGACTAAAAACAAGAGGAAGGTTGTTATCCCAAGCCTATGAAAACGAAAGCAGAGAGAGAGAGAACTGCTTTTTTGATTTTTGTTGATGATATTGTACATATGTATAATGAACAAAAATACAAAGCTCCAATAACCCAATAATTGCATTTGAAGGAGGAACTACTTCAATTGAAATTTTCAATGGAGTTTCAAGAGACCAATTTCCCTGGCCAGCCTTAGAAACAAAAAGCACATGTAAATAGCCAAAAGCCCAGATCCCAGAAATCTATCAAGCTTCATGTTCTTCCTTGGCAATATCACTAGTGCCCACAGCAAGCCTCCCATCAGAAACCCTAGGGTTTCATACAGAGAATTGTCACTTGGGATGACATAAGAGGATGGATATTCTGATGATGATGAGTAAACTAGTGATATCCCTAGACCCACCAAAGTGTTGAACATGGCACCAGCATAGCAGCCTGATATGGCAATTTGGGCCCCATCTGGCCCACCATTCACGGCCATAGCAACATTGGCTACCAAATCTCCAATTGAATTACCCCAAGCTAGGACAGTTAGCCCCAAAACTGAAGGGCTTATTCCAAGTATATTCCCTACTGAAACCAACAAAGACACCAATTCATCTGCTGTAATATAGGTCCATGTCACACTCATTAAAAACCCACCCGCCAACCAAGGGAAAAGACACCTACTTGGTGGGGCTGTTTTCATGGTTGTAACAAAAGCAAGATTTCCAAGAAAAATTGAAATCAACCCTGCTACCATGTAAGTCATTAAGCTGCTCCTTGATAAACCAAGCATGTGGTGATGTTGTTTTTCACTCTGTTGTTGTGTGTTGTAAAGTGTTGCAAGTAAAAGTGGTGCAAGTGTCACTGAAAGCACTGCATATGGTTTGGACCAATTCTCTTCACTAACAACAGGAATGGTCAATCTTCTCGGCAGGTACAGAGGCAATTCAAGAACATTTAGAATCTTGCCGGAGTAGTAACAAAAAGATGAATCAAGATTGAACCACCTTACACTACTTTGCTGATCATGATCTTCAATTCTGATGTTTTTTGATTTCAAAATTGGTTTCTCATCATCCACATAACCAAGTAGTGGTATACCAATCTCTCCAAAATCAACCTGACTATTCACAAAGAAAGCATTCTTTGGAATTGCAAATAGGTCAATTTTCCTCTCTTTGTTCTTGTAGTAGAAATGTGAGGCAGAGACTACAGAGACATATACTATGTAAATAGAAACAAAAGAAATGGCACCCCAGAAGTTGAGTTTCCCAATAAGAATGATCAAGAGAAGAGAAAAGAGAGTGAACACAAAGAAGAGCAAATCTCTAATGAAACTATTCCTATCAACTGAAATCTGCTTGGGACTTATAACTATGCTCATAATACCAACCACAACACAAGACACAAAAAAGGCACCACCCAAGATGGTATTGAAGCCAACATCTCCATCACCAGATTTTGTGAAGGAAGCAATACTAGAAAAAACATCAGAAGCCCCATTTCCAAGGGAGAGAAGTGTAATTCCTGCTATGGTTGGAGGGAGTTTCAGGATTTTAGACAAGCTCTCTAAAGATGAACAGAAGTATTTTGCAGCTGTGTTGCCTAATACATAGAACAAAACAAGAAGCCAAAGAAGAAGAAAAGCATAACCAGGTATTGGGAATTTGCCACAAGTGCAATAAAAGATTTCGAGATAGTTTATGTAACCTTTTTGTTTGCAACCAATATGTGACTTGACATATATGCACTGAGATTTGTAGTCAGTATAGTCATGGATGCCGGTGCAGCCTTCGCTGTCTTCGTTGTCGTTGATGCCCTCAGAAACTGAGTACCTGGTGGTGGTGGAGATGGTTGTTTGGTCAAGAAAAGTTGTGGTTAAGAGTTGGAAAGTGAGGAGGAAGAGGAAGGATATGTTGAGGAAAAGTGAGAGGTTCCTTGATTGAGAAAAGGAGCTGAGGCTGGCCATTCACAGAAGCTTTGTAGAGGGTTAGGTGCTAAAGTTGCAGATATTGAAAACAAATCTCCATGGAAGAGTTTTGAGAATTCTCGCGGGGAATGAGTTGTCTTTTTGGTGGCTTAGTTGTCTGTGGAATGTGGATACAAATATAAAAGTACATCAGAAGAAGAAGCAAAAACTGAATATAACTGTGGAAACAAGCAAGATGATATTATACAAATGATTGACTGTATAAATTATTTAGAGGCCATGCTATATATATATATATATATAATAGGTATTGTAGTAGTATTGATATGTAATTATGTATCGCGAATGCTATAGTTGTAAATTTCTATGTTTTGGTTGCATTTTTTACTCTAGGTTTGTTGCATACCAATAGAGACGGAATCAGAATTCTTTGTTTGGAGAGGTAATTGCATAAATAAATAAATAAATTAGGAGATCAAATTCGTAAAGAAATAAAATTTAATGGCAAATTTTAAAAATTTAAAGAGTATATTATTTTTAAAAATAAAATTGAGGTACGGGTAGGGGGCATGTCCCTTGTGGGCCCCCTTCCTTTACCAGTCACCACTGCATACAAACTTGCTTCCTTTTTTTTTTTTATCCCTTATCCACCACTACATACAAACTTATACACATCAAAGTTCAAATATGAGTCCCTCCGCTGCTGCATAGTGCATACAAATTACCTTCTTTTTTTTAAAATCTTATTTTGTATATGTACATCGAAGTTAAATATGGGCCCCTCCCTCCTGGCCCCTTCCCTCCACCACTGCATACTAACTCAAGTTTTTTTTAACCCTGTACATCAAAGTTGAAACCGCAAACGCTAGAATTGTATATCTTGTACCGATACTTGACTTTCACTTGATATATATTGTAGCTATTCCCATTACTTACATTACAAAATAGACTGAGCCTAATTTGAAAAACAAGAACCAATGAAATGCATAACGAGTTTGGAAACAATATTTTCAAACCATATAATCATAAACAGATAAGGACTTGAAAATCAACATCATTAGTGGATGTATAGATAATATAACATCAACTATAGGGTCTTTCTCTAGTCATATTGAATCTAATTTTTATTCGAGCAGTGACATTTACACCCCTATACTCCTTTCGTAATCACACGCCATTAAAAATTAAATATATATATTGTAAATAAACCCATTTAGTGGTAAAAATATCCTTTCTTTATTTTTATAGCATTGTATTTTTGTAACTACATTCCACTGCCCACCTACACCTATTTGATTATCTAATCACTTTAGTGTTATTTTATTTTATTTTAAAAAAATATTCTATTTTAAAAAAATATTCTATTCAACTTTATTATATATACAATCCCGATAAGTGATCGGATATAATTCTAGTGTTTATGTCGACGGCAGAGAGCTCCACGACCATCTCACCGAGAGCAATAGTCTAGTTTTCCCCACAAACGGTCTTACCTCAACGACCTAAACATGGTACTCACTTATAAAGATATATCAGAGATGGGTGGAGATCTTAAGCCAAATCTGTTCTGATATGCAGGATCCTCATCGGAGGCAAACATAGAGCATACTTGGATTTTGAAGAACCATAGATCTAGACATAGGACCTTCTGAAGATTAGGATGAAAGAAATTTAGAAAGCCATATGAAAACAAACACTCAAATTTTATTCTTCTATGATTTTCTGATACCTTTACAAAGAGAGCATCACTTCCTTATATAGGGGTAGGAAGCTCTCGAAAGATCAGGCCCAAGCGTGTGGCCGGCAAACACATCTTACAAAAGATAAGGCCAAAGTTGATGGTCGACACACAACAATGGTCGCTGGCATCAGTCTGTAGGATATGTAAAGGGGCGGCTTTTGAGAAACTTCTTTTAGATGGGCAATTGCCTCAGAATAAGAGGTATCTCACTGAGGAGGGTTCTTTTTGAGAAGTTTGGACAAGGTTACGGTGTAGCGACTTACTTGAGGAATAAAATCTCTAATATAATTGACGATGCCGAGGAATTGTTGAACCTGTTTCTGAGAAAGGTTCAAATCAGGGAAGGCGATGAGCTGTTTTACCAGATGAGGTCCAGGGAGATAGGACCCATCTTTTATTTTCATGCTAAGGAACTCAATTTCAGTAACACCAATTGAGCTCTTTTTGTCGGATAGCATGATTCCAAACTGATCAATGATTTGGTGGAATTGTTACAGGAGCTTGTTATGGGATTCTTTATCTGATGAGAAAAGCAGGATGTCATCGATGTATAGCAGGGCAGAGTGGAGGATAGGACGAAAGATCCTAGTGATGGCTTTCTGGAAAAGTGAAGAAGCGGTTTTCAGGCTAAAAGGCGGAACTGTCCATTGGTACTGGGTATTTGGGAGGCAGAAAGTTGTTTTATATCTTTCATCAGGATGGATACCGATTTACCAGAAGGCTCCTTTTAAGTCGAACTTGGAGAAAACAGTAGCGTCAGGGAGCTGGGAAAAAAACGTGTTGGCTTTGGGGATTGGAAACTTGTCATCGAGGAGGAAGAGGTTGAGAGGCTTGTAATCAATAACTAGTCTCTTCTTTCCTCTGAGTTGTTCTGACCTTTTTTCAACATAAAAAGCCTAGCAAGCCCAATGAGAGGAGGTAGGCTCTATCAAGCCTTGTCGGAGGAGTTCCTTTCATTCTTCAGTTACTAAGGAGAGGTCTGAGGGAGACATTCCCGAATGGGTGGCTTTTGTTGGCTTGAAATCTTCGTTAAGTTTGAAGGGAAGTCTGATGAAAAAATCTGGATTTTTCCACAGGAGGTGTGGGTGTTTGAAGTCTGTATGGTTGTTGGTACAAATCCTATGAGCTTTTCTTGTATCTACTGGAAGTCGGGATTGATAACAGAGAGAGGGAAAATCTTGGGTATGTTGATGAAAGGTTTGAATTCTCTTTTGAAACGAATTTCGATAGGGAGGATTCTGATAGCTCTGGATTGACTGTAGATATCCCAACCGATTAGAATATCATTGTCAGAAAGGGGTGTTCCAATGACCTGAGTCCAGAGGGTGTATGAGGGGAAGAACTATATACCAATCTTATGTTTAGAAATTAAGTTGGTGACAAAGATCTTTCCATCCGCTGCTAGGAACTCATTTCTTTCTTCTTACCAGGCTTCTGAGGGTAGGACCTTAGGATTCATCATTGAGGAATGTGCTCCAGTGTCGAAATTGGTAATGACTGGGACTGGCTTGGAGTACTTTGTTGTTAAACCCTGGACCTGGACCTGAACCTGGGGGCCTGTACTATCATTGCTTGTTGCTTGATAGGCTTCTGAAGAGGAATCTTGATCTGTATAATCCGTGAATTCTGAGAGTGTTCTGGAGTCGTCTGAGTCTTGGATCATGAAAGAAGTCAGTTGGTTGACATCTTCTTGTTCTGAGAAAATAGATTCAATGTCTGCATCAGAGGGGATTTCATCAGCAACCTGTCTAAGCTGTTGGATGAGCTTTGCTGATTTTTCCCTTTTATTAGGGCACTGCTTGGCATAGTGGCCCTCTTGTCCGCAGGCAAAACACTTGTTGGATTTGTTCCAGGACCTTTTTGCCTTCTTTCTGTAGTATTTATACTTCCTATTCTTTTTGGGGTTTGAGAAATTCTTTTCTTTTCGTGGTTGGTTCCTGAAAGGTCATCTTCTGTAGAATCTGTTGGCTCTACAGTTGCAGTGTTCTGTGGACTTGCATTTGAGGTGGTATGAATTAGGTAATTTGCAGTACCTATCATACTTTCTTCCTTCTTTGATCATTTTTGCGAAAACCCTCTGTGTGGCACAGAGTTTGTCCAAGGCAGTGTGGGTGAACATGTGTATTTCCCCTAGAGAAATGTCTCGTAAGCTTCTGCCTGAGAGTTCAATTAAACGTTGCAGTTCTCCTTGAAGCTCTGTATGGAGGGAGTTCAAATACACCTGTCTTAAGGTTTCATCGTTGATTCCGCCAAGAGCATGGTACCTAAAGGACATGTGTCTGTAGTGGTAGTCTATGTCCCTTTTGTCAAGTGAACAGCACCGCATTTTGAAGAATTCTTGTCTGGTCTGTTTGTAGAGTTGAGAGGCATCTCTGAGGAATTCTCGGAAGACGATTCCCATTGCTTGGGATACAGAACCACATCGGACTAGCTGTAATTGTCTGTATTCTCTGAGAGCTTGATACCAATCACTGAGAGATCTAGTGAACCTGGAGATTAATTCTCTCAAGATGGATTCTGTGTCATTTTCTCACTTTGCTGTCTGCAGGTCGAGCAAGATGCTCATTTCTGACATTCTTATTCTCCATTGGTGGAGAGCTAGGTCATCAAAATTAAACCATGAGCCATTGGTAGGTTTCTGATGAGGGGCCTGGGCCCTGGGCCTTCGTTCTGGTGGCCCATCAACCATAGGAGCAGGTTCTTCAGAGGTTTCACCTAAATATTCAGACGTATCAATCGTTTGAGTGGATGGTTGTGGATCAGCTCTGGTTGCTAGGAAAATCTAAGAAAGATCTACTAATGCATCTTAGTCTGAGTAATCTGCATGGTCTGAAGATTTTGGGGAATATGTTTCCCATGAAGAGGAGGACCCATAAGAGGATTCTGTGGGTTCTGTGGGTTCTGTAGGTGTATTGGAGGTTTCTGTAGAAGAGGTTTGGTCATACGGAGAGAGGAATTGATGACAGGCTGCATAGAAAGCATGCATATGGTAGTCTGGTGCTTTCTTTTTTCGGAGAGAGGATCTTTTTATCCTGCTTGAATATGGCTTGTCTGGTTGTGAAGATAAAGGTGGATATTTTCTGAAGAGATCTCCAGTTGATTTGAAAAACTGGGTATGGTCAGGGGGTTTGGAGGGAGGAGGTGGAGATTGAGTCGGGAATATCAAGGATGGAGTATAGGGATGTGGTCTTGGGATATGAGGTGTACTGGTGAAATGATCACAAGTTATCTGGTCTAATTGATCCTTGAGTTGTCTGATTTCTCTTTCTTTGCTGTCAAATTCAGGACTAAAATACCCTTGATTGATATATTGGTGAAGGTCAACATCTAATCTAGCAACCCTTGATTGCAAATATGTATACATGTTGCGAGAGTCGAATCTAAATGTTGGAGATAAAGATCATGTTGGGAAACATGGTGTGAGACTTGGTCAATCTTCTGATCAATAGAGTGAAGCATTCTATTCTGGACTGTGGTGTTACGGGTGTGCCAGTTGAGGACTTATTCGGCCTGGGAAGTATTTGAGGGAACCATCATGGTGGACCTCAGTAGTTTGGATGAAAGGCCTAGAAAATAGTTTCCTTTCTGGGTTTGAGGAAGATTCCAGAGGTGAAAAATCCTTATCATAACTGGAAGCCATGAAGCAAGGAATGAGAGCCGGAATAGAAGGTAGGATTCTTTTTGGTTCTTCTGGCTCATCTGGAAGTAATCATTCAGCTTTCAAGATTTTGAGAACTCTATCGTAGATAGAGAGAGACTTGTTTTTTATTGGTAGTAAACCATTCCAATGACTGTTAGGGTCCTTTGGATCTCAATAAGAGTGAGTTGGTTTACAAGACGATCTCATGGGTTTGGAACAAGCTCTACATTCACAGTATGTATCACACATTTCTGGGTCAACGTCCCATATGAAGTGGTTGTTGATCTTGTCAGTATAGACAGGAGTTCCATCAGGTTCGAAGCAATGGATTGGAATTTCTTTTTCAGAGGTGACAGGTCGGATCATATGGACCTGGAACACAGGAGAAGCGCTGGGTGATGGAGCGCTGGGCGATGCTTCTATAGCTGGAGTACTGATAGGTTCATAAGTGTTCTGAATAGAACCATCAGTCAATTTGATGAATTTTGTATCTGTAGCAATAGCAGGAGTAGTATTTTGAAAAGCCTTTTCGTAGTTGGTGATCCACTTGAGATGCATGATTTCTGTGAGCTTTTCTCTGGGAAGTTGCTTAGGAATCTGGATGATAGTGTGAACTTCATCTTCTCTTTCTGCTTTTATGAAGATGGTTTCTCCAGTATGTCCTGGCATAGGGAGATCAAGAGCATGATCTTGAAGTTTGTAAGTGATCTGATGATGCAGTGTTTCCATGTAGGGGTTAGGTATCGTAGGGGCTCCTACCACTTGAAGTTGGATCTTACGGCAGTTGTGAAGGTTTTGATCCCTGAGAGGGATGTTGAAGTTGGGGTAGTAGGTGAGTGAGATACTTCCTGCATGGAGAGTTGACAGGCAAGTTCCGATGATTGCATGCTCGTACTCCTTGTAGATAGTGTTTAGGAGAGCAATTCTGGGGGTGACGGGAAGTCCTTTCCTACCATGTAGGGTGAGGATTATTCTTATAGCCCCAATATGTAGATAGGAATAGCCATCCTTGATCCATTGGTCAATTAAGGGTTGGCCGATTTCTAAATCAACATATTGTTCAGCTGTGGATGCTGGGACCAGGCAATTGTCCAGAGCAATGGATTGGACGTACTCCTTTATTGGAGGAGAACGGTGTTGGACTAAAGCTGTGACTCTTCTAGAAAGGGATTTACTGCGTTTGAACACAATATAAGGGTTTAACAAAGGCAGGGCGGTTTCAGTGATTTGTGCAGATTCTAGGATATGGATATATTCAATAAGGTTCTGGATTTTGTTTGTTTGAGTTTAACGGACAGAAATAGCATAAGAGAGTCTAACTGGAGTGTTTTCAGATATGTTGTTTGCCATTGTTTTAAGAAGTCATTTTCTTCATCTGGTTTACATCTATCACTATGGTTCTTTCTTCCTGACCTGCTTTTGATTTTTAAATGATGCTAACAATAAATAAAAAAATCCCATATGATGAAATATTTGAAATACTTCATTTCTTGAGTAACAAAAATATATGAAATACTTCAAAATCAATTTGTGTTCAATTAAAAAAAAAACTGAAAATATATTTAAAATTAACATTTAATAGAGAAGTTAGGTTTGAGAAAATGAAAAGGGGTAGATGATATATGATAAAATCAAACAAATAATAGAAAACTGATTAATAGTTTGTGTCTTTATGGATGTACTTACAAACTATTTAATTATTTTAGTAATTTTAGTCTAGGGTAATATTACATTTTCAAAAAGGAGTTATGGGTGTATATACGGTTTTCTCGGTATATATATATATTTTCTTCCAAACATACTTTAGACTTGTTTTTATTTTTTTTTTGTTATTAATATTAGTTGTTTCTCAATTATATCAAACACTTTTTTACTTCTAAATCATTTGAAACATAACGCAAACCTTATATCCTTACAACTTTCAAAGATAATAACATAATTTTATGTAATAATAATGTTGATTAAATAACACAATAATATGTATAAGCAATACAGTATAATTAAATAAAGAATATTTTTAACATTAAATAGGATTTCTTCATAAATTATAAAAAATTTAAAATATTTAATGGATGTGATTACGAACAATGTATACATCAAGGATGTCATTATCATCACGTACTCCTTGATATAATTAGTGAACCCATAAAAAAAGGTTCGATCCATGCATATATGTGTGTGTTTAGCAAAGAAAGTTAATGGGGATTAAGCCCGGATTTTTAGCAATTTTTTTTTTTTTTAATGATTTCAAAGGGCCTACACCGACACCATAAAAGCAGCTTCGTTGAGAAGAATAGAGATGGGACAATAATGAAGTTGCATTGATTTCTCAGTATGTTTTTGTATGCTATATAATTTCAAATGGCAAGCTTTAGTGGTGTTTCACTGATTATATAAAAGTTTCCAAGCTTTTATATATATGTACTTGTAATAAGTGCATTGAAGGAAACTTCCCAGCAGGTAGCAGAAAGAAAGAATGTAAAAACCAAATCTTGAAAGCATCATGTCTCACAACTCACAAGTAATATGTTCCCTACATAGATGGTGATGCACATTTAGCAATATAGTAGCTTAGTGTCCTATTCAAGCTTTTGATTCATTACAGCTTTAGTAAGAATCATATATACTGATCACAACCTCACAATATCAACAGAAACGTATTATTAAAATCATATGTCTTTTTAATAATAAATACTCGATGTTTTATGATTTGCTTGGATCGAATCTAAGATAAGCATCTTTTTTCCTTTCAAGAAAAAAAATCTCATAATTTATACAATACAGGTATACAACACACATTTGATTATTATTATTATTATTGTTTTGTAAAAATATATTTCATGTATATTTTTTTGAATGTAAATATGTTTCATGTATAGAATAAGCATGATTGTCAAAAAATAAAAGAATAAACATGATATTATTTTTGTATATAATGGGCTTTTTTTATAAGAGAATGTTATTAAAAAAAACTTTTGGAGTTATTAAAAGTGTTTTTAAGTAATGATTTTTTTTTTGTATTTATAAATTATAATGTTAGTAAAATATTTTAAATACTTTGATTGTGTATTTTATTTTTCAAAAAGTGATATTAAACACATTTGTAAAAATAAATTTATGTTTAATGTAACAAAATTCCATAAGTGGAAATGGTCCAAAATGTCACTTTTTAAAACTTATTTTGCACCCGAGTGGGTGTTTTAGTAAGTTATGTTAAAAATGCATATATTATATTGAATTATCAAAATTACCCTTATATAATCAGCATTTTATTCTGTTTGTACTTCCATCTTAACTAACATCTCCACACTTCCAACACTAAACTCAGTAGTCCCAACTCAGTAACTCTCTCTCTAACAATATATCTTTTAAATACTTCTTTTCTATACCTCAGTTTCTGAATCTTGTAACACTTTATTCGATCATTTTTATTTGTTCTCCGAGTCTTTTGAAAACCTTAAACCGATTGTGTGAATTTTGAATTTCCGAGCATTTCTAAGCTCTGTCCAAGCCTTTCTAAACACTGTTCGAGCCTTTGTGAAGTTGTGTCCAAACCTTTCATAAGTGTTTCCGAGCATTTTGTAAGTGTGTTTGCCTTTGTGAAGCTGTGTTCGGGTCCTTTGAAAGTGTTTTCGAGTCTTTTATAAGTGTCCGAACCTTTTGTAAGTGTGTCCGAGCATTTTGTAAGTTTGTCCGAACATTTTGTAAGTGTTCCAAACCTTCATAATTACATTTCGAGTCTTTGTGAAGATTTATCCGAACCTTTTATAAGTGTGTCCGAGCCTTTTATAAGTGTTTCTAAGCCTTTGTAAATACGTTTCGAGCCTTTTACAAGAGTTTCTGAGACTTTTGTATAAACCTTAGATTTGTCAACTCTATATCTCTGAGCCTTTTAAGTACTGACTCGAGCCATTTGACATGTAACCCGAGCCGTTGTAAATATAATCCGAGCCTTTTGAAAACAATTCCTGAGCCTTTTCTTAACATCTTATTCAGACATCTATGAAAATATTTTGTAACCCTCGAGTGCGTCAGTGTAACATCACTCCATCACCGTTCGAGTGATTTCTTAAGTTTCAACAGGACTTTCTCTCTCTATTTCATAACTCTGTCACTGTGAACAGAATAAAAAAAATATAACGTGGAACAACTATGAGGGGTATTTTTATCCGTTCACCATAATAAATACCTTTTAAATATAAGCTATTAAAACAGTGACGGAATTGAAAAACTACCTTTAAAAAATACCATTTTATTTTTGAACCAGATTGTACAATGATGGTTCACATGGGAGAGTGTTAGGTTTGATTCGTATAGAGTTAGGTGCCTGAAGAATTCTATAACCAATTCCACTATTAAAACAAGACTCTCTACTTGTTTAGATTTCTTTATCATTTGGATTTATTTAAAACAAAGGATATAATACATATAAATTATGTCGACAAGATAAGATTGATTAAAATAAGGTTAAAGTTAGGTTGGTTTTTAACTTGAATAGTCAGGCATAGTGCTGAAGATAATAGAGTACGACCTAGCATCATCGACTTGTATGAACAAACAATAACAAGAATAAAATTAAATAAAAAAAGAGACAAATAAAAGAGCAAGGTGTATATTGATATAAAGCCCTACAAATTTTTCTGAGCATGTTGTTGTTTGCTTATCTGTGAAATTCATTGATAATTGCAACTCAATTTGAAATTCTTTGAAGCTTCAAGAAAAGTCAAGAAAGGAGATGCAAATTTCTCAAAACAAGCAAGAAAAGATGACCAACATTGAAAGCATTTCCATACAGCAGAGAGGTTTACTATGGAGACACGAGAAAAACTTTGACGCTCCGTGCACCTAAGTTGAATAAATGCCAGGCATATAGTTCTGAGACCCATGACCTCTTTACCGGTGTTCTACTATAACACTAGACGCTAATCGGGCGACAGCCTAGCGTCTAGCACCTAGACGGTTGAGAATTTATATATTTTTAATTAATTTTCCTACATATAAAACCAACATTCAATCTTTTAAAAAAAAACAATATTTAAATTTTAAACGGTGTAACCAAAATATAAAAACGATTTTATCTCCGCCTAGATTGATCAATCAACAAAATCGGCCAACAAATTGGTCAAATCCCCCGTTTTTTACCCATCTCCTAATACGGCCAATTTTGTCCTAATCGGGACGGTCAACGGCCCCCTAGACACGTTATTTTCGAACACTGCTCTTTACTACCCATCACTTGGAGTTATCAAATAATCATAATCTCCACTTGCCAAAGGGTAATAAATCTTTCATTTTTGAGGAGGTACCCTTCATTTTTTAGGAGATGAGATTTTACTAAATGTAAGCTTACAGAAACCCATTTTAGCATTGCATTAACTATAGATAAAGAAGTTATGTAATTCAGTCCTCAATGGTCAAAAGATACATTCAAGGTGGTCATTCGATATCAGTTAGCTATTAAGTCAGAAGACCAATGCCACTATCATACAAAACGGAAGCCACTTCCCATGATAAAAGCCACAACAACAACAAAATTCTATAATCAAAAATCACCATTCTGTGAGTTCAGTTTGTCGACAGCCCTAAATTGATGAAATCTACTCTGCCATCCTGTGTCATTAGACATTACTTAACATGTCTAAGGGACTCTCGGTCTGACAGAGTGCATCTGAACAAAATTCTCACTACAAGAACCATGCCACTGACCTGTCTGTCTATAGAAGTCGTGTTCTGCAGCTGCAGTTCCCTGCACATTTCCAGGACACTCCTGGGGGTAGGAACGCTGCATTTGATTGAGAGGCTCATCTGGAAATTCAAACGTGTCTATTAGTTACAGATGTGGACCGAGCCAGAAAACACCACCGAGAGTTATATAAAAAAAATATGACTCACCCCCACCTGACACATCAGCGAGTTTATCGAGTGCATGAAGGATATCTCTTTCATGTTCCTACAAACAATTTTCAAATTCACAAAGCATTATTGTGCCACGATTTGACTATCAATGTTCAAGCTCTTATCAAATCAGATAACAATTGATGCAAATAGAATAACACATAAATAAGTTCGAAGGAGGAAAGATACTTTTAGGATTAATTTTGCCTTCCCAACTTGAGCTGGGTTAGGGGTTTCAGTACCAAATATTGTCCGCTCAATCTGCCAGGCAAAGAGTTCAGAAATTGGAAAAGAGAACTTATCACAATACCAGAAATACAGGTTATAAAAACTTTACACATATACAAACATAATAATGCTCCAATTCACCACCCAAAAGCAGTGAAACTTTCATCAAATAGCCATACCCCCTATCAACGGAAATTCTAAGTAACGGACTTCAGCTATTAAGGTGAAAACATAAATACCATGCAAATTTTATATTTCAAATTATGTTATCACCTCAAAATGATTAGTTTTGCATAACCAGTTCATTCAGGCCATTGCCACGGCATCTATCTTTGATATTTGGACTCAGAATAAAGCCCAATAAAGTAAAACTAGAGTACAGTTACTTATCAAAATAAACAAGTTCATAGTTTATTGTAATAAAAAATATATATAGAGCAGATTATTTTACAAATGCCAACCTTACCCAAAAAACAAAGACCAGACACAAAAGCATATACAATACATAGATGGCATCAGTTTTAAACATAATTCGATAAATTCAATTGCCACATAATTCCTGACCCAGATATCTCAGGTTCATCCTATGTAACAGATGTCAAATTGTCATAGCCTATTTCCACTCAATTTCAAGTTTTATACTTTACCACCATAATTATTAACTCTACTATGCTTACAGAGGGCAATAAATTCCAAGGCCCATATACTGTAGATCACCGCCAGTCACAAATGACTTGTGAGTCGGCATCCAGAACCGGGATCAGTTTCTTGAATTAGCCATTAACTACAGTATAATTTACCATCTCACTAAGTCAAGAAAGAATACAAAAGTCCTGCCTCACCTGGTGAATATGCTTATCTGTTGCACGGATCTCAATCACACCACTTTTTTTTTAACTTTCGGTCCAAGAAAGCCTTTCTTTGTGTGACATTTCCCCAATCCTTTCCTTTTGCTATCAGAAGATGCCTGATCACTATGATTTACTACTCTCATAGGCTGCTCGGGATTCCCAGACGAGAACATAACCAATTCGCCACCATGTTGATCATCTGTCGGTGGTACCTGGACATAATCAAGAGCGATTGGCAGCATAGAAATATCATAATCCAAGAAACCAATATTTTAAATTGTCATATTCTTGTCTTTATCATCTTAAAGAATTAATGAAGGCAATAAATACACACTGAGAAGTTAAATCTATACATAGTTTTTGTATTCGGTAGGATTCTATACAGAGTAGATCAGTATAAATGAATGGGCCCATAAATTTGGCATCCTGATTTTGCAATATACAGACCCTACCTAATTATATAAGGTGAGTTGCAAAATAAATCAGGAACAGCAAATTTGTTTCAAATTAATTCAGCAAGTAATTCATATTTAGCAATGCTATAAAATATAGGAAATCAATTTTTTATAATGATTATATCATCTTTGACTCATACTTTAAGCTTCTGATTAGGCCCCAAAATAAACATAAATTCAATCAAAGCTACAATTTTATTAGATTAGATCTACTGCTTAAAGCTTATCTCACACATTAAACTGCATCCGCAAACTTAGGCACACACCATGCCCTCAGAGAGAGAGAGAGAGAGAGAGAGAGAGAGAGAGATGTGAGAAATCAACTTTGATCAATTACAATTTCACATTTTTTGATTTTTGAGATTCAGATTAGACCCCTAAATGAAACATAAGCTCAATCAAAAATACAAGTTTATTATATCAAACCACTTAAAAGCCTATGTAACACTCTAAACTGCATTCATGCAAACACATAAACATGCCATGCACATAAATGTAACACTCTAAACTGCATTCATGCAAACACATACACATGCCATGCACATAGATAGATAGATAGATAGATAGATAGAGAGAGAGAGAGAGAGAGAGAGAGAATCCCTTGTATAGATAGATAGAGAAATAGAGAGGGAGAGAGAGAGAGGGTGTGAACGAGAGATAAAATCCTATGTATGTTCATTAAACCACATTCATGTACTGATGTACACTCATAGTTGTAAGCTTCAGATAAAATAGAACAGAAGCTAATCAAGAATAGATCTCAAACTAAAATTTAGGCTCGATCAAGTGCAGAAATTTATTAGACAAAATCTTCTAAAATCTCAACATATTAACCCACTTTCATGAACACACGAACCTTCCCACACAAATGCACGCAAGTGTAAGCTCTTGCACACACAGAGATTTAAAAGAAACAAATTGTCAAAGTTTTTAATATCAAACGATTATGGCAAAACAATCCAGAACCATTGCATGGATTGCTATGCCAAAGAAAAGCAATGACTACAACTTCCAACTTCTGCCACTTAGAAGCAAGTTCCAGATTTGCTACAATCTAAATATATATCTGAATTCAAGAACATCTTTTATGATAGCATACCAGAGTATCTAGAGGTTGCTCTTCTGCATTTGCTCAACAAGTAGTGGAGGTTGGAGTTCTTAATTTCAACAGCAAAAACAAAATTAGTAATATCTTAAAATTTCTGTTCCTTAAAAAGGGAAACTTTTAGTCCACATTAACAATACTAAACTGAATCTAATTTAATACACTTCAGAACAGTATAACTTAGACTATAACTCTTTCTTAATTAGATTAGATAAAAGTTTATGATACAGTTGGGAATTCCTAACTATGATCCTTTACCAGCGTAGTCGATAAATCAAAGTTTATACCCTAACTTATTCTAACATGTAAGAAATTCACTATCTATTTCTAACTCTGGAAGTATGTTGTCATTCGTGAAGGCTTCCTCATTGGTCTAGCCAGAATATTTTGTTATTTATTATTATTATTTTCATATTCTGGTTTCATTGTGTAGGCACAGTAGTTTGCATATTGGAATTTCACTGGTCACTTTTTCTATTTCCTTTCTTGACACTGATGTTGCTATTTCACTAATGACTTTAAAAAGTCTATGCTACAAACTGGAGGAAAAACAGATTTTTTGCACGTCCTTTTGCACTGAATGAGTAAACAGTTCCTTACCTTTTGAAACTATTTAAAAGCATATCAAATCAAAAACAAAGTAACTAATAAGTTACTTAAATTATTCTTAACTATTCAAAACAAATATGTTGTTTTCATCAGAAAAATACTAACTGCACAAAAAACAAAAACAAAATGAACTAGAGATGAAATTAAATAGATATTGCCCCTTTGTTTGGGCAACTGTTACACAGAACTCAAACATGTAAACATCCCATCACCGCATCACCCATCCATAATGAGGAAAGATGAGATGTACTAGATCATCATCAACGAATGAATATACTGATGACTACGTATAGACAGATCAGTCTTTAATCAACTTTCCAAGTTTTCTACCCAATTTGTTTTTGCCAGTTTGTTTAAAAGAATTAGTGGGATGAGCCGTATTGTAGATACATACATCTAGCAAGACAACAACTTAATATGTTGTAGATAATTAGTGGCTTAGTGCCAAATGAAAAACCATATTCAGTTTGTCCAGATTCTACTTACTGGCACTGTAGAAGGAAGAGTTCCAACAGGTTGAAAGCCTGAAACATATTTCTGAGACTGAGTTCCAAAAGAAGGTTGACTGTGTGACAGGTGTCTCTGAGAAATCGAGACAGAAGAATGAGAATTCTTCACTTTTTTTTTGGGGGGGGGGGCATCATCTGCTGAATTAGGAGCAAAGCAATGAGCATTCAATTTACCAGAGATTGATTCTTGAGCACAATGTGCACCCTTTCGCCAATCTCTGCATCATATGTGGCAAAAAGAAAGTATGAAAAGATAATCGTCATGCTGAGTTACCATTATAATCAAAAAGAAGGAAAACAGGATACAACAAAATACAATGAAAAGGAAAAGAAGCACAAACACCTTATCATTTTAATTGACTTGTCTGAGTTTATTTTCCCAAGAAGTTCCCCATGCTCAGTATCTGTAAAACATTAAGCTCCTTTCGCAGCTCAGTAATAAGCCCTTCCTTACCCTGTTCAAGGACAAAAATGTTTTGGGTGCTTAAGATAAATTTATTGTTAAAACTCAAAATAAAACATGCAAGATAAAGACAATTCACACCCGGTGCAAAACAAAACATAATTAGAGAACTCTAGTGCAAAATAACAGGCAAAAAACACAATAGCATACCCAGGTAAGGAGATCGGATTGGGCAATGAAAGCCCTCAAAACGTAACCGTATGCCTCTTTCTCCAGGTAGTGAATCGTGAATCTGAAGATTCATACTTTCATCCCTTCCACAAAATTCTGTCACTGAACAGTTCCACAAGCATGAGCATATAAAGGCCTAAATGTTTATTCACCAGCATATGTTCACATCTTGCTATTTGAGATATCAATTTAATGATTGAACTTGTGTTCTGGGACCCATATCCACCCCATCATGAGGAAACAGAGAGAGGTTTTGGGAAATCTAATCTGCAGCTCATTACATTCACGCACAATCTTAATGAAATTAAAAGGTTTTCAGGTTTCAAACTAAAAGGTAATCTAATTCAAGGTCAAATGTTATTTAATCGAACTTCCAAAAAGCAAACCTATTTTATGGTTAAGGAAGAATTTAAGTAGTTTCTTTAATAAGTTCTTTTCCAATTGAAATAGCATCTCTCTCATCCTATACAAACTTTTTGAATGGTCTATGTTCAATTCCTTTCTTGTTGTTTGGTAAATGATAGGTGTAATGTAATCTATCTATAATTTTATAATCAAGTTACATATATTTTTGGCATTATCTAGTATGGCTTTAAAAACTTTAACCAGCATGCCACATCCATCCCAAGCTCATGATTATTAAATTAATATTTCCTAGAACATAGAAGAGTAAATTAGCTGTGGGTCTCAGCTGTTACCCAAGTTCCTGACAAAGCACATACATAAAAGGTCACTCTCTCTTGACACATGCATATTATAGTCTTTAGTACTGCACTCACTCTACACACGAGTGTGCGCACGCAGGCACGCACTTGTGTCTCCTATTACATTATTCAATGTTCTATCAAGGGTTAATTGCAATAACATACCTGACGTTTTGCATTAACACACGAATATTGTACTTTTGAGTTTATTACAGAGGCATACCCTTGGCTAACCATTGACTCGTTTGACGAAGTTAAATTTAATTGTTGACTTAAAGTTGAAGGGCAAAAAGGTCTTTCCAACATCAAGTAAAGGAAAAATGTATTTTTTATTACAAAATAATAAAAACAAATTAAAATATAAATAAATAATATACTATTGGAGATCTGGGTCAGATCTCCATTTTGAAAAAAAAAAAAATTAAAAAATGGATCATGGAGATTTGGTGCTATCTAATCTCTATGTTAAAAACATTAATACACATAAATATATTAGATGTTCATTGGAGATCTTTGCAATCTCGACTTGGAAATCGTACAAATCTCCTCTGTGTGATTTCCTCGAGCAGCAAAATTGAGTGTGAGAGTGATGGCGAGAGTGGCGGCGGTAGGGACAAGAGTGGCCGCGGCAAGTGGCTCGTTGGTGGAGCTATGATTTTTGTGCCGATTTTTGTTGTGGGTTGAGGTGTCTGAGAAAATTGAAATTATAATAGAATTTGGGTGGTGAATGTGCGATGAAGTTGGATGTGAAAGTGATGAATAATTTTTTTTTCTCAAAGTTTGTTAGACGAGAAGAATTTAGACTCACACCACATCTACCTTTTGATTTTTATTTTTTTTGTTTTTGAAATATATACTCCTGATTCTTTTAAAAGTATTTCTGAATTTTATTTTTTGAAAGAAAGTATTTCTGATTTTTCATTTTAAATTTTTTAGTTTTTTTTAATTGTTACTTATAAATAATTTATTTATTTGGTAGTTATTTTTGATATTTCTATAGTTTTTTTTTAATCTTGTTAAGAAAAATATTAGAGTAATTTTTTTCAAAAAAAAAATAGAATACTTAATAAAATATTACATTTTACAGGACAATAATGGTCAATGACGGTCAACCGTTATCTTTAATTGCGGTCAAACTGGTCAAAGGTATATTTCTGTAATAAACACAAAAGTAGAATGTTCATGGGTTATTGCAAAATGTCAGGGTATGTTATTGCAATTAACCCTTCTATCAACACAGAGGTTTAGTGCACACTTGCGGATATGTTGATATAGAAAAGCACACAGAAAGTTATTCCATTCTTAAAAGCTACTAAAAGCCACTTCAAGAACCAATTTTTTTCAATATAACCATACAAATCCCTATATTTCGAAACCAAAAGTCCTTTCAACTGCTCATAAATCTTATAAATATGATAAGTTCACATTCATTTTACACCTACATTTTCTAGGGAAACAAACAGGAAACGCGAGGAAGACCAAACAAACCAACCAACCAAATTACTGAGTCTAAGGAAAAATTAAGTAAAGCGATTCCCTTTCTGGTCGCACAAAATATGAAAAATTATGAGATTTTTGTTTGGAATTCATTATTTTCCAGAGAAACAAACAGATACCCAGCTTCAGGCACAATCAAGTGAAGCAACTTATCATGGGACCCACCCACAAGAAGTAAAATTAAAATACTTTAAGTTGATTTTCTATTACCATCACTTTCCCGAGAAATAAAACAAATGCGAGGGAAAAGAAAAAGTGAGAATGCAAAATGCAGATAAGAAGGAACTTACTACTGGTAGGGTGGTGATTGATGTACTCCATTGAAACTTCACGCACTTGGCCAGTTGGCTGTAGCTTTAACCAGACTGAATAGCGAGATCAACAAAGGGTTTTTGTCAGAAAATTAGACCCGTCCTACAAGCTGTTTTTCGGTTGCTGTTTTTCGAAAATGAAAAACAGTGTTTAAGTGTTTTTTGTTTCAGTTTCGAATTTCGAAAACGCGTCTAGTAGCATATACTGAAAGCTGTATTTTGAAAATGAAAACGGAAAAAACGTGTATGGTAGGTTAACTGAAAACTATCAAAAATTGATTACATAATTAACCTATATAATTTTTGTATTATAATTTTTAAATTAAACAAAAGTAACACATCAAAAATTAATTCAAAAAAACATATCAAAAAATGAATTAATCAAAACTAAACTCTTAAATTATAAATTTAATAATTTTTATATATAATATATAAGTATATAATATTTATATTATATATATATATATATAATTATATAATTATATTTAATAATATATATATATATATATAATCATAATATTATACATATGATTGAATATTAATATACTATTTATATAAATATTATAATATATAATATATATATGGGCACTTTGGTCATTTAAAAATCTTGTCCCGTCTTTTATTATAGCCATATGAAACGTATAATAGAATTAAATGAAACAAAATGAAAAACAAAATGCTTTTTTTATATAAAAAGGTGAAAAAAAAAAACAAAATGAAAAAAAAAAAGAAAAACAAGTATTTTGTGTTTTTCAAATCTTTCACTTTTAACACTGATTTTGTTTTTCATTTTTTTTTTCGTTTTTTGAAAATAAAATAAAAAACGGTTAACGAATGCGTTTTCGAAATCGTTTTTGAAAAATAACAACGAAAACGGACTGAAAAACAGCTGCAGGACGGGGCCTTAGGGTTCCAACAAAATGGTTTCAGTTTCATGTTTAATAATCATTACATTTTATTTTTCATATATTACAGTAATTTGACTATTTGAGGTTTAATGGGCAGAGAGAAAATCGAACCTTGTGGGTGGTAGTGGCTATAACACCGATCATTGCTTGAAGTAGTATTACGATTCCAATTTCTCCCTAATCTAGTAAACGTCGAACACTAATGGGGCGGCAACCTATATGATCGAGAATTTAGGAGGGTACATAGCTTTTATTAGACAATTTGGGGAAATTACACTCCAGTGGTATTTGATTGAGAATTTTTATCAAATTAAGGCTCAGTTTGGTATTGTTGTGATGTGGGAAGAAGTGCTTTTGAAATTGCTGTAGGGGAAATTGCTTTTGAAATTGCTGTAGAGGAAATTGCTTTTGAAATTGCTGTGGAAAGAATCAGCTGAGTGTTTGGTAAACTGATTTTCAAAAGTGCTGTGAGAACTAAAAACAATTTCAATGTGTTTGGTAAACTGAAATAAAAAGTGTTGTGAGTGTGTAAAATTACTAAAAGGACATAGACATCTAAATAGTACTAATCTGCTATACTTTACATTTTTCTTGTTTATTTGTGTTTAGTGTTAAGTGTTATATAATTATAGTACTTTATTGAATTAATTAGCCCAAATTTTTATTCTACTTTATTTAATTAATTAGCTTCATTTCTTTATTTTTTTTTATTTCTTTATTTCTTTATTTTATTCTACTTTATTTTTTTATTTCATTTTTATTCTACTTTATTGAATTAATGATCCCTATTTTTTTATACAGTTATGACAATATTTTTTTTGTACAGAAATATAAGCCCAATTTTTTTGTTAAATTTCGTTAAAGGTAAGGACAAAGTTGGAAAGTTAGTACAATTTCATTTAATATCACTATAGCGAGTTTTCTAAAAGCAGAAACCAAAATCCAAAAGCATGTATTTGTAATTCTCAAAAACTCAGTTGGAAGAAGCTTAAAGTGACCAAAAGCATTTCCCCGCAATATTACCAAACACTCTGTCTTAGGTCTAGAATCACTTTTGACCCCAAAAGCAGCTGGGAAAGCAATGTCAAACTAGGCCTAAATAAGTCTAGTGGTATTCGATGAAGACATTTAATTTTTTTAAAAAAAGTTCATATTGTCTTGTGTTATTTGTTCTGGACTTTTGAGATTTTTTCTAAAAGTTCATATTGTATTGTGATATTGGATCTAGACTTTCAAATGACAGTAAATTATCTGGTGGTATTAGATTAATATCAAGATTTTTAGAATTTCATAACAAAATAGATCTTCTAGACTTTTTAGTGATATTTATATATAACTTGAACCCAAAATTGTATTGTCATCTCCCTCAATACTTTCTAGATTTTTATTTCTCACTCAAAATCAACTTTAGCTTCCTCAACCTCCACACCCCCATTAAATTTTCATCATAAATTTTCAGTTTTCTTAACTTCCATACCTCATCAGATTTTCCATACTCCATCAAATCATCAGCTTGGACGAGTTGTGGTCCACGGATGTAGAGGTGGCAAAATGGGTCGGGCACTGCGGGCTGTTCGGCCCGGCCAGGCTCAGTCAGGTCGTGGGCTCGGGCCGGCCCGGCCCGCAGGCTTAACGAGCCAGGCCCAAGCCCATTAAGCTGGTGGGCCGGGCTGGGCCAAGGATATGAGGCTCGCGGTCGGCCAGACCGGGCCCGTTAGGCCGGTGGACTTTTCGAAATTTAAAAAAAAAATTCCTGACCGGCGCCCTTTAGGATTCAAAATTTGATTATTTTTTTTTAAAAAAAATTTAATTTTGAATTGAGGGGTAGCTTTTGTAATTATTCAGAAGCCGTTATTAACAGTTGGGGGCTTATTCTAAATCTTTTACAGTTTTTTTTTCCAATTATATCATAATCTAACATTTTCCTATAAATACCTTCATCACCCTCACCTCATTCTCTACATTTTCTATACTTCCATACTCTCTTATTCTCTCTATTCTCTACAACCTCCAACATCTCTCACTCACTCTTTCAACTATTTTGTAATTTATTTTATTTATTTAATATATTATATTATTATATACTATGCGGCGGAAGCTTTAACATGCTTTAAGGATTGGGTAAATGTAAGAATAAGACGACAACATCAACTGGTCAACGAAGAACTCATGGATGACTTCTCCAGCTTGACCAACTATAAGAGTTCCAGTAGCAACCAACTGACGAACTGATGTAATTGTAAATACTTTATTTATTTATTTTTTCGATTGTACTATTTTTCCCTTACCAAGTTTTTATCCCATTGGGTTTTTCTTGGTAAGGTTTTTAACGAGACAATCATAATTTGTAATTTATATTTTTCACCACAAATTTAATAAGATATTACAAAAATATTATTCATTGAAAACTAATTAACTGTTGTATGAAATGAAAAATGTATTTCATATTAAACATATTACATTAATAATTACACAAAAGTATTACAATGTATAAAAAATAATATTGTATAAATAAAACGTTAATATATATATATATATATATATATATATATATTAAAAAAATTGAAGCCCGTAACATGCCCGTTAGAGCCCGGCCCAGCCCATCTCGAAACATGTTGCGGGCGCAGGCCGGGTCTACCCTTTCGTCAATCAAGGCGGCCCGGTCCGACCCGTTTTGCCACCACTACACTGATGGGTGATTGGTGATCTGAGATTTGAGATAAGAGGGTGGAGTAGTGCATCAATTTTACTTCGCTCTTTTTTTAAACTTAAATTTCATATAACAGATGTTGAATAATGATTCCTAATCGTGATATCTTTATTATTGTTCATGCTTCTTTGATATGTGTAAATAATGGTTTATTTATATATAAATTGTAATGACTAGTGTGGATAAAGACAATTGTTTTACTAATATATATATATATATAGTGGTTATCTAGTAAGGATGTCCTGAAATTATAAGTTAAGGGCGTTCAATCACATCTACACATTCATATTGGGTGTGGGTATTCATTAATGTATGGAGAAAATTGAATACTATAATCGACTCTTGAAAATCCATAATTATAGAAGTCCAAAAAATCTTGAAATAAAGTTAAGATAATCCTAATAGTCTATAAATAAAGTCCAAAGACTCTTTAAGAATTCTAAAAGTCTAATCTATATAATCCTAATAATCCTAAAGTATAATACTAATTATCCTAATAATCCTAATAGTCTTGTAAATCTATAAAATCCTTGCACCCTATAATTGTTTATTAAAATCCTAATCCAATACACCCTCCTTATTTTTTTTTTAATTATTTTTCTTATATTAAAAAAACAATGCTCAATCTCTTTAAGAAATAAAAAGTAAATATTCAAATTTTAAATAACATAATTAGGATATAAAAATGACTCTGACTCCGCCAAGATCAATTAATCTGTAAAGTCGACCAGCAAATTGGCCAAAACACCCGTTTTTTTAACTGCTGTCTAATAAGGCCCATTTTACCATAATCTGAACGGCTGGCTGCCGTCTAGATGCGTATTTTCTAACACTCAATATAGAGATTTATTTTCTTTTTAAGTAATTTAAATAGCTTTTATTTTTTTATTTTTTTTATTTTTTTTATTTTTTGAAATAAGAGAACTTCTTACTTAGGATTTAGATCATCTGTTAATCTGATTTTTTTCTTGACTTGTTTAAAGAATGTGATTGGTTATTGATAAAATGGTTGCAAAAACCAATTACATTTTAACCACTCATTCATTATAATACTTATGTATCAGGAGATTATATAAGGTCATAAAAAAGATCAAATCACCAGAGGATCCAAATTCTCTTAGGCATATATATATAATCATTTTCCTTATGAGGTTTGCTCTATTACATTGTTGGTCATATCAGACATTTTACCCCTCTAGTTCCAATAATTGTCGGTCGTCCTTTGGAAACCAAAATATTTGACATTTTCCATTTTATCGTCACGTTTTCCGTTAAAAAACATTAAGGAGACATTTTAACCCTTGGATAGTTGAGGTATTTTCTCTTTCCAACACACAATTTAATGAAAATAAAAAGAGATAGATGGTTGAGATCCATCAATTTTTATTTTTCTATTAATTTTAAGACACAAAAAATTAAAAAAATTCAAACCGACCAATTGAAACAAAAAAATCAAAAAAAGAAAGTGGATCTCAAACGTCCAGATGGATGGTAGAGATTAAAAGATAATTTACAAAGTAAAAAAAAAAAAAGAACAAAAGATAAAAAAGAGAAAGAAATGTTGGTGGATATTGGATATCTACCGTCCATCTATTAGTAACGGATGGTGGAGATCCAATATGGATCTCCACCATCTTATCTCTATTGATGGAGAACACCACCGGTCACCAAACCTAATATAATATTTGCATTGTCAAAAATATGATAACACTATCCATATCAATTACAATAAGAATCCATATTCGAAGAACATTTATTACCGTTGCTTCTTCTTTGATATACTATGTGTTCGATGAATGATTTATAGTGATAGTACCTTTGTTCAATAGCCAATGTTAGATATAATTGCAATAGTTCAATATGAATATGATTACCATCGGTATGCAAGCTTTGAAAATGAAACCAGATTTACTTAAACATGTTTCGATGGATAATTTTTGCTCCCCGGATTTATGTTTTATTGCCTATTATACTTGTATGATGACAATTGTTGTTTGGTCTTGTTTTGGTTGGGTTCATAATCTCTGTGTGTGTTTGTTGAAGGGTTTATTGTGATAATTCGTGTTTGAAAAATATTTTCACACACTATACACATAATTGTGCTGTTAAAACCCCTAACTCTTCAAAGAGAATTTATATGTTGCTTCTTATTTGATCTGCAATATGTTTGATGAATGGCCAATGTTAGATTTGATTGCAACGGTTTTTCAATATGAATATGATTACTATCTGGATACAAGTTTTGAAATGTAAAAATATGTTTACTTGAACTTGTTTCGATGGAAAATTTGTGCTCCCTATATTTATGTTTTATTATCGTTTATTATTGTATGATGATAATTGTTGTTTAGTCTTGGTTAGAATTCTCGTTTATTATTTTCTAATTATAACATATCGATATGGGTGGGATACTGTTGAGCTGCATAGCACACCGTTGGTGGGTTATGACAAACACGTTGGTGGGATAGGTTATATGCATTTGTTAGAATCCATATTAAATATTGTTTGTGGTCACGACTTTATTCAACGTATAAAGAATCGTTGGTTAATGTGTTGGTGGTATCCCACCAACAATTTATTGCGCACGCTATTGAGCTGCATAGCACACCGTTGGTGGGTTACAACTAACACGTTGGTGGGATAGGTTATATGTGTCAGTTAGAATCCATATTAAATATGGTTTGTGGTCGCAACTTTATTCAATGTATCAATTATGATAACAATCCATATTATATATGTTTCGTTATTGAATATCTGTTTTGGAATTACAGTTTAAGATATATAATCATATTTTAAAGAGATTGATATACGAAAATTTGTATTAATAAATGCGTGACAACCTTTTATGTAAAAATATCAATTACAATACATATTAGATATGTTATGTGATTACTTATATTTCGTTACAAGCATAATGAATAATTATAGGTGTTGAAGTCGATTTATCGATTTGATGAGAAAGTCAACAAGATTGGATTTGGTTATGACCTGTCAAAGAGAAAAAGAAAGAGAGCAATTTTGTAGTTAATAAGACATAAGTTTACGTGGTAAAACTCTGATGATCGGAGAAACGTCCACGAGTGGCTGAATAAAGAACCGAGCCAAATCCACTATTGTAATAAATAATTACACCACTCGATATCTTTTTTTCTCTCTGTTTTGGATTTCTGTGTCTTTTCAACAATGAGATTATGGGTCTATTTATATTTACATAGGACCCTAATCCTTCTTGTACAGGTAATGAAAGAATTTGTATTTAATTAAAATTGGTTGCTTGTTGGAGTCGTCTTTAACTCCTTTCCTATCTTGGAGATTGCATGGAGATCGTTTGGGACTCTGGTGATATAGTTCGTTTAGGACTTATTTCCTCACAAATATGCAGTCTTCTCGAAGTAGAGTTGTTGTCTGATTTGGTATTTTATTCTTCTAGAAATTCCTCTTAATATGGATGTATTGTGTATTTGAGCATAACTCTTAGTTTTTCCACGTGTAAATCACGTGCTGGATTTCTTTATTCGGGTTTCTCATATCTGTCCCTAGTAGAACATGTCATCACTTGGTCCCGAGCAGGTCATGGCTTTTCCGAATACTCGTATTCTCACTTACTCGATTTCCTATTCCTTTGCGATGTCTTGAAGGGTACTTTCTAGATGCCCATTCGGATATCTACCTGATAATTTTTAGAGGAATATCCACATTGTCAATGACATGTACATTCGACAAAAGTATACATATAACAATACCCCTTAAAATATTTTTGCCGAGAAGGAATTAGTTCTTGGCAAAAGTATTTTAATCGAATTCTCGACTAGCTTTTTGTCTTCATTAATATTGGAATAATTAATTCTTAAATGACGCTTCGTATTAATGATGTGTCTTAATGGCTACCATGTATGTGCAATTTGTCTCTTCACACGAAATCTCAGTGATTATGACGTTTTGAAATTCTGACAGCTAGGTCAGTTCTTTCCACGACACGTGTCCTTTAACTGTTCGGTTTCTTTGGTAGTATTTATGAGATACGACTAGTGGGTTAACTGATGCGCCGCTTTCGTCATCAAATCCTTATTTTGATTTTTCCCGCTTTTTGAGACCCTAGGGTTTCGTGTCCTTACCCCTTTAAATGTTTTACTGAAAGAAGCTGCTCTGGTTCATTTTTACAGAACCCAATACTCAACCCAGTTTTTCTTGTACAGAGATTTCCATCTTCCAACTCTTCTATTGAAGCTTTTCCAGATTTCTTAATATTTACTTTAAATGTTAGTTTCGATGAACCCAACTTCCCGTCATCACCTCTTTGTAATAGCTTTCGAAGCGCTCGAACGCGGAGACCTTCAATTGGTTTCATGTGTTCATAGATTATTGACGAAAATTCCTCATAACGAGCCTCTTTTTCTAGATATTGATGTTTTTGGGCTTCATCTTGATGCTCACTTTAGTTCTAGCTCTGAATCTTCTAGTTCTGAATCTTCTGTTTTTGATCATCACTGAGTTCTTTTGCGATCGATCGAGGATGGGAAAATATCAGAGCAAGCATGTAGTTCACAAACATGGCTCAAGCAGTTTCCAAATCAAGAGGCAAATAATTGACGAAAATGATGTTGAGAAGGAGCACAGCGTATCTTGTATCCCTTTTTCTCTTAATCGTCCGAGTGGATATGATGTCGAGCCAAATGTGGTTGGGGAAGATGAAATCGAGAAGTATCGTGCTCGGTTTGACCTAGATGACTCAGTCATATTGAATCCTGTTGGTGATAGAGCTGCATGGAACCCACCTCCGGGTAAGGTGGCGATTTATGGGTGAAATTCCATTTATCTTTGTAGTGAAATATACCTAGAGGGGGGTGAATAGGTATATGCTCCAATTTTTATCTTCTTTTTAAAACAATGCAATTCTAAATGCTTAATGAAAATTGCAAACAAAGACACAATATTTAAGTGGTAAAACCTCCAAAGAGGAAACATCCACGGGTTGATTCCACAACCACCGGCAAAAGCAAATCCACTATTTCAAATATAGTTACACACTCAAGCAATCACACATGCTCTACAAGCTTTCACTCTCACTCTATCTTGAACCTAGTGATCTACTAAGCCGACTTCCTATCTAAGACCCCCTATCTCTAGGAAGATTTCTTGCTCACCTATCCGGATCCTCCCGATCCTAGGCAAGACTTCTTGCTTCACTATCCAAGGCTTCACACCTCTAGCCAAGACTTCCTTGCTTGACAATCTGAGGCTTCACACCTCTTGCCAAGACTTTCTTGCTCAACAATCCGAGGTTTCACACCTCTTATCGAGACTTCCACTTGCTTAGCTATCCAAGTCCTCCCGACTCTAGCTAAGACTTACAAATGCTCAAATCAAAGAATCACTCTAAGATATGAGACTTTCTACCTCTTCACAAGGCATCTAAGTGATCATGAATGCAAATCGCAAACAAGCAATGAACATAGAAAATGATGATCAACAAATTCTATGGACATGCAACTAGATGACTAGATTATGCTTTCAAAGATCAATCACAAATGCATCTAGACAACCTAAGCATGTTATCAACTAAGAACCAAATCAATGAAATGAATATATCAATTGATGTAGATCTAGTTCTTAGAAAATGAAATTAAAACTAGAAACAATCAATCAAGCATAAGAATAAAGGATTTCTAGAAACAATTTCATGTTTATCAAGTTTAGCACAAATCATTCAATATATCACAAATCTAGCTAAACTTGAAAATCAAATCAACAAACCATAAAATGATATCAAAATCATCCTAGTCATGCTTCTTAATCAAATAACATCAATCAATAAAAATATCTAAGAAGAAAACTAATAAGAAGATGATTTTACCAACAAGGATGCAATCACGAACTGAAGATCAGATCACAAAGAAAAATGTAGACATCCTTTAGTTCTGGAAATACTTGGGGTTTGTAGAACTCTTCAAGACACTCGAAATATGTTTTTGAATCAAGTGATTCGGAGTAGAAATGAAGAAGTTATCACAAAAACAAAAATCAAAATGTTGAGAGAAAAATTTTGCAATTGTTCTTCAATTTCTCAACTTGTTCTTCTCTTTTGAAATGAGAAAGAATGAGAGATTTTAAAGAGTGAAAAGACCAAATGACCTTTTTACCCCCTTTCCTTAGTGTCTCCCCGAGATGGCTCGTGGGCATCTTGGGGCAGAACACACTTGGGGCGGAGATGGCCACACGCCATCTCGGGTTGGTGCATGTTGATGGCTTAAGCCATTGCACCTCACCCCTTGCGCTCTCCTCGCATTCTTCGACCGTTCTTTGGCCTCCAAACTCCGAATTCAAATTCATTTAAAGGTTACAAACCGGGACTCCCTCACGGACATGGAAATATAAGATACTCAACCTAGAAAATAATAATTAGACTCGATATATGAAGACGAAGACAATGTATGCAACATGAGTTGAAAGAGTAGTATCTTTTGACTTAGAACTTAAAATCAATAGTATGAGTAACCGAAATGAACGGAACTCAATCAAGAATGATTTAATACTAAATTCAAGTTCAAGATCCATGTTATACAAATATATAAACAAACAAACACATTTCACACAAGAATGCAAACTACATAGAGATAGTCTCCAATCATGCATTTTCCAAAACATAGCATTTTCCAAAACATACTACTTTCATACCAATGCATGAGCATTCAACTTCAAGTGTGTGAAGGTGTTATACCAAATGATGCGCTACGATGCAGGGACACAAATGTATGAATTTTGTGTATGTGCGCGCATTTAAAGATGCACAATTAAGTAGGGACACATATGAATGAATTGTGTGTGTGTGCGCTTACGCCTTGCAAGAGGAAGAAGGATCTCGATACCTTAGCATCCAAGAATAGTACCAATCCTCTTGAAGACGAACTTTTCATCATGAGAAGTTGCTTTTCTTCCTTGAAGCTCTTATCATCACGAACCACTTAAGCAACTAAGCAATACAAAGAAATGAAGTTTTGTTATAGAATCAAGCCAACACAAATCTAGGACCTAACAATGGGTCCATGCTCTACTGTGGTGTGACTCTTCCACTTCAACCATTTATCGATTGGTTCCTTACCGAATCGGGGATCGCTCTAGTACAACTTGCTCCGAACAGTTACAGAATCCTGATGTGTATGTGGCATATGTGGAGCCGGATGAACCTGTCGCCGCCTTCTCCAAGCAAAATTAGGCATTTCTTCATACTAAGGTAATCTGGTCGGACTGGAACTTATTTTCTTTTGTCAAATCCGCCAGATTGATGGGTCCTTGAGGGGACTAAAGTGAGCCGAGGAGTTGATATTTCTTTGGACCCCAAGAAGAGAGGCTTTGTGTGGGGATTCCCTTATTTGAACAATCATTGGAAGAACAACTGGTTTTTTTACTGGGGGAACCTGGGTCTTGAGGTCACTCTCTTATCTAGGGAAGACCAGGAAGTGTTAAGGGTTCCCCATTTTTCTATTCTCCTGACATTTGGAACAAGAAAAAACTTATTTTTACTGATGCCGAGTTGACCAGACTTGCTCGGGCAACAGTACGTACTTTGGAAAAGAGGACCAGGTCCTATCTTTTTAATGAAAAGAAAATGATAGACCTTGACTTCTTTAATCAAATTTCAGATTATCGTAGGTGATGTAAGCAGAAATCTTCTCATTTCTTTTTTGCTTATACGTTATTATTTCTGACTTGGTTTTTCATTTCTAACTTGTACAGTATATGATTAGGACATTATCTGTGACATACAAGCTCGCCATGTGAAATCAATCCTTCAAGCGAGCCAAAAAGAAGCTTCTCGCTAAAACAAGGAAGGTATTGCTCCGCCTGATGAATCGGATGAAGAGTCTGATGAGGCTGATGAGTAAATTCCTGAGTACGTCTCTAAAGAGGTCATTCAGCCGACCTGGGGGAATCTAGTGGTCCGAGTGGCTTTGCTGAAACTGTCAATGCCCAGAAGATGTCTGAAGATGAAGGCGGGCGAGGAGATCGTCTTGGTGGCGAGGGACCCGGTGAACCAAACTCCCCGGTTGATGAGGTTCCTGCCGAACAGTTTGTTGTTGGGAATGGAGATAAACCCTTGAATGAACAAGTAAGTCTCGATCCCGGTTTTTTTTATCCTTCCAATATGTTGATGATTAGGAAGATCCTTTGGCTGACATCAGCTTCCATCATTCTCGGTCTGAGAAAAGGAAGATGGTCGACTCTCATGCTCGTCCTTTTAAAGTCCCTCGGGTGGTATCATTCATTGAGTCAAGTGATGATGATACCGAGGTTAGAGTTTCCCCGAGCGTTCAAGTCGAAGCGTCAGTAGGAAGAGCGGAAACTTCAAACCTGAACATGGACTCTTTACCCTCTGCGGTTGAAGACGTAAGGGCGGAATCCTCGGAAGACCCTTTTTATCCTTGCCCCAGGATATGCTAAGGGCGATGTCTTCTGGTCAGGCTTTTATTGGGGAAGATTATTGGAGTCGCTTCAGAGATGGTTCTCCAACAGATCGACTTCAAAATATTTTCAACAGTGCGTCTTATGTAAAGTCTTCTATTCCACTCGTCTATTTTAACGCCTGTTAGTTTTTTTTTTAACTTGTCTCTTCCTTACAGGTGGTGGCCAAGTTTGCTTAGTTAGTTTAGAAGCAACAACATCATGCTGATCGGATAAGGCGTATTGAAGCTCAGCTAAAGGAAAGTAAGTATAGTCGTGCTTGGGTTGAGGCGGCTTATCAGAGAGAGGTGAGCTCTACTCAGGAATTCACCGATCATTGCTTGGCTAAGCAAATGGAGGCCGCGGAAAGAGCTTCTTTGGCAGAAGAGAAAGCTGCGTCTTTCCAAAATTTATTAGCTACTGCCCAGGAGTCGATGCTCAAAGCTGAACAGGAGGCTGAATAAGCTCGGTCATCTTATGAGTAGAAAATTGAAGACTTGGAGCGCCAAGATTTGACGGTCAAATCCCTATCAAAGGAGGCTAGGCTGGAACTTGAGGTCTAGGGGGTTGATCGCTTCAAAAGGTCCCCGACTTATGACGCCCTTCTCCTTTGGGAATTACAGCGAGGGTTACTTTCAGGTGGTGATTTTTTTAAGGTCAAGAATCGGGCAACCGATAAAGTTTGAACCAACTGAGAGTTATCGATCAAAAATCATTTGGACTGGTCCTTGGAGTCTCTTCGGACTCAGATGAAGGAATTGAGAGCTTACTGTCAGAACCGAGGTAAAGAGCATCATTATATGCATCTGGAGGTCCCATCTGAACATTCTCTCTCAACCTTCTATGCCAGTCAAGAATCTGGCATGGATAGTTTGACGCCTGATGTTGGTTCGATCCCTGGGACAAATTATAGCGAGTGGATGAACGATTCAGTCGATACAATTGATTGGCCTTCAAATGAAAGTATCCTCCATGAGTATGAGATGGTGCCTAACTCGAGTATCGGCAAGGGTTCTAAATCCTCATCCTAACCTTGAGTCGTTTTTGTAAACTTTTTGCTGTAAAATTTTTTGATAAATGAGAAGTTCTATATTCTTGCCAATTGCTTTATTCGGAATGCCAAGTATTTTGTTTAAACCAGCTAACTTATTTTCCGAGTAACTTTACTGAGTATCTTATTTAACATAGTTTCATTACTCGGATAATTTCTAACGCCAAGTTTTTTGTTAAACTGGCTAATGCAATATGTGTTAAGTATTTTATTAAACTGGCTAATGCAATCTGTGCCAAGTATCTTATTAAACTGGTTAATGTAACTTCTTTGTGTCAAATATCTTATTAAACTGACTATTATTAACCGAGTCATCTTGAACAGGTAAACAAATTTACGCTTGTGCTTCATACTCGGTTGCTATCCGAACATTACATCAAGGTTCACATGATCATATGTTCGAGTCTTTACGCAGATCACTGAGGACATCTCCTAGTTTGTCCACATAGGGTTTTACCGAATTGTTAAGATTTTAATTGCTTAACACAGCTGCGCATCTCACCGGTTTTTTCCCGACGGTGCCCCGAACCATTTTCCAGAATCCGGTGCATCGGGTTTGCCTTTTGGCTAAGGTCGACGGACCTAGCTCGGCTGGCGTGCTCCTTCAAGTTTCTCCGCCCATTCGGGTATTTTTCCAAGTTAATGATCCCGAGCATTTTATTTTTTATTGCATGTTCTTATTATCATGCTCGTATTTCATATGTTATTATCATTTGCTTAAATTTATGGAATCCTGTGTTAGGTCTTTATTTATAACTGCAAAATTAGCAATGATAATCTTAAAACTAAAAAAATATCTTGACTAACAAAATTGTTCTGACTAAAAGAAACAAATTTCAAGGATAATTTTTTTTTCAAATATTCGGCATTGCATGGCCGGGGTAGAACCCCTCCATCTGGTCGGGCAATCCAATATACTCCATGTCCAACTACTACTTCAATTTTGTACGGGCCTTCCCATTTGTCGGTCAAAGAGCCTGCAACTTTTTTTTTGTGTTTAGTGACACTTTCCTGAGCACCAGGTCCCCTAGCTGGAATTTCCTAATCCGAACATGAGAGTTGTAGTGTCCCCTAGCTGGAATTTCGTGAGGGGTTATATTGAAGGTCGATAACTTGGTAACACACTCAATGTGATTTTATTAATATCCTCCCAAGATTTCTTGTAAATAAAATTGCAAGCCTAAAATTGAAAACATTGGTTGTTATGTTAATAATTAGGTGGGGACCTAGTCCAACTAGTAAATGGTGTGAACTCCCAAATAAGGCATGAAATTTATGGGTGTTGGATCACCATTGAATTTTATAATTGAATTATTTTATTTAATTCAAGATAAATATTTGAAAGTGTTATATCATGATTTTTTACTTATACAATTTTTGTTATTATAAAGAAATCATGACCACATCCCTAATCAAAATCCTAAAAGATAATACTTTAACCGATGATAATTATGTCACTTGGAAAAAGAAAATTGGGTTGTTGTTGCAAGCTGAAAAACATAAGTTCATTCTGTCTATTCCTAAACCACCAACTCTTACTAATGAGTCCAATGAGGTGCAAAGAGACGAGTATCAATAGTGGGTAACTTCAGTTGAGATGGCTAAATGTTACATTATGACCACCATCTCTGACGTGTTGTAACAACAACATAAAGGAATTAAGTATACTGTCGATATAATGAAGTCTCTGGAAAAGATGTTTACTATGAAGTCTAGGACGACTAAGAGAGAGACAATGACTGCTTTCATGAATCTTAGGATGAAACCTGGAAAGTATGTGAAAGATCACATGATGAAAGTCATAGCACATCTCAAAATTGCTGAACTGAATGGTGCGAAGATCAATGGAAGACAAAAATTGACATGATTGTCAACTCACTACCAGATTCCTTTTATCAATTCAAGTTGGACTACACCTTGAATAATAAGAAATACACCTTGCAAGGCCTGATGCAAGATAATCAAAGCACTGAAAAAATCCTTGTGAAAGGCAATGGTTAAAAGATTCATACAGTTAGTAAAGTTGCTACTGTTATGACCCATAAGAAGGTCAAGAAACAACAGAACCAAAAGAACTTGGGCCTGACTAGAAGGGGTTCTGGGAAAGAAAGAGACTGAATGAGAATAAATTCAACTTGTGTTTAGGCAACGGAGCGTTGGCGTCTACTAGTGCAGTGGGAGATATTAGAGTCAATCTAGATTCTAGTTGGCATTTAGATTTAATAAATGTTTATTATGTACCACAATCCATGAGGAATTTAATTTCGGTTTCTTGTTTAAATAAATTTGCATATTCAGTTACTTTTAATAAAGGTTTTATTATTAGTAAGAATAACAAATTTGTTTGCAAAGGTATATTGGAAAGCGGTTTATTCTATTTGCGTAGCAATATCTCTCACTTTTTAGACACGGAATCAACGAAACATAATCATAAAAGAGTAAAATTATCAAAAGATGAAACATACCTATGGCATTTGCACCTATGACATATTCACCTTGATAGAATCAAATGATTGGTTAGTGATGGACCTTTATGTGACTTAAAGGTTGATGATCTACCAACTTGTGAATCTTGTATGGAAGGTAAGATGACCAAAGGTTTTCACGACCAAAGGCAAAAGAGCCACTAAATATTTATGATTGATACACACTGATGTGTGTGGACCTATGAGCATTCAAGTTAGAGGTAGATATGAGTACTTCATCACTTTCACGTATGAATACTAGAGATTTGGCTATGTTTATCTCATGAGACATAAGTCGGATGCTTTTGACATGTTCAAAGCTGAAGTAGAAAATCAGCTTGAGAAACACATAAAAATCTTGAGGTCTGATCGTGGCAGAGAATATCTATCTGGTGAGTTTCAGCAATATCTTATTGATAATGGGATAATTTCTTAGTTTTTTGCACCAGGTACACCTCAACCAAATGGGGTAGCAGAAAGGAGAAATAAAACTCTTTTGGACATGGTTATGTCAATGTTGAGTTATTCAACGCTCCCTAATTCTTTTTGGGGATATGCTTTACAAACCGCTATGTACATTCTAAATGATGTACCGTCTAAGTCAGATCCTAAAACACCGTATGAGTTGTGGAATGGGCGAAAGCCTAGTTTACAACACTTAAGGATATATGGATGTCCTTCGCATGTGTTAAAAGGAAAGATAGAAAAGAAGGAGTCCAAGCTCAGAAACATGCATTTTGGTAGGGTATCCAAAATGAACCAAAAGATATTATTTGTATAGTCCTTTAAATCATAAAGTATTTGTTTCGACAAATGCTAAATTTCTAGAAGAGGGCTATATGAATAATTTTGTGCCTAAAAGTAGAAATGTCCTGAATGAGTTTTCAAGAGATACAATTCCACAAGAGATTTCACAACCTAGCCCAATTGTAAGTACTGTACCAACACAAGATCAACAAACTACCATACCTCGTCATAGTGGGATGGATAGTAGACAACCCAACAGATACATCGGTCTATGAAGCAATGGAAGTGTAAGGACCTTGATTTTATGATTGGCTTATTTCATGACAAGCCACACCACATTAGGGATGATTGTGTAATGGATAGCTTAGGTCCTCATTGGCAAGCTTCCAATAGCTTAGGTCCTCATTGGCAAGCTTCCAAGCATTTCCATGACTTCAAGAGATAAAGGTATATTCACTTAACTTTGTCTTTTGAAGAGTTTAGGTGCACACACATACCTCATGCATTTTTTGTTGATCTTGCATTTGTGTTGATATTGTCTATATGTGTGCATCTCTTCACAATCACACTTGCACTTCATTTATAGATTTAAGTGTGGTATTGTGTTGTGTTCACGCTTGCACGATGGTGTGCTTGTTTTAGCGCATTGAGTGACCATATGAGAAGGTCTCATTCTTCTCTTGGTTTGGTTATATGGAGTAAGATGTCTAGTTTTAAAAGAGTGTATTTCAATTATTTAAATGTTTTTCAAAACTGACCTTTGTATGTTCTTGTGACCATATCTTTTTATACATTGATTCAAAATGAGTTTTGAAATTTTTTGTAAAAACTAGACACCCATACCTTTCCAACGGTATATTATTCATAATATTTCATGACCGTTTGGATTGGTTTTAAAATCTCCAAAGTGACTGCAAAAATAGTGCATCTCTGTTGTTGTCCGTTTCTGACCTTTGGTCCCTTAAATAAACATAACTTTTTCTACAGACATCCAAATCATGTTCTATAAATTGGAGTATAAATTATACTTTCATACCTTTTCAATGGTATATTACACGAAAGTTTTGGATGTCGTTTGGTCACATTTTGGGTCGCTCGAATCTCAGGCTATTGCGCTGTTGCTGTTGGGGCTGCGCCAGTCCACAAACGCCCTCACCAGCGCCTCTTGGACAGTAGGTGTGCGCTGGTGTGGTGCTTGTCGACCAGCACACCGAGTAATTTTCGGGCAATTTTCAAAACGACATATTTTTGATCTAGGGCTCATATATACATGCCATCTTCTTCCTCACTCGTTTTTCAGAGCTTCAAAACCATTTTTTAGTGTGATAAAGTATTTTCTTTGAGAGAGAAGCTCCAAGAGTTATTATTTAACTCTCTAAACCCAAAACCCATCATCCTTTCACGAAACAAACATTATCTAGCTACTTCTAGGATGTTTCTTAGCATGAGTCTTCATCAACACATGTAACTTGGTAAGTAGAACACCATCTTCATCATTCTTGTGTTCTAAGCTTAACAATATATCTCTTGTATGACTTGTATGTCTCTAGATTAGGATTTTTATTACAAGTAGAGATTGTTGTTGATGTTTGGGTTGTTGTATTGTGATAGCTTGCATAATTAAGTTGTTTTACCTAAATAGCTAATCTATATATGTTCATGTATGCTTAATTGATGATTAGGATTGCCTTGTGCATCTAGTCTAGTTCATGAACATTTATGTGTATGCCTCATTGATTGCATTTATTGATTGCAAATATATTGCCCTTAGTTATATGTTGTGACAACTTGTATTGGTTGGACTTTTATTGACAATTAGGTTGCTAGAATCCTTTTGTATCTAATTGAGTCCTTATGTATGGGCATTTGGGCATTGTTTGATAACTAGGTTGTTGTATTGCATTATGTACACCTAGTTAAGCATTGTATGTTTGGTCTAACATATTTTGCATTGAGCATTCATTGGTTATTTCCCTTAGACCATATACTCTTCATAGAGTCAAAGTCTTGTGGCTTCTACGTGAAGTTTCACCCCCCAAGGTTATTAGACACACACTTTATAGGGAATTTTCAGGAAGATGTACAAGGAAGCAATGGAAGATGTTGATTGTCGCCATTGGCAAAAGGCAATGTAATCCGAAGTTGAATCTATGTTAAAAAACAAAGTCTGGTCTCTTATAGACTTGCCTAAAGGGATAAAACCCACTGAGTGGAAATGGGTATACAAGAGGAAAAGAGGAATGGATGGAAAGGTGGAAACCTTTAAAGCTAGATTGGTAGCTAAAGGTTACACACAGAAGGAAGGAATCGATTATGAAAAAACCTTATCTCATGTGGCCACGCTTAAATCCATTAGGATACTCTTATCTGTTGCGGCATTTCTAGACCTAAAGATTTGACAAATGGACGTCAAGACAACTTTCCTTAATGGAAGTCTTAACGAAAGCATCTATATGATGCAAACAGAAGGATTCATTGGAAAAGGCCAAGAGGAAAGGGTATGCAAGTTGTAAAGATCCATATATGAATTGAAGCAAGCATCCAGATCCTGGAATATAAGGTTCGATCAAGCCGTGAAAAGTTTTGGATTTATTCAAAACATTGATGAACCATGTGTATACAAAAGGATTAAAGATGACAAGTTGATTTTCTTAGTTCTTTACATTGATGAAATACTACTCATCGGAAACGATGTAGGTGTATTGACATCAGTAAAAAAATGGTTAGCAAAACAATTTGATGTGAAGGACTTAGGAGAAACAAGTTATATTATTGGTATCCATGTCATAAGGGATAGAAAGAATAGAACGATTGCATTATACCAAGCTTTATACATAGATAAAATCTTGTATAGGTTTTCCATGCAAGATTCCAAGAAAGGTATGTTACCTTTCAGACATGGAATCAAACTTTCTAAGGAACAAGTTCCTAAGAATGAGCATGAAGAGCAATTCATGAGTATGGTTCCACATGCCTCGGTAGTTGAGAGTCTCATGTATGCAATGCTCTGCACTAGACCAGATATTTGTTTCGTTGTTGGCATAGTTAGCAGGTTTCAATCGAAACCTTGTCCTGATCACTGGACGGCAGTCAAGCATATTTTCAAGTATCTCAAGAGAACGAGAGATTATATGATTGTATACTCCATAGGGGATTTAATTCCCATTGGGTATACAGATTCTGATTTCCAATCGGATTCTGACTTCAGAAGATCAACATCAGGATTTGTGTTTACACTTGGATGAGGGACAGTCATATGGAGGAGTATCAAGCAATCTTGTATTGCTGACTCCACCACGGAAGCCGAGTATGTTGCCGCATACGAGGCTGCTAAAGAGGTTGTCTGGATCCACCAATTCTTGATTGACTTGGAAGTGGTTCCTGATACGAATAAGCAAATCACTATCTATTGTAACAATAGTGGAGTAGTGGCTAATTCAAGAGAACCAAGAAGTCATAAGAGAGGGAAACACATTGAAAGAAAGTATCACCTTTTAAGGGAAATTGTGCATAGTGGAGATGTGATGATAACCAAGATCGCGTCAGCAGAAAATCGAGCGGATCCCTTCACACAAGCTCTTCCATAAAAGAGTTTTGATGAGCACCTAGAGAATATGGGGATAAGAGATATGACACATTTGCTATAGAGCAAGTGGGAGATTGTTGAGATTATGATAGATAGTAAGAGTGTAATAAACTATTTGACAATCTTTTCATATTAATAAAAGTGATTTCTAGTATAACAAATCTTATAGCATTTATAGTTTAATTATTAAAATTGTCAAAAGTAAATAATCATAAGGTCAAAAGACTATGAGAAAAGAAGAATTATTCAATACATCTGGATATGTATGAGGTAGACACAATTCTTTAGTAAGTTTTGAATAATATTCACAATTTAAGATAAAGGTTGGGCGTCTTTATTTAGTCAATGTTGTAGATTATTTATAGCATTTGAGTGGGATCAAATGTGTTATGATGAGTCTAAAATCATCAAAGTGTGGTGCCTTTGGGCAAAAGAATCTAGTGCATTGAATAGGATCACGGTGAAATACTTTATCTAGAACCGTCAATGGATACAAGTTTTCACTTGAAGATAATCAGAGAGTCTATCTCAATCCTGAGATAAATGATGGACTTATGGTTGCAAGTGTTATCATTTGAGCTATCAATGAGTACGATTATATAGCATAGTCTATCCTCGATAGTTTGGTGGTATTTATTTGTTAATCGATAGAGGACTTCATTTATATGGACATCGTAGCTCCATTTATTCAATGAGAGTAGAATATCATCATATGGATGTTTTAAGGTATTTGACATTAAATCTTAACGTTAAGTTTTTAATAGCGTCTATTGAAATATGGCTTCTGGACAAGTCAAACTATCCAAGTTCAAAATGTGGTCATATGAGTAAATATGGTAGCTAGGAGAACTATATGTGGTCTATAAGCTCTTGGCGATTACTGATATTCTTCACGAGGATACACTATCTCCATTAAGATTGTCTAGGGTATGAATGAGCAATATTAACTTATTCTATCTTTATTTAAGTGTTCAATTTTAGTTCTTTAATGGAATGAACTAAAATTTATAGATCGGACCTAAGTGAATCATTTGTTGATGGTGATTGAGTTGTGTCTATTGGAGCTTAAATTTAGATAGCCCGCCAAGATCCCCAATCCACACGAACTTGCATGGATCAATTGATATATTTTACCGGACCAATTTATGGGTCCATCTAGAATTGTATAAAGGCATGTGGACTTGTTTCTTTTTGTAAGAATGAGTCTAGTTCACATGTGGACTTTTTTATTAAGGTCCAATGGATTTAATAAAATAAGAAAAGTAATATGTATGCCCATATGTGGTCTTAGGTGGCAAGGTTAGATATATTAGCTTAATATATTGTTTTTTATTTTATTATTTAATTAAATAGAAATTTATTTATTTATTTATTTATTAATTTATTAATTAATTAAAAGTCAAAATCTTTTTCCTAGTAGGAGATGGTCTCCTATAGTCATATTATTATTGGTAATATGATAAGTATCAACCACTATATTTGATAAGTAGATAAATAATATGAATTTATTTATCTAGTCAAATTAGGAAGTATTTGATTTCTATTAAAACTCTAATTGACAATTGGTCAAATTAGGAAGTTTTAATTTAGTCACAATTTAATTATATTCAATAATTGGTTATTGAATAAATACACTATTTGAGTTGGATTAGGAGTCTTGGTGTAGGAAACAATTCTTCTTTTGAAAAGGATTCTTGATCGCCAAGTAAATCCTCTTTAGAAGATGATTAGGTCTTCTAAACTAAAAATAGAAGGATTTTCGGCCATCTATATATACTCCTATATAGAATTTCGACCAAGCCATATATTAAGTGTGAGAAGTTGTTTTTTTATTTGTTTTTATAGTTATAAAAAAAACTTCGCTTCACTCATTGTGTGAAGAATTTGGCCAAACATAGAGTAAAGAGGAAACGTTTTTGTTTTCGATAATACACTAGTATCCTTTGCATCAAAGGGTTTTGTGTACAAGAATCGAATCGGGTTCACACGAGTTTCAATCAAATAGATTGATAATTCACAATTGATCGAACGTTCTTGGGTTTTCTTTAGGAGGATTATTGTGACTAACAAAAGAAAAAGATTTTGTTTGTTTCCATTCTCAGGTATACAATTCAAAGAAATGGAGCCCACACTCCTAGGTGATTCAAGTTCGTGATTGGATTAGAAGATCTTGTGGATTCAATTCGACACTAGTTCAATCGTCGCGTAAAAAAAAAGGTACGATACTTTTATTATACATTAATTAGTCTAGGGTTAAGATTTTTTCTATTAAAGGGGGAAAAATTAAAATATACCAAACCCTTATTTTCAGGCTTCCGCCGCGTTTTGAACCAATTTTTCCCTACAAAATCATAGTGAAAAGGATGATAAACCTCTTTATAGAGATCCATCCTTGGACTCTAATGAACCTGTTACTTAGGTTAAGAGACTCCATGACAAAAGTAATATCATTAGAGATGTCAATGAGGGTGTTAGGACTAGGCAACAAATGACTAATCAAATTAGCTATATTTGTTACACCTCTCAAATTGAACCCAAAAAGGTTGATGAGGCTTTGAATGATGAATTTTGGGTTATTGCCATGCAAGAAGAGCTAAACCAATTTGAAAGAAATGAGGTTTGGACTCTAGTTTCTAGACCTAAAGACTCTAATATCACAGGCACCAAATGGGTGTTTAGGAACAAATCAGATGACGATGGCAACATTGTCCGCAACAAGGCTAGACTTGTAGCATAAGGATACTCTCAAATTGACGATATTGACTTTGAATAAACTTTAGCTCTTGTTGCCCGTCTTGAGTCTATTAGGCTTATCTTCCATTTCATGTGTGCATAAGTTCAAATTACATCAAATAGATGTTAAGAGCCTTCCTCAATGACTTTTTGCATGAGGAAGTGTTTGTTGAACAATCCAAGGGGTTTGTGGATCCACACTACCTAAATCATGTCTATCACGGTCAAAAGACTTTATATGGGTTAAAACAAGCACCAAGGGCATGGCATGAATGGCTTACTCTTTATCTTGTTGACAATGACTACTCTAGAGGTAGTGTTGACAAGACCTTATTCATCAAGTGTAACATGATGAGCTTTTTATAGCTCAAATATATGTTGAAGACATTGTATTTGGTTCTACCAACAACTCAAAAGTTCAACAATTTGTTGATGTCTTGTCTCATGAATTTCAGATGAGTATGGTGGGGGAATTAAACTACTTCATAGGTTTGCAAATCAACCAATTGCATGATGAGATCTTCATATCCCAAGCTAAGTATATCAAGAACCTAGTGAAGAAATTTGGCATTGAAAATGCCAAACATTGTGACACACCCATGAGTACCACTCTAAAACTTAGCAAGGATGCTAGTGGGAATAGTGTGGATCAAAGTTTATATCGTGGAATGATTGGTAGCTTGCTCTACTTAACAACTAGTAGGCCCGATATAGCATTTAGTATGGGTGTTTGTGCTAGGTACCAAGGAGTCTCATCTTTCTGCAGTGAAGAGAATCATTCGATATGTGAATTGGACATCCAACTATGGGATATTGTACTCATTTGATACTAATGCTAGTCTAGTTGATTTTAGTGAAGTAGACTAGGCATGTAATTGTGATGATAGAAAGAGTACTTCGGGAGGTTGCTTCTTTCTACGAAACAACTTAGTGTCTTGGTTCTGCAAGAAGCAAAATTCAATCTCCCTATCCACAGCTGAAGCGGAATACATAGCCGTCGGGAGTGCTTGCACACAACTCTTGTGGATGAAGCGAATGCTTGTGGATTAAAACTTTGATCAAGGTACTCTTACCCTTTATTGTGATAACTTGAGTGCTATTAATATTTCAAAGACTCCTGTTCAGCGTTCTAGGACTAAGCATGTTGACATTAGGCATCATTTCATTAGGGAGCTAGTTGAAAACAAATGCATAACACTTGAGCATGTAGATACAAATGATAAACTAGCAGATCTCTTTACAAAACCCTTAGACTTAACTAGGTTCAAGTCATTTAGTATGTCTATTAGGATTTGTCACATGCCTTGATGAGCTTTATGATTGCCCATATATAAGGAGCTTAAGCAAATAGAGCAACCTTGCATTGTTGAAATAAGCAGAAAATTGATCAACTTTATGCTCTTTAATTAATTACTTGAGAATCATGGTTATACATATATACATACATATATACATACATACATACATATATATATATGGTCTTTTATTCAATAAGTGTGTATTTGCCTTGTTTGCAATCCATGTCTCATCTATGTTCAAACATGCAGTTTTGGACTAGGAAAATTGATTGAGAAGTACATTTGATTGACCTATAATTTATCTCCATGTTATGAGAACTTGATGTTGACATGCTTAAATATGATGCATGAGTTATGTGTGTGAAATTGTGTGTGAAAGCATCTGACAAGACTGAACTCAATAAGGACATTGTGTCTGTTCTCTAAATATAGATGTCTCATCCAAATTTAGCCTTGTCTCTTTTCTTAATGGTTGAACAAGACAATAACTAATAAGGATTTCCTATCCATTCAATTAATAAGGATTTTATATCCATGTCTTGGTTAGTCATTAAGAATTGAAAATGTTGCTTATGTGCATGTTGAAATTTTTTAATGCTATATCTTGTTCATTTTTGACAAAAGGGTACAAATTGGTTTGACTTCTTTCGAAAACTCTTTTGATATTTGCTTTGCAAAATACCATGCTTTGAAAGTTAATGTTGCATGTCCTCCATCCAAGGCAATAATCTCACACTTTCTCTTAAAAATCAAATCTCTTTGCTCTTTTCTCACTCTTAATTAAGTTGCATAAAGTTTGTGTATATGATTATGCACTTATCTTTGATGGTAATAACTCTCTTTGATAAAGTGACCCTTTTGGGGATTACCCCATTGTCTATCTTATGAAAAAAAGGGAGAGTAGTGTGGATTTAGGGGGAGTTGAGTGTGGCATGATTTATAAGGAGTTGAGGTTGCATATGAGGGGAGATTGACATTGACTTGTTGAATGGAGTAATCCATTTAGAGGGAGTAGTTGCATTTGCATTATTGTTTGCTTTCTTTTATGCAAATTGCCTTTATTTTATTTTTAATTATCTCTTAATCACCTCACATACACTTGTCTTGGAAAGTTTAGTTCTCATTATTTTGTAGGGATGACTATTCTACATGAGCTTGAAGAATTGAAGATCTAGTATCTAGGTTTCTCATTGTAATGTAGAAAATATTTTTATTGACCTATTGTCTTTGTTTGTCTTATTCTTATGAGGATAATTTGTGAGTGGTGGTTTTGTCACAAAAACAGACAAATTGAGAGATTGTAAGTTCCTTATTTATTGGTTGGGCTATTTCGATTGACAAACCACAATTAGAGATCAACTTGTAAGGGTAGATTAGGCATTATTGCTCGTGATCAAGCTTCAACGGCATTAACAAACTCAAGAGCACTTCAAAGGTATATCGTTTAGCAACTTGCTTAACTCTTTGAAGAGATTTAGTTGCACACACTCACATCTTTTGCATTTGTATTGACATGCATTGATTGTTGCAAACACACACACAAACACACACACACACACACACACACACACACACACACACACATACTTACTTGCATTTAAGTTGTTATGCATGTATGCCTTATTACCTTCTTGTGTATATCCCCGGTGTGCTTGGTGTATTTTTGTTTATCTTTGATATCCCATGTCAAGGTACTGCGCGGGTCAGTGTGCGGGTGGCTACCCACGCAATGACTTGGGTGTTGTTTTTCAATCTCTCAATTTTTGCTTTTTGCACTATTTATGTGCTGGTGTATGCGGGACAGTGCGTCGATAGACAACCCTCGCATTACCCGCGCAATGAGTTGGATGCCTTTCTTTATGTCTCGGGCTTGCGCATTTGCGCGGTTCATGTGCCAGCTTCCAACCGTGCAGTAACTGTGCACCAAGAGTTGGTTTTCTCGGGTTTGGTCTTGTGCACGGGTTCATACCCGTACAGTCACCAGCGCACTACGCTGATTTAGGCGTTTTAATCTTTTTACTATATGTTGTTTTTTCACACACACACACACACACACACACACACATATATATATATATATATATATATATATATATATATATATATATATATATATCATTTTCTTCTCATATTAGACCTAGATCTCTGAAACGAAAATCCCTAAATAAGAGTAAGTGACTCTTAGTGAGAGAAGAGATCCAAGAACCCATTTTTACTCAACCAAACTTCATTCTAAGATAATCTAGCATCTTTTTTGCACCATCAAGCATAGGTCTTCATGTTTTACTTGACAATGTAATCTTTACATACCTTAGAATTTCTTGTTTTCATCCTTATGTCATGTTTACCTAAGAATAACATTTATTGTTCATTGAATGCATGTCTTTAAGTTTAATTGCATTTGTAACATGCTTGGGTTATTGTTTATTGGTTGAGGTTTGTGTTTTGTGATAGCTAGGATTTGTGACCATTTTGCCCTACTAGCTAAATCTATTTGCATTTGCATTTAGATAATTGATATTTAGGATTTTACATTCATTGCCATCTTTAAATTCCTATATAAGCTTAAATGTGTTGACCTAGCATTTTTTCATATCGAATATTTCCATATATTCACATAAGTTGCATATTCTCTTTATAGTTGTTAAGTTTTGTGACTAAGTGTTTAGTGCACAAGCTTGTTGGTCCAAGATCGTTATTATAGGCCCGTTAGGTAGGGTGAAATGGTTAGTAACTTACTGGTGTGACGAGAGGTTAGGTTGTAAACTTTCATTCAGGTAGTGAATTTTATGGACCGTGTGTGGCTAAGTGGTTAACCCATGAGTTTTTACCCAGTTTGAGGGTTTCTAACGTAAATCAAATACTTATGTTTTTATTGTTTTATATTCGATTGAATGCTTGATAACATGGGGTAGTTTCATAAATATTGATTAATCGAAAAATTGGTAATTGATTCGATTAAAACCTATTCACCCCCTAGGTTAGAACACACACGTTTTAAGGGAATTTTCACCCTTTTGAGGCCAAAGTCAAGGAAGCAAGGTTATGAGCCACCTTATTTCCATTTCTGGAAATAATCTGGCACTTCTGAACCTTAACATCCTTAAACTGGGCTTTAATATCACTAACAATAAATTATGTCTCTCTCATATCGAGAAGATCACTAGAAACCTTAGAGATCACATTAAATGCATCGAGCTCCGCATAATTGACTTTAAGATTCATTTATTTAGCCAAAAGGTCCCCCTGTCTATCCCCCAGCCCACACGTTATCAGCTCGCCAGCTTTAGGAGACAAGTTACCTAGAAAATTTTGGAGATAGCTGCTATCACCTATACTTTATCATCGTTAATGACCACCCCAACACTATAAATAAAAATACAAGATTTCACATTAGCATCAATGTTTAATTTCAGAGTTCCTATATCTGGTGGAACCCATACTAATAGCACTAGAGACAGGTTGAAGAGGCTGTATAGACACCTGAAAGTCCTTCAAAAGGCCAAACACCTACTCCATCATGGATAACACAAACCTAACTTCTTCTAGAGTGCAAAATGTCACACTCCTCACATCACCATACACAAAGCCTCTGGATCTTCCTTCTTCAAACACTCTGTTATGCCCTTCAAAATCTCATAACATCCTAACCTTTTAAACCAACTCAGCAAGAAAATCCTCTAAATAAATTTGTTTACCTTTAGTGGGAAGTTTAAGTTCCACATTCTGGTCCACCATCTTTGGTCGATAGTAGGATCCAAACAAGCCTCTAGAATATTCTCTTTCATAGCCATTATGTACCCGCTTTTAACCTCATATATTCCTCTCTTATCAAAGTACCAAATTAACTTATTAGGAGATTTCTGTAGAAAAGAGGAATAGATAGTAATACATTCCCATCAATTGCCAAGAAATTTGTTTCAAAGACCTCTTATTCCAACCTCCACCCTCAACATCCAAAAGTTTTGAAATTAATTTCTCCTTATCCACTTTGAAGTTAATGAGCTGGAAAGAGGAAGGTCAGAGAATCCTGGCGTCTGTAAACACCTTACTTCAACCTAATCCTTTAGACAGGAGTTCCCTCCCATAAATTATACTCCTCCACACGTGAGATGCCCCTAATTTTAGATTGGCATTCAAGAAATCGTTCTTCCTAAAATGATTTACTTTAAGCTACCTGAAAGCAAGCGATTAAGACGCAATAGCTAGCCTCTACGCTTGCTGAGTTTAAAAGGCTTTGTTGAACATAACTAAGTCCTTGAATCCTTACCCCCATTAATCTTAGAATCACATGCTTTTCTCCAGCTTGCCCAACTAATTTTCCTTTTCCCATCTTTAGTTCTACACCATAAACCGAAACACAAAGCCCCTAACTCCTTGCACAAGGTGAGCAGAATCTGGAACATTGTCATAGTATATATGGGAATAGCTTGAGCCACTGTTTTATTAAGTACCTCTTTACCACCCTTAGAGAACATGCCACCTTCCAAAGCCTTTCATTTATCTCGTTGATGGTTTTCTATTAATTTCTGCTAACCATTATAGGCAGCCCTAGATACTTATCATGGGTTTAGGCATTGCTAACTTCAAAAACTGCTTGAGCGTTCATTCTCAATCCCTGACTAACATTGAGACTGAAAGTAATATTGGATTTCAAAAGGTTCCTCGACCTGTCTCATTCACTTTTAGAACTCTGTTGATTTCCTCATAGCTTTCCATAATGGCATTACAGAATATAAGGCTATCGTCAGTGAAAAAACATATGGCTCACCAGAGGGCTATCTTTGCAACATCAAAACCCCAACAATTTACCATCAAGTTCAAAACTCTTAATAAGGCAAGACAGAGACTCCACACACAGAAGAAATAGATATAGGGACAAAAAGCATCATTGCCTTAAGCCCAAGGATGGCACCACATCTCCCGAAACCTCAACATTAATAACAAAGCCCAGAGTAGAGGAATAGATACAATCGTAAACCAGATCTATCCATCCCTGACTATCACACATCTCAAGCATCCCCACTCAACCCTATCATACGCCTTACTCATATCCAACTTCAAAGCAGTAAATCCTCTTTTCCCTTGGTTCCCTTTACCAATAGAGTGTAATAGCTCGAAAGTTTTATCAAAAATTAGTCTTTCTGGCATTAAAGTTGACTGGTTGGGAGAGATGATATTTGGTAAAATCACCTTCAGATGGTTAGCCATGGATTTTGTGATGATCTTACACACCGAACTGTAGAGACTAATCGGCATGAAGTATTTCATGTTCATAGAGTTCTTCTTTTTAAGAATAAAAACCATATCAGTCTTGTTGAATTCTCTAATTGAACTTTCCCCATTCAAAATTTTCATGTAGACTCGAGACACGTCGCTCGCCACCATCTCCCAGAATTTTTGGAAGAATAAAGCATGGAAGCCTTCAGGTCTTGAGGCTTTTGTAGGACCCATGCTAAACAACGCGACTTTGACATCTTCCTAACAGAAATTACTGTCCATGAACTGTTGGGGTTTATGCCCTAAAGATGTAATTTATAAATGGCTTTATGAAATAAATAAAAGGAAAAGTTCAATTCATTCTTGTTGTGTTGTTTATTTTATAACTTGTGCATATATTTAACATCCAATATTACCGGATGTAATCTCGAACTGTGTATATGAATGTCATATACAGATGGATACAATAAGAGACGTGCAATTTAAAGAGTCCATTGATTACAAATAAAACTGGGTACTTTATTTGTGGTTAATCTATAGTTGTGGTCAATTCTGTAATGTACGATGATTCTATCCTGAATCATTTATATGAGATATGGGAATGGAGGCACCTTGTATGATGTGATCATATAGGACTGAGCAATGATCTATACGAATCTCTCACCAAGATCCGTTTACCGATGAGATTCATATATATCAACTAATGATGACTATATGTAGGTGATCTTAATCCTGAATGTCTTATCGACTCCTTCAGGTTAGATCGTGGTCTTTGATATACCATGGGTGAGGTCAGATGAAGTTCCTGATCAATATGCTCCGTATGTTGGGATTGTGGTTTGGCTTAGGGTTGGGAAGATTTGTACACAATAGTGGAATCCACTCCTTCTTATGAGAAGTAAATGGTAGTTCCCTTAAGGGTTGATTCAGGGCTTGGACAATATGAGCGCTCTCCTAATTCCGTGAGGAAATAGGATTTATTGTCCATTAGAGAATCCATGGTACTTAAAGGATATATGTAATTAGAGGGGTATAACGGACATTATGACCCAGTTCTAATTATGAACTATTGTGGAGGATCACACCATGTGTAATAGCTATTTTGATGGACACTGAGTTGTATCGGTCTATGTAAAAGCGTCTGCAGTTGAGAGAGTGCAGCTTCGGGTTTTTAGTGGAATAACATCGGAGTTAATAATCAAGGAATATTAATTAAAGAGATTAATTAATGATTCCGATGATTATTGGAGCTCAAATTACTGTGGGTCCATTAGGTCCCTTTGCTAGCCTGATCGATTTAGGTAACAAGGGTCACGGTTAATTAATTGGATTGTCCAATTAATTGTGTTACAAAAGTGACACGTGTATATTCGGGAATTAATTGAATAATGAGATTATTTAATTAATGAATGTTAATAGTTAAATTAATTAACAAATTAGATTATTTAATTATAATGATAATTATGAATTATTAATTACTATTAATTGGAGGGTGTTAGTTGATATATGGATTTAAGTGAAGATAAAATAATAGGATTATTTTATTTTACTAAATCATTTATCTAAGTATTTGAATTTATGTTTAAATTTAAAATACTAATTATCACTTTTAAGATATTTGATATATTTGAAAAGGATAATTAAAATATATATATCAATTAATAACCCAAGAGATTGTATTGGATAAAAATTGGTGTATGCACATGAAACAATAGTCAAAAGAAGAATTTGCATATGATGTAAATACCTGATACACATAATATATATATATATATATATATATATATATATATATATATTGCGTAAAGTTACCTGGAAGCATTAGTTTAAGAAAAAAAAGTTTTTTTTTTGTTTTTACTTTGAAAAGTCACGCATCACAATGAGAGGATGGGGTATAGTTTTTTATTAAAATTAAAGTGCTTGCTTTCTTATCAAAAGAGTGCGTGAGAAGATATATATATATATATATATATATATATATATACATATTTGATATATATTGTTTTAAAAAGACGAAACCATATCTATCAATATAAGTTTTGCATGAGATGCAATTTATGTGTGAATGAAATCAATACACCAAATTGAGAAGAAAGAGTTTCTTCAAGTATTTCTCTACATCCTCCATTCAAGTTCCTGAGATTGTGACATGCCCATACGCAGTTACCAGTCCCGGGAGATAGTGAGGAAGATTGAGTGGTTCAGACAGGAGCATATCGAAAAGTGAAGGAGCCTCTGATCGTTGGTAAGATCTTCTTCTGATTTTATTGATTACAATTTTCTGTGTTTACATATTGTATGTATTAGTTCCTAAAAATAATTATGATCCCAAGTTCACTGGTCCCAGATACAGATTATGATATGTATAAAAAATTTAAAACCTGGTTTCGCTGCGTAACCGGTGAACGGGGTTTCAACAGGAACAACCTTCAAATGTTGTTAATTTTGTTGGCAACCACCTCTATACATGCCTTTAGATCTTCAACGGAAGGAGAAAAATAAGTGAATAACTTTTCGAAATACCTACACACATTTTTAGTGATCCCGTCCTCATTGTGTTCAACCTGCCCCTGTCATCTTCGAACATATTGATCCAGTTCAACTTTTCCTTGCAGAGGCCTTAAGTAGGAAGAATTTAGAATTTTGATCCCCGGTCGCTAGCCAATCCGTCCGAGATCTCTGTTACGAATAAACTTCCTCTTTATTGAGAAGACATTCCAATTATATCTCTACCTTCCCAATCTCCATCGAAATCCCCTTGTCATTGGCTCGACTAATCAATCTCTCCAGCACCTCTATTTTCGAATTTATAAGTTTCCCAAGGGATCTGAATCAAACCCTACTCCAGACCCCAAATCTCCTCATATAGACACACATTTTCTTATAAAGGTCCTCAACCGAGTATGACTCCTCTAACACCTTCCAAGCCAAACTAACTACCTTCCCATAGTTCTCCTCTATAAGCCAAAAGAGTTCAAATTTAAAGCCTAGCTCACTTTATGCAAAGCACTTTTATTATTATCCCATAAAGTAAGAAGGATAGGCCTAACGTCTAAGTTACTGTAACCCAAGTGCAACAATCCTGCATTCAAGAACGGATCTCACCAGTCTTTATTAGCCTGGAACCTATCCAACTTCTTATAAATATTATTCAACTAAGCTATTTTATTGTTCCATGTTAATTTAAGCCATGTGAAGCAGAGGTCAATAAGGTTACAATCATTGATCGCCATTCTAATGTTCTCCAATCTTTTCTTCAGCACTGATGATCTTATTGAAATCCCCTTATAGACACACGGAAAATTATCAAACCTCCTGATCCTCTGAGAAGCTCTCATGAAAATAATCTATTGGACTGATCTGGACTCCAATAGAAACCTGAAAAAGTACCACCCCAATTCGTTTTCCATCTTCACCCTAGTATTAGTATGACTCTTGGAAAAATATTGCACAACCATACCCCACTCATTCTATAACATTAATAAGCCCTCATTATTCCCTTCATTATTAATTTGAAACACCCTTTCATGCCCCAACAGATTTCTAAACCTATCTGCCTCACCCTTATGTAGCTTAGTTTCACTAAAAAAAAAACAAATTAGGGGAAAATATGTTCAAAAACCTTTTAAGGGCTAGGAACGCTTGAGGATTCCCCAATCCACAAACGTTCTAGAATAAGATACTTATAATGCTTGGTAGCCTGGACCTCAAGCACCACCGATTCCAAAGCCACCAAGTCACCGATAACAACCTTCTGTTTCTTCTTATTTACCCCATCAATCTACAACGGACTACCATGCTTACGTTTCGCTTCCTTCTTATTTCTTTATAGGGAAATTAGCTTACTCTGCTCTCATAACTGCTCTTTCCTCAGAGGAAGGGGCAACCATCTTGGTTCTTCCACTTAATAACTTGGCGAGCATCAATGATCCTTTTGATTGGGATAGAAACTCCCACCGTACCCTTAGCACCATGTTTCTTTCTAACGGTCATCCTCCATTTACCAACTGAAATTTTCCCTTGACTTAAATGCATTCCTTTCACATTTTCTTCAACAGCCACAAATCCCTCACCCTTTTTAGACCTTCTATAAGCGCTTCATTTGTATCCTCAACATAGTTACCATACTCACCCTAACTAGCCTTTTGATCCACCAAGTTTCGAGTGTTTGGAATTTCACCTAACCTTTGACCAATTATCCCATTATGCTCATTAATGGTTCCTTCCATTGCTTAATATAGTTTCTCTCATCAACCACTATCCTCAATCCCTCAGTTTCCTTGGTGTACTTACCACCTCCCTTTTTAGTGCTAACATCAACCTCATCCACCACTTTACTCACACATTCCTCCCATAACCATCTCTTTTTATCCGGATTCTTGAACGTTTTTCCTATCCCCTTAGGCTTAGTAATTGTAGTACTGATCTTTGCTGCAACATGTCTTCCTTTGATACTCGAGCCTTCAATATACATTCCTTTCCCTTCTCTATATACTGACTCTTTATTTGCTCTCATTTGTAAATCCCATTTCTAAGAATTCTGAAAGTTTGATCTCGATCAGTTTAGCACACTTGCTTTCAGCCATGGCCAAACCTAGTAACCTTCCCTTCATGGGCATCATCCTTTACTATATCATTATCACAATCTGTTATAACATGACCTATCTTCCTACCCACGAAACAGAATTCTAGCAGCCTTTCATAGTGAATTGTAGCCATAATAGCCTTATCAAGTCCCTCTACTATAACCTTTAGAGGTTTCGAGGAATCTATCTTAACTTTATTGACATTTATCCAAATATCTTGCCATATATGTATGTTTCTCTTGTATATGCTTTGTGTTTCAAGATGATTTTAGGTGATGACAAGAGAATACTACATGGAAGAATTCAAGACTTGATAAAGACTAGTCTAAGGGAACTAACTCATTATAATGTGAGGGTATGATTTTGAGACCAGTCTTCATTTTGTATGTTTTAATATTTGTATAGATGTTTTGGCATAGAATTTGCCAAAGGGGGAGATTGTTAGGTTTTTGAGTTTAGTGTCGGCATTATTCTATATCAAAGCGACAATTGCTTTGTATTGATTAGTTATCTAGGATTTATGGAATATCAAGCTTCAAGGAAGTTGGACAACATTTCAAGCAAAGTGGTGGCTACAAGAGGAAAAAAGCTTATTTGCATAGCAAAAGGTATATCGAGGCTTGTTTCCTCTTGCAAGGCCTATGCACACACATACACTGTATCCATATATATCCCTGTATCATTGTGTAAAAATTTGATATAACACATACACACATTTATTCATGTATGCACATGCATTAGATTTAAAGTTGACAACTTTCGTAAATTGTATGTTCTAGGATTATCTCTATGAAATAGCATGCTTGTATGTTCTTATGTTTATATGTTTATGTTTGTGTGATATTGAACTTGAGTTTATGCTTATTATATTCCTCATTGAGTTCCGGTAGTTTCGGTTAGTCATTCATTAAGTTTCGAGTTCAAATTAGGAAGTTAAGAACTTTCTGTGTCATTATCGTACGTGGTTTTCATATTTGATTTTCAAGTTGAATTATATTTTTTTTTTATGAAAGTTTTCTTGACCTTATATGCATGAGAGAGAGTCTCAGTTCATAATCCGAAGATGGATTCAAATTCTGAGTTTGGAGGCCGTATAACAGTCGAAGAAAGCGAAGGTGCGGGATGAGGGGTGATGAACCAAGCAAGAGGGCCAAGCTCCTCTCCCCGTGGAGGCTTGTGGCCTCCATGGAAAGAGCAGTCCCCTGCCCCCGTGGAGCCCACGTGCCTCCACGGGAATGCAGAGGTGGCTCCTCTTGATTGGTTGCTCAATCACTCTTTTAATTCCCTCCTATATAAACCATATTCCCTCTTATTTCATTCTAAGAAGAAAAAATTGAAAAACAAGTGTAAAAAATTTTCTTTCCAATTTTCTTATCTTCCAGACACCATAACTTTCTCATTCGGAGTCCGAATCGAGTGATTCAAGTCGGAGAGTCTTCATCTACCAGCTCTTTATCATTTTCGTAAGAGTTTGGAGTCATTTGATTGAGTTTTATGGTAGCTTCACTCATAAAAACGAAATGCACGTTTTTCACAAAAGGTATTGATTTCTTTCTTGAGTTTGATCTTCAAGTCTTCAATCACCTTGGGTTTTCTCCGTCTATATATGTATGTTTGATGTGTAAACATTGATTAGAGTAATGAACTCTAATATAGCTAAATTGAGCTTCAATTGACATGCATGTTGAGTTAGGTTATTCTTAAATCTATGTTTTCACATGCTTGTGGAGTTGTATTGCGCTAGCTTCAAATCTAGGGCTATTTTGTGTGATTATTGACATCTCTTCTATGATTAATACCCTCTACATATGCTAGGTCATTTTATTGGAATATTTGTTGAAATAGCATATTTGATTGTTGATTTTGAGTTTAATTGAATCTAAGAGATTGTCTTGTGATTCTAAGTTCTAAATATTTTGCTAGAAATTCATTTTTGGATTTATTAATTGATTCTAGCATTTTTATGTGATTGAACATAATCTAGGTTTTTGTGTGTTAGATGTTTCACATACACTAGATTTTTTGTTCATGTGATAAGTTCTAGATAAAATTGCTTTGTGCATTTATTGATAAAAATCTATTTCTTCATGATTTGTGCCTAATTTACACATTTCATATGTACATGCATCATTTGCTTGATTGCATTTTTTTTAGGATTGCAAACTTGAATACATGTGATTTATGCTCACTGATTCATTTCTAGTTTCCATAGGATATATTGATCATATATACTATGTTGTGTGTGTTTGCATCATTTGCATCCACTTAGATCATGTGCCTTGTGAAAAGATTGGAAGTCTCATTTTGAAGAGTGATTCTTTGATTTGAGCAGGGAAGTCTTGACTAGAGTTTTGAGGACTTGGATAGCTAAGCGTGGAAGTCTCATTTTGGAGAGTGATTCTTCGATTTAAGCATGGAAGTCTTGGCTAGAGTCGTGAAGACTTGGATAACTAGGCATGGAAGTCTTGACTAGGATCGGGGTGATCCGAATAGTTAAGCAATGTGACATCTCTTTCATTGTGTAGGGTTGACGGGTAGTTTCTAGGTGAAGTGGTCACTTGAGAGATTGTATCCTTTTATTTTACTAGTGAAAGGTATTTACCGGTGGTTATGGAATCAACCCGTGAATGTTTCCTCTTCGGAGGTTTTAACACATAAAAATCATGTGTTAATTTTCTCTATCCCTATCTCTTGATATTTGTGTTTGGTGTTGATATATATATATATCTTGTTTCATACACATGTATATCCATTTTATATCAAGCTTTGTATATGTTTAAGGTTTATGTTTGATAGCCTATGTACAAATTGAGTTTGTATCACAAGCATGTTTACATTGACTTTGTTTGACCAATCATATCTCTATTGAATTGATTGTGCTTGTTTTTGTTTATAAAATTGTGATACAAGTTATCTAGAGGGACAAACTTATGTTTGCTTCAAGGGAATGAAAAAAAATTGTTATAACCTATTCACCCCTCTAGGTTAGCTTAAGGCAAATTAACTGTGTTGTGTATTTTCATTTTTTTTAGATTAGTAGTTTAGTAATAGAAGAATTGTTTTTTAATCCTCTTTCAAACATCAACCGGTTTACAAAATATATTGTAAACAAAATGATCAATTCAAGTAGAAAATGTTGATATAATAGACATTTGAAAAAAAAAATAGAGCATAGAAAGTCAAAACAGAAAAATTCGCACGAAAACAATTTAAAATATAAGTCCGATAACGATTATATTTTTTTCTTACAATTCCAACATAATGTGCGTGCTGAGTGATCTCCTATAATGGAGCCTAAACCTTCCACGTGGGTCATGAGATAATTTTGGCATTAAATTCAGTTTGGGAAATCTTAGTCAACCTGACATGTCAGCTTAAGCGGAACTCACAAAGATAGGTCTCCACATCATCAAACCATGCCAAATTGACAAGGCACATGAGGCAATAACGAGTTCAAAGACGGAAAGCAGGTCACCCACTTAGAACCAAATCACCAAAGTAGTCCTAGACGGTGAATTGATATCAACTCGCAAATTACATTGTGAACACTAAAATAACCCAAAAATCGCTATAGATATGGGATTCTTTACATCTCTAGTAAAATTCAGGCCTAAATCGTGAAAGACAATCACTGCTAATCAAGCAGCTGACGAATCTGGTAATAAACTCGAAGATCTAGTATATAATCCATACAAGGAAAGTGGATCCCCCTAACTACAGATGAATCACAAAGATACCATCTCCTCAAAGCCTTTGCTTGCACGATACGGATCATGGTAACACTTTAATTCGCATATAAATACATGTAATCAACAAAAGGCTAAATGGGGCGATAGGACAATACAACCTTAGAGAGATACTTCTTGTAATTTGTAATCCGTTTCTACACATAGTGAACATTTTTTTTTTGTCGTTAGGATTACCATGGTTTTTTCCTGCATTAAGGTTTTCTACGAAAAACTCTAGTGTTGTTTATTACATTATTTACTTTTTCCACCACGTTCATGCAGATAAGGGGTGTGATCACAAGTTTTCTAATCGGTCCGAGCATCAAATTGCCTTTATATTTTTATTGACTAGACAATAAAAAAACCGACCGTCAACAAATTCTATATAATAATATCTATTGTTTTATATTCATTTCATTTTTTAAAAAATCTTATTCATTAATCGGTTGCTTTGATATTATATATGAATCTGTATGTCTTATACACAGCACAATGAATAGTAAATATCAGTTAATGTTTAATGGTTATTAAATATGAATTTACGATTTTATATAGTTCAGCTATTTTATGTATTTAAATACTTTCTATTCTATTCATCTATATAATATTTATAAATTTAAATTAAACAACTCTTCAATTTTTACAGTTTTCTATAAATTTAATCCATTCATTTTTTTGCGGTTTTTCATTAATTTACTATTTGTTTATGAATTTAATTTTAATTTAATCACTATGTGTGAGTTAAAGAAACTTTTAGGCATCCGACGTCATTAATAAACATAGACTTTTCGTGGTCGTTTGTTTTTTCCACTTAAAACTTAATGAGTCCGATTCATAATTATTAAGTTGTTTTGTTTGTTTTTTTAAGTGGTCAAACAACTTAAAAATCTTGAAAAATAACTTAAAATAAAAAGTAAAAAATAATGACTTTTAACTTAATTGCAAATCACTGAATTACAATAAATGCAATATAAAATATTTTTTTCCGATACTATCCTCCCATATATAACATATTTTCAATTTCATCAAAATTACATACGGTATAAAAATCTTGATTTTAATATATTGTTTATTTTAAATAGATTTAAAAATAAAAAAGAACCATAATCAATGTGTATTTTAGTGTTTAATATCGATACTTTATTATGATATTATGGTGATATATATATATATTATAGTGTTTTGTGCGAGTTTTCCTGACGTCCTTTTTATTTTTTGAAAAAAACATTTTCTTTTCTTAAAAAAATGAAGTTTGTTTGATATCGAAAATGAATATCATGATCATATGTGTTCATAAATAATTATTATTTTTAGATTGTTTTTATTCCATATTATATGTATAATTGTTTAACATAGGTATAAATGTAAAATTACTTATATTCAGACAATTTTACTTTAAAAAAACAAACGTGTAGACAATACATTCAGATTTGAGAAAAAAAAACATGTCATTTAGGTTTAGATTTCAGTCCCTATTCAGCCATTAGAAAAATTCAGAACTGTTCAGTTTTCAGATAAAAAAACAAACGACCCCTTCGTTTACACCACTATTTACCACCATGATCATGTTGAAGCTGAAGCCGAAGCCCAAACTGAAACTCAATTCCAAGATCAGGCTGAAGCCCAAGACTGTTGTTAACAACCAACACAACAACTAGGGGTGTGCATTTTCGGTTTGGTTTGGGTTGAAGCTTAATGTCAAACCAAACCAATATGGATCGGTTTGACTATATTTCAACCCAACCCAAACCAATTTGATTCTGCAAACCGATTCAAACCAAACCAAAAAAGGTCGGGTTGATTTGGATTGGTTTATCGGTTTAGATTTGAACTCAAAAATATTTTATTTTTGGTATTATATTATACAAAATATTTAAATAAAATAATCATAACATGAAATATTAATTATAAATATATAAAAAGGAAGTAGATAAAAGTCAAATGAGTAATTATCAATTAAAGACATGTTTGACAATATCTATACTTTTAAAATCCTAATACATCAATCAATTAGAAGAATTTATCAAAACAAATAAATAAACTATACAAAGTTTAAAGTAATCGATAAAAGTTATAAAACATGGACCGAATAGAAAATGTAGTTAAATTTTTATATTTTAATTTTACTTTTTAAAATATGTGGTTTTGTTTGGATCGGAGAATTATTTTACTCAATTCGAACCAAATCACCTTTAATCGGTTTGTCTAAAAGACAAACCGACCCATCCAATTTTTTTTATTTATAATTGAACCAACCCAAACTTTATGGGTTGGGGTGGTTGGGTTGGTCGGTTTGATTCGTTTTTTACGGCTTTTTACACACCCCCTAAAGAATAACAAAAGAACGATTGCTTCTCTCTAGTCTCTGCGCGCCTTCGAAACGGATAAAGTCTCACACTCTCATCAGTCTCACTCTACCTGCAACTAGCAAAGGAAAGCCACTGCAGAAACCGAAAATGTTAGCGAACCCTAGTAGCCTCCATACCATGCCCTACTCTCCTCACTCTTCTCATTTCTCGCACTCCAGTAACCGCTGCAAACTTTCTTTATCCCCGAATTGCCCTCGCCTTTTCTATTCAACAAACTCTTCCAAGTTTCGTTCGCTGTCTCTGCTTCTATCCAGAAGAAAATGCACTCGAACATTTACTGTCAAAGCTTTGTCGACAGAACCGGAACCAGCCGATGCCGCGCCAACGTTTTCCGAGCCTGTCTCTGTCAAAATCCCGTTCGGCGACAGAGATGTGAGTTTTTATACTCTTGTGTATGTGAATTTCAGTTTTTTTTTCAGTTACTTTCTGTTATAGTTAAACGCATGGATGTTTTGAGAAATGGTTTATATTACTTTGGAAATTTGATATGAAGTTAAATATTTTCGATAATAATTTTGTGCTGACGAAGTTTACTGAATGCTGTATTTGCTCCACAAGCATAATTGTATTTACAGGAAATACTTCCATTTGAATTATTATTATTACTATTATTTTGCGTTGAAATAGGTTTAGAATAATTTTACTGTTATCTTTATTATTTATGAATATACGTCCCATTATGCGTGTAATTAATTTTCTTTTGTATATACTGATATTTGCTATAAGACTCTTATTTTAAAGCAAATGGAGCCATGGAGGCTCATGTTGTATATGTGGAAAGGAGTAGTTAGATATCCACCTATAAATAATTATGTAATTTGCTTTTGCATATTTTAGATTTTGGTTGAGACGGGCTATATGGGAAGACAAGCCAGTGGAGCAGTCACGGTGACAGATGGAGAAACAGTAAGTACTCACTTGCTCATAGACTTACGCAGGACACAGTTTTTTACTTATTGAAAATTTAAGTTATGTTCAAATCTCCATGGATCGATTGCAAGTCTAAGACATCTGACCTGTTTTAACTTTGTTCCTTGAAATGAAATCCATATAAAGAACTTTTGATGTGTAGAAAACACAAAAGAATGCCATTACACATACATTCATTCGATAGATAAATTAAATGATGTGACAATATTATGTTGTCTCATTGGAAAGTTAAATAAAAAGAGACCTGGTAAGAAAGATTGGTAAGTTATTAGCTAAATGTGAAGAAGTATACCCTGCACTGCGAAAATGAGTGAGGTTGGATTGAAACTAATTCAAAAGGGAAAGAAGCGTTTTGCCGCTAGCAAGGTGAAGTGTAGAAGTGGCTTTTCTCTTCTGGCAAAGGCCACTCTCATGATATCTTTTTTTTTTTTTTTTTTTTCAAATGCTTTCTTGTGCGACAGTAACATAATTTCATTCAACAAGTCCTTAAGATTTCAGCTCATACATTTAATCTTGTTATCGTGGAACTGTGGAAGCCATAGTGCCTAATCTTAAGATTTTATATTTTAAGTGTTATCTTCAATTTTTATTCAGTTTTATTCTAATAGAAAAATGGTTGACTAGGAATTTCACAAATGATTTAGTTATGTTAATAGAGAACTAATTTATTTATATTTCTTGTAGATTGTCTACACATCTGTCTGCTTGGCTGATGTTCCGAGTGAGCCTTCTGATTTTTTTCCTCTTTATGTAAATTATCAAGAGCGTTTTTCAGCTGCAGGTCGGACGAGGTGCATATTGCTTTTCTTTCCTAGTTATTCTAATTTAATTATATTAACAACTTTAAGTCTTTAATAGCAACTTACCTTTTTACTTAATATCCAATGTTTCTTCAGTGGAGGCTTTTTTAAACGAGAAGGGAGGACAAAAGATCATGAGGTACTGCTTACTGCCACCAAATCACTTCCATTTGATTTGTAATGCTGGTCCTGTTTATTTGATGTTGTGAAATACAAGATTAAGTTGCAAAGTTTGAAGGGCTTCATGGTATCCATAAAAGATTAGTGCCCAAGAATATTTGAAATACAACATAATTTAGCCAAAAATGTCGTGAATCTATAATTTCTTCTATATTTATATAAAAGATATTTGTTTTGAAGTTAAGGATGTTGCATTAATCTCTGTAAGGTTCGATAAAAAAATAAATTTTTTTGGGGTCAGTACCATCTCATCGAACAGCTATATTTACACTGTTGTGCAGAGCAAATACAAGCAAATATGTATATACTATTTTAGAGCTTGACTTGAGCTTGATTTATGAACATCTCCATAATTTGTGTGCCCTCTTATTCATGGAAACCCTTATAGTATGTTACTTGTATGAAAGATCAACATCATTAACTTAATTATGTATGTATAATTTGTATACAAAAAACAGACCGACTTTAATACACTCAGTATCTTGAATGTAATTCATCAGCTAGGAGTTGTCACAACTTTTGGTGTTTATAGAGGAAGCATTTTAAAAGATAGCCTTTTTAACTAATTAAATGCCCGTAAAGTAATTGCAAATGGGTGGGTACTACAGATTTTGATAAAAGAAGAAAAAATGGGTTGGCACAACAGAGAATTTTTTTTCCTTTTTCTTTTTGCATTAAGTTGGCTCTATGTTATACATGTATATACTGTGTTTTTTGTCATCTTAACTTGTTTGAATTATTACTCTTACTGTACTGTTGGTTGCTGTTGTTGGCCTTTGGGTTTTGTTCTGTTATCTGCTTGCAATAGCAAATGCCAAGATTTATATACTTGCTTTCTTTCTTTTACTTTTATTTTTGTGCTATTAATTGCTCAAGTTTGTGAGAGAGAATGCCTAAATTGATTTTCAAATTTGAATGAGATTAAATATTACCTGTTTTATACTTTTATGATATACATCATACATGCTTTTAGTAAAAACACACATTTGAATGAGTCAATAGGAGCCTTTTCCCTTTCTCAAAAGAAGGTCTCCAATTGCCAGAACCTTTGCCATTCTCAGTTGAATTTGTTAACTAGGATTATGTGGCTCAATGTTGGCTATTTATTAACATCTATGATTACAGAAAAAAGTGGTTATGTAGGTTTTGGTACTTTGGTTAAAACTGCATTGTGGTATTTTATTCAATATACGAATTTTTGTTTTCTCAGATTTATAGTTCTTGTCATCTATTAATGTATTTTCTTTCTGTTTGGTTGCATGTAGGTCCTTGTTTGTAGACTGATCGATCGGCCTCTACGTCCAACCATGCTAAAGGGCTTTTACCATGAAACTCAGATACTGTCTTGGGTATGATTCTTTCATTTTCTTTTGAACAAATTTAATCATGTAAATATGTAATAGTCTCTTTTCAGAATTAGGATGTAAATTATATGTAGCTCAAAACTGAAAATTTTCCATGTATTTGGTGTATCTCAGCTATATATTATGAATTTTATTGCTGAAATGCAGGTTTGTGACCGAGAAGTTTTATAAGGAAAGTGATATGAAATTGGTATTTTGTATAAGACGCTGTTGATATTTGATACTTTGACTCTGTGTATGTAATCAATGTTGGGGATATTTCTAGGAGTTAAATGCTTATTGTTCCATAAAGTATTGCATTATTTTCTTTTTTCAGTTACCAGTGCCTTTTTGGCAATACGTCTTATAAACTAGATGCGTAGATGAATGTTACTCACTGTTTCCATCTCTTGTGGTCTGCATTCCTCAGTTTTCATATTCTTACAGTCTTGCATTGTGTTTACTTTACAGGTTTTAAGCTACGATGGTATGCACTCCCCTGATGCTTTGGCAGTCACAACAGCTGGAATAGCTGTGTAAGTCTGATCATGTATATGTGTCGTGTTTTTTTCCTATATAGTATGTGAGATTTGATCTGAAGACTGCTAACATAACTAGTAGCAGATTTATAGATTACCAAATATGTCTCTTACTATTATGTGGGAAACTTATCGAATACAATGATCCTATTTCAGACATCTATTTTTAATTTTTAATCATTTATATACAACAGTGCTCTTTCAGAAGTGCCACATTCAAAAACAATCGCCGGAGTTAGAGTTGGTCTAGTTGGTGATAAGTTTGTTGTTAATCCAACAACCAAGGAGATGGAAGATTCAGAGTTGGACTTGCTGTTGGCTGGCTCTGATAATGCAATATTAATGATAGAGGTTTGCTTTTAATCTTCATTCTATAGATCTGCTGGAAGTTTTAATAATGATGCAAGTAATTTTTTTTCATCAATCTTGCAATATGAATTCTCTTAGCTAGTGTATTTGTTTAAATCTCATTGTTTTTTTAAAGATAAATCTCATTGTTATTATAGTTAAGGAATATGATTCCAAAAGTTGTCCAATTTTGTAAAGATGTGGAGGAGTTCCAAGTCCTTCTAAGCTTCGTACATCAACAGGATTTGGGTTGTCATTATTTTGAGGAAGAGAATAAGTTTTGTTATGTCAACTTCAGTTTTGAGGTGCAGATAAAGGTTCAGCTGTCACAATACCTTTTTTGTCCCTTGTCAATGTGATAAATAGTCACTTTGTTTGAATCATCATGGTGTTGATTGTTTGGTTTCTTGCCGGGACTTGGATCCTCTCTTCACCTCACCTTTTCCTCACCTTTTTTGAAGCATGTGATTGATTGCTGATAAAGTAATAGTTGAAAGCAATTAGGGGCCGTTTGGTATGAGGTAATCAAAGTTATCTGATTCCCGGGATTAAACATAGTAATGTGTTTTCTGTGAATAATATATACTTATGTTTGGTTTTGTATGGGAATATTGTATTAGATTCCTGGGAATGTCAGATAATTGTGTTTATTTAAACACCGGAATCTTTTTTTTTTCTTTTGAATGAATTTTTAATTTTAATAATCACTTTTTTTATACGTATACTGTTTACAGTCTTTTAAAAGAATTAAATCAAAATATTTACAATCTATAATCTATTTACACTATCATTATAATATTTATTTTTTAAAAATATAAGATTATATCAAAATTAAAAAGACAGGCGTGATCTTCTTGACTTCTTCTTCATTGATGAGTGATGACTGAACACCTCTCTTTAAAAAAACCGATCTCTTACAAAAAAAATCATTCTCTCTCTCTCTGGTGTGGGGATCTCTTTACCAGTTCTCTTCTCTCACAGATCCACCTCTGGGATGGGTCGATCTATTTAGAGACTCGTGCACGGAAACGGGGTCGTCTGCATCAGACCACGCTGTGGTTCAAGAGATCAGCACCGTTGTAGATGGTAATGGCGGTTTCTGGTATGGGTTTGATCGTGGGGGTTGTTTCTGGTTTAGGTTTGATCGTGAGGGTTCGCTTAGGTTTGACAGTAGAGTTGGCTTGTTTTCTGGATAATGTTGTATCCAGATTTGGGTTTGATGATGAATCTGGATTTATGTTTGATTATTATTATTATTATTATTAGTTTGAAACATTGTTTGATGATTATGAATCTGGACGAGATGATGGTTGGGCTAGAGTCTAAACGATGATGATGATAGTGAATTAGTGATTAATTGTTTTTGTTTTTTTTAGTTGATTGCGGGTCCCATAGTGGGAATCAGATGGAGGATAATGTGAAACCCACCTATTGAGATGAGTTTCACATTACCCCTTTGGAGGGTAATGTGATTCCCATGGGATTCACTTTCTCCGAAAACAAAAAACCCAAACCTGCTACCAAACATGGGAATACTATCAAATTCCCATTCCCGTATAAAGATTATCTTTTACCAAACGGCCCCTTACATCCTAATCTCCCATTCACTGTAATGCTTACGTGTTATGAGATTATTAAAAGGTGAGGTGGACGTGAGGTGAATAGAGAATCAAATCCTTTTTTCCAATGGTCTTGACTTAATGGAATCTTTTCTCTCTATAGTAGTAGCGTGAGAAGTCAGAGGTTCGATCTTGCTAGGGTGCATGAGTATTTCTTCTGATTTGAAAATAACAACTATAATAATAGTAATAATAGTATTCCTTTTGACACTTACGGAAATGTGTAAAATGTATTCCTTTTTTCTTTTCAATTTTTTATTTTGATGCGAACATGTGAAAACTTTTAATCGCAGGGTTATTGTAATTTTCTTTCGGAAGAAAAGTTGCTTCAAGCGGTACAAGTCGGGCAGGTTGTTTTTTTCATCTAAGTATGTTGCTTATCTGCTGTTTCATTTTACCCTGTCAATTTTGTTTTTCGTTTCATTAGAGGTAAATATTTTGTAATCCTGGGTCTTGCTTGTGTCTAAATGCAATATACATCAATCTGCAGCTATGTGAATTACTGATTATTTGCATCACTGTGTAATGATTTTCTTCATTGTCATGGAAGAATTTGGATAATTAGAATTTTTATTAATTCATTCGATGTTTAAAATGACAGAAATTCCATCATTGGCAACTTTCAGCAAAGCCTTCAATTCATCACATGCTCGTTTACTTGTACAGTGTACTAATTCTTAGTTATTCACAATAAATAAATTAAAGTTTGAATAAGAAGAAATTCTGTATTGCAATAATGAATCGGTACAACATCTCCTAAATATATAACCCACTGCTAGCTAACATTTAGGACTAATTACAGTACAAATCCCTGCTTTCTGGCTATAATAATTACAGTAATTACACAACTAATTATCCTAAGAATCCTTCTAGAATATCTTTGATTGAGTCAACTCTTTGGATCCCTAGAATCCGGAGAGTTGCCTTTTCCAACACTCCTCCTCAAGCTGGCTTGAAAATATCTTCTAAACCCAGCTTGAATACCGGCTTCTCAAACTGATTCTTTGGCAATCTTTTAGTGAGACAATCTGCAATCTGTTCTGAGATTGGCAGATATGGCATGCAAGTCTGTCCATCCTCTAATTTCTCTTTAATAAAATGCTTGTCTATTTCCACATGTTTAGTTCTATCATATAGAACTGGATTATGTGCAATAGCAATTACTGATTTATCATCACAATAAAGCTTTAATGGCTGTGGTACTTGTATTTTAAGATCCTCAAGTAGCAGCTTGATCCACAAAACCTGACAAATACCAAGTGCAGCTGCTCGAAACTCAGCTTCAGCACTACTCCTTGCCACCACTCCTTGTTTCTTGCTTCTCCAAGTAACAAGGTTTCCACCAACAAAAGCACACTAACTGGAAGTTGATCTTCTGTCAGTAACACTCCCAGCCAGTATCTGTATAAACCTCAACCTGCAGATGTCCTTTGTTTTCAAATAATAAACCTCTGCACGGTGCCCCCTTTAGGTATCTCAATATCCTTAAAACAGCTTCATGATGTTGAGTACCAGGTGAGTGCATGAATTGGCTTACCAAGCTGACTGCAAATGAGATATTGGGCCTGGTGTGAGCCAAGTAAATCAGCCTCCCCACAAGCCGCTGGTATTGCCCTTTGTTAATCTGTGTTTTTGAATTTGCAGCATCAAGTTTGAGATTGGGCTCAATAGGTGTCTCGGCTGGTGTACAACCTAACATTCCTGTCTCTTTTAATAAATCCAGTACATACTTCCTTTGAGAGATGAAAATTCCCTTCTTGGATCTTGCAAGTTGCAAATTCCATCCTAAGAGAGTATTTTAACTCTCCCAAATCCTTGATTACAAACTCACTTACCAAAGCCTTTTTTAATTTTCAATCTCAGCTATCTCATCCCCGCCTCCCCGGTTAGGATGATATCATCTACATATACAATCAAAATGGCTTTCCCCTCTTTAGAATGTTTAAAGAACATTGTATGGTCACCTTGGCTTTGGTTATAGCCAAATTTCCTCACAACTCTCCCAAACCTTTCAAATCATGCTTTAGGGGACTGTTTTAGTCCATACAAAGATTTGACCAGCCTACAAACCTTCCCACTACCCAATTCTTTTTCAAAACCCGGTGGAAGTTCCATAAATACCTTCTCTAAGTAGACCTGGCAAAACGGGTTCGTGGGTCGGGTTGGACCAAACACGACACGACCCATTTATTAAATGGGTCGTGTCGGGTCAACCCGTTTATTAAACGGGTTAAACTTCTCAAACCCGACCCGACCCATTTAATAAACGTATAACCCAACACGACCCGTTTATAATATGTTTGATTTTTTTTTTCTATATTGATAATTATTAAAAATATAATATAAATCTAAACTAAAAGTATCCTTAAAAAACCAACATAATAACCAACTAAACCACATCTCAATTTCGACGAGCCACAAAAAGACTATAACGTTTATACAATCCATAAATGATAGAATATAAAAAAAAAACCAAACAATTAAAACTAATGAAAACGATAAATAAAGACCGATAGTTCAATTACTGAGTCTTCAAACTTCGCATTCCATAAACTATTGGCAATTGCAAGATGAAAGTTAAAACAATATAAAAATTAGTTATTTATCATTGAACCATAATTGTTGTTGCAAGTATTCCACAATTAATTTTAAATTAAACATTTTTCCCAAACTAATCGTGTCAACCCACCAACCTGTTTATGAAACCCAACCCAACCGTTTATTAAACGGGTTAAATAGGTCAACCCATTTACCAACCCAAACCTATTTAGCTCCACCCAATCCAACCCAACCCAAATTCGTTGGGTTTGTATCGACCCGTCGTGTCGTGACCCAAATTGTCAGGCCTACTTCTAAGTTCCTATTTAGAAAAAACATTGTTTATATTTAACTGGTACAACGACCAATTGTAATTTACTGCCACATGAAAGGACTCGAATGGAATTAATTTTGGCCATCGGAGCAAAGGTTTCTTAATAGTCAAGCCCATAAGTTTGTGTGAACCCTTTTATGGCAAGCCTAGCCTTGTACCTTTCAATAGACCTATCAGCCTCCATTTGATTGTAAAAACCCATTTGCACCCAACAATCTTCTTCCCTTTAGGTAGGTTTACAATCTCCCAAGTTCAGTTTTTTTTTTTAGAGCCGACATCTCTTCTAAAACATGTTTCCAATTTGTGTTAGACCAAGCTTCTTGTATGGTTTTAGGTATAACAAAGTTTGACAGACTAGATGAAAATACTCTGTAATTTCAGACAGCCTATGATAAGATATGAACTTGGCTATTGGATGAGAGGTGCAAGATCTAACACCTTTCCTAATAGCAATAGGAATGTCTAGATCAGTTTTAGATTGCTCCGCATTGACGGGTTTTTCAACAGGTTTAGGCATAGATTTCGAAGGAAGAGAGAGTTTAGCCATTGGTTTAGGAGGTAGTAAAGGATTAGACACAAATCTTACCCTGCTGAGTTGTGTCAGGCCTGGTCTAGGAGGTTGTGATTGATCCGATCTCTGATCAGATTGGACTTTGCTATCATGTGTTTTCCTCTAAGTGTACACTTTAAGTCCTAAAACAGGATAATTGCTCAGATTTGGGTTCTTATCTTGTGATGTTTCTCCTCCCTACACTAGTGTCAATATGGTGTGGCAAAGAACTAGACTCTAGCTGTTCAAAATCAATTTCATTTGGAAAAGGATTTTCTTGATTATCCATTGTCTTATGAGAATCAAAATTAGACCCAATCAATTCCTTTTGACTACTAGTTTCCTGATTAGACAGAGTGGATTCAAGCATAAAATCAGATGAAACTAAAGGAGGAATAATTTGATCCAGAGGCTGATTATGGGGAAAGAAATCAGGATTCTGATTAAAAACCCGATTAATTTCCCAAAATCATCTTCCTGTCTTCCCCCCGAAGATAATTACAAAAAATTGGTCTATTTTCATAAAAAGTAACATCATAGCTAACATAAGTTTTCCTATTTCTAGGATTAAAACATTTATATCCTTTTTATTTGATGCATACCCAATAAAAACACATTTTTCTGCCCTTGCATCAAGTTTAGAATGAGATATGAGGTTGATGGACAAAAACAGTACATCCTAAAATTTTAAGGCTCAAATTGGAACTCAACTGGTTTGTAAGGGAACATTTCTTATACAATTCAAACGAGTGTCATGTCTTAAAACCCTAGATGGTACCCGATTGATAGTATGCAGCAGTAAGAATTACTTCTCCCCAGCGGTATTTAGGCACATTCATGGACAACATGAGGGCCTTACTTCTAGAAGATGGCGGACCTTTCTTTCTGCCATGTTTTATTGGGGGGTATTTCTACGTGCGAATTGATGTTGAATTCCATTTTCACTCATAAAATTATCACGAGTTTGATTAAAGTATTCAGTGCCATTATCACTATACAAAATGCTGATTTTAGTTTGAAATTGGTTTTCAATCATTTTGTAAATATCTTTAAAGATGTTTGCAACTTCAGACTTTGTGTGCATTAGGTACAGCCAGCATAAATGTGTGTAGTCATCTATAAAAGTTACAAACCAACGTTTTCCAATGAGTGTAGGAATATTAGAAGGTCCCCACACATCACTATGCACATGATAAAAGGGTTTTGATGCACGGTATGGTTTAGAAACTATTGAGACTGTTAGAAAATCTAAAAGAATTGGAGAGAGGTTAGCATTCTTGGGTAGAAAGTGAACAAGTTGTTGACAAACAAGAAGTGGGTGCAATTGATATGACCAGAGGAAGAATTATGTTACGCCTTAATTAGGATTGTGCTTTTTTTTTCGTTATTTTTTTTACGTTGGGGTCAATTATTTTAGTTATTTTTTTTAATTATGTTTTAGATTAGTTTCATATTTTGACTATGACAGAATAGGAAAATAGAAAACTAGTCATATTATAAATAGAACTATTAGTTTTAGGGTTGTTATCTTTTGAATGTTTTATCAACAAAATTGGCTTTGTAAGGGTTCATCCAATTTCTTTTCGATTCGGCTTTTCTCAGTGATCTGTTTAGAAAGGCAAAGGCTTGGGCTTGGGCTTGGGCTTGGGCTTGGGCTTGGCTTGGCTTGGGCTAGGGCTAGGGCTAGGGCTAGGTAAATTCTGTTATCTGATTCTAGAGAGTCGATCGCTCAATTCTGTGAGTGGTTTGACTCAGATCTATCTATCTTTAGGTACAAGTTAAGGTTTTGTTATTGGATCCCAATCTAGGTCCTCAACAGAAACATAGGAATTTCAGGTACTTTTAAAGAAGCAGCATGTATCACATTGTAATTCCTTTATGGATAGATTTTGAAATAAAGTAGGAAACAAATGCTTCAAATATGCAAAACTAGGATGACTTAGTCTATAATGCCACATCATAATTTGATCTTTTGCAGTGAAAGAACACCACAATTTAACCTTAGAACTAATGAATTACTCAGGTGTCCTCAAAATAGTAGAGTTCATCTCTCATCCTAGCACTGCCAATCATCTTCCCTGTAACCATATCCTGAAATTCACATTTAGTAGGATAAAACACAACAGAACAGTTAGAGAGATAGTTTGCTTACTGATAATAAGTTACAAGAGAGATTGGATATATGTAAAACAGAATTTAGAATAAGGTTATCAGACAGTTTGATGGAACCCTTTCCAGCAATGCTAGAGAGACTTCCATTAGCAATTTTTACCTTTTGATGACCAGCACAAGGAACATAGGTTTGAAACAATGATGAGGTGCTAGTCATGTAGTCTGATGCACCTGAATCAATGATCCAAGGTGCAGATGTGTAATTGCCCAAAAAACCAGTAAAGAGAATACTTGTATGCTTGAATTAGAGTTGTTTGTTCCGGAATTGGATGGAAGTAATTTCAGTAGTTGGTCCACCTAATCCTTATTGAGGAAGGATTGTTCTGTAGAATGGGCTGTAGAGGCTGATTTGTCCCTAAGTTTCTAGCTGGCAGGCTTGCCGTGAAGTTTCCAACATGTCTCACGGGTATGTCTTGGCTTATTGCAGTGGTCACGCCATACTCTTGGTTTATCTTCACTCCTGCAAGTCTGGACTTTACAAGTTGTTACCACCTATGAGATTAGAGTAGAAGTCTCAACAGGATGGGATTCACTCCTCTTCTTTCCCAGCATCACCACATGTCTGCTTTCCTCCCTTCTCACTTCAGCAAAGACTTCATTTATAGAAGGGAATGGTTGTCTTCCTATAATTCTGCCCCGGACCTCATCAAACTCTATATTTAACCCAGCCAAAAACTTAAAAACTCAGCTATTTTGTCTCCTTTGGGAAGTAAGTTCCATCAGCCGCATCCTTAAACTTATGTTCATAGAACATATCAAGGTCTTGCCAAAGACGCTTGAGACTAGCAAAATATTTGGTAATTGTGTCTGTGTCTTGCTTTGCTTCTCCAATCTTCAGTTGGATCGCATATATCTGGCACGGGTTGCTCAGATCGGACTATATCTGCTTAAAGTTCTCCCACATCTCATTAGCCGTAGTATACCCTAGATAATTTGCACCGATTTCCTCCACGGAATTAACTAGCTAAACCATCACCATGGAATTTTCAGCATCCTAAACTGCATGCTGCACATCTGTGGCTGCTGCTTCGACTTTGTCTCATGTTAGATAACCTATTTTACCTCTGTCGCGAATATAAATCTGGACAAAGAGGGACCAACGAAGAAAATTGCCCCAATTAAGTTTGATGTTGGTGATTTTAATCGGATGATGATTAGAAGAAGGGATATAATCATTTCCCCGTACAGTTTGTCATATTAGACACTTTACCCCTCTAGTTTCAGTAATAACTATTTACCCCCTAAAAACAAAAATATTAGACATTTTACCCCACTAGTTTCAGTAATGGTCATTTTCCCCCTTTAAAATCAAAATATTAGACATTTTACCCTTTAACCATTTGGAAGTTTGTTAGTCAACAACTTTGACCGTCAAAAAATCAATTAAATGATCTTATTACCCATGAACGTATTAGTTATGCCTTCTAATGATACCACTAATTATTTTTAAATGAAAAAAAATCAGAAATAAAAAAAATTAAAACTAATAAGTATTTAAAAAAAATAATTGAAAATAAAAAATTATAAAATTTAATTAAAATTTAATAAAAAAAATTATTTAAACAAAAATAAATATAAAGAATTAAATGTACAAATAAAAAATTTATTTTAAAAATATTAATATAAAGAATGAAATGTAAAAATAAAACTTTCATTTTAAAAACATTAATATAAAGATGAAATGTAAACATAAATACATTTTTTAATTAATGTGAAAATAATGTAAAAAACATTTTTTTTTGAAATACTAAATAATTTATTTAAAAAACGTTAATATAAAGAATGAAATGTAAAAATAAAAATTTCATTTAAAAACATTAATATAAAGAATGAAATGTAAAAATAATTAATTTTTTTAATTAATGTAAAAATAATGTAAGAAACATTTTTTTTTTAATGCTGATTTTTTTTTAAGTTTTAAAGTTTAATTAAATTTAAAAAAAAATTATTTTCAATTATGTTTAAAAAAAAAAATACTTTTATTAGTTTTAATTTTTTTATTTCTGATTTCTTTTTCTGTAAAAACAATTAGTGGTGTCATTAGGGGGCATAACTAATATGTTCAAGGGTAATAAGGTCATTTAATTGATTTTTTGATAGCCAAAGTTGTTGACTAACGGAATATCTAATGGTTAGGGGGCAAAATGTCTAATATTTTGGTTTTCCCAGGGAAAATGGCCATCACTGAAACTAGAGGGGGTAAAATATCTAATATTTTTGTTTTTAGTGGGGTAAATAGTCATTACTGAAACTAAAGGGGGTAAAGTGTCTAGTATGGTAAACTATAGGGGGGAAAATGGTTATTTCCCTTAGAAGAAGGAGGGTTTAGTGATGGCTGATTTTCAACCAAGGTAGGCAGGTTAGAAGTCGAAGAGTCTTCCGACATAGTGACAGATTAAGAGTGAAACCAAAAAAGAGCCAAGGAAGAAGTCCAAGAACTCATGTAAGAATGCCTAGGTTTTAGAGTTGGAACCAGGCTCTAACACTAGGGGTGGGCACCAACCCGCCAACCCAACCCCGACTAGATTGGGTTGGGTTGCTTTTAAGATTGGGTTGGGTTGGGTTGGGTTAATAAAATATAACCCAACCCGACATAAAAAATAAATTAAATAATTTTAATTACTATTAGATTTATTATGAAATCTTTTTTTTTTTAAATAATTAAAAAGTTTACTCATGCACCATTTATAATATTTTAAATGACAAATATAAATACATAATTTTAAATATTGTATACCGTAATATATAATATATTTATTAAAAATATGCGATTATATTAATATATTATCTTCATCTTTTGTATTAAATGACACATTCTTGATTATACTTTAAAATGTTATTTTTTCCTTAGGATTTAATTAAGAATTTAATAGAAAAAATCTAATAATTGTATATAAACTCAAACTATTATGTTGGTTAAAATAAATAATAGATTATCCAATCACGAGATATTTGACGAAGTGATTATAATTGTAAAATGGATGAGAGACTTAGATGGAGACTTTCCAAGTTGGATAAATTGCTATATTTTAATTTTTTTAATTATGTAAAAGATATGTAAACAATTTATATTATATGTTATGATTTGATTTTGGTGCTTTTAAGTAATCTAAACTCAACGTGATATGATATTATGGTGAAAAATTATTTTAAATTTAAATTTAAATTTTGATATAACAAAATTTGAATTTAAATATTTTTTTTCTATTGGGCTTAAAAAGCCCAACCCGATCAGCCCAACCCGATCAACCCAACCCAACCCAACCCAATCCGACAAATATGTCGGGTTGGGTTGGGTTGGGTTAAAATTTACGTTGGGTTGGATTGGGTTGACAAATTTTCAACCCAACCCAACCCAACCCGAAAAGGCCCATCCCTATCTAACACCATAAAGTTTGAATAAGAAGAAATTTTGTATTGCAATAATGAATCAGTACAACATCTCCAAAATATATAACCCACTGCCAGCTAACATTTAGGACTAATTACAATACAAATCCCTACTTTCTAGCTATAATAATTACAGTAGTTACACAGTTAATTATCCTAAGAATCCTCCTAGAATATCTTTGATTGAGTCAACTCTCTGGATCCTAGACAGGTGCCTTTTCCAACACAAATATCTAAGCAAGTTGAGTTTAATCAATGTAATTTTATTTCTAATTTTATTTCTTGCAAAGTTTTGACTAGACCCCATAGGACATATTCAAGGCATAAATTACTGCAATATTTGGATTTTTAAAGTTTTTTCCCGATTTTTCGTTGGCCAATTAATACAGGTTTGTATCTCAAAATTAGGATTTATTCATCCATTAGTTATTGATAGTGAATTTTTGGGCTTCATAATATATATTTACTAAATTTTCATATATTATCTTCTATGCTTGTTCAAATTCTTTTGTCCTTTGTTGTGGGTACTAGCTAGCTCAGCTAGTAAGATCTCATTTCGTTTCGTTGTACGAAAGGTCTTGAATTTATGTTCTACTCAAACTTGGGTGGGAAGGAGTTTCTTATATGTTTATTGTAAATTTGTAATTAAAAAAAAAAAAAACTTTTGGCCTTTGTCTGCTACTAACAGATGTCCTTCCTGAATTTTAAGATTGTTTTTAATATGACTTGTAGGACACCTCAGTTAAAATTTTGACTCGTCAGACACTTGAGGACATGGCAGACATGTTCACTTGTGTCATATGGACACTTAGAACAGATTGCACCTTCATTTTCCTAAACTATGTCTATCTTAAAGGGTGTTATACAGATTTTCTTGTGCACTGTAGCATACTTGCTAGCTTGATAATTGTTTTATTCTCGATGACTCTTCTACAATAAATCGAACTTACTATTTCACCTTTTTTGTTTGCTTGATTGTTTGTTTGTTGTTTTCTTCATTCTCTCATTTGTTTGCTGGAAATGTGTCATGTTTATGAATGGAAGAGTTCATGTATGTTCATTTATCGTTTTGAGAGATTTGCTCTTTTGTCTTTTCTTTTTTCTTTTCTGGAGTGTTTGTCAGGAGTGCTGTTAAAAGTTAAGAACTCACAAATCTGTTGAGATGTTTTAACTTGTTCCTTTTCACTGCTATTACTGAAACTGTCCTTTTGATTAATACCAGGATGCAGTATTGGCAATTTGCCATGCGGTGGAGGCTCTGGTCAAGAAGTGTGGTAAACCGAAAATGCTTGACAGTGTCAAACTGCCACCTCCTGAGCTATACAAGCATGTTGAAGTATGAAACCTTTCTTTGTTTATTGAACAACTATATTATTCTTCTTTGAGGTTTTTGAATTAGCCATTTTTTGTTATGCACACACATATATGTATGTATGTGTCGAATGTGTTAGTGTGTGTGGGCTGTTGTTTCTGTTAAAGGAAGATTCGATCCTGTCTTTATTTTTCTTGATTAGCTTCCTATCTTTAAGGGATAATGATTATCTATTAAAATCATATCTCCTATTTTGGGATAATGATTCTCCATTAATTAGAAAATCATATCTTCTATTTTCTAGGGATTTTAGGGTTAGTTGTTAGTGTATTTTTGTTGTATATATGTAGCCTCTTTTATCAGTAATAAAAGTGTGACAGAATAAGGGTTTATCCTACTCTAGCTACTGTAATTTTCGTGGTATCAGAACCTCCTCTGATTACCTAATATGTCTAAAATAATCAGTGCCTCGAAAGCGGAATCATCCACCTCCAATTCCGGTGGTGGTGGTGGTGGTGGTGGTATAAATGGAGGATCCAGTGATACTCCCCATATGCCCATTACCAGCCATAAGTTAAATGGCAACAATTACCTACCTTGGTCCCAATCCGTTATTGATGTAGGACCAAAAGGAAATAGAAATAGAAAAGGGGATTGGAAAACACAGCAATTCAATTCTTTATTCAATTCATCAAGTCTAACTCTACAAAAGGCTCTAAAGATCAGATACAAGATATAAATACAAAGAGTTAAAATAAAAAACAAACACCTAAAGATAATAACCTGAATCAATTATCTCTAAAGGAGATAATATCTAAAGATAAATAATAAAAGATAATATCTAGAAAATAACAAAAGATAATATCCACAAAATCCCTAATTATCTTTCCGGAATGTTCGTCTAACGTAAGTTCTTAAATCTCTAACCACTTCCCCATCAGTTATGCTCTTCATTCGGGGTAAAGGCAAGGCTGATTTCGTTACTGGAGAAGCAGAGAAACCTGAAACAAAGGACAAAACCTACAAGACATGGGAGACAAAGAACAACAAGGTAATGTCCTGGTTAATTAACTCGATGACACCTGAAGTTAGAGAGGATTTTTTGCTTTATGAGACAGCACAAGAGATGTGGACAGCAGTAAAAGAAACCTACTCGAATAAGGAGAATGTATCTGAGTTGTTCAGGTTAGAAGAAACTTTACATGATCTGTGTCAAGGAGACCTAACTGTCATTGAATTCTACAATAGGCTCTCACGTTTTTGGCAGCAGCTGGACACATTCGTTAAACCAGAATGGAAGTGTACAGCTGATGCACAATTGTTCGTTGCGTATACCTAGCATAAAAGGGTCTTCAAGTTTCTTCATGGGTTGAATGATAATCTTGATGAGGTTCGTGGCCGAATACTTGATACCAAACCGCTTCTAACAGTCAGAGAAGTTGTCTCCAAGGTGCGCTGAGAAGAAAGTGGGAAACAAGTCATGTTGAACAAACTAGAAGCTGGTTCTGTCAGTGTAGAGGCATCAACACTAGTGTCCAAGGGCGGTTTCAATCAAACTAGTGCAAGGAAGGGAAGGTCATGGTGTGAACATTGTAAGAGGCCTGGACATGTAAGGGACACCTGCTGGGAGTTGCATGGTAAACCAGCAAATTGGAAGCCACGAAGCAGCCGAGACAAGGAGCAAAAAGGGTACACAACCAGCAGTAATGAAGTAGCAGGGGCAAAACCTACTCCATCCCTTTTCAGCCGAGAACAACGGGACCAAATGCAGCAATTTTTTTCAGAATCTGAATACTGGTTCTGCTTTCATAGCCAAAAAGGTACATACTCTAATGCCCTAAATGTGAAGCAGGAAACCCCAGGGTCTTGGATTGTTGATTCAGGGGCAACCGATCATATGACAGGAGATATTAAACCTTTTAGCTTCTTTGAACCATGCCAAGGTAACCTAAATGTGAAAATAGCTGATGGTTCAATTTCTAAAGTCACTGGTTGTAGGTCTGTAGTGATTTCAAGAAGTCTTACATTGCAATCTGTTCTATATGTTCGTTATTTAGACTGCAGTTTGTTGTCCATATCTAAGCTCACTCGTGATGAGAAGTGTCTCACAAAATTTTATCCTACATATTGTGTTTTTCAGGACATGAGTTAGGAGAGGATGATTGGAATTGTTGAGCTGCAACATGGACTATACATTCTCAAGGTCAATGCCTCCCTGAGTACATAGTGCTATTCTATAGACTCCTACTTGTTAGTAGGTCTAAGAGTAATAAAGAAAGTGTTGTCATGTTATGGCACTATAGATTAGGACATCTCAATTTTTTGTACTTGGAAAAATTGTTTCCTGATCTGTTCAGTAATAAAAATTCCAGAGAATTTCATTGTGATTTTTGCACTTTGTCTAAACACACTCGTACTGTTTATCCTTCTATCGGTTATAGAGCTTCTAAACCTTTCTCTTTGATTCATAGTGATGTTTGGGGTCCTTCTAGGGTTCCTAACATCACCCCAAACATCACTGGGGCTAGATGGTTTGTCTCCTTTATTGATGACCATACTAGGATTACATGAGTTTTCTTAATGAAAGACAAGTCTGAAGTGACTAATATTTTCAAAAAATTTCATTCTTTGATAAAAAACCAATTTCAGACCAATATTCAAGTGCTTAGAACAGACAATGGGAAGGAATTCATTAACCATGCTCTAGGTGATTACCTATTAGGTGAAGGGATTGTACATCAAACCTCTTGTGTTAACACTCCCCAACAAAATGGGGTTTCCGAAAGGAAAAACAGACACTTGTTAGAGGTAGCCCGGTCTTTATTGTTGTGTATGAGGGTTCCTAATCAATTTTGGGGGGAAGCTGCCCTCACAGGTTCATCTTATCAATAGAGAACCTTCTCGTGTCCTTCAGTTCAAGACTCTTGTGCACATTCTCTTAGAAAACTACCCTCATACTAGACTTTTATCTCAAATACCTATTCGTATATTTGGCTGCACTGTTTTCATGCACAATTACCCTCCTAACCGAAGCAAACTAGACCCTAGGGCCATCCAATGTTTGTTTCTAGGCTACTCTCCCTCTCAAAAGGGATACAAGTGTTACAATCCCCTAAATAAAAAGGTTCAAGTCTCCTTAGATGTTACCTTTGTGGAGGATCAACCTTTCTTTCCTCAAACCAAAATTCAGGGGGGAAGAAGAGATGAATTTCAGTTTGGTGATTTTGGGGATTTTCATGACTTGTCTTCTAACGAAATTCTTGTGTATCCTCTAAATGGTGTGAATCCAAGTTCCATGGTTGAGTCTCACGGGTCTACTGAAAATTCAGATGTTGAATCTGAACCTATCCCACAAATTGAGTCTCCTAGCTTCTCAAAAAGGCCCAAGTCTGATTCGGTTAAGCCTAAACTGGTTTCTAATGTCTCTCCCACTCACAAACAGCCCTTACCTACTTCTGATGTGATCAAACATTCATCTTCTCCACAGATTCAGTTTCCTAGTCCTACAAGTATGTCAAAACAGAAAAAAACTGATGTGTCAAGCCAAAATAAACCAGCAGATGTACTTGTGTACTCTCGGCGGCCAAAGACTAAAGAGAAAGGAAGTGAGCATGTTGAAATTCAGCAGCCCCAAAAGTCCAAACCGGAACAAGTCCCTAAACCGAGTGCTGAATTTACTAGTGATGAATGTTCAAGGGGTGAAGATGATGAGCATGAAGATAAGATACCTATTGCGTTTAGAAAACCTGTGAGAGAATGCAGGTCTCGGTCTCTTTACCCGCTGTCCAAGTATGTTTCTTATGCAGGTTTGTCACAAAAATACAAAGAGTTTTCTCTCAATATTTCAGCTGTTACAATTCCTACAAATATACAAGAGGCTTTGAAGAGCTAAGAGTGGAAAAATGATGTTTTTGAAGAGTTGACAGCACTGTAGAAAAATGACACTTGGGAAGTAATCGATTTATCTAAGGGGAAGAGAACCGTGGGGTGTAAATGGGTGTTTACGGTGAAACACAAGGCTGATGGTAGTATTGATCGATATAAGGCCAGATTAGTTGCGAAAGGGTACACTCACTCAGGCTTATGGAATAGACTATGAGGACACCTTTGCCCCAGTAGCCAAGATGAACACAATTCGGGTCTTGTTGTCCATAGCAGTGAATTTGGATTGGAAACTTTACCAACTAGATGTTAAAAATGTTTTCCTCAACTGTGAACTTGTTGAAGAAGTTTACATGGATAGTCCTCCGGGTTGGGAGAATAGTTTCAGAGGAAAGGTTTGTAAATTGAGGAGGTCATTGTATGGGTTGAAGCAGTCACCTCGAGCTTGGTTTGAGAGGTTTACAAAAGCTGTCAAAAGATATGGCTACACTCAATCTCAAGCTGATCATACACTATTTGTGAAACAATGTTCAGGTAATGCAATTACCATGCATATTGTGTATGTTGATGACATTGTTTTGACAGGATATGATGAGAGAGAGATTCGGCAGCTGTAATCTTTCCTTGCAAAGGAATTTGAGATCAAAGACTTAGGAAATCTCAAATATTTTCTAGGCATGGAGGTTGTTAGATCAAAATCTGGGATTTATATCAACCAAAGGAAGTATGTCCTAGATTTGCTAAAGGAGACTGGCATGATGGACTGTAAACCAGTTGACACTCCAATGGATTCTACCACAAAGTTGGGGTTACTAGAGAATAGTCCTCCTATTGATAAGGGGAGATATCAGAGATTGGTTGGTAAATTAATTTACCTATCTCATACTAGACCTGATATAGCATTCCTAGTCAGTTTATGAACAATCCAAATGAGGAACATTTGGGAGCTGTTTATAGGATTTTCTAAGGTACCTGAAGATGACTCCAGGGCAAAGGATCTATTTCAAGAAGAATGAGGATAGGGACATCAAAGTGTTTACGGATGCTGATTGGGCAGGGTCAGTAGTAGACTGAAGATCTACCACAGGTTATTGCACATATGTATGGGGTAATCTTGTGACTTGGAGGAGTAAAAAGCAAGCCGTAGTTTCTCGTAGCAGTGCAGAAGCTAAATTCAGGGCCATGGCACATGTCATTTGTGAAGGAATGTGGTTACAAAGGCTTCTAACTGAGATCAAAGCTCCTATGACTACTTCTATGGAATTGCTATGTGACAATCAGGCTGTTATAAGCATAGCAAAGAATCCTGTTCATCATGACAGGACAAAACATGTTGAAATAGACCAGCATTTCATCAAAGAAAAAATTGAGGCTGGTACTATCAAGCTAAGCTACACTTTTACAGGAACTCAAGTACCAGATACCTTTACAAAAGCTCTCCCTAGAGCTTCTTTTGATGTACTGTGTTCCAAGACTGAACATTTACTGCCCAGCTTGAGGGGGGGTGTCGAATGTGTTAGTGTGTGTGGGCTGTTGTTTCTGTTAAAGGAAGATCTGATCCTACATAGGATCCTCTCTTTCCCTATTTTTCTTGATTAGCTTCCTATCTTTAAGGGATAATGATTCTCTATTAATTAGAAAATCATATCTCCTATTTTCTAGGGATTTTAGGGTTAGTTGTTAGTGTATTTTTGCTGTATATATGTAGCCTCTTTTATCGGTAATAAAAGTGTGACATAATAAGGGTTTATCCTACCCTAGCTGCTGTAATTTTCAATATGTAATTGTTTTTTCGGAATGCTGTTGTTTAAATTGATATACTACTTGGACCATAAATAATTGAGTTCCTTTATTTCTCATTCATGGGACAGTAAAAGCAGTACTTGTGATGGTTTGACTTATTCAACAGAATTTAAGAGAATCTTAGTGTTCTTTATCAAAGCGATAGGAGATAACATATTATATGATGGAGAGGAAAATTCTACAGTCTTCGTCGAAATCCATATCTGTCATACTGAAGAAATGAACTGTTCATCGAGATCCATATCTGTCATACTGAAGAAATGAACTGTTGATGGTTTGTAGTGTGCCATGAGTAAAAGTTCTACTTCTAAAAAGAGGTTTAGGAAGCTTTTAAAAGGGATTTTTTTCTTTTTCTTTTTTGAGGCGTTGTACTTTCTTATTTTTCCTTGTCTTTTCAGCATTGGATGGACTGTCGGTCCTTTTGCCTAATGCTTTTCCTCCTTTTTCAATATAAAAAAATGTATCATTTACAGGAAATCGCAGGGGAGGAACTGGTGCAAGTGCTACAGATCCGAAACAAAATACCAAGAAGAAAGGCCCTTTCGTCTTTGGAAGAGAAAGTTCTAACAATACTTACAGAGAAGGGATATGTCAGTAAGGACGAAACTTTGGGAACTGCCGAAACAATACCAGATTTGTTTGAAGATGAGGATGAGGATGACGAAGTTGTAGTGGATGGTGAAGTGGATGAAGGTGATGTCCACATAAGGCCAATTCCATGGAAACCCACCCCCTTGGTAAATTCTGTTTGTAACTTGCTTTGCACTTATCCTATACGATTTGCCTTAAAAATATGGTATTAAAACTTCATCTTTTGAATTAACTTTTTCTTGTCTTTTTTATGTCATTGAAGTTTACTGAGATTCATGATGAAGCTCAATCATTTAACACTTTTTTATGATCCTCCTCTGCTAGCTGTTCTCTGAGGTGGATGTTAAGATAGTGTTTAAAGAAGTTACGTCGAAATTCCTGCGAAGACGTATTGTGGAGGTATTTGAACTTGTTGTCCATGAAATCTGAAACATGAAGTCTAAATAATACTTCCCCTCAGCGTTTTTAGATTTGTGCATATTATCGATTGGATCTCTTGTTCTTCAATCAATGTAATAAACTGAATAAAAAAAGTAATATAGCACTTTTTCGTTATAGTTATTGAAACTATTACTTTATGCCTCAACTCTGGAGTGTTGAAGTTCAGGTTTGGAACCGTTTACTTCAATGAGCTGAATTCCATTGTTCTCTCAACTGTATGATTTCTTTGATTCATAGACTACTGCTAGAAATGTTAAGATTTCATTGCAAAATAACAGGGAGGAAAAAGGAGTGATGGACGATATGCTGATGGAATACGCCCTATCAATTCAAGATGTGGGTTACTGCCTAGGGCTCATGGAAGTGCTCTTTTCACTCGCGGTGAAACACAGGTCTGAAGTAGAACAGGTTCATTGATGAAATATCAGTATACAATGCATGATCATGATCATATCATGTGTTTTCCCTTGCACTTAGTGTTGTTGTGCATGGAGATAATTGTCAGCATGCTCCGCTGTGTTTCTTTTAGGCCGAGTGTCCTATCTCACGATTCTGGTCACTTTGTCTGTTGATATGTGGGTTCTACATAAGCTTCAAGGAAATCATATGAAATATGTTGTGCATGGACATTGATTTTATTTTTACACATATAATGCCCTCTAAAGCATATCTGGGTTAATTTTGAAAGAGAACTTATTCTGTGAGTTCTAAAACCCAACAGTTAATCATTTGATAAAATAACATGATATGCTTAATAACTCTTTCTATTGTCTGTTATGTTTGTAAATTTCATTTTCTCCCCCATAATTGACTGGATTTGGTTGTATGCACATGTTTGTATGTGATGTAATTCTTAGTTGTCAATCATGACTGCTAGTTTGGCTTATTTGTTTGTCTATGACTCTATGGTTAAGTTTGGATATTATATCACCAGTCATGATCTATCTTCTCAGCCTTAAGACATCATTCTGTAATATTTACTTTTTGTGTGATGAAAATGGAGAAGATATCCACCTATGCGGTTTATGAGTGTAGTGCATGCAATTGCACTGTCTTTGTCCCTTATGTACCTCTAATACATTATTTTCGTTTTCAGTCACTGGCTGTGGTTACACTTGGAGATAAACAAATGGCACAAAGAATAGACAACCTTGTGGATGACGATGATGTGAAGAGGTTCTACCTTCAGGTCTAGTTGAATGTTTTCATTGAAATTATTTGTTTAGCTATCAGCTTCGGTAACCTTTCTCGTGTTGATGGTTTATTTTGCTCATAACTAACCATCTACTTTTTCATACTATACTTCAGTACTCATTTCCTCCATCATGTGTTGGGGAGGTTGGGCGGATAGGGGCACCTAGTAGAAGGGAAATAGGTCACGGAACACTTGCAGAGAGAGCTCTTGAACCTATATTGCCCTCTGACGATGATTTCCCATATACTGTACGTGTAGAGAGTACTATCACCGAAAGCAATGGCTCCTCAAGGTGGATTATTTTATTCTTTGTATTTAATCCTAGTCAGAAAGCAGAAAAGTGTATAAGGATATATCTTTACATATTAATGTATAGCTATGCTTTGAATATATCTGTATTTTTTGATAACTTCCTCAAAAAATTTCCAAAAACACTTACTATCCCCTCGTCCCTCCTTTTAACTGCATTCGAAGTCATTTTCTGTGTAGATCTTAACATGTAATACTTGACATCAAGTTTTGTTGCATAATAGCATGGCATCTGTTTGTGGAGGTTGCTTAGCGCTGCAAGATGCCGGGGTTCCACTAAAATGCTCTATTGCTGGGATAGCAATGGGTATGGTTTTGGACACTGAAGAATTTGGTGGAGATGGAACACCACTAATCCTCTCTGACATAACTGGATCCGAAGATGCATCTGGCGATATGGATTTTAAGGTCATATAGCTGGAATCATTTTTATTATTTGTACTATAGTGTGTTAAATCAGAGGGTTCTATAATGCTTATAGTTGAAGTTCAGAAGCGGTGGCACCTCATTTAGAATGTTGATCACAGGTTGCTGGAAATGAAGATGGCATAACTGCATTTCAGATGGACATAAAGGTTTTCACCATTCACATTTTAATTACAACTAGCTTAAAGATGTTCCTTCTGAAGCTCATTCCAGTGTTTTTGGGTATGCTTACTTGATTTGTTAACTTTTAACTATAACCTATTACTGCTTTTAAATGATAGGTGGGAGGGATTACTTTACCAGTTATGAGAAAGGCACTCCAACAGGCAAAGGATGGCCGCAGACATATTCTTGGTAAAGTTCAGTCTTAAGAAAAATAAGAAACTTGAGTTAAAATCAGTGTTGCAGAAGTCGTTAGGCGGTAGTTGGGCCACCGCCCAGCTCCTAGGGCAACTAGTCAGTGCATAGGCAGAGGAGAGGTGAGAGGTGAGAGGAGAAGGAGAAGAAAAGAAAAATTTAGGGTTTTGTAAGAAGACAACCGAACCCTAAAACGACGTCGTTCTGGGGTTGTCTTCTTTATAAAAAATAAAACCCTAAGCGCCGTCTAGGGTTTCTCATCACCACCTATCCCAGTTGCTGCCTAGACCACCGTTTACCCTAAAATTTGCACGGCCAGCTGCTGCCTAGCGCTGAGACAGTGCCTAGGCCATGTTTTACAACACTAGTTAAAATGTAGCTAAGAGGCCAGATAAATCTGTTAACCGTTCTTAAATCCTCTTTACTCCATGACATTTGTGCTTCTTATTTCCTCATCTCTCTCCTTTTTCCAACTTTTATCCATATTTGCTAACAATAATATGATCTTCAAAATGTTTTTTTCTTCATTTTATTATTATTATAATTAGTAAAAGAATGTGATTTTTTTTACCTTTTTGTGGTTGAAAATTCTAATGTGCTACACATATCTAGTCTATTTTGGCATTAGATTTTATTAGAGTTGTAATAGAGTTCTCAAGTCTAAATATACATTTAAAGTATTTGTGCTAAATTAATTATTCTGTGTTTGTGATCAATATTACCATAATAAATCTCGGGTTGCGTGATCACTAAAGGAATTTGTCGAGGGGCCTCCATTTATTAATGGAAAGAAGGGAGTGCTTTGCTTCAGTTAAATCTTAAAACAAACTTGAATGTTTAGATTTTGCAATATTTTGAAAATTAATGGTATACTGTTAGAAATGGCATGAATTTGAATATTTTGGAGAGCTTTATCCTTTGCTTCGATCATGGGAAGAATGTGAAGTGAAGAAAAATATTGAATTGTTAAAAAAAATTGGTATGTTATATAATTGTTAAGCATCTTTACTATCTATATTCTGTAATGTTTTTATGAGATTTAAGTGGGACATTTAAACCTCAAATTATGAGAAGCTTCCTTTTTTAGAACCTTTGATTTAATAACACATGTCTCTTACTGTGAATTGGTGGGTTGCAGGTACCTCTCCTTTTTGATTAATTTATTTTATCTCTTGTCTATACACCAATTGAGAGTAACAGTCAACTTTTTTTTTTCTTCTTTTTCTTTTTATAAAAGTGGTTCTTCAGACAAACATAGACGTAAACAAATGTTCCTGGAGCTCCAGCTTGCATTGGAATACCATGTTTTTGAAGGCTTATGATTGCAATTGCAAATTTTAGATCTTTTATTGAAAATATATTACCTTAAAAAAAAATGGAGAAAGACGACATAAATAAATGATCTTGGAGCTCCAGCTTGCATTGGAATACAATGTATTTGAAGGCACTTATGATAGCAATTGTAAATACTGACCTTTTACTTAAAGTAAATTGCTTTAAAAAAAGAACTAGAAAATTATTTGTGTAGAAATGACAATATTTGCTACTTTTGGAGTCTCATTCCATTGGTGCTGTTCATTCTATTAAAATCTACAGTTTTTAGATATGCTTTATACATTGTATATTGTAATTCTTGAGTTCTTAGTCCTAAAGATCTTATTTTACCTGCTTCTATCGTTATGGGATGCGTTGCCTTAATCTTTTTATAACAGTTTTGTTAGTTATTGGAAAAAGAATGGAAGAAAGAATTTCTTCCTGGTTTTATAGAGTTATGATTGTCTAGTCATCTTAGAAGCAATCTTATGATGTCTGTGTCATTTCTACTAATCCTTTCTTTCTGGCTTATATTTAATGATTCAGCTGAAATGTTGAAATGCTCACCTCCCCCTTCGAATAGGCTTTCTATTTATGCCCCACTGATTCACATAATGAAGGTTTGTTCCTGTCTACTAGATCTAATTTATTGCTTGGTCAATTGATATGACAATCTATGAAGATTTACTTAGTGCCTGCTATTATGATATATTTTACAGGTCCATCCAGAGAAAATCAACCTCATCATTGGTTCTGGTGGGAAGAAGGTGAAAGGTATTATTGAAGAGACTGGAGTAGAAGCTATTGACACCGAAGATGATGGAACGGTAGATCAGACCAAGATTTTTGTTTTTTGGGGGGGGGAGATCAAGAGCTTTTTGATATGATCTTTTTGTTACCACAATTAGTAATACATGTGCTGTTTTCAGGTTAAAATTACTGCTAGGGATTTGTCAAGTCTAGAGAAATGTAAAGCCATTATCAGTAATCTGACAATGGTCCCAACTGTTGGCGATATTTATAGGTATCTCTTTTCTTGGTTACCTTTCTCATTCCACCCCAACCCCCTGCCCTACCCCCCCTAATATCTCTCCCTTCAAGCAAAGAAAATGTAATTCGAAAGCTTGCATTCACCATTATCCTGCAAAGGAAATGTTTTACAACCATGATTTAGGGATACTGCCTAACAATGGGTTACACACTCAAACTTTGTGAAGTGATGCCCAAAGTCAGTTTCCTTTAAGCTGTAGGATAAGAAACTTTTTCTTGGTAGTGTTGCTTTGGAACTGTATGATTTCTTTACGTAGTTTTTGTCTGGTTGATTACAAAATTTGAATATATTTGACTCTCTGTTCTAATAATCAGGAACTGTGAGATCAAATCAATTGCTCCTTACGGAGTTTTTGTAGAGATAGCCCCTGGGCGAGAGGTATAATTTCTTCCCGAGTTGTTCGAAGCATAGTTCATTTTTCTTTTTTGGTAAAAAAATTCATCATTTTACTTTCATGCGGCGCTTGACAACCTTCCTGAATTTATGTTTTGGAAATTTAACACATTCTTGTATTTCGGTTCTCAAATATTTGAATTGCGAGTAGGATGGACTTGAGATTTAATGCTTTCTTTTTTTGAATTTTAATGTGCACTTGTCAAATTCTGGCCTAATTTTCTTCTGTTCTCTTTCTGAGTTTCTGGGATGGACATAATCAATATATCTCATTTGATACAAATTTGGTTTATATGCAATGTGTATAACTTGCCAAATGAACATGTTCTATTGGCTAGTGTGTCTGCAATTCTGGAGTATTCGTGCAGTATGTGAAAGGAATTTTTTACAAAAATATCTTAAATTTTGAACTTGCAGGGACTTTGCCATATCAGTGAGCTGAGCTCAAATTGGCTAGCAAAGGCAGAAGAAGTTAGCACTTTTTTTTTGTCAATTTACTTTTATTGTCTTCTTCAGCATCATTATCATATTCATTATACGATTATTTTGTCTAACTAACAGTTGGGATTTACATCTAAATGATTGTTTTGTTATCACAGGTTGTTAAAGTTGGAGACCGTGTTGATGTTAAACTTATTGAGGTTTGGCCCTTTGTCTTTTATTCACTCAAAATCACATTCATAATGGCAATAAAGAAAGAAAATAATTTATCAAAAATGATTTTTATAATATATAGTGAGAGAAGGCTTTTTATTTTATTTTTTTATTGTATGATTCTAATTCTCCTTTAATTTTGAAAGTTGCCTCTGTGTGACCTTAATATTCCAAGAAATGGCCACTTGCTTACTTTCTCCTGTAAGAAGTTCAATTTTTCTTGGGAAAAGAAAAAAAGGGGATAAATAAAGAAATAAAATAATAGGAGCTCATCAAAGAGGAAAGTTTCAATACTGACTGGCCCTATTTTAAACCTCCCAAATGTTTTGTTCTGCTCATTAAGATCCCTTCACTGTCAGTCAGAATTATTTTCAACCATTATTTTCATTGTATGTATATGCATGATGCATCAATATTATTCATGGCGGGCATGGTTCGGTTCGATTTTCGGCCGAACCGAATTGAACCAAGTAATATTCGGTTTTCCTTTGTTTGAACTGGTTTGAAATGCATTAGAATGCTGAATCAAATTGAACCGAACATGAATGGTTTGATTCGGTTCAAATTTATTACAGTTTTGGGCTTTTTTAGGTTTAGTGAATTTCTTACAATTTTTTAATTATTTTTTTGAACTTTCTTGGCCTTATGGGCATACTGATTTTGGTTTTTGGTCAATTATTTTGTACCTGTTGTAATTTTATTTATGTTTTTTTTCATCATAATTCATGAAACACGTTTTCAAAGTTTGATAAATGTGTCAATTTGATAAATCCAAATGTTACGACCTTGTTTATATATAATCCAACAACTCCAACAAATATTTTTAGCATGTTGATACAATCCGATTTGATAATGTGGAAAAAAAAAGTTCACAGTTGACAAAACCGAACCAAGTAAACCCTTAATCTACATAGGTTTTTTTTTTATGTCACATCAGTGGAATATTCCAAAAAATGTATGTAGATTAAGGGTTTACTTGGTTCGGTTTTGTCAAAACCAAAACTGAATAATAATTCATTTGTTTATTTATTTATTTTTATTTAAAAAATCAGTTTGAACCGAATTAAAGTTGAAATTTAACTAAACGTATATTTTCAGTTTTCATGCCCTCCCCTTGGTCTCTGCATACATATGTAGAATGAGTTAATCAGTGGGCCAGTAGACCGTTACTTGGTTTTCTCTCATCCTCAGTTATCATGTTTTGGCATTAATTTATTAATTCTGAGTTAGTTGAACTTGTAAATGTAAAACAAGATCAAAGCAGGATCATAGTCTCAGTTCTTTGTCTACATATTCTGGTTTTGTTTTCCCCACATTGTTTCTGAAGTGCTCTGCTTTTATTGAATTTCAGTAATTTAGAAAAATTTCTCTCTAGCATTTTATGGACATTTATTGCAGGTTAATGATAAGGGACAACTTCGCCTGAGCCGAAAAGCACTACTTCCAGAAACCGATGATGGAGCTGCTGAAGAGAAGATTGAACAGCCAAAGGATAAAGTCGGCACACCAAAATTTGAGAGCTCCCCTAGAAGTAATTCTCCGGAAGGCACTCTACTCCCACAAAAGAAGGTTAAGGTCTTTAAGAGAGTAGCCAGCCCTGCAAAAGAGGCGCCCTATATTAACAAAGAAAGGACAAAGAAGAGCGGCAGTAAAGCAGTCGGTAGTATTTCTAGCAAAGATAGAAGCAGTTTTGTTGATGGAGAGGCTAAAATTGGATAGCTAGTTTAATTCCTCTACTACAAGTGACAAGGAATCTTTCGGTCCCCATAATTTATTGTTAGAATGATGATGGGAGAGCCTCGATGCTGACTATAAACAGCGGTATGACCTACTCTCTATCTGTCTATGCATGTCTCTCTGCATGTTTCGTGTCTGCTTTTATTCACTTGTGCACATATGTGATCAAAGAGATCCATGCTTACCAATAGCACATGCTCAAAACTTCCTAGTGTGGATATTTTGGAGTATTCCACTGATGTGTTTGTCATCTGGTACGGAATAAAAACGTGTCATAGATTAGAATCTTGGTAAACAAGAGTGTCTATTATCTGTCTCTTGTTTCAATTGTTTCCACTAGTGAGGCTTGATAATTATACCAATTATAATAATGGTTGTAACCAGCATGATCATACTTTTTTTTTCCTTTATCCAGCTTCATAACACACTATGATTAACCAGCTCACCTGCTACAACCCTTAATTTTTTTTCTTCCATGTGTGGTTAGGTGTGAGAATGAACTGCACATTCGGAGTGAACACCCACATGCCCGAAAGCCCAAAACTCATGTTATTCAAATATTAACCTGGTGCAGAATAAACCTATTGCAATGTATAGCACTCAAATTTTCCTCTCGAGGGAGGTTCTTGCATTTTGTATATGTTTAGAAGCAGTTGGAGCATACTGTATGTTGTACTTTGGATTCAGAGAATACATCTTGGTGGAATACATGGAATTTTTGTTTTATCATTAGGCTTTGATTCTAATTTGTTCCTTTTAATTAATTTATTTATTTTTTGTCTAATATTATTATCCCGGGACAGGAAATTTTTTACTTGAATAACTAGTCTTTTTACTGATCTTTTGAAAAGCTTCAATGCCATTTGATTCATCATGATGGTTCATTTTGTCGGGCATGTTTGTTTGTTTTGTACGAATTTATGTTGAACCATGGTTGGTTATTCATTGTTTATGGATTCACTTGCACTAAGTTGTGCATACATACAATGGAACCATTTGCGTAAAATCGCATTTCTTGAGTGTTGAGATGAGTAGATTACCCTGTCATCTGTATGTGGTAATTTAATTTTGCAATATACATGAGTTATTTTTCATTGAATTATAACTACTATCGGACATAGTGAGATTAGACCATATTAGACCCTACAAACATGGTCCGAATTACTACTTACTGTTAGAAAGAGATTACATATGAACTACAAATCTTACATCCGGAGAGGGTTCCCACTTTTGGGAGATGACTCCTCACATTTTGGGATTTTATGGCCAAATGTGGGATAAATATTTACGACTATTAAGGCTGGAAATTCAGTGGTGGAACTTTCACTTGAAGACTCCAACCACCGAGGCAAGAGGCAATTGGTATATACATGATCAGTTGAGAAAGAATCTTTGAACATGAATGGTGAAATTAGATGACCGGTGGTTATGAAGTGAAAGTAGGGTTTCCAAGAAACTTTTGTTTTTCATGAGTATATTGAGTTTTTGTGTATCTTTGTTAATCAAATTGTCTCAAAATTTGTTATGAATGAGATTCAAATAAAAGATTTATCGTACAGCAATAATGGGTTTTATCTATTTAACTAAAAACAAAAATTGGAAAATCGACTATTAGAAGGGAAAAAAAAATGTATATAGTACATCATCTGTTAACACATGTAGTGCGTCTCTTTTTTCACACGAGGGTACTATTTGGGTTGTCTTATAATGGTAGATCTTAATAGACTGCAGTTTCAAAATTTATTGTAATATTTAAAAAAAAAAAAAAAAGGGATTTAAAAATTAAATAGTACTTTTTAGAGGTGACATTTTAATATTATCATTGTTTTAATAACTTCTGTTTAAAATACACTTATTATGGTGAACGGATAAAAATACCTTCAATAATTGTTTCATAAGATTTCTTTTGTTCCTTTTTTTACGGTAAAAGTTGTGAAATAGAGAATAAGTTTCGTTGAAACTTAGACGCTACGCAGACGCATTCGGAGGTCGAGCTGGTCGGTCAGCTTGGGGGAGGGGGGGGTATCTACCACGGAGGATTTATTTTTTTCTGATCAGTATTTAAAAGGCTCGAAACCTTTACTAAGAAGTTCACTCGATTTAACTAAATCAATATTCTCGGTCCTTTGAAAAATATGCTCGATTCTTTAAAAAAAATCATCGATTCTTTCTAATATATGCTCGATTTCGCTATAAATATACTCGATTTAACTAAACCTAATTTTCTAAAAAAAAATCTCGATCCTTTGAAAAATATTCGATTTAAGTAAACCTAATTTTCTAAAAAAAAAATCTTGATCATTTGGAAAATATTTTCGATTCTTTGAAAAAAAATATCGCTCCTTTTAAAAAAATTCGATTTAATTAAACCTAATTTTCTAAAAACAAATCTCGATCCTTTGAAAAAACTTTTCGATCCTTTGAAAAATTGAAAAATATTTTCGATCCTTTGAAAAATATTCGATTTAACTAAACCTAATTTTCTAAAAAAAATCTCGATCCTTTAAAAAAAGTTCTCAATCCTTTAAAAAATATTCTTGATTTAATTAAACCTTATTTTCAAAAATAAAATGCTCGATCCTTTGAAAAATAAAATGTTCATACATGTTCATATAAAGACTGGACAACAAATCATAATGAATGGATACATTGTTAAACCACACAGAAATATATGAAAATATATAAACGAATATCACAAATATATGTTATCTTCTTGTGCAGAATCTGAAATTAGACAAATTTTTTGGAGAGAGAGAGAAATGAATTATCGTTTTTAAAGTGTAGATGGAAGCACAATGAGGATAAAAAATAGATTATTTAAGGACAATTTGGATAGTTCACCATAATAGGTGTCTTTTAAACTGAAGTTATTAAAGCAGTGACATCATTGTAATATACAACAAAAAAGTGACATATCTTACCATTTCCACTTTGGTATTTTTAAAAGGTTAGGAACCAATTTGATATGTCTATAAAAATTAGGGACCAACTGAGTTACTTTTGTAAAAGTCACCGACAATTTGGAATTAAAAAAAAAAGTCCATGACCTATTGGTAATAGGCTAATCACTATATAATTTATCACAAAGTTATTATTACAAGCACTCATACACTACTGAACTTTGTGTGTGTGTGTGTGTGGAAATGGTGAGATATGTCACCTTTTTTTATGTGTGTTGCAGTGATGTCACTGTTTTAATAACTTAAGTTTAAAAGGCACATATTATGGTGAACTACCCAAATTGCCCTTAAATAATCTATTTTTTAATCTCATTGTGTTTCCATCTACATTTTGAAAACGATAACTCCTTTCTTTCTCCAAAAAACTTGTCTCTCTCCAGATTCTGCGTAAGAAGATAACCTATATTTGTGATCTTCGTTTATATATTATTTTATATTTCTGTATGGTTTAACAATATGATCGAGCTTATTTTTAAAAGACTCGAGCATATTTTTGAAAGAATTGAAAGAATCGAGCATTTGTCAAAGGATCAAGAAATTTTCAAAGGATCGAGAATTTTTTTCTAAGGAGAATTTTTTTCAAAGGATCGAGAATTTTTTTCAAAGGATCGAGAAAATTTTTCAAATGATCGAGATTTTTTTCAAAAGATTGAGATTTTTTTTCAAAATATCGAGAATATTTTTTCAAAGGATCGAGAATTTTTTTAAAGAATCGAGATTTTTATCAAATGATCGATAAGATTTTTCAAAGGATCGAGAAGATTTTTCAAAGGATTGAGATTTTTTTTTAGAAAATTAGGTTTAGTTAAATAGAGTATATTTGTGAATCGAGGATTTTTTTTGAAATAATCGAAAATATTTTACAAAGGATCGAAAATATTTTTTTTGAAGTACTGACCAGAAAAAAAAAAAGCTTCGGGGGCGCTGCCTCCTGTCCCCTACGAGCTGATCGGGCAGCTCGACCACCGCGAGCTCGGTGGGGAGTTCGACCCCTGAATGCGTCTGTGTAACGCCTAGGTTTGAACGAAACTTTCTCTCTCTATTTCATAACTCTCACTGTAAAAAATGAATAAAAGATTCTGATGGAACAACTATTGGGAGTATTTTTATCCATTCACCATAATATGTGTCTTTTAAACATAAGTTATTAAAACATCTACAATGTTGAAATGTCACCTCTAAAAAATGTTATTTATTTTTTGAGCCCTTTTTGAGTTGGCATTGTAAGACTATCATTCCCTTTGAATAAGTTAAGAGCATCTCCAATGTGAAAATAATTTGCATATGAGTTATTGTTGATATGGTAACAATGTCAAGAGACTTGCTTCCTATGTGACATAAATATGGACTTTATAGACGATGAATTTAAAATTTGGTCTCCAATGCTTCCGTTTAAAACACATTTTGTTTTAATGACGTGTCCAAATTTATTTCCTATTTTATTCTTTATTTTATTTTCTTACCAATAATAGATGAAAACTTAATGTTAATTTTAACTGTTTGTTGAGTCAACCTAAAAAAGGGTCGTGCAATAGACCGTCTGAAATGGATGGTCATGTTGACAATGTCTAATTTTTTTTGTCACGTTAGCTTGAGGTTGAATATGCACGGCTGCATTGGAGAAAGATTTTTTAACAGAATATCTATTAATCCTACGTGGCATCTTTTTTTTTTCACAAGTCATGCTTGCATTGGAGATGCTCTAAATTTAAATAGCATCGAAAATGAGTTCCTTTCAAAAGTGCAATTTTATTAACCTTCTTTACTATTTTGGTTTTTTTTTTTTCAAAATCCTCCATCAATGGAGGTGAAAGACCTCCATTGGAGGCCGAACCTCTAATGGTGGTCGAACTACCTCCAATGGAGGTTGAACTTTGTTCGACCCCTATCGAAGGAATCAAGGAAGAAGATGAATTTTTTTTTGGAAAAGTTTATTTGTTAAGAGAGTCTCGGAAATTAAAAGAAAATCTCAAGAAAATCTTAGAAACTACAAAAAGCCTCCAAAAATTTCATTTTTGCCTAAAAAGTCTCGAAAATTACCAAAAGTCTCAGAAATTATAAAAAAATCATGAAAATTACTTGAAAACTCTTGTAAATACCTGAAAAGTCTAAAAAATACTTAAAAAGTCTCAGAAATTACCTAATAAGTTTCGAAAATTACCTAAAAATATTTCAATTTTTTTCATCTTTTTTTCTAAATCAACTTCCAATGGATGTCGATTTCGACCTCCATTAAAATTTGATTTCGACCTCCAATGGAAGCCGATGAATAAGATGAAAAAATAAAAGAAATTGAAAAAGTAAAAAGTAAATAAAAAATATATGTAAAGTAAGGGTATTTTTGGAAGTTTACTTACTTTGAAGTCCTTAAAACTAAAGTTATTAAAGTGGTGACACTCGTGAAACATCAACTCAAAACAATGCAAAACCCCTATTTTCACTTACGAGATAGGTCTAAGACTTTTTTTTAAAATTCAAGGTTGTTTGTGACCTTTACAAAAGTGATCAAACTGGTCCCTCATTTTTATAGATGTACCAAATTGGTTCCTAACCTTTCAAAACTACCAAATGGGACTTTGTTGACTGTTATTTTTTACTTTTGACTTTGATTGAAGTTTGTAAATTACTTTAATACCCTTACTTTTGACTTTGGTTGAAGTTTGTAAATTACTTTAATACCCCTTACTTAAAATTGATAAATTAATAAAAATAAATCTAAATTTTTTTAAAGAGATTTCGACGGATGTGACCTATGGTGAAGGTCCTCATTTCAGAGAGGTCGTCTCCACGATCTGGGACCAGATTGTGGAAGACCTTCACGATCTGGGTTTTCTCACCTAGATCGTAGAGGTCCTCGATCTGTATCTAGATCGTGAAAGGCCTCCACGATATGGATTTTTAGATCGAGAAGGAAGCCTCCCTAATCTGGTTTCCCAAATCGTAGAAGACATCCACGATCTGGGTTTTCTCACCCAAGTTGTGGAGGTAATCCACCTTCGGAGGTGGAGGTGGATGTTTTTAAAAGAAAAATTATTATTAGATGTTATAATTATTATTTTTTAGAAAATGATCTTAGTTTTTAGTTTTGATTTTGTTTACACATCGTAAAAAGACTAACATCCCCTAGACCGTTGAATTTGAATAATGGGAAATTAAATGAGGGACCAATTTGGCATGTCTATTAACATTATGGACCAATTTTGTTATTTTTATAAATATCACAAACAACTTGGAATTTTAAAAAAAATATGTGACTAATTTGGTAATCCCCCTTAATTATATAATGTCTATGTATTTTATTTTTGGTATACCGCTTGTAATGGCTGCAACTCGAATATGGAGCATTGTCAGACTTAATGATGTTGGAACCCTGTTCACTGGTAACACAACGGAATTAGGTTTTAAATTTTTTATACAGATCATAATTTAGAACCAATGAACTTAGGATCGTAATTTTTTTGGAACTCATATATACAATATGTATACACAGGAAATTGTAATCAATAAAATCAGAAGAAGAAAATCTTACTAACGTTTGGAGGCCCCTTCACTTTACGATATGCTCCTGTTTGAACCAATCTTACCAATGTTTGGAGACTCTTTCACTTTACGATATGCTCATGTCTGAACCACTCGATCTTCCTTACTATTTCTCTAAAACTGGTAACTATGTGTGGACGCGTTATAGTCTTAGAAACTTAAATAGAGGATGTAGAGAGAATTGAAGAAACTTCTTCTTCTGAGTGGAAACACCATAGATCAATTCTAATTGTTGAAATAAAAATAATATATATGTATTTTATGCTTCAGTGCAACGACTTTGACATCATCTAATATATATATATATATATATATATTAATGCACAATGTACAGCTTTTAACTTCTCTGTTTGATTCAAACACACACAGACACACTTGCACATCAAAATATCCACCGATCAGATTTTTCTCATTGTTTTGCGTTCATCTGGTGTAGTCATTCAACGCACACCCAAATTCACATAAAAACAAAAATGATGTGTTTTAGTTTGTGTTAATGTGTAGTATTTTAGTTTGATATCACATTTTATTCGTTTTTCAAAGAAACAATATATATCTCATATATATAATTTTTTTTTATCTTCTAAAAAAAAGTAATGACATCTTTATTTGATTTTAAAATCTTTTAAATAAAAAATATCTCATATTTTTTATTTTAAAAATTAATTAAATATTTATTTTAGAAATTAAACATTTTTAATTTAATTACAAATATTTAATTTAATAAAATAAAATAATTATATTATCTTATTCTATTTAAAATCAAATATCAACTAACACCCTTAATTTAGTGATTAGTTAAATAATCTCATTATTTAATTTATTTAATTACCATTATTCATAATTAAATAAATTAAATAATCTCATTATTCAATTAATTCTCGAATAAATACGTGTCGTTTTCGTAACACAATTAATTGGATAATCTAATTAATTAACCGTGACCCTTGTTACCTAAATCGATCGGGCCAGCAAGGGGACCTAATGGACCCACAGTATTTTAAGCTCCAATAATCTTCAGAATCATTAATTAAACTATTTAATTAATATTTCTTGATTATTAACTCTGGTATTATTCCACTAAAAACCCGAATCTGCATTCTCTCAACTGCAGACGCTATTACACAGACAGATACAACTCGGTGTCCATCGATATAGCTATTACATATGGTGTGATCCTCCACAGTAGTTCATAATTAGAGCTAGGTTATAATATCCATTATACCCCTCTAATTACATATGTCCTTTAAGTATCGTTAATTCTCTAATGGATAATCAATCTTATATCCTTATGGAATTATGAGAGCGTTCATATTGTCCAAGCCCCGAATCAACCCTTAAGGGGACTACCATCTACTTCTCACAAGAATGAGTGAATTCTACTATTGTGTACAAACCTTTCCAGCCACAAGCCAAACCGTAATCTCAACATACGGAGTATATTGATCAGGAACTGCATCTGACATCACCCGTGATATATCAAAGACCACGATCTAACCGGAAAGAGTCGATAAGACACTCAGGATTAAGATCACCCACATATAGCCATCATTAGTTGATATATATATGAATCTCATCGGTAAACGGATCTTTGTGAGAGATTCATATAGATCATGACCCAGTCCTATATGATCACATCATACAAGGTGCATTCATTCTCATTTCTTATATGAATGATTCATGATAGAATCACCGTGTATTACGGAATGAACCACAACTATAGATTAACCACAAATAAAGTACCCAACTCTATTTGTTATCTACGGACTCTTTAGATTGCACGTCTCTTACTGTATCCATCTGTATATGACACTCATATACACAGTTCGAGATTACATCCGGTAATCTTGGATGTTAAATATATGCACAAGTTATAAAATAAACAACACAACAAGAATGAACTGAACTTTTCTTTTTATTTATTTCATAAATCCATTTACAAATTACATCTTTAGGGTACAAACCCCAACAAATGAGTGCTCTAACTATTGGAACTTTGTTCACCGGTCGCACAGCAGAAATGGGTTTTAAAAATTATATACAGATCGTAATTTGCATCTGGGACCAGTGAACTTGAGATCGTAATTATTTTCAGAACAGAATACATATAAAAATTATTACACTAATAAAATATATATGTAAATACAGGAAATTATAATCAATAATAATAATAATAATTAATAGAACCATACCAACGTTTGGAGGCTCCTTCACTTTTTCGATATGCTACTGGTCTGTACCACTGATCTTCCTAGCTATTCCCGGGACTGATAATTATATGTGGAAGCGTCACGGTCTCAGAAACTTGGAATGGAGGATGCGAAGAAAAATGAATGAAGAAACTCTTTCTTCAAAGTCAAAACCAACTAGTTTTAAAAAAAAAATCTTTTCTTTTTGTTTGATCAGGTATCTATTACTCACGCCACAAAACAATTGCATCTCATGCAATTTCACCATTTTAAAACAAAATCAACATTTTGTCTTTTGTGTATTGAACAATTCTCACGCACACTTACCTATTAAGAATTGTAGCAATCAGTCTCTTCAAAAACAAAAAACAACCTTTTGTCTTTTGTTATATATATATATATAAATATAAAAGTATAAGTGTGTTGTTCGTTTTTTTCCTTTTATAATATATATCATATATATATAATTTAAATTAAAAAAAAAACAGATCATATCATTTTTTTAAATAAAATCTATATTTTATTTATCAAATAAGATATTATATATATATATATATTTAAATTTAAACAATTCAAATTTAAATATATATAATTAATTTTATTTAATAAATGAGATAATCATATTATCTCATCAATCAAAAATAAATAACAATAGAATCCCTCCATTCATGACTAATTATACTATTAAATAATCTTATTATTTAATTGTCATAATTGTCATTTTAATCAATTGAATAATCTAATTACTTAATCAACTTCTGACATGTGTCACTTTCGAAACACAATTAATTGGAAAATCAAATTAATTAACTGTGACCCTTGTTATCTAAATCGTTCGGGCTAGTAAGGGGACCTAATAGACCCACTGTATTTTGAGCTCCAATAATCCTCGGAATCGTTAATTAAACTCTTTAATTAATATTCTTTGATTATTAACTTCGGTGTTATTCTACTAAAAATCCGAAACTACACTCTCTCAACTGGAGATGCTTTTACACAGACCGATACAACTCGATGTTCATCGATATAGCTATTACATATGGCGTGATCCTCCACAGTAGTTCATAATTAGAGCTGGGTCGTAATGCCCATTATACCCTCTAATTACATATATCCTTTAAGTACCATTGATTCTCTAATGGACAATAAATCCTATTTCCTCACGGAATTAGGAGAGCGCTCATATTGTCCAAGTCCCGAATCAACCCTTAAGGGAACTACCATATACTTCTCACAAGAATGAGTGGATTCCACTATTGTGTACAAACCTTCCCAGCCACAAGCCAAACTGCAATCCCAACATACGGAGTATATTGATCAGGAAATGCATCTGACCTCACCCATGGTATATCAAAGACCACGATCTAACCTGAAGGAGTCGATAAGACACTTAAGATTAAGATCACCCACATATAGCTATCATTAGTTGATATATATGAATCTCATCGGTAAACGAATATTGGTGTGAGATTCATATAGATCATGACCCAGTCCTATATGATCACATCATACAAGGTGCCTCCATTCTCATATCTCATACGAATGATTCAGGATAGAATCACTGTATATTACGGAATGAACCGCAGTTTTAGATTAACCACAAATAAAGTACCCAGCTTTATTTGCTATCTATGGACTCTTTAGATTGCACGTCTCATATTGTATCCATCCGTATATAACACTCATATACACAGTTCGAGATTACATCCGGTAATTCAGGATGTTAATATATACACAAGTTTATAAAATAAATATCATAACAAGAATGAATTGAACCTTTCTTTTTACTTACTTCATAAACCCCAACAATCTCACACTTGCACTAAAGCATGTGAGGCATATCTAGATAACCCGAAAATACTTTAGCCAGTAAGGTCTTCGTAAATGGATCAACATGATTGTCTTGTGAGGCTATCTTGGTGACGATCACATCTCCTCTCCGCACTATCTCTCTAATGAGATGATACTTTCTCTCTATATGCTTCCCTCTCTTGTGGCTTCTTAGTTCTTTGGAATTAGCCGCATCACCACTGTTATCACAATAAAGTGTGATGGGCTTATCCAAGTCTGGAACAACTTCCAGATCACTCAAGAACTTACGGATCCAAACAGCCTCTTTAACAGCTTCACAAGCAGCTACATATTCAGCTTCCATGGTGAAGTCAGCAATGCAAGATTGCTTGATACTTCTCCACACAATGACTCTACCACCCAGGGTGGATACTGATCAAGACGTGGATTTTCTAGAATCCCTGTCTGACTGAAAATCAGAATCCGTGTATCCTAACGGGATCAAATCCTGTCATGAATACACTAGCATATAATTTCTCGTTCTCCGAAGATACTTGAGAATAGTCTTGACAACAACCCAATGATTCAATCCTGGGTTGGATTGGTATCTACTGACTACGCCCACTGGATAGCAGATGTCCGGTCTCGTGCATAACATAGCATACATGAGACTACCTACTGTCGATGCATAAAGTACACGTCTTATATCCTCAACTTATTGAGGTGTCTTAGGACACTGTTCCTTAGACAAGTGAACTCTATGCCTGGAAGGTAAATTGCCTTTCTTGGAGTTCTGCATCGAAAATCGCATAAGAATCTTATCGATATATGATACCCGAGACAGTGCTATACGTTTGTTCTTACGATCCCTTATAAGTTGGATCCCTTATAAGTTGGATCCCTAGAACATAACTTGCATCTTCCAAATATTTCATTTGGAATTGGCTAGCCAGCCAACCCTTTACATCAGACAACACTACCACATCATTCCCAATAAGTAGGATATCATCTACGTATAGGACCAAGAAAACTACATTCTTATCAATGATGCGCATGTAGACACAAGGCTCATCGACGTTCTGTTCGAAGCCATAGGTTTTGATCATATCATCAAACCTAATGTTCCAAGATCTAGATGCTTGCTTAAGTCCATAGATGGACCTTTGCAGCTTGCAACCCTTTTGCTCTTGATCTGGAGACACGAATCCCTCTGGTTGCATCATATAGATGCTCTCATCAAGATTACCATTCAAGAATGCAGTTTTGACGTCTATTTGCCAAATTTCATAATCGAAATAGGCAGCAATGGATAAGAGAATCCTAATAGACTTAAACATGGCTACTGGCGAGAAGGTCTCTTCATAATCGACCCCCTCTTTCTGGGTATAACCCTTGGCCACTAGCCTTGCCTTGCCTTGAAGGTCTCTACCTTCCCGTATACTCATCTCTTTCTCTTGTTGATCCACTTACACCTTATGGGTTTACCCCATCCGGTAAGTCTACAAGATCCCAGACTGAGTTAGAGTACATGGACTCCATCTCGAGATTCATGGCTTTAAGCCATTCCTCTTTATCAGAATCTTCCATTGTATTCTTAAATGTCAATGGATCATCCACACTATCAGCAGAGACAATATCTTGTCCCTCACCTATAGCTAAATAGCGTTCAGGTTGTCTCACAACCCTCTCTCTACGTTTAGGTGGTAGTGTATCCTGATCAGGAACCATCTGACTCTTAGATGTTTATGGATCAACAACTCTTGTTGATGAAGCACTAGTCTCACCAGGCTCTAACTCATTTAATACAATCTTTGAATGAGGTTTGTGGAAGCTAATGTAATTGTCCTCAAGAAACGTTGCATTTGTCGATACAAATACTTTGTTGTCTTCGGGACTATAGAAGTGTCCACCTTTGGTCTCCTTGGAGTATCATACAAACAGGCAGACAACAAACTTGGAGTTTATCTTTCTAGTTCTGTTCTTCAGCACGTGTGCTGGACACCCCCATATGCGAAAATGTCGCAAACCAGCTTTACGACCATTCCACAACTCTAGGGGAGTCTTAGGAACATATTTGGATGGCACTATATTCAAAATGTATGCCATTGTTTGTAACGCATATCCTTAGAAGGAATTTGGTAATGATGAGAATCTAATCATAGATCTCACCATTTCCATTAGGATTCTATTTCTCCTCTCCGCTACACCATTTTGATGAGGTGTACTGGGAGTTGTGAGTTGGGAAACTATCTCATGCTCGACCATGAAGTCTTTAAACTCTTGGTCAAAGTACTCACCTCCACGATTCGATCATAGTGACTTGATAGTCCTACCTAATTGATTCTCAACTTCAGCTCGGAATTCTTTGAACTTTTCAAATGTTTTCGACTTTTGTTGCATCAGGTAGACGTATCTGTATCTTGAGTAGTCATCTATAAAAGTGACATAATACTCATAACCACCCCTAGCTTTAACATTCATCGGCCCGCAGATGTCTGTATGTATAAGCTCTAGCGGTTCTTTAGCTCTAAGTCCTTTTCCAGTAAAAGGTCTCTTAGTCATCTTACCTTCCAGACAAGATTCGCAGACAGGTAAGGTGCCAACCTTTAACTCACTTAAAGATCCGCTTTTTACTAGTCTGTCTATCCGGTCAATGTTGATATGACCAAGCCTTAGATGCTAGAGATACGTGTCATTATCTGGAGAAATTTTATGTCATTTAGTTTTTGTTTTTTCAAACTTAAACATTTTGGTGTTGAGCAGTATATATTAACGATCTTAACACATACAAATTGTTTTCATTAATTCCTGGACAAATATGCAGACCATTCTTTCCAATAATAACAAACTTATTATTAAAAGAAACAAAATATTTTTGTTCTAACAACTTAGAAACAGAAATCAAATTCCGTGTAAATCCAGGAATATAAAAAATATTGTTTAATAATAAAAAACTATTATTATTACAAAATTGTAATCTTATTGCGCCCACTGTTTTGGCCGATACAACATCCCCCAATCCCACACACATTGAGAAGGCTCCCTCCTCTAGCTGTATCCAAGAATCAGTCTACTACAAAGAAGAACAAACATGGTTAGTGGCCCCCGAATCAATCCAGGGTGAAGAATCATCTTCCACAAAATAAGATTCAAGAACAAGTAAATCATATTTACCTTTCATCTTTTTATTCTTGGCTACCTCCTCCAGGTACTGATGACAGTTCCTCTTCTAGTGCCCGACCTTGTTACAATGGAAACATTTTCCTTTGTCTTGTTCAGTGGAGGTGCCCTTCTTTTTGCTTTGGATATTCTTGGGTTTGGGCTTACCTTTTGCCTTCCCAGCGGACCTCTTCCTCTTCTTATTATTAGAGGAAGATGGTTTGGCAACATTTGTCTTACCGATCTTTCCTTTGTTGTCCTTAATCAAGGACTCAAAGGTAACGAGCTCATTAAGCAACTGTGTAAGACTGAACTTTAACTTGTTCATCCCGTAGTTGCTTTTAAACTGATCGAAACTCTTCGGAAGAGTCGTCAATATGATGCTCACCTGACTGGGTTCGTCAATGGTCCCACCATTGACTTCTAACGTGTTGAAGTAAGACATCATGCTCAGGACATGTTCCCGAACTGACGTTCTTTCCACGGAACGAACAGCTTCGTGTCGCTTTTGCTCAGAGGGCTGCCCGAACATAGCTTGCAATGAATCCATGATTTCAAATGCTGAAGTCATTGCTTCATGCTTTGTGACAAGCACGTCTGTCATAGAAGCCAACAGATATGTTCCGGCCTTCTCATCAGATGAGACACATCGCTGGTATGCCTCACGAACAGTTCGTGTGGCATAGACAGTAGACGCTAGAGGACAATCCTCCGTAAGCACAAACTTGAGGTCTTTGGTGACCAAAATTGCATTAATATTAATTTTCCACTTAGTGTAGTTATCACCAGTTAATTTGTCGTTTGTGAGAATTTGAAGTAATGCATAAGACATTGCTGAAATAAATAAAACATTCATTCAGTCATTTATTTAAAACAAGTGCGAGTGATTTGGTATAAATTTAAACATGATGCATGTACATGTTTAACGAACTAGAACTACCCTAAAAATAGTTACTATACCACGATAATCCAACATACCACAAAAAAATGCCGCCTTATGGTCGGTCAAATCTTTGCATGTTGGACCGAGACATTCTCAATCAAATGATATTCTAGAATAACTCTTATTCCATATCATTCAACCATCGTTTATCCAGTCAGGTTTTTAATTAACAAACTTAATCAAAACCTTCGTGAATGTAACCCACCATTTCAGATCTCACGAGCTTAACTTGAGAATTGTCGCCTTAGGGTCAGTCAATCCCAAAATACCCTCAAAAATCATATCCGTTAGGAAGTCAACCTTGATATTGACCTTTGTGGAAACCCTCCTTAGGGAGGACGTAAGCAAAGCCGTCACGAGGTCCCACTCGGATCTCACGGTGTTGAACTAATGATGGAGACCGCGGGATATATATGTCATATATCCCTCTCCCACTCATTATTATCCGTTAATGCACCTAGACTCTACATGATCAAACTGTTAACTTTAATCAAGTTATCTAGTGCATTAACTAATTCATTATTATAGACAAGTTTTAATTAACTAATAAATTATTAATGATTTTTAACAATTAAAAATCTAATCTATTAGTGAATAATATAAGCCTTTGTAATCTATTTAGTAAGCTCAGATTATTATGAAAGTGTTTACCAAGTTTTAACTATTAAAACTCTAACACAATATTCGGTTCATTTATAATCTAATTACTATAAATGACCCTATTAATCTAACGTATTAAACTCTTTAATAACTAGATTAATATTAATGAGAATTACCAAGTTTTTTAACAATTAAAAAACTAATCTCATTTTCATAGCCAATTTATGTATTTACCCATTTTAATCACATTAAAAAAAATACATAAAATATCGAGCTATGATGCATGTATGACATAACAAATATATTTGTGTAGGCACATCTAATCTAAATGACATAATATGCATGACAATGCTTTTATCATCACATAATATAAAGCATACATGAATTGACCGAGTACCCTGGATTATTTAACCTAAAAAAAAATAGAATCTAAAATTACAAAAATACCCCCAAGGCATTCCTTGGTATTCTTGTAATTTTTGAGTCTTCCAGTCTCTTCAGGTCACTCCGATTCATCTTATGAATCCTTCTTCGCGATTTTTCCAGGTCTTCAATATATGTTACATTTTTTTTACAATACAATTACAGTAAAATAATAATAATAATAATAATAAATACAACCCATAAACCCTAAATCCACAGTATTAAATAATTAACGATCAATCTTGTTTTTGTAAATTAAAAAAAATTAATATACATACAAAAACATCATACAGTCAATTTAAATCGTGCTTACATAATCATACATACAGGAGCATTGAAAACAATTTCATGTTCTGAAAATAAAACTGGCTCTGATACCAATTGTTGGAACCCCGTTCACTGGTTGCACAACGAAAATGAGTTTTAAAATTTTTATACATATCGCAATCTGTATCTAGGACCAGTGAACTTGGGATCGTAATTATTTTCAGAACAAAATATATTTAAAAATTATTACACTAATAAAATATATATGTAAATATATGAAATTGTAATCAATAAAAAAAAAATTAATAGAACCATACCAACGTTTGGATGCTCCTTCACTTTTTCGATATGCTCCTGGTATGTACCACTGATCTTCCTAGCTATTCCCGGGACTGGTAACTGCGTGTGGACACGTCACGGTCTCAAGAACTTAGAACGGAGAATGTGGAGAAAAATGAATGAAGAAACTCTTTCTTCAAAGTTCAAACCAACTAGAACAATTCCAGTTAAAAAAATAATAATAATTTTTTTCTTTTTCTTTTTGTTTGATCAGGTATCTATTTCTCACGCCACAAAATAATTGCATCTCATGCAATTGCACCTTTTTAAAACAAAATCAACATTTTTTTCCTTTTGTGTACTGAACAATTCTCACTCACACTTACCTATTAAGAATTGTAGCAATCAGTCTCTTTAAAAACAAAAAACAACCTTTTGTCTTTTGTTTAATATCTATATATAAGTATAAGTGTGTTGTTCGTTTTTTTTCCTTTTATAATATATATCATATATATATAATTTAAATTTAAAAAATAAAATTTATATTTTATTTATCAAATAAGATATTATATATATGTATATATATATATATTTAAATTTAAACAATTTAAATTCAAATATATATAATTAATTTTATTTAATAAATGAGATAATCATATTATCTCATCATTCAAAAATAAATAACAATAGAATCCCTCCATTCATGACTAATTATACTATTAAATAATCTTATTATTTAATTGTCATAATTGTCATTTTAATCAATTGAATAATCTAATTACTCAATCAACTCCTGACATATGTCACTTTCGTAACACAATTAATTGAACAATCCAATTAATTAACCGTGACCCTTGTTACCTAAATCGTTCGGGCTAGCAAGGGGACCTAATGAACCCACAGTATTTTGAGCTTCAATAATCATCGGAATCATTAATTAAATTCTTTAATTAATATTCCTTGATTATTAACTCCGGTGTTATTCCATTAAAAACTCGAAGCTGCACTCTCTCAACTGTAGACGCTTTTACTCAGACCGATGCAACTCGGTGTCTATCGATATAGCTATTACACATGGTGTGATCCTCCACAATAGTTCATAATTAAAGCTGGATCATAATGTCTGTTATACCCCTCTAATTACATATATCCTTTAAGTACCATTGATTCTCTAATGCACAATAAATCCTATTTCCTCACGGAATTAGAAGAGCGCTCGTATTGTCCAAGCCCCGAATCAACCCTTAAAGGAACTATCGTCTACTTCTCACAAGAACGAGTGGATTCCACTATTGTGTACAAACCTTCCCAGCCACAAGCCAAACCGCAATCCCAACATACGGAACATATTGATCCGGAACTGCATCCGACCTCACCCATTGTATATAAAATACCACGATTTAACCTGAAGGAGTCGATAATACACCCAGGATTAAGATCACCCACATATAGCCATCATTAGTTGATATATATGAATCTCATCGGTAAACGGATCCTGGTGAGAGATTCATATAGATCATGACCCAGTCCTATATGATCACATCATACAAGGTGTCTTCATTCTCATATCTCATATGAATGATTCAGGATACAATCATTGTACATTACGAAATGAACCGAAGCTATAGATTAACCAAAAAATAAGTACCCAACTTTATTTGCTATCTAAGGACTCTTTAGATTGCACGTCTCTTAATGTATCCATCTGTATATGACACTCATATACACAGTTCGAGATTACATCCGACAATCTTGGATGTTAAATATATGTACAAGTTATAAAATAAACAACATAACATGAATGAATTGAACTTTTTCTTTTATTTATTTCATAAATCCATTTACAAATTACATCTTTATGGCATAAACCCCAACACCCCATACCCATTACGGGTTAGACTATCAATCTCCATCCTCGCCCCATCCAAACCAAATTGAAACCCATCCAAACCCCAAAAGTGCGGGTCCCTGCAGGTAATTTTGTCATCCCTAGCTGATAAAACAGATAATCTACCCCTGACACTTTTTTTTAGCTTGCTAGAGTATCTCGGTGTTTCATATGTTTATGTTGGTTCCTCGAAGTTGAGTTCTCGCTTCTCCTTCTAGCGACAATTGTTGACGGTGATTTTTAAATCGTATAGGATTGATCACGCGTCTAACATGTTTTTGTAAATTGTTGAAGATGTTATGGAGAAAATAGAAAAAGGGGAAAATCATGCACATATAAGTTTACGTGGTAAAACCCCAAGGCGGGAAAACATCCAAGATTGCCGGTGACGGCGAGAAGAATTCACTATAACAAAATTATTACACACTCTGTTCTTTCCTTCTTTTGCTTATCTCTCACTCTCTCTTTTTTTGTATATTTTCTATGTGTTCTTCTATATGTCTCTGTCCCTCTTTTACAATGAGATTATGGGTTTATTTATATGTGCATAGAAACTTAATCCATGTTACACAAATAAGGAAAAGTGATATGGTTACTTGTTGAAGTCGTATTTGTCTTCTTTCCTGTTTCGGAGATCTTATGCATTGAATTAGAATCTTCGTAGGATATAGTCCGTTTAGGACTTATTTCCTGATTGATGTGAAGTCTTCTAGAAGAACAGCTTTATTGCTTCATTTGGATTCTCTAATATGTAGAAGGAAATAGTAATTCCTTATTGGAATTTTGTTCTAGATTCCTTGTTTGAGTAAGATCAGTCTTTTTCGTATTTGAGTCGTAGTTGCCTTTAATGTCTCCCAAGCATTGTTTAACTGACCAATCACCTAATCTCGACTAGACTTCTTTTGTCCCGATCGGGTGGTCCCTACCAAGTCGTCTCTACCTGATCGGCAAGTTTCCCTAACCAGGTTATTTGTGCCTGATCGGTTAACTTCCCCGACCATCTTAGGTAATCTTGACTTGGTCTTTAGATCATCTATTAATCGTCGTTGGTTGATCTTCCTTGATTGACTTTTACGACGTGACATATCTAATCACCGTGTTTTCAAGTGATCATGCTATCAAAAAATCCCTATAACAATATAAATGAGCAGCGCTAGACAACCTAAAAATTTAGCCAAATTTCATCTATGATGTGGAAAGTGAGTTGTCATCACCACACAAAACATAGGATAATGTGGTTAATGAAAAAATCAATTGCCACATCATTTTGGTTGAAATTTGGGCTAAATTTTTGGGTTGACTAGTAATAGTGTGTGTGTGTGTGTATATATATATATGAGTAATGCTAGACGTCCCAAATTCTGTTCCAAATGATATGGCACGTGAGATGTCAACATCACATAAGTTACCGTATAATATCATGATTTATAAGATACTGACACCTCATGTGCCACATCATTTAGGACAAAATTTAGGAAAAAAAAATTGGGACGTCTAGCATTACTCATATATATATATTCTAAACATAATTTCATATGAGATTTGATGAAAAAAAACATGCATAACAGATTCAGTAAAATATATATAAAGAAAAAGATATAGAGTAAAAAATGAACAAAAGAAAATGCTAAAGAAAAATCCCTCAAGAAAATGACAAAGTAGAAATATAGCTCTTTTTAATTACTATTTGATAAAGGTATTTTAGTAAAAGTACTTGAATTTCCCTTTCAATTAGGAAAGTAAACTTAAGAGCATCTCCAATACAACTATATATTTTTGGGTTTCAAACTAGTAACACATCACTACATCAACATATATATTGAATGTGGATCTACTTTGTCAATTTTTTTTAAGAAATATATATTCTCATTTCTAATACAATTATCTAAAATCATATATGTATATATTTTGACCAATCATTTAAAACATTTATTTCACTCTATCTCCTATTTTATTTTAAATCAAATATGTATCCGTTTTTTACTAATCGTCTTACAATATTTATCTCATTTTATTTCCTCTTTTATTTTACAATTAAATGAGGTGTAATATTATTGGTTGGAAAAAGTTAAAAACCCTATTCATCATTTCTAAGAGACTTTATAAAGTTAGAAATCCAACTCTATATTCTCTAAAAAAAGTTTGTCATATCACTCCCTTAATCAAGTTAGATAATTGTATTTGAGGGAGGTTTTCTACCACATTATCTAACCATCATATATGACACTCAATTTTCCGTGAATGCATAATAATATTGAAAATTCTCTAATTCCTAGGTTGAGTGGAGGGAATCAAGTTCCATTTCATTTAGAAACTTAATTCATGATTCCAGATATGTATATGAAGTCAACAGAACTTAATTTCCTATAAATTTAGTACACAAAAGAATTAGAAAATCAGTAACTTAATTCCCTTTCACATGAAAGATTCTAACATGCCCTCTATGTTAAATAATTTCTTTAAGGGTGAATTACACTAATTTACCACTGCTTTAATGAATTTAGCAAGATTTTAAAACAATAAAATAAATTAACAAAAAAACCCCTTGCTATCAAGTTAATTTGTTAATTTTAATGGTTGACTAACCTTGATCTATGGAAAACCAAATATACCTTCACCACATCATCCCAAACATAAGATATATTTTAATAAAAATTGAAAAAAAAAATAAAGAAAAAAATATCTCAATCGCTTACGGAAACATCTTTAATTCATAAAAAAACCTCCTTTACGAACCGTAGGAGGTCAATCTCCGAGATCAACAAAGATATTTTCTAGTATGTAGGAGATCGTCAAAGATCTCTTGTTTCCTTTGACGGTGAAACTTGACGTTGGATAAATTATTATTTTTATTTAAATATTTTGATATTTCAATTTTAATTAAAAAAATATTGAAATGATGTGACAATATATATTTAGTTTTCCAATTACGAAGATTAGTTAAACATTATAATTAACGAATTGACTTAACAGCAAAAGGGTGTTTACATTAATTTTGAGTATCCTTTTAAAATCTTGTTAGATTTCCTATATATATAAACGCACCTTAAATTTTCAAAACGGAAATTCACGGTGGAATGAATTACCTTATTTCCTTCTGTATCCTTTTCCAATTCACACCATATTCATTCCCCTTTCAAAGTCTCTCTCTTATGTCTTCTCTCCAATTGCCTTATTTCCTTCTTCATTTCTTTCAATTCCTATGTTTCGTGTGATTGCCGGAATGAAGAAATCTCATTCAGATCAACTTTTTCCACTTCAATAGACCGACTACTTCTTCAATTTTTTTTTTTTTAAAAACACATAATAAAAAAAATCACAATCTAAAATCAAAACATCCAATCACATAATCACAAAAACAAAACCTTCTTCAGATCAACTACTACTTCATTTGGTTTTTGTTGAGTAGAACTGTAGAAAACATTTCCAATTCCACAAAAAAAAAAATGAAACCCAGAATCACAAAATCAAAACTCACAATCACAAATATACAAACATGATCGTGGAACAGGGAAACGACAATAAGTAAATCGGATCGCACCGCCACTACCACTACCACCATTAAAAACCGAAACCTCATCACCCAACATCATCAACAACAAATAGGCCTAATCAATTCTTGTCTGTAAAAAAAAAGAAAAGAAATAAAAATCAAACTCCATTCAACCACTGTCACGACCTAAATGAACCCAGCAACCCCTCCCACCACCAAAATCCAGTCCAAAAACCCCTCCCACCACCAAAATCAAACCTAGCCACAAACCCACAAAATCAAACCCCACAAATGGAAATCAAACCGAACAATCGATGGAAAATAGAAATCGAACTACAAAACCAACCCAGTTCACACCGAAATCGAACCCTAAAATATCTAATCAACCACAGAATCGAACCCTAAAACTAGCCCGGAACTCGCTGTCACACAAAATCAAACCACACCAAGCAACAGAGAGAGATGGCCGTGAGAGAAAGAGAGGCGGTGATGAGAGTAAGACAATGGTGAGAGAATGGTGGGAGAGAATAAGAAGCAGTAGTGAGAGATTGTTTTTTTGAAGAATGAGTGAGAAGAGAAAGAGAGGCTGTGATAGTGTGATGTATGATCAGATAATGGTGATAGAGAGAGATTAACGGTGGGGTTTAGGTGATGGATTATTTAAACTTTACTTTTAATAATTTTTTTTACCATTTCAAAAAAAAAATTGTTGTCTCTCATTTTAGTTAAAATTTTCATCATAATCATTATAATAACAGTAACATTTTTTTTTTAATAATAATAATACAAATTAAAAAAATAGAATAATAATATTAAAAAAATTTAAAAATAATAATTTAGGAGAAATGTTAAACTTTATGGATCTCCACTTTCAAACAAGTGTTCATAGGCTGAAACATCTATCACTATCACACACTACGATGATAACGAGTATGATCGTTAATATATATACATATATAAGTTTTTCTATTGTCAGTTGGAACTGATATGAGAATACCAGTTCCTTGTATGTGGACCATTTGATTTAAAAGATGCTAGATAAAATTATATAAAATGATATTATTTTTATTGATCCAGTTTAGTTTGATATTTTTTGTGTTATTTGTCATATTTAATTGTATATGTAATATAATTGAGTAATGTTAGACTTCCTAAATTTCTTATAAATTATGAGATTATCCGGTGAATGATGAGATGTTAACATGTCACTTGTGAATACCATTTAGTAAGAAATTTGGAAAGACTAGCATTACTCAATATAATTATAATAGCCTCTTTTCATACTTCTAATGTGGGACTGTAGGAGTAGAGGTGTCCATGGTTCGGTTAAACCGTTCGAAACAGAACCGAAACCGACATCTGGAAATCGAAACCGAAACCGTAACCGAAACAGTTGGTTACAAACCGGTTGGAAACCGGATCCCGACGGTTCGGTTCGGTTACGGTTAGGGGATCTTAAAAACCGACCAAAAACCGCCGGTTTCGATTTTTTTTTTAAAAAAAACCAATGAAATGCTGACACGTGGCAGCATTTCAGAAAAAAAACCGAACGAACCGAAACCGAACCGAACTGTTCGGTTTCACAAACCGAAACCGAAATCTAACCGAAAACCGCCGGTTCTGAAACCGTCCTATTCCGGTTACGGTTCGTCCTTTCCACGAAACCGAAACCGAACCGTGGACACCATTATGTAGGAGTGATACGTGATACGTGATACGTGATACGTGATAATTGTAAATGTTTTTTTTTTTTTTACTTTTAATGTAAAATGATAAAGTAACTTTAATACGGAGGTCATATTAAGAACTCCATGTTCAATTGCAACATTACAAATATTAACAATTTTTTATTATAAATATGTTGTAAATAAGTTTGTATTCGTATAATGTAATTATATATATATATATATATATATATATATATATATATATAATATTTAAGATTCTATAAATTTGGCAAGTGCAATGCACGTGTTTCTTTCACTAGTAATAAACTAGTGAAAGATAAGATTATTTTCATGGGGTATGATACAATTTGATTGGATGAGATATGATTGGATAAAATTCAGTGTTATCCTATGTTTGGTGTAAATATGAAATGATTAAAATAAAGTAATTTTATGTTTGGTGCAATATAGGATATGATTAAAAATGAAAAAATTAACTTGAATTGGTTTTTTGGAAAAATCTGGCAGACCCAAACCCATCCATCCCGCCGTCGACCACCATCACCACAACACCCAAAACTAAATAATCTCCTATGTTTCTGCCATTGACAAACCTAGATCAAACACCAAAATTTCTTGATCTACAAGGATCCCACACAAACCCACTTGATTCACTGAATAAAACCATAAAAGATTCATACAAATCCTGTTGAATCGTCGATCCGTTGACGAGATGAGAGGAGATCAGCCCGTTGCGTTGAAGAAAGAAAGAAGAAAAAAGAAAGAAGCTACAATGAAAAAAGAAGAAGGAAGAAAGAAGTTGTGTTGAAGAGAAGAAGTTACTTTGGAGAAAGAGATAGGATTCATTTCAATTTTGTTGGGATTGTTTTGTCCCGTTACAGTTGGGTAAATCAAAATAAATGAGATTATTTTATCTCATCCCATGACTCAACAAAACGAAGGAAACGGTTTCAAAATAGTCCGATTTCTATCCTATCTATTCTATGAAACAATCGAGGACTAAAGGTATTTATTTGAAGGTATTTATTTAACACAATTAACCCTTTCTATATAACGTACGATCAAATACATTCAATAACAAAATCAATAAATAATTTATCATAAAAGAAAAATAAAATTCAACCTTTGTGTTACAACTACATGGAAGCCACGTGTACGTACCTTCCTTTCTTCGCATATATGAAGTCATAAACCTTGTTCCCCTTTTCTCTTCTATTTCCCGCCACTTCTATTCTGTGTCTCTCTCCCTCCCTGTAGTTTTTACGTTTTTCTGTCTCGAGCGAGAGAGTCAAAGCACAGAGGAAGAAGAAGATGTTGTGGGTTGACAAGTACAGACCCAAAACCCTAGACCAGGTTATAGTCCATCAAGACATCGCCCTCAATCTCAAGAAACTGGTATGCCCACTCAACACACAATTCCCAATTCTAGGGTTTTTCATTTTTTTATGTCCTTTTAATACGGATTCTCTTCTCAACAGGTCACTGAACAGGATTGTCCACATTTGCTCTTCTATGGCCCATCTGGGTCTGGCAAGAAAACCCTTATCATGGGCTTGCTTCGACAAGTTTTCGGTCCCGGTGCTGAAAAGGTTCCTCTCTCTCCATTCTTTGAAATTTGGGGGTCTTGATATTTAATATTATTTTTTATTCTTTTAGTGGCTTCTAAATTTAGTTTAGTTACTGCGAATTTAGGTGATAAAAGAAGTAAAGGAACAATATTTTCACCTCTGGCTGATTTATTTAATTAATAAATAATGGTATTAAAATGTAGTCATGTTTGGTTACTAGGTAAACATAATGAAAGAAAAGAAATTGTAATTTTTAATTTTGAATTGATTTTGAGTTGGAACTGAGACTAAATATTTAATTGGTTGGTTTTCTCTTGAATCAAACTATCTGCGTTATTTAATCATGAAACTGTTGTGTGAGAATCTGAGAAATTGTTTATAAAATTGATTGCAGGTGAAGGTGGAGAATAGGACTTGGAAAATTGATGTAAGCTTCACCTTATTTTATGTCTTTTTATTGCGTTCAAAACTTATTTTCTTTGTGATGGTCTGTTGCAAAATCGGTGCACATATTTTGATTTCTAATTGAATGTGTTTCTTGATTGAGGTAATTAGTTTCAGAGCCAACATCTTATAGAACTTGTTTTTAGATTGTTAATCGCTCATCACAGGAAAATAAATGTTGTAACATTACATTCATTGCAGCAATAGCCAATAGGTAAGGTCATACATGAAAGATGAAGTGATAACTAAGAATCATTGGACTGGTTACATTGGGACAAATGTATCTTGTTAATTTAGTATTAAATCTATATTCTAGATTTAGGAGATGTGGTGGACAGAAGTTAATTCAGTTTGTAAGGTTTCTTTTTGTTGAGTAAGAGGTATTGGAATCTAATCCCACATAAATTTGTGTTTGTGGGGTTCAGTTTACACTTCATAAATGTCATAGAAAAAATTATAAAAAGGAGATGTAATTATTTAGTCAAAAATGTCTCTTTCTTTATCAGAAGAGTCTAAGCCTTTAGGTGTTTGTAGATTTTTTTTACCAGATAACTTGCATTTAAGAACACTAAGGTACTTCTTTTGTGTGGAAACTGACTTGAATAAATTATGTTTGTTTCATGTTCTTATCCAGGAAAAAAATCCCAATTGTGTGATATTGTTTTTGCATGTTTGATGTTTTTAAAAAATTATATATATATGGTCTTTTTCTCTTCAGGACGAATTGATTAGTTCCTTAATTATATGTTGTTAGATACATTTGCTTTTGCATAATCAATCGCTCACAAACCTCGTCCAAGTCTTACAAATTTAGGATATTCCTAAAGAGATAATTTCTATAAATATATATAGACACACACTGGATGTCATTATTATTTTCAGTTGTTTTAATTATTTTATTTTATTATTCTATGATGATCCATTTTCAGGCTGGAAGTAGAACTATTGACCTGGAGCTGACCACATTGTCGAGCGCAAACCATGTGGAACTGAGTCCTAGTGATGTAGGCTTTCAGGACAGGTATATAGTTCAAGAGATAATTAAAGAGATGGCTAAGAATAGACCTATTGACACGAAGGGAAAGCGAGGATATAAAGGTAACTTTATGATTGATTAACTTTAAAATGCATCCCAGTATTGCCTTTATGAATATGAAAATTCAAATTCCTATTCTGGTTGTTGCTGTTGATATGACTCTGCTAAAAAGCATGAGTCCCCATTATTTCGTTAAAAGAGAAACTGCAATCGAATTGAAGTGATTAAAATGGTTTGCTTCGATAAGTACTAATATAATATTTCATCACTCAAAGGTTATTGAAAAAGGTGTATTAGTTGATTTTCCACCCTTTTTGGTTTGACAATACTTGATGTTCTAGAAATCTCTAATTCAACAAATATAATTTCGTTTTCAAATTTAGGATACTCTGTTTTGCCTCGTGGATGTTCATGAATTTTTACATTGTCATAATTTTTCTATGCTTTTACTGACCTGGCAGGATTCTGTTCGTCTTTCTATATTATCTTCTTCTTTCTATTTTTTTTTTTTTGATAAAAAGGAGCATGTAATGGTTTCAATAACCTTCAATACTTTAGCTTGACTTTGTAAATTGGTAACCATGACAGCTTTTATGCGTATCCATCGCTGTTTTCCTGTCAAGTTGCTGTGTTTGAGTATATGGTGCTGATAATCTGTTCTTGTTCTATGTCAGTGTTAGTGCTCAATGAGGTGGACAAGCTTTCAAGAGAAGCCCAACATTCTCTCCGAAGAACAATGGAGAAATATAGTAGTTCTTGTCGACTAATTTTATGCTGCAACAGTTCTTCAAAGGTGATCGAGGCAATCCGATCTCGTTGCTTGAATGTGAGAATAAATGCACCAACAGAAGAACAGGTAGGAAGTTGTCATCTGATTTAATTGTTTTGTAAAATGATACTTGTTTCTTGATCATGTCAGTGCCTTCTGAACATATATGAATGCTAAGTGACTGCGATATGAATTATATTACACTTTTAAGTGAACACACTCACACACACACATCTTATCTTATGCTGCTTGGAATTGGGTGAAGGATTAATTTTTGTGAGTGGGGGGAGTTTGATGGATTGGTTGTTGACACATTTCATGGTAAGAAACGGGGCTTAAAATAATTGTAATCTTTCAGTAAGTAACATTCTGGATGTCTCTTTTTCATATATCTAAGAAAATGTATTATTCTTACATAGGTTTTGGTTGTGACCATCCTTTTCTATTCAGCCTTTGATATATTCTTGTTTCTTATCATATATCTGTTGTCCCCAATCTCATGTCTGTATAAGCTCACTTGTTCTCTTAATTCTTAGATCATAGGCAGGTTGACCTTTCTGGCATTTAATTTGTAGAACCTAATCACCTATCATGTGAAACATTAGAACACTGGCAGTCTGAGACTGTCACTTTAACACCCCTACCCATGTTTAAGTGGTAAGGCTGAAGCTGGCCGTGCAACAATAATGTATTACATTAGTCATGACAAATAAAGTGATATTAGAGTGTAATGATTCAATAAGAACACAATATCCATATTTACTCCAAGTAAGAATTTTGAGAACAAAATTTGCACTTTTTCCCCTATAATGTTTTTCATACTTGTTTCAGATTGTTAAAGTGCTGGAGTTTATTGGAAAGAAAGAAGGCTTGCAACTTCCATCTGGATTTGCTGCTCGTATTGCCGAAAAATCTAATCGAAGCTTAAGGAGGGCTATATTGTCTTTTGAAACTTGCCGTGTCCAACAGTTAAGATTCATAATGCCTCTTATAAATGAGTAACGGATTCATGCAGCTCATCTCCTTCTTTTCGCTGGGCTGCTTGAAAATATACTATCAGTCTTCCTGATATCTATGCAATATGTTATTATGTTTATAGGTATCCTTTCACAAGTAACCAGGCAATCCCCCCTATGGATTGGGAGGAATATGTTTCTGAAATAGCTTCTGACATAATGAAGGAGCAGAGCCCAAAAAGGTTAGATATCAACAATCTTTCACTATATCAATGTTCTTCAGTAGAATGAATGTTTTGACATTTCTAAACCATTTAAACTGTCCATTATTATTGAATTCCATATTTTTATTAACAGTTTATTTATTATACTTCACTTAATAATTATGTTTCTGTTCTGAAAAGTAAAAATATATTTCCTCCTTACTATGAAATTGCCTATTGAATTTCATAATGACTTGATGATTATGTTAATTTTGGAAATCTTCTCTTTTGTGTTCTTAAAAAATGCAAATGTAGTGTGAATTTGTATTATAGGATGACATAGAATCAGCTTTGCTTCAAAAGTTGTGGACCCCTGGCATATCACAATTTGTATTAATTTTTTGTTTTATGATGATCTCCTTTGCCAATTAAAAGTTTTGTTTCTTATCAAAGAAAGAAAAACAGAAGTTTCATGGTATATTGCAAGTTGGGTTGCACGTGAACTACTTGCTATCTGCAATATGATATAATTTTTAACACTGGCTAGGAAGCACGGACACTCCAAATTTGCCTGGTAACATGTGTCTGACACGGACACGTGTTGCACACGCGGACACACTAAATGGAGTGTCCGTTGACTTCTGGCACGGTGACTTTTCGGATACTGCAAGGATACATTTGGGGCAGTTTTGCAATTTTTTTTTGCAAAAAATGGGGTCAGGTTATAATTTAAAAATGTTTAATATATCTGATTACTTAGATTCTACAGTTTCTACCTTCTTCATCTCTCAAAAGTCAAAATCGAAAGCATATGAGTTTTATTTATGTTTTACTTGGATTTTTGTAATATGTTAATGTTTTATGACATTTTTTTGTTTATTGAGATTATATTTTGTATGAATTATGTTTTCATTTATATATAAATTTTAATTGGCGTATCTTGCCGTAATCCTAGTTTTTAGAGATTTGCCGACCCGTATCGTATCGTGTCGTATCCCCATATCCGTGTCCGTATTCGTGCTTCTTAGCCCACCGACCTCTGCACCATAAGCCTGATTGTCACTAATTATTTGTATGGTGATGATGATCATGGGAATGGAACAGTTGGGAGATTAATATCATTTTATTACTTACCGTTTTTTAGTGTCTATGGTCTAACTTAAAAAAAATGGAAACATAGGAAAGAACGAAAAAAAATTGACTCATCAAGAACCCTAGCAATGTGGTATGAATGATAGTATACAAGCATTCTGAAATTCAGCTTCATTTCTACTCAATTAAGTTTTGTACAAAATTTAATGAATATTTCTACAATCAGAATTTTAAGTTGATAATTGAGCTTTTTGAATAATTGTTTATCCGTAATATATAGTATACTTCATTGGCTTTCAAGACTCTCTATTAATATGTACAAGGTTGTATGAATAAAATTTTCACAAGAAAGAAGAAACTAGTCACCGAAGCAAAAACATTATTGAGTAATCACATCTCATTGTTGACAACTTGATATTGTCATAAACTGAAATATTTATTTATGAATGATGTCATTTCATTTGATCACAACATTAGAGTTTATAGAATTTAAATATGTTGCCAATCATATTCATGTTGCATGAACTCTATCCTCGTAGGTACATTAATTTGCGTGAGGTGAATGGGATCAGAAGAGTTCTTCTGACTCCAACAAATTATAACTTGGACAGTATTTTACGCATTCTGCTATCCACTACCAGGTTTCTTGTGTAGGCTATTAGTAGACCACATCCAGTTTATAAGTTTTGTATCATTATGATATAGAATATCCAAAATAAAGTCCTGACTGAGGTTTAGATTTAATCTATGGTTTACATTAATGCAAATGTCCTTGTGGTTTTTGCATGTATCAAGCTTCAAACTTTCTAATCAAAAAACTTTTTACACACTTTAGGTTGTTTCAAGTTCGAGGAAAGTTGTATGAACTGCTTACTAATTGTATTCCTCCGGAGATTGTATTAAAGGTTAGACAACCCCATTTGATTGTTGTCGGCATTCTTTATTATTTCTCCCTAAAGTTGAAGTATTATTTGTTGATCTTTGGTTATCTTAGAGGCTTCTTTATGAATTACTAAAGAGATTAGATGCAGAGTTAAAGCATGAGATCTGCCATTGGGCTGCATATTATGTAAGTATCAGTATTTGTTCTTTATATTGTTAGTTTGTTGGTGTATCTATTCGTTGGAGTGTTCTGCCCATCTGTTGGCACCAGCTTGTTCTTTCTGCAATGTCTTTGATGCATAAGTGATGCATGCATATAAACTTAAAGAGTCTTTCTCATATTGATATATTGATCTCTGTTTGATTCTTAGCGCTACAATTACCAGCTCTTCTTTCCTAGGCATAAAAATCTCTAAACAAAAGAAATAGATAAAGCAAAATGCAGTAAGCCAAATATATTATATCATTTGATTTAATATTTTAGATTTCTTAGATGCAAACAACATTATAGACTTCTAGCCTTGTAATGCTTATGCTTTACTTGCTGCCTTTAATTGAAGTAAGCCTCTATTCAAAGTTAGTGGTGAAATTCCATGGGTCTATTATATCTAAATTGTCATGCAAGTCAAATGGCATTGGTATTCCAAAAGTAGTTCTGCTTACCAATGCCTCTTTGCTTGCCTTGGCCTAACTTAGCCTCAATGCAAATATTACATCTGGCTTTGTTATAATTGCTCTTTTAACAGTGAAGCTTATTATTTTTCTGCAGGAACATAGGATGCGTCTTGGACAAAAAGCCATATTTCACCTTGAAGGTACATAATCTTTCTGGAATCTGTTGAGATATAATTTTCTGCTGGTTTGCAGCCACATTGCCTTGTTGCATATTTGTGCACCTTTTGTTTCATTTATATAATTTTATCACACATAAGTCACTAATACGGTTCCACAAGTTAGCACGTTATAGGGTATACCTTATACTTTGTTTGATATATAGTTTTAGATCCTCAATACTTAGGATGAAAGAGGGAGAGCCAATCCAAATAACTTCTCACCTTCTAGATGGAAATTGATGATTGCCTGGAAGAGTGCAACCTTCCTAGAGGTTCCTACATTTTTAAATAATGTTAAGAATGTGCCAATCTAATATCTATGTTGTGGGGATTAAAAAAATAACAATCATAATAATAATTGATATTACTTGTCTAAAAGCAAATATATTAGTGACATGCGATCGCAATATTTATTACAAAAAGATTTGCATGTATAGCCTAACTGTAACATATGTAGATACTGTTCCAATTTTTATTCTGTGTGTTGTCACCTTTTCTGATCTTCAATTTGTTCTATTGCACCAAGTTCTGGTAACTGTTGTAGCAAACCTTATCTATTGTAGTGGAGTTAAAAGTATATAATCTTTTGTACAATCTCACATTCCTTATGCTATGTGAAAAGCTTCTCTTACCAAAACCTCTTACAAAAACTATAAGAAATCTCATTAATTATTGATTTATTATACTCTACTAGGGTGCCATTCAATTGATTTTGAAATTCTTTTAAAAAGTATGCAAAATATTTAAGGAGTGATTATCTCTTTCTATGTAAATATTTGCTCATTGGTGATCAACAGTCTCTCTTATATATATATGTATAGATTTCTGATATTTGTAACACTAGTGAGATGAATGAATAGCTTTTTTGAGGTGGAGCAACCAGCTTTTTAATGATAAGTCTGTTGATAAATTTTTTGCAGCATTTGTGGCCAAGTTCATGAGTATTTATAAGGGTTTCCTCATCACAACATTTGGCTGAAAGACTAGTTGGGCATCAGATTTGTTGAACATGGTGCAAGTTGGTGCCATTGTACTCGGTTCAAACTTGGAATGTTCATGCCCTTCTACTAGACGGCAGAGGAACATATTTTGTCATGATATCCTGTGATACAAACAATTTCTGTCAACTCCTTCTGTAGGCTCTCACACTGTTTTTGCAATGTTAAAGACATGAGGTTCTCTTACTGACCAAGAATCTTCTTTTATATATTTGTCATTGCATTTGGTTTTCTTTTTTTTTTCTTTTTTTTTTCTTTTTTTAATGAATTTTTCTCTTGACTAGGAATGTCAAAATTACCCATTGGTCCAGGGACCCATCCCATTAGGGTCGGGTTTAGTGCCTACCATTTATATTGTGGTATGAGTTGGTGATTTTTTTGGTTCCCGATTTAATTTCGGGATGGTTTTGGGATTTTCAATCCCTGTCTGACCCATCTCTGTACCCGTTATATATATATATATATATATATGTTAAATATCACCAGATATAAAACTGCTTTGCCCCTTAAAAAGAATAGATATAAAACTGCAGCTTAATTTCTGTGTAATTTTTCCTCCCTTTTTATAGTTTGTTAATTAGTTGTCTTATAGAATTGATAGTGAGGTGTGTTATGCTATAATTGATTTAGAGTTTGCTAATTGTTATTAGTTTTGTATTATAATTTTCATATTATTTAATAATTTTGATATCTATTAAAAAATCATTAAAAAATAATACACTAATGGGATGAGGATGATATGGGGCAAGGAACCGATCTCTTAATGTGAAATCCTTATACCTGTATTGTTTATTTTAAGACGGGTATTCACTGGGGATGATATTTCTTATATAAATTGGGATTAGGGGATGGTAATAATGAAACCGTTTTCGACTCGTACCATTGGTATCGATACTCTTGACTTATAATATTTAAGAGCTTCTAGAGTTTTGATGATGTAGAGAGTATCCTACCTTGAAACGGGATGCATTGGAGTAATGTTAGGCTCTTTATTTGTTTTTCCTAAAAATCTTTTCCAAATTGATGTGGTACATAAGTTGTGCGTCATATATTCTTATGATTTATATAATATTGGTAATTCACGTGCCATATCAATTTAGAAAAGATTTTGAGGAAAAAATTAAGAAGCCTATCGTTACTCATATAATATATAGGGGGTGCACTAAAGAGGGTGGTTAATAAATATAAAAAAATTGAGGGTTAGGATGTAAGCTCGTTGGGAGTTTGACCTCGGTAAGGAAAAAAATTAAGAAGCCTGGGTTAGGATGTAAACTCTTTGGGAGTTTGACCTCGATAAGGTTCGATTGTAATTGGGGTTTGGGGTTAGAAAAATAATATTAAAATTATATATTTGTAACAATTTTCTATACAACGGTCTTTCTTTGTTTTTGGGTTATCAACTAAATATTATGTCGTGTGATTGGATTCTTTGTAAACATTATTTATTGTATTGTGGATATTAGACATGCACTTCCTGATTAACTTTTCCCGACACGAGGCCTATCAACAAGTTCAAAGGAAGTTTCATGAGGAATTCCTCTTCTGCATAACGAGCAGTCAAGACAGATAAAAACATTATAACAGAGGTCAAAGCCGCAAGGGATGGTGCATCTGAAATCATGAACACCAAAAATGTATTTTTTCCTAAGAATATCGGATAACCATTGCTGTTGTTGACTTGTTGTCTAAAGGTACTCTAAAAGCTGCAGCAAACACTGCAGTAGCGACAAGGACTGTCACAACCATGCAGGAATTTGATGGACTTGGCTAGTATACCTCCCCTAAAAGTGGTAGGTATCATGGCAATTGTTTTAGAGTTGGGACAATCGGTTGCAACCGGTTCCTTACAAATGATTTTATTTATTTATTTATTTATTTATTTATTTATTTATTTTAAATTATATATTATTATTAAATATTAATTGAATAAAATTATATTAAATATAGACTTGTAAATATTTATTTATTTATTTATTTATTTTAAATTATATATTATTATTAAATATTAATTGAATAAAATTATATTAAATATAGACTTGTAAATATTTGTAGTATAATATGAATAAAAAATATGATTACATTTATAATTTGAAAATTTGAAAATATAATTAAAATGTTAATAGTAGAAATTGTGAGATATGTCACATTTTTGTATGTGTTGTAATGATGTTACCGTTTTAATAACTTAAGTTTAAAAGACATCTATTACGGTGAATAATCCAAATTGTTTTTAAATAATATATTTTTTATTCTCATTGTGTTTCTATCTACACTTTGAAAACGTTAACTCCTTTCTCTCTCTTTAAGAAATAGTTGTCTGAAATCGATTTACAACTCATCTCTCTCTAGATTCTACATAAAAAATAACATATATTTGTGATATTCGTTTATGTATTATCATATATTTCTGTGTGATTTAACAATGTATCCATTCGTTATGATTTGTTGTCCCAATCTTTGTATGAACATGTATGAACATGTATGAACATATATGAATATTTAGTCTTCAAATTCTTTTCGAGATTTTTTTAAAATACTCCGAGCTTTTTTGATTAGTGTCTGAGCTATTTTGATATGATTCCGAGATTTTTTTTTTCTACTCTGAAATTTTTGATTTGTCTCCGAACCTTTTTGTTAAGTGAATGTCTGAGATTTATATCCGAGCTTTTTTGATATGGTCCAAAAAAAATTCTAACTCTTGGTAAAAAAACCCAAAACCCAAACCTTTACCAAAAAAAGGTCGAACTTTTTTTTAAAGGGTTCGAGTTTTTTTGTTAAGTGCCCGAGTTTTTTTTTACTTGGTTCGAGCCTTTTTGCCAAGTTAAAAAAAAGCTCGGGAACTTGGTAAAAAAGCTCGAACCCTTACCAAAAAAGCTCGAGCTTTTTTTTAATGGGTTCGAGCTTTTTTGCCAAGTGTCCAAGTTTTTTTTACTTGGTTTGGGCCTTTTTGCCAAGTTAAAAAAAAAAGTTCGGGCACTTGGTAAAAAAACTCGAACCCAGTAAAGAAAAGCTCGGGCACTTGACAAAAAAACTCGAACCCATTAAAAAAAAGCTCGAGCTTTTTTGGTAAGAGTTCGAGCTTTTTTGTCAAGTGTCCGAGTGTTTTTTTAATGGGTTTGAGCTTTTTTGCTAAGTTCCCTAGCATTTTTTTACTGTGCTCGAGCTTTTTTGCCAAGTTAAATAAAAAAAAAGCTCATGCACTTAGTAAAAAAACTCGAATTCAGTAAAAAAAAGCTTGGGCAATTAGAAAAAAAGCTCGAACCCATTAAAAAAAAGCTCGAGTTTATGGTTAGGGTTCGAGTTTTTTTGCCAAGTGTCCGAGCTTTTTTTAGTGGGTTCGAGCCTTTTTGTTAAGAGTTCGAGTTTTTTTTACTGAATTCGAGCTTTTACTAAGTGCACGAGTTTTTTTTTTTAACTTGGCAAAAATGTTTGAACACAGTAAAAAAAATGGCGGGGAACTTAGCAAAAAAACTCGAACCCATTAAAAAAAAAACTCGGACACTTGACAAAAAAACTCTAACTCTTACCAAAAAAGCTCGAGCTTTTTTTTAATGGGTTCGAGCTTTTTTGTCAAGTGCCTGATTTTTATTTTTATTGGGTTCGAGTTTTTTTACCAAGTGTTCGAGTTTTTTTTTTTAACTTAGCAAAAAGGCTCGAACCAAGTAAAAAAAAGCTCGGACACTTGGTAAAAAAACTCGAACCCATTAAAGAAAAGCTCGACTTTTTTTGGTAAGGGTTTAAGCTTTTTTACCAAATGTTTGAGCTTTTTTTTACTGGGTTCGAGTTTTTTTACTAAGTGTTTGAGCTTTTTTTTTAATTTAGCAAAAAGGCTCGAACCAAGTGCAAAAAAGCTCGGGAACTTGTCAAAAAAACTCGAACCCTTTAAAAAAAAAAACTCGGACACTTGGTAAAAAAACCGAGTAGCTGACCGGGCAACTCGCGTTTGCGTAGCGCCACTCCTTCGTCGTTTGAGTGATTGTTTGAGTTTCAACGAGATTTTCTCTCTACATCAAAACTATCACTATAAAATGAATGAAAGAAATCTGATGTGGAACAATTATTGAGGGTATTTTTATCTGTTCACCATAATAGGTGCCTTTTAAACATAAATTATTAAAGCAATGACAGTATTGAAATGCCACCTCCAAAAATAAATAATTATTTGTAAAATATTAATAAATTGCAAACATTTTGAAATGTATATATTAATTTAAGTATAAAAAATATGAATACACTTTAGTGTGTAAATATGCATAATTGTTTATATTTGATTAAGAAGTAAAAAAAAAAAAACTTTGACGTTGTTGGAAACCACTTTTACGTTGTTGGAAACCACTTTTGCGTTGTAACGAACGTTAGAGTTGCTCCCGGAAAACAGTCAACGTTAACAAAGGGAACAACTTTTATTTTTTGGACGCCACTCTAACGTTATCTATAACGTGAAAGTTGTTCCCTGGAGCAACTTCTCTTTGGGATGCTCCCGGGAACAACTTCGACTTTATTGGAAACCACTTTTACGTTGTAACGAACGTTAGAGTTATTTTCGGAAACCAGTCAACGTAAACAAAGGGAACAACTTTTATTTTTTAGAAACCACTATAACGTGAAAGTTGTTCCTGGGAGCAACTTCTCGTTGGGAACAACTTCAACGTTATTGGAAACCACTTTCACGTTCTAACCAACGTTAGAGTTGCTCCCGGGAACCACTCAACGTTAACAAATGGAACAACTTTTATTTTTAGAAACCACTCTAACGTTATCTATAACGTCAAAGTTGTTACCGGGAACAACTTCTCGTTGAGAATAACTTCAACGTTATTCGAAACCATTTTCACGTTGTCACGAACGTTAGAGTTGCTCCCGGGAACCAATCAACGTTAACAAAAGGAACAACTTTTATTTTTTGGAAACCACTCTAATGTTATCTATAACGTGAAAGTTGTTCCCGGGATCAACTTCTCGTTGGGAACAATTTCGACGTTGCTTGAAACCACTTTTACGTTGTCACGAACGTTATAGTTGCTCCAGGGAACCAATCAACGTTAACAAAGGGAACAACTTTTATTTTTGGGAAACCACTCTAACGTTATCTATAACATGAAAGTTGTTTCTTGGAACAACTTCTCGTTGGGAACAACTTCAACGTTGCTGGAAACCACTTCAACGTTGCTGGAAACCACTTCAACGTTGCTGGAAACCACTTTCACGTTCTAAGTAACGTTAGAGTTTCTCTCGGGAACCACTCAACGTTAACAAAGGGAACAACTTTTATTTTTTGGAAACCACTATAACGTGAAAGTTGTTCCCGGGAGCAATTTCTCGTTGGGAACAACTTCAACGTTATTGAAAACCACTTTCACGTTTTAACCAACGTTAGAGTTGCTCCCGGGAACCACTCAACATTAACAAAGGGAACAACTTTTATTTTTTGGAAACCACTTTGACGTTATTTATAACGTCAAAGTTGTTTCCGGGAACAACTTCTCGTTGGGAACAACTTCTCGTTGGGAACAACTTCTCGTTGGGACTCGTTGGGAACAACTTCAACGTTATTGGAAATCATTTTCACGTTCTAACCAACGTTAGAGTTGCTCATGGGAACAACTAAAACAATCCCTAATATATATATATATATATGCATTGAAGATTAATTAAAACAATCCCTAATTCCCTATAGTGATTTTTTTTTTACATAACAATATGATTCTTTTATAAATTAGGCGTGTGTTAATAATTTAAGAGGATTTATAAATATAATGTTTTAAAATGAATATATTCATTTTTTTTAATGGTACTATTGGTATTAGGATGAATGTTTATAGTAATATTTATTTTTGGGTTATTATGATTTGAGTCCCTCTAGTTTGTATTTATCTGGGTTTAGTCCACTAGTTTTTTAAATTAATTAATTGAGTCCACTAGTTCTCTGACAATACATAATCAAGTCTTTTCCGTCCAATTTCGTTTTTTTTTTGGTCGACTTCCGATTGATCAAATGGACATTTTGGGAAATTTGATTAATAGTTATGGTCATTCAGTTTGTGACCAGTAATAGGCATGTGGAAGAGATGATGATTATCGGACCCGCCATTGTTTTTTGAGCTGGTGGGTTATGAATTAGGTCGCCATCTGAGGATGTACTAGGAGTCGCCATCCTATACTTATTCACTCGTGAGATTTCGGTTTTAGAGAGTGCTCTAATATCATGTGGAATTTTAAAAGAACAACTTAATTTCTTCATTTCTTTGTACTGAATATGTATACATGACAAGTAGTTATTACGTTTCACAATGACAAGGACTCTAATAGAATTAATCTGTCAAGATAAAATAAAGACTGATTTGAAAACTTCTCTAGAAATGAGATTGAGTAACAATATACGCATCTCTTTATTATAAATTACTAAGGTAAAAGACATTAACTAATTAATAAGTAACCAACTAACTTCGATAAAATCAATAATATATAATAATCAACTTATGGTGGACATTGCCTCCAAGGTCGGGTTTGTGGAGGAGGTTGCACCTAGGATAGAGGCCGCCATTAGTTTGGCCTCCGATTTTTTAAAAATGAATTTTTATTAATTTTTAACTTATTCGTTTTATTTTTATTGAATTATTAATTAATATTTATGTCTCCTATTAATGTTTTTATTTTTTTTATTGTTATAATTATATTAGTGATGAAATGTTGATTTTGTTTTCTGACGGACATATTGGATAAAAGTAAAAAAACCATTTTGCACAAAAAGTACAGCTTTCAATATTAAATAGGAGTATTAAAGTATTTTCAATTTTATTTTTCTAAAACCATTAATCAAACCCAAAATTTTTAAAATGGCCATGAAAAATTATTTAAATACAAATTCTTCAAATCATTTTCTCACCTGATCTCTAAATTGTAACAACCATCGTATCCATTCTCCACACAAAATTTCTAGATATTTTTTTTAGGTCAAAATTTCTAGATTTATTTTAATTCAAAATTTCCAGAATTTTTAAATTCAAAATTTCCAGATCTTTTTTAACATCGTCTTCTCTCAGTTCATCTTTCATCCTCCAAAATCCAACATATTTTCATATTTATTAAACATAGTCATCAAGCCACAAACAAAAAAATTATCCTCAACTGAAAATATTTTTTTCTTACACTTTCTCGGTCTCCAAACACGAACAATTCCAAAAACCTAGAAATTAATTCCAAAAACCAGAAATTAATTCACCAATTCACCACCACCAAACCCAACCCGGTCATCAACAGCTTCACAACCGGAACATATTCAACAAACAAAACGACCAAAATCCATAAATCACTACCACCATCCCACAATCTAGTTGGTGCCCCACCCAAACCACCAGTATCCCACAACCCAATAACATCCAAATCTTTCAATCTTTCATCTTCCAGACCCGAGCTTCATCTCCATCTTTCAATCACCTACCTCATCTTCCAAACCCTACCTTATCAACCACCCATCTCTGCATCAACAATCACCGTGAACCAGATTTACCCTCCCCTCATCTCGCCGGCGATTGGACCCAGACCCTCCTCCATTTCGCCACTAGTAGAGCTTCACCCGTTATCTGTCGCACGAACCAGAACCGATGAGACCCATCTCTTACTGCACCGCCGCGAACCTACTTGAACCCACTCATCTCGCCGTCCGAATTTGACACCGATGGTGGATTTGGATTCAAGACTGAATACATTCTTAGTGAATCTGGAAAGAAGACCCGAATCTCCATTTAAAACCACTTTGAATATTCGTATTTGGGTTTGATTTTTATAGAATTGCTTTTTTAATTTTTTGGTGATAATGGAGTTTGGATTTTCTATGATATGAGATTGTGGAGAAACTTTGACTTCTGATGTTTGGTGGATGGTGGGTAGCAGAAATGTTTATTTATGATGTTTATGGTTTGTACAGATGATGGACCTATTTGAATGATCTTTTGATGTGTCTGGATTGTGTGGAAGCTTTGTGTTGTTGGTGGATTGAGAGAGATGAGATCAAGGGAGATGATATGGGTTTGATGGTGGTGGTGGATAATTGTGGTTTGGGGTTGATGGTGGTGTTTGAAGTTGATAATCTGGGTTATTCATTTTCTAACTTGATTTTGATTTTGATTTTGATTTTGATTTTTGGTTTCTGGATTTCTAGGTTTGAAGGTGTTAGATGATGAATTTTTTTCTTCACTAATATTGTTCTTTTTTTGTTTAATTTTTTAAATAAATTTAAATCGTATATTTTTATAGTTTTTTATTTTTCTTTTCATTTTAGTTTTTATTTTTTGTAATAATTAGTTTTTATTTAATAATTAATTATAAATGGTAAAATGATCGATATATATTTTCTGTTAGGGTTGTGTGTTAAAATTAGGGTTAGAGGGATCAAATTGATGTATTTATAAAAAACGAGGGATCAATGGTTGTAAAAAATCAAACAAGCTTAAAAAGTTGAGCTTTTCAACGATACTTTAAGTACTAAAATGATAATACTATTTTTTTTATTTCGCCATTTTTTTAATTTGGCCCAAATAATTAAATTTTAAAAAATTAAATTTCTCCACTGTTATATTTTGGACACCCACTCTAACATTATATATAACGTTAAAGTTGTTTTCGGAAACAACTTCTCGTCGGGAACAACTAAATAAAAAAATTCTTAATTCTCTATATTGTTTTATAAGTAGTATTTAATTCTTGCATTCAAAATTATAGGTTAATGTCTTTAAAAAAATATTTTAATTATTTTCAAACAATATATTTGAGAGTTTTCTTTTACAATCCAGTTATATGCTTTCACACCCTCTTCTTAAATAATCTTAATTCTAACCATATAAAATTTAAAACATTATAGTTTTTAATTGTATTTTTTTTTTCTTTATACATATAGAGTTGCATTAATTGAAATCGTTTAATTTCAAAAAAAAAAACCCAATAGTAATAATAATCTTATTAATCAGAAATAGGGTTTGGGTATATGAACTTAAATCTCTGTCCCTATCATGTACTTGTAATAATATATTTAATCTATTCATCTCCCACTTTGTTCTGGTCAATTTTTCCTATTATATAAAAGCATACTATTAAGGAGTAAATAGTGTCTTTCTTATTTATGATGGAAATGGTTTCCAACTTCCAATAGGTTAAAAAAGTAAAAACTCTATCCCTTTCTAAATGAGAAATGGGGGATTATATAGGTTTCGACCCTATAAATGGGGGTATCGTGTATTCTTTGCATAGACTGCATTTTGACAACAGGTACCGGCTTGTTAGTAATAGGCGGTTTTCCAAAAAGACCTCTGATACTGTATCGGTAGTGTCCTCCGGTGATTCGATTCCTGGATAGATGATGTCTGAATCAAGTTGATGAGAGTCCGAGAGCACTATTCGGATATGTACAATCTCGAGAAACATGTTTTTGTGTTAATCTATTGTAGTTCACAATTATATCTAAAATGTACTATTGACATTAGGATTAGTGTTTATAGTAATATTTATTTTTTAAATTTTAGATATAGGTGTACTAATTAGTTTAAAGGTGGCAATATCCGCATCCATTTAATATTTGGAAGGTTTTAAACTATCTCTAATATTTATATGACCTTAAATTTTAAGAATTAACAATAAACTTTAAAACTTCTTAAAAATTTAATTTTATTAAATTAATAAATAGTTAAATATACTAAGGTTAACAATACATCTCCTAGTAGCTTAAAAAAATAACAATATATCTTCACAAATATATAACAAAATGAATAATTTTAGTATGCAAATTTCAATAATTAAATTATAAAACAAGAAAAAGGATTGGTTAAAAAAAAACTTACTAATCATCTTAAAGATAAAATTGCGACGGTAACAAAAATAAATTTAAAATTAATAGGATCATTCCTGTTAAAATAAATACCTAAATTTTCTTAACTCCTATATATCCATATTTCCCACAAAATAATATGTAAAACATTATCATCACTAAATAAAAATCAACTTAATATTATAATCTGTGACATTTATAAACTAGTTTTTTTTTTAAGAGTTACATCCTTCCAAACCTTCATTCAAGTATACACAACATCATTATAAGTTCATCTGTGTACAAAAAAAAAGAAAGGTCAAAGTCATAAAAAATATTTTGTTTTTCGGATCTCCTCCATATTATATTTTTGTTCTTTTATTTTTTTTTTCCTATCACTTTTCTTTATTTTTTCCTATTTTAATTGGTTTATTTAGAAAATAAATAAAATAAATCACATAAAAATGAAACAAAATAATAAATAAATGCATTTTTCTATTATATATACGCATTGAAGATAGATAAAAACAATCTTTATGATGTTTCATTTATAGTATCTTACTTATAGAATTAGATTTATAAGTTTGTCAAATTTTTATTTTATAATTATGTTTTATCCATATGTTTTTAGAATTTCTCCCCAAATTATCGTAACTCGTGATAAAATGTCTATGTATAAACAACAATAAAAATAATAATTTTTCTTTTAAAACAATAAAAATAATAAATTTTAAAAAGTTGTAGTATTTATTTATTTATCTATTAACAACTTTTATAAGTTAAATAACCATTAGTATATAAAATGTGGAATTTTCTGGACATAATTCACTTGGTTAGTTGGATGTTGATTTTTGTATGGATGTAAAATTCAATGAAAGTAGTATGAGAATTATTTAAACAGTAATTTTTTTAATATTATTATAATTGAAATAATAATTTGATAAAAGAAACATATCCAAATGGATTGATATCTCGTTCAGAAGACTCTGACCATACATATATATGTATTATTTTATTTTATTTTTATCTTTCTTTTACGTTAGTTATAAACTCTAATCATACGGAGGTAAATTGAATTGATTCTTTTATATCTAGTTTAAATAAAAGAAAAGAAATACCGTAAATTTTACTTCAAATTATTCTCGTGCATCTACTTTTCTTTGAATAAAATTTAGACAGAGACAATCTTACTGAAAAGTTTAAATGATCAGAGAAAAAAAAGTAGTTAAAAAGAATTGATGTAGATTTTGATCTCTGATGCCATTTTACTAAAATTAAAGATAATTTAAGGTTTATGTTACAGGTTATTTTGTAAATACTAATACCAGTCAACCTAAAAATTTAGTCTAAATTTCAATCAAAATGATGTGATAAATAATTTTTTTATTAATCATATCATCTCATATTTTATATGGTGATGATAACTCATTTACCATATCATTTAGGTTGAAATTTTAAATAAATTTTTAGGTTGTCTGGCCCAACTCTTTTGTAAATAAAATGTTAAATGCCGGGAAGATCAATCTGAAGTGAAAAGGCTATGTAATTTTTTATTCTATAGGAACCGGTAACTAGTCAATCCAACTCCTAGCGGTTTCCAAAGAATGTTAAAAGTCGAACAACAAACTTCTAATTACCCCATCTGCCGTTAATTGATAACATCAAAATGAGAAGATGAGTCACAAATAACAAATAATTATACATAAATCCACATAGAAGGGTCCTGCTTGTAACAAGCAGGTGGTGTATTGTTTTTTTCAGAAAAGAAACAGTTAGGAAAAATATGTAATTATGCACAAGGCTATATTTGGTAAAAATATTGTACTCGAGCACTAATTTTGAAACATTTAACAATATTATTTGAATGTTCAGAACAAGCAATGTTATAGACAGCAAAAGATTTATATGAACAATATTAAAGCTTAACCACTATTCATAATTTGGTCCCAAAAAAAAAAAACAATTCCTCTGGCACCCATAAGCAAAAGCCTAAAATTAAACCAATGAGCAATGACATTTAACAAAAGTATCAATATTTATGCCACACCTGGACATTGCTTGGAGATTGAATCTAATCCATTTGAGTAACACATAGTCATTCACCTAGCAAGCTGGTCATGTGCAATAGGGACATTTCCCCGAACACAAAATACAGCAAATGGAAGGACAATGGAGAAACAGGAAGAATCAAGAACTCAATTGTGAAAGATAAAAAAGTTCAAGAAACACCAAATGGATTGAAAGATACATCTTCTCATTACCACAAAGGAATTGAACAAGCGATAAGGTGCTTAGAAACTAACCACGAAATGAATTCATGTAAAAGATACAAAATTTTGAGGAGGAAAATCCCCTTTATAACTACAATTGTATTCTAAATAACACTTTGATGACCATTTACAAGACTAGGGATTATATTGTAACAAACTAACAAGCTTCCTCAATAAGAACACGTAAATCCCAAGAAACCATACCCATTTTTCATGATTAACATAAATAAAAATCCACAACTACTTCACTCAGAAAAAAGTTGCAACTGATAAAATTCAGAGGGAAACAAAAATCAATTACCCAAGTATCGAATATCGATTGTCTTGGACTGAGTCAGAAACAAACCGATTCGCAAAGAGAGACTGAGAAGAAGATTAAACTATACAGGGGGAAACGAAAATCAATGAAAAGGTTTAGGAGTGTGGCGCCTTATTTGTCCTTTTCTTCGTAACGGAAACAATAAACTTCCTTTGTAAGCATTAAACTAAAGTGAAAAAGGTTATGTAATTGAATTGCTTGAAGTTGAACAAACCATAAAGAACAATTCAAAAACATTCATCAGTGATCAGCTAAGAAACCCTCTGGACCAGGAAGATCAATTTACAAAAAAGAAAAAAAAGAAAAAAAGAAATTAAAAAATCATATCTTCTTCATTAATTCATATCATTCAATAAATCAAAAAAAAAAAATCAATTCCAAAGAAAATCACAAATCAATCCCTAAAACAAAAACCACAAATCTCATTCAATAATTAATATATTATCATTTCTTCTTCAATCAATTCCAAAAGAAAATCTCAAATCAATAATCCAAAAGAAAAATCCACAAATTCATATCATCTTCATCAATGACCTGGAAAAAAAAATTCCAAACAAATCTCATCAATCAGATGAAGGATATGGAACAAAATGAAGTGAGGCATATGATCGAGTGCCAGATCATTGATCAAGAAATCATATCACCTTCATCGATCATCCAACAATTCCAAAAATAGAAAAGAAAAAAAAAAGGACAATAATGTGGAAGAATCGAGATACAAATACACCTTCATCAATCAAAATCCTCTTGAATAAGTTTCCTAAAAAAAAAAAAGACGTTTGAAAATTTGCTTGTAGGGGAGATTGAGCTTCATCTGCGATGGAACTCCATTGACGATGAAGAGCTCGTACTCCATCGCAGATGGGTCTCCATCTATTGCAGATAGAGCGCCGCTCCAATCGAGATTTTCTCTATTTCAGATTTCAAAATTTTCTTCTTTTCAGATTTGGATTTAGGTTTTCTTTAAATAGAATGTGTCATGGATTTGAAGATTTGAGGTAGCTAGTATGAAATTTGTATGTGTGTTGAATGAAAAAGTTTCTCTTCAAAGATTTGTTGCATTTTGATGGTTTTTGGATTTTGAAACAGAACTTCGTTTTCTTCTCTAATAAGAGAGAAATGAGTGATCATCTTCTTCAACAGAAGGACAATGAGAGAGAGACCGGTGAAACAAGTTGAAGGTAAACTCTCTCTCTTTATTTTTTTTTCAACCATTGGATGAGATTTTGATCAATCCAACGGCCATTATTAATTTTTAAAAGAATTGGTATGATACCAATTATTTTTCTCGCGTACGGTAGCCAGTCCCATCTTTCATCCATTTCTCTGTCAGCTCAACCAAAATTTCGTGCTTCTTAGTGAATACTGATAGTTCTCATGGTGTATATGCAAAAAAGTCTTTATTTTTTTCTCCGCCTCCTATGAGCCCAAATGCTACTACGTTAAACTTAAACTTGAGAACTATACTATTGATAATCCATTAAATATATTTTTATTTTTTATTATATAATAATTTTATCCTAATTTGTTTTTTCTAAATACACTACTAAACCATATTTTGTTGGAAAATTATCATTTTGGTCCCTATATTTTGACCGACAATGACATTTTTAACTGTCTTTCCATTTTTCATTGGGTGGTCCCTATATTTTTCAAAACACCTCAATTTAGTCTATTTGACCAGTTTGTTAACGGTCAACACTAACAGAAAATGGTGAATGACTATTTTAACCTTAGTCATTTATTTTTTTAAAATAAAATAGGGAAATTATCATTTTGATTCCTATATTTTGGCTGACAGTGACATTTTTAACCTTCTTTCCATTTTTCACTGGATTGTCCCTATGTTTTCAAAAACACATCAATTTAGTCATTCTGACCAGTTTTTTAACGGTCAACCCAAATAGAAAAGAGTGAATGACTATTTTAACCTTAGTCCTTTATTTTCTTTTATTTTCTTTTAAAAAGAAAAGAAAAGAAAAGAAAAACGAAAAATGAAAAAGGAGAAAAATAAAAAATAGAAAAATAATATTAGATGGAAATAATAAAAAAAAATCCTTAAATGGATCTTCACCATTATATTATCTCCATTAATGGATATCATGAACACAAACCTATATCATCAAAACCAAACTCAAACAACAAAAAAATTGTTGATGTTAAGAATAAATATATGAGAGATAAATCTTCATTATTGATGAAACAACAAAACAATCGTCATCATTAATTAAATAAAATTTTATATCTCCATTTCCTTCTTTAATCTTTAATCATCATCAACAAATAGAGGTTCAAATTACATATTGAAACAAATAATATGGTGTATAAAATTAATCTAGAAGGGGGGGTGAATAGATTTTGATTAACTTTTACTCAATTTCTGTTAAGAGTCAAATTGACGAAAATGCCCCTAGCTAGTTACAATAAAATCATAAGTGTAAAAATACGGAAATATAAACGACACTTGAGATATACGTGGAAACCCTTCAAATGGAAAAAACCACGGGCTGATAAGTGCGCCACACTAGAACCTCGAATCCACTAATGATAAAGGAATTACAACCTAATCCCGGTTTAATCCTTCACCACTACCTAATCCCGGTATAAGTGGACCTAGTTTATCATGCTTGTGCTTTAAGCTACCTACTCCCGGAAGCAACACAAGTCTTACTTCTCAATGAAGAGATAAAGTGTCCTAAGAGAATATATAATGATAATCAATGAACAAACAAGGTTAGGAAACCCTATATGCTTATCTAGGATAATGAGATGACAATTAATGCAATCCTAGATATCAAGTGCTAAATGACATGTTCAAATAGCTTAGCTAAACATAGATCAAAAAATCCTATGAAGCTATCACAATACAACACTCAATCATGGCATCACAACAATCTCTAATTTGTATCTAGAAATAATCTAAGAGAATACAATTAATTAAAGAGATGGTTTAGTAAGGAAAACACTTAACTTGTAAGAAGATAGTGAAGAGCTTACCAAATAAGATGTGATGAAGCAACCCTATCCATAGATGCACTCTAGATGAACTTAGATGATGCAAGATGAAGATTTGATGCTCATGGGAATGCTTTGAGTGATTAAAAATGAGTTCTTGGAAATGTTTTTCCTTTGAAATGTATTCTAATGAAGAAATGTGATATTCTGAACTCATACACGACCTTAAGACATTGAGTTATACATATATAAGATCCAATCAAAGTGAGGTCGTTTTGGAAAAAACGTTCCAGTTTCCTCTGCGTGCGCTGGTCGAGTAGCGCACCACCAGCGCACAACCTATTTTTAAAACAGGCATTGGACGAGTGGCACATCCCAATAGCGCAACACAAGCGCAGATTCTTTGGGATGTTTGCACTGGTGAGGCTGCGCTAGACGAGTAGCGTAGCACCAGCGCACGCCCATATTTTTCAACTACGCGCAGTTGCAGCAGCGCAGCTCAGTGGCACAACACTAGTGACAGTCCATTGTGAAAGTTGCGCTGGTCGAGTAGCGCACCACCAGCGCAATGCCTATTTTTCAATACTCAAATGCATAAAAACAATAAGTTCAAGAGTGATGAAATTGCATCCTATTTTAATGCCTAGCATGACATACAACTTTCATAGCAATATGCAAATATGTCAACAAGAGTCATTTAAACTAAAATGCACACAAGAAAAACACTCAACATTTAAGATCAAGAGTTATGCATGAATATGTGAGTGTGCACAACTATCTCTTCAAAGTAAGTAAGCATAAGAATTTTACCTTTGGTGCTTCTCCTCTTGAGGTCTTTACAGCCTAAGCTACCCTTACATGAACCCAAACAATATGGTTGTTCATGAAATAAGCCAATAAACAAATGAAGACTTTTCACATATTATTCATAAACAATAATAAAAAAAGGATTATCTCTTTTTAATTGTGGGAGTAATTGTTCAATAAATATTTATAATTCTTGATTCCAGATCTCTTGAAGCCTCCATTAAAACCTCAATCCAAACCAGTCAGGCAGCCACCACCACAAACCTAGGTTTGTAGGGATGGTGACAATGATTTTTTTTTTTCTGGGTTACTAGTTAGTGTAATAGGTTGTTTTGTGAATTTTGTATAACCGGTGTAATGGTGAGGATTTTGATTCATTTTAATTTTTAGGTTTTGATCCATATTGATTGTTGATTTTAAAATTATATTGTTTTTAAAAAATAAAAATAAAAATATTTTTAATTAAATATTAAAATTAATTTAAAACATTATTTTGTGTTATATATATATATATATATATATATGACACGTGACATTTTATATGGCTAAAGATAAAAATATCTTTAAAATTGTTAAGTTTGACTAACGATTGACCAATTAAGGGACTAAATTGATATTTTTTTAAAAAACATAGGGATCACCCAGTGAAAAATGGAAAGACAGTTAAAAATGCTATTGTCGGCCAAAACATAGTGACCAAAATGATAATTTTCCTATTATTTTTTTTGACACGTGGCATGTTATATGGTTAAAGATTAAAATACCCTTAAAATTGTTAAGTTTAACTAACGATTGACCGATTAAGGGACTAAATTGATGTGTTTTTTAAAACATAGGGTTCACCCAGTGAAAAATGGAAAGACAGTTAAAAGCGTCATTATCGACCAAAACATAGGGATCAAAATGATAATTTCCCTATTTTTTTTATCATTCTACATTTTACAAATCCTAAAACATTTTTTTTAATATGATTAAATTTTTATTTGATTTCAATATTGTAATAATGATTTACAACAAGAAATAACAGATTTTTAAAAGTAATGGTTTTTACAGATTTTTTCATATACAACCAATCATTTATATTATTTTTAACAGATTTGGAATGTTGAAAAAGATAAGAAATTGAAAGCTTACATTCATAGACATTTGCATTTGGAAATGGGTTATCAGTTTGTCACCCCAAAAGCTGCCAGTACAGTATTTAATAAAAAATAATTAAAATAAGTTTGCAATGGTTTGACCAAAAAAAAAAAGATGATTCTTCAAACTTCAATGTTAATTGTAAGGATTAAAAAAAAAACCTTGTCTATTACGGTATTTAATAAAAAATAATTGAATAAGCTTTTATGATGAAGTGTTCGGAAGAAGAGTGTTAATAGCTAAAAGAATAATTTTAGATAGAATTATTTAATATTTAAGTTTTTAGAATGAAATTTATTTATAAACGGAGTGTAAAAAGATAAAATTGGATTGTCTCTCAAATTTATAAGTAATACGTAAATTACCAAAAGAATGAGCTAGCAAATAAGGAGCATACATAATAGTATCAACTGGGAGAAGAGAAGGTGAAGAAGAGATCCAAATCCACATATAATATCTCATTAGATTGTGGAAATTGATTAAATAATATCTTATTAGATTTGCTGCCATAAAAAGGCTCTACCATAATCTAATCAGGGCTCATACTACTTCCAATAACGTTATTGGACATTAAAATTTGAAATTAATGTTTTTTGTTACAGTAAAAACTTGTAACCTTTTCAATTGTTTTTTTTTCTTCCTTTAAAAATAATAATAATGGCAAGAGATAAGAAAGCATAAAGCTAATAAAGGATTATTTTTTTAAAAATGAAATTAAATGGCTATTGAATTTACACCACGATAAAGAAAAAAAACCGTGAAATTAATGGAACCCTGAACCATGTTACATTCCCAATTCATTCATCTTCATCCCTCTAGAATCCTAGAAAGGGTCTTGAAGGTAATGTTTGCTCACTGATTTACCGGAAGATATTCACTGTTTTCTCTCTCTCACTACTCCTAACTTCAAAAAAAGATACTTTGTCCGTCTCTTAATAAAAATCATATGACAACTTTTTAAACTTAAAGTTTTGTATTTTTTAATTTATTTATTTTGTTGTTTTACTAAATTCAATAATTTTTTTAAACAATATTCAATGTGATTTGATGTGAGATTTATGGTTTTTCTTCTTCCAGTCTTGGTAGTTTAAAAATTATGAAAAAATATACAATAATAGGTGAAAAAAACTGATGTATTATACTTAAAAAAATTGATATATATCAAAATCTTTAATAGTCTGAATTTACATTGTTTAATTTATTTATTTTGTTGTTTTACTGTAATCCATATAATTTTTTTTTGGATCAGTACTCAATGTGATTTGATGTGAGGTTTATGATTTTTCTTCTTCTAGTCTTGATAGTTTCAAAACAAAGAAAAAATATACAATAATTGGGAAAAACCTGATGCATTGTAATTTTAAAAAACTAATGTATATCAAAACCTTAGTTAGTCTGAATTATTCAATGTAAAATTTTTTGGAGCGGTATTCAATGTGATATGATGTGAGGTTTAGGGTTTATTCTTTTTCTGTTCTTGGTTGTTTCAAAGTTAAGAAAAAAAATATACAATAATAAGAAAAAAAACTGATGTATATCAATACCATAAATAGTCTGAATTTACGTTGTTTAATTTATTTATATTATTGATTTACTGTATTATTGTTTTGATGTGAGGTTTGTTGACGGTGATTTTTGGATTGGTTATAATTAACCATGCGTCACACAAGTAAATGCAAATAAAAATAAGCAACAAATTACAAGAGAGAAAAAGTAAAGCAAGACACAATGTTTTACGTGGTAAAACCACAAGATGGGGAAACGTCCACGGTTGCTGGCGATGACGAGAAGAATTCACTATGATAAAGACAATTACACACTCAATCATTCTTGCGCACTCATAAGCCTATTTTCGTTAACCCTTAAGGGTGCTATTTAGGGTCTATTTATACATGCATAGTGTTGGGGTTTATGCCCTAAAGATGTAATTTGTAAATGGATTTATTAAATAAATAAAAGGAAAAGTTCAATACATTCTTGTTGTGTTGTTTATTATATAACTTGTGCATGAATTTAACATCCAAGATTGCCGGATGTAATCTTGAACTGTGTATATGAGTGTCATATATGGATGGATACAGTAAGAGACGTGCAATCTAAAGAGTCCATAGATAGCAAATAAAGCTGGGTACTTTATTTGTGGTTAATCTATAGTTGTGGTTCATTCCGTAATGTACGGTGATTCTATCCTGAATCATTCATATGGAGATATGAGAATGTAGGCACCTTGTATGATATGATCATATAGGACTGGGCCATGATCTATATGAATCTCTCACCAAGATCCGTTTATCGATGAGATTCATATATATCAACTAATGATGGCTATATGTGGGTGATCTTAATCCTAAGTGACTTATCGACTCCTTCAGGTTAGATAGTGGTCTTTGATATACCATGGGTGAGGTCGGATGCAGTTCCCGATCAATATGCTCCGTATGTTAGGATTGCGATTTGGCTTATGGCTGGGAAGGTTTGTACACAATAGTGGAATCCATTCCTTCTTGTGAGAAGTATATAGTAGTTCCCTTAAGGATTGATTCGGGGCTTGGACAATATGAGCGCTCTCCTAATTCCGTAAGGAAATAGGATTTATTGTCCATTAGAGAATCAATGGTACTTAAAGGATATATGTGATTAGAGGGGTATAATAGACATTATGACCCATCTCTAATTATGAACTACTGGGGAGGATCACACCATATGTAATAGCTATATCGATGGACACCGAGTTGTATCGGTCTGTGTAAAAGCGTCTACAGTCGAGAGAGTACAACTTCGGATTTTTAGTGGAATAATACCGGAGTTAATAATCAATGAATATTAATTAAAGAGTTTAATTAATGATTTCGAGGATTATTGGAGCTCAAAATACTGTGGGTCCATTAGGTCCCCTTGCTAGCCCGATCGATTTAGGTAACAAGGGTTACGGTTAATTAATTAGATTGTCCAATTAATTGTGTTACACAAGTGACATGTATATATTCGGGAATTAATTGAATAATGAGATTATTTAATTAATAAATGTTAATAGTTAAATTAATTAAATAATTAGATTATTTAATTATATTGATAATTATGAATTATTAATTAACTATTAATTGGAGGGTGTTAGTTGATATATGGATTTAGGTGAAGATAAAATAATAGGATTATTTTATTTTACTAAATCATTTATCTAAGTATTTGAATTTAAGTTTAAATTTAAAATACTTATTATCACTTTTAATATATTAGATATATTTGAAAATGATAATTAAAAAATATATATCAACTAATAACACAAGAGATTGTATTGGATGTAAATTGGTGTATAAATGAAACTATAGTCAAAAGAAGAATTTACATAGGATGGAAATACTTAATTTATATATATATATAAAGATAAATATTGGTGCAGTGGTATTCGAGAGATAAATTGTTGTTCTTTGAGCGCAAAAGCAGGTGTGTGCAACAGATATATATAAAAGCAAGAAGAAGAACATGCGTGATTTTATATATATATATATATATATATATATTTGTCAAAGAAAAAGCAGCAGTGGGTGCAACGTTAAATATAAATTTTCATGTTTTATGTGTTTTTTAAAAACATAAAAAAAAAAGAGTTTCTTCAATTTTCTCTATATCCTCCATTCAAGTTCTTGAGACCGTGACGCGCCCACACGCAGTTACCAGTTCCGGGAGATAGCGAGGAAGATCGATTGGTTCAGACAAGAGCATATCGAAAAGTGAAGGAGCCTCCAAACGTTGGTAAGTATATCTTATTCTGATTATATTGATTATAATTTCCTGTGTTACATATTGTATGTATTGGTTCCGAAAAATATTTACGATTAAAAGTTCACTGATCCCAGATACAGATATGATTTGTATAAAAATTTTAAAACCTAGTTCCGTTGCGTGACCGGTGAACGGGGTTCCAACACATAGAACCCTAATTCTTGGTGTACAAGTAAGGAAAGTTTTATAATTAAATGAAACTCTGACTTATTGGAGTCGTGTTATCCTGCTTCCTTGTTTTACGTTGATTGTGTTTCGACTATATTAGATCTCTTACCTAATCTGGACTTTGATATCTATGAGGAAATTTACTTCCTCATCAAAGTATGCTTCTAGACACCTTATTCGAGTAAGATTCATTTTGTGTGTGTTTGAATCGTAGTTGTGTCAAATTCATGATTGTCCATGTGTCATTCAGCTGATCGTCCGTTTTTCCTAACCAAACTCCCTTTCTCCCAGACCAGTGGTTTTCCCCCTACCAAAGGTGTTATCCCAACCATTTGGGCAATCCCGATAGAATTTATTGTTAAATTGCCAACCTGATCATCTTAATGGGACCATCTTTACCTGGTTTTTTAAATAATCCCGATTAGGTGTTACGAAGCTGTCTTTGGTCAACTTGGGTTGGTTCGATCTGGTTGACCTTCGGTGATATGGCACCCCAACTCTTGTCTATTGTTGACGTATCATATTATCTGAATTATACCAACAACAATACCCTCTTAAACATACAAGACCGAGTATCTAATTCCTAAAAGGAACTCGCTCGACGAAGTGTGTTTAATTTTGTCTTGTAGCTTATAAATGCGTATTTAATGTTTAACAACTAAGCATTAACCCCAACCACATTCATTTCGTCTGACGCAATCATTAGCGACTTTTTGAATTTTGAATGACACATGATCTTCGGGTTTCGTGCACCTACTCACACTCTCGCATGTTGTACTTGGTGATGTCTACGTGCCTCGATGATGTCATCCACTTATATGTGCTTTAAAACCTTCTCATTTCCCTATCACGACTTCATATACTTTCTCCAAGCCCTAATTTTTACTTCTTCTCTCTAACTCTTCAGTTTTCTTTCGTTCTTCATTTTTCCAGCCAATAGTTCATGTTCCATCACTCTCAACAGTCTTTCAGGTATGGATCCTATCCTTCCTCATCAATATTTTGAACTTCTTATACATGCCATTGAGGTGAGCGATAAAGAAAATATTGCTAGGCTCGAGTCCATACTGTCTTTCACATATACACTCTTTCATTTCAACCCACTGCCCTAAATGTAGATTATTCGGTTGCTCAACTAGAGTTTGTACCTTCACATGCTAACCCTCATATTTACATATTTGTTGGTGCTTGTCCAGATATAACGAGGACAACGAGTTCCAGGCAAGCTGCCAGATCTTCGTCTAGAGAGTCCACTCATCTTGCGAGTGACTTAAAGCTTATTTCACAGAGATTGAAGATGAATGAGGTTCAAAAGAGACGACGGTCGCATATGTTGAAGCTTTTTACCGATCCCCCGTGTGCCTTCGACTATGAAATAAACTGATCATGAACTTATGAAGTTTAGGGACATGTTTGATATCCCTCATTCCGTGCAGCTAATTTCTAGCGGCGAGCGAGCCATATGGAATACCCTCCTTTTGGTGCTGTTGTAAACTATAAGGCCATGCTATCTTCTGGTGTCACTCTCCCTATCCAGCTCTTCATCGCTCGATTCTTGGCTAAAACAGGCATTGGCCCTGCACAATTGACCCCTAACTCCTATCGGTTGCTGATCAAATTATGACATATATGGAGAAAAATTAGGGCTAGGCACCCCCTAACCCCCTAAGAAATTTGTAAATTCTATTCTCTTGGTCGCTCGGATGTTAGGGGCACTTTCTACCTGCAGTTAACTTCAACGAGTCACTAGATTTCTCACGGTTTTGAGGTGAAACCCGCCCCTCCCACTAGTAAAGACCATAAAGGCTTCGTCTGGGGTTTTTATTCTTCAAACAAGTATTGAAAGAACAATCGGTTCTTTATCAGAGATGATTGGGGCGTGACCGTGGTGGCCGATCCTAATCAACGGCTGAACAAAAATAGTGTCACAAGGCACTTTTGTAGCACTTTTGTAGCCCCGAGTTGTGGAACAAAACTGCACCTGAGATGACTCAAAACCAAGCTACATTGGTCGTTAAGGCGGCCCAGACTTCTTGGGAGGTCAGGGATCATTGTAATTTGTACGTGGAGAAAGACCTGATTGACCTGAAGCTTTTCCCAGCCATATCTGCCAAACACAAGTGCCTTAAGTCCCGACTTCCTTATCATATGATTTTCTGTTGTTTGTATCTATTCTTAGTACTTTTGTTGAATTTTTCTTTCTGTGTATAAATGGATGTTACCACTGGCGAACCAGTAAAAAAGGCTAAAAACCTTGATCGGATAAGTAGAAAAGAGGCTGTCGATCAAGTGGCTCAAGGGATTGCACCCCCTCAGCTTGACTTAATGGAACATGTATATGAGCCTGACCTTAACACCACAACGGTTCCCACTATGCAAGCTGAGGGGAGTGAACGTGATGCCCCTTCCAGAGATAGTGGAAGAAGGTCCTCTAGAGACAGATCCATTCCGGGAGATGTCTACCCAAGAGAGGTCTGACAGGGTAGGTCCAGCCGGTAGAGATCTAGCAGGATAAACCAAGTAAAGAGAGATCTGATAGAGAGGGATCTGAAGGAGAAACACCTAATGGAAAAGTAGCCAAAACTGTAGAGGGGTCCTCCACCCCTAAGGCCATCTATATGCGAATGGAAGCTCTATCTGCTGCTGATCCAGAGGCTCCCCAGGCAGGGGTTGACCCTATCATCCTTGAGGGAGACGATGATAATGATCATGAGACCCCGACTGACCTAATTTTATGGGTGTAGCTATCAAAGAGAAGGGATGACGTGTATTTATAACATCTGCTCCCCTTTCTTCCACCCTGACTAGGACATTTGACCCGGCCACAGCTAGAACTAGTGATACGGTCGCACCGCAAGAAGCAGTACCTCCTTCTCACCCTGAGGCATCTCAAGCCTAAACTAGTTGTCTCTTCTATTGAGCTCCTGTTGACTCGCATGTACATCGTTCTGGAAAGGTCCCCATGTAATTTTCTGTCAAGCGTCAGATAGTCTTCAATGACTTTGATTTTGATGATGGTGGACCCAATTCAGAAGAAATTTTCATTGATGAAGATGTGCTTGATGTTACTGAAGGGCATGTTAACAAAGTATCTCTACGGTTGGATAGGCTGTTTTGGGTGTTGCTAAACGTTATAGTTGCCAGTTTAATTGGTGATGCTGCGATCAGCCAAGCTGGGAGCATCCCCATTGGTGTACCTTATGTGCCTCTTCATCATGATGGTGCTAGTGAAGGTCAAAATTCTGAAGGGTAGGAATCCTTGGCCCATACAACTATTCTTCAGGCTGGAGAGGGCAGTTGAATTTTAAGATCATTAGATGTTATAGATCTGACCCCTCTAACAACTTTCCTGACCGTCTCTACACCTAGTCATGATGGGTCCACCCCTTTAACACCAATGACTGTGTCTAAATCTGGGCTTTCTCTGCCTCTTGGTTTGAGTAGTTCTCGTGTTGACTCCTTTACATGCTTCAGTCCATGTCAGATGGTGAGAGGTACATCGACGATGGGTATTAGAAGCAAGCTAGAGTCGCTAGCAGTTCTGAGTGGATTCACATGATCTTTAATAATGGAGTTTTTATAAGTCTCCTCTACTCTTGGCTTTCACTTGTGTGCACCATTATTCTTACTCTTCCTTTGTCTTTTTATCAGGCGGTGAAAAAGTTGACACGGGTCCTAACCGATCAGAAGAAGCAGGTTACGTAGATATCTCGGTTAACAAAAGACTTTGCTGAAAAGGATGAAGTCCTTAAGTTCTCCTCAGCCAGTGAGTCCAAAGTCAAGCAGTATAAAGAGAAATTGAAGAATAATGCCGCAACTGAGGTTGCCTTGTTGAGGTCTATAGCTCATGTTCAGAGTAGGTGCTCCACAGCTAATGTGACTGTTAAGGACCTTACCGTGAAAAATGTTGAGTTAGAGGGAAAGGTTGCCTGTGCATAATTACGGAGTGTTGAGCTCGAGTCAAGGGCCATCCTGACTAAATTGGAGGTAGCCAAACTTAAAGAAAAAGACCAAGTAGCTAAGTACACTCTTACCTCTGCTCAACAGGCCATGCTCGAGTCGCAACATGCATCCGAAGAGGCTCACCTCTATTATGAGCGACTAGCTCAAGATCTGAAGCAGCAACATGTCAGCATGGAAGTGCTCTCCTAAGAGCCCAGGATAGCCCTTGAAGTTCAAAACATCGACCGCTATAAGAGATCTCCTACTTTTGAGGCTTTCATGTTGAGAGAGCTTGAGCGAGGGCTAGCTACCTTTCGAATGGTCTTTGGTGGTTAGAAACGGTCTTCAAGAGAGGATCACCTAAAATGGGATAGGACAATACAAAAGCACAAGGCTGAGTCCCTGAAGGATTTAAAGAACCCAAGGATCATGTAGAAGGCTTATTGTAAATCGATCGGGAAAGATCCCCACATCATACATCTAAAACTCCCTCCAAATCCTCCATGGTGACCTTCCATGATGGAGAGGAGAGTGGTACTTTGACAGAAGGGTTTGATGTTGGCCCCTTGCCTGGTACGAATTACTCCCCTTTAATGAATGACGACGACCTGAAGATGACATTAGCTGACCAGATTTTAGGTACCTGACCAAGAGGTAATGAGATGATGATGTTTCTCCTGGTGGGTTCGAGCCTGAAGGTCTCTCTAGCACATCGGGTGTTTAATTCTGCTGCCACATTTGTTTTTCCTATGTAAACTCTCCTCATCACTTTTTGTAATGCTGTGTACCCAACTTTTGATATAAATGACACCATTCTTTCTTCGTTACTTTAGTTGTTATTGCATCAAGTTAAACGATTTAGCATGAACCAAATAATTTATTATATGGTTGGGATTGCTTGATAACTTAAACTATATGCTCTCTGTAGCATTGAGTTGAGTGGTAAACCTTTAACCGGGCAATCTATGAGTGGTTAGAGCCATTCATTGGCTCAAACTATATACGTTTATTTGCACCAGGTCGAATGACTTATCTATAACGAACTCATTGCATGTTGTTAGGGTTGTTTAATAATTCAACTATTTACTTTTCTTTTTTTCCATTTTGAGTTTGAATAAAACCTACCTTTGACCAAGCACTTTATACTCGGTCAGAGCTATTCATTAACTTAAACTATATGCATTTCATTGAATTAAGCTAATCGCCCTAACATTGACCAAACATTTGCATGCAATTGGGTTTATTGGTTATTTGTCTAACAACGTTGAGCAACGTTGGTTCTAACCTGACTGGTTGTTTTGTTTCCCGATTGCATTGTTGTTTTATCGTCAAGTAGTGTTATTTTATGAACCATTTGCATGGTATTTAATTTATAGACGCTTATATTTTATCATTCAATAAGTCTTTGGAACGTCTCTCAGTAGTCTGCTGATCAAGATTCCTTGCAATGAGGTAGCTTATGTTATACTAACTTTACAAAAGATTCTTAAGTTTTTATTGACAACTGTTTCAAGTATAAATATTTTATTCCCTATTCAACTCTTGGCACATCCCATTAGGCACCTATAACCTGAAGGCTCCATAACAATGTTTTAATACACTAGTTAGATTCGGTGAGTGTATACTACCTTTGCGGTATATGTTTTTGGCCCCCTCACTAGGCCTCCCAGGGGCCTCTACTGGTGTTGAACGATTTTTCGGTGCCCCATGATTATTTTTGTAAACGAAAGCAAAATTCACAACACTTTTCTTAACTTCTAAAAATTGTTCCCTCAATGGGTCTTTTATTGAACGCTAAAAAGGAAACATCAATGAATTATCTAATCTTATAAACAAAGCAAATAAATTTCTAACTAAAGAGAAATATTTAGAGATAGGAAATCTTTAGGGGTAGCATATCTTCAGGCATTGGGCGTTGCACGACTTGGGCAGTTCGCCCCCTTCTGGTTGGGTAAGACATGCGGTATGCTCCATGGCTAGCTAACCCGACCACCTGGTATGGTCCTTCCCACTTGTCTTCCACTAACCCATCTGATTTTCCTTGTGTTGTATGACACCCTCCTCAGAACCAAATCCCTGCGCTGAATTCTTCTTATACGGACATATGAGTTGTAATATCTGGCTGCCCTTTGTTGATAGGTGGTGTTCCTTATTCTCGATAAATCTCTCTTTTCCTCTAGCTCATCTAGATTTTGTTCTACCATCTCCACATTTGCGTCGAGGTGAAAATGCTACACCTTCGATGAATTATGAGTTACCTCGATCAGGATTACTACCTCTGTCTCGAACGCCAGTGAATGTGGGGTCTCTCATATCAAAGTTCTTTCCGTGGTCCGGTAGGCCACAAGACTTCATGCATCTTATCCACCCAATTTCCTTAGCATCAAGCTTGGCCTTCATGGTAGGCTTGATTATTTTGTTGATTGCCTCTGTTTGGCCGTTGGTCTGAGGATGGGCTAGTGTGGCATAATAATTCTTTATACAGAAATCTTCACACATTTCTCTGAACTTGTCGCTATCGAATTGGGTCCCATTGTAAGTAATAATAGTGTTCGGAATACCAAATCAGTAGATGATGTTCTTCCTCACAAAACTAGTTGTGTTTGCTTCAGTTATATGCACCAGTGCTTATGCTTCCGTCCATTTTGTGAAGTAATCTATAACCACAATGGCATGCTTTGCTCCTCTTTTAGTTGCTGATGGGATCTGGCCGATCAAGTCTAGCCCCTACATGGTGAACGACCATGGATACGTTAAGTTCTTCAGCTGCTCATGTGACTTTTTAATTTCATTAACTATTCTATAGCAATTGCCATATTGTTCTACGATTTCATGGGTGTCCTGGAATAGGGTTGGTCAGAAGAAACCTTGTATGAGGGTCTTATGTGCCAGACATTTCCCACATAATTGATTCCCATACCATCGTCCATGGATGCTTTCTAATATATGTCTCCCTTCTATCGAGTAGACACATCTTTGTAAAACCTTCAAAAATCCTCTCCTGTACAACTTTCCTCCGACCATCGAGTACATGATGGCTTTATATTTGATGCACTTTACTTAGTCACCTTTGCTGGGAGTGTTCCATCTTCTAGGTACTTCTTGATAGGGGTCATCTAGGTGGCTTGCCCTTTTTCGGTTCCCCCTACTTCTGGTACCGCCTCCTCATCTTCGATACTAGGTCTCTTTGGGTGAGCCACTAGGATAGTCTTTGACCATATGCAAATGGTTGTTGATGCTAGTTTTGACTAAGCATTAGCCTTCTCGTTCTTCTCCATTAGGATTTAAGTGATCCTATAGGCCCTAAATCTCCCAAGAAATACTCTAGCTATCTCCAGATAGGTGGCCATGTTGTTGTCCTTGGCCTGGTACTCATTCAAGATTTGGTTCACCACCACCTACGAGTCACTAAATATCTCCAGCTCATCCGCTCTTAGCATAGTGCAAACCCTAAGACCTGCCAAAAGTTCCTCATACTTGACCATATTGTTAGAAGCTTTGAAGTCAAACTGTAGGGCACATTCTACCTGATCGCCTTCCAGGGTGGATACTACTATACCTGCCCTGCTGCCATACGCGTTTGACGATCCATCAAGTTGCAATTTCCAGGCAAACTTTTTCTTTTCGTTTTCTCTTAGCATCTTGATCACCTCGTTATTTGGCTCCGTGAATTCGGTGATCAGGTCGGCCATAACTTGACCTTTTTTTATGGCTCTCGGTAGGTATGTTATATCGAAGTTGCTCAGCTCCACTGCCAACTTGGTTAAGCTCCCAGATACTTTCAGTTTGGACAAAATCTGTTTAAGCTGGCAGTCCGTGTAAACTTCAATTTTGTGAGTTTGAAAGTAAGGTCTCAATTTGTTTGTTGTTGTTACCAGTGCCAATGCCATCTTTTCGGTGGCCAAATATCTAGTTTTTGGTAATAGTAAAGCCTTACTGTTGTAATACATTGGCTTCTGTTCCCTCTCATCCAAGTTGACTAGCACTGATCCTGTTGCCACATTCGTGACTGATAAATACAAGTAGAACACTTCTCCATCCAGGGGTTTGGATTGGATTGGTGCTTTACCTAGGTATTCATAGATATTCTGAAAGGCATGATCACATTCATCATTCCATTCTACCCCCTTCTCCTTTTTTGTTTCCTTGAAAAAGGGCAAACATTTGTCTATTGACTTGCTGATGAATCGATTCAGGGACGCTAAGCATTCCTTCTGTGTGCTTGGTGTTCTCATCTTCTCAAATGCCTTTCGATTACTCTTTGGTTTACTTGAAAACCAAGGAAACTACCCAAAGGCACCCCAAATACTCACTTCTTTGGATTAAGCTTGATGCCAAACTTCCTTAGTACCCTGAACGTTTCCCTGAGGTCCGATGCGTGCTTCTCGAGTGTTGTACTCTTTGTTAGCATGTCGTCCACATACATTTCCATATTCTTACCGATCTGTCAGGCAAACATCTTATTTACCAATCTCTGGTAGGTCGCCTTGACATTTTTAAGACCAAAATGCATCACCTTATTACAGTATAGTCCTTGGTCAGTTGTGAAAGAGGTTTTTTCTTTATCCGGTTCAAACATCTGGATTTGGTTGTATTCTGAGTAGGCATCTATGAAGCTTTTTAGTTCGTGACCCACCGTCACATCTACCAGCTGGTCAATCCGGGGTAGAGGGAAACTGTCTTTCAGACATGTTTTGCTAAGATCATTGAAGTCTAAACACATCTTCCATTGTCCGTTCTTATTTTTTACTAGTACCACATTGGAGACCCACTCGGGGTATCGTACCTCTCTTATTGACCCTGCTGCCAATAACTTATCTACTTCTTCTTTGATTACTTGGCTTCTTTTAGGATTAAGCCATCTTTTTTTTGGATGAACGGTTTTCAATCGGGATCGACCGCCAGATAATGAGAAATTACTTTCGCATCAATTCCCGACATGTCCTTATGTTTCCACTCTAATACTTCATTGAATAGGCAGACCATCTCATTATGGATTTGCTTCATTAACCTGGCCCTAAACTTTATTGTCTGTTCAGGGTTGTTGTCATCGACCATAACTTCCATGGTTGGTTCATCTTCCTCGCTTTTCTCATCTTCTGGAGGTGTCTCTCTTGGGTCCAGGTCAAATCGAAATGGTGTTTCCGCCCCAGCTTCTCCTTCATCCATCTTCGGGTCGCTCTTTTTTTCATAGGAGTCTCTCTGTATCACTTCCGGTTCTGCTTTCTCCCTGTATACGACTATGTTAGCCTTTCTTGTCCATTCTTGAGAGCTTTTCATGACACCCATGTTATGATTATGCTCAATAGCAAGAGTGTAATAATGTATTTGAATTTTTTTTCATATTAATGAAGTGATTTCTAGTTTAACAAATCTTATAGCATTTATGGATTAATTATTATAATTGTCAAAAGTAAATAATATTAAAGTCAAAAAGGTGTAAGAAATGAAGAATTGTTCGTACATCTGGATATGTATGAGGTAGATATAATTCTTTAGTTAGTCTTGAACATCTCACAACTTATAATAAATGTTGGGTGTCTTTACCTTATTAGAGTTGTAGATTCTTTTGCTAGCATTTAAGTGAGATCAAATGTATTATGATGAGTCTAAAATTATCAAAGTATAATGTCTTTGGGCAAAAGAATCTAGCGCACAAGGTGCATTGATTAGGATCACAGTGAAATACTTTATCCATGGGATAACTTCATCAATATCTTATTGATAATGAGATAATTTCTCAGTTTTCTACGCCAAGAACACTTCAACAAAATGAGGTGGTAGAAAGGAGAAATATGACACTTTTGGACATGGTCAGGTCTATGTTGATTTATTCAACACTTCCTAATTCTTTTTGGGGATATGCTTTACAAACTGCTATGTACATTCTAAACGATTTACCATCTAAGTCGGTTCCTCAAGCGCTGTATGAGTTGTGGACTGTGCGAAAGCCTAGTTTGCAACACTTAAGGATATTTGGATGTCCTGTGCACATGTTAAAAGGAAAGTCATAAAAGATGAAGTCTCATTCACAAACATGCATATTTATGGGGTATCTAAAAGGAACTAAAGGATATTATTTCCATAGTCCTTCAGATCTTAAATTATTTGTTTTGACAAATGTTAAATTTCTAGAAAAGGACTATATGAATGAATTTATGCATACGAGTAGAATTGTACTGAATGAGCTTTCAGGAGATACAATTTCACAAGAGGTTTCACAACCTAGCCCAATTGTCAGTTCCGCACCATCACAAGATCAACAACTTACCATTCCTTATTGTAGTGGGAGGGTTTGTGGATGACCATAGGGATACATCAGTCTAGGAGAATCAGTGGAGAATCTCCCGGACGACGATGATCCCTGCACGTATAAGGAAGCCATGGAGGATGTTGATTGTCGCCATTGGCAAAAAACAATGTAATATGAAATTGAGTCTATGTTCACAAACAAAGTCTGGTCTCTTGTATACTTGCCTAAAGGGATAAAGCCCATTGGGTGCAAGTGGGTATACAAGAGGAAAAGAGGTATGGATGGAAAGTTGGAACCCATTAAAGCTAGATTGTTAGCTAAAGGTTACGCACAGTAGGAAGATATCGGTTACTAGGAAACCTTCTCTCCTGTGACCATGCATGAATCCATTAGGATACTCTTATCCATTGCAGCATCTCTAGACCTAGAGATTTGACAAATTTACATCAAGATAGCTTTCCTTAACGGAAGTCTTGAAGAAAGCATCTATATAATGTAACCAGAAGGATTCATTGAAAAAGTCCAAGAGGAATGGGTATGCAAGTTACAAAGATCCATATATGGACTGAAGCAAGCATTCAGATCCTGGAACATAAAGTTCAATCAAGTTGTGAAAGGTTTTGGATTTATTCAAAACCTTGACGAACCCTGTGTATACAAAAGGATTAAAGGTGACAAGTTGGTTTTCCTACTTCTTTATGTTGATGATATACTACTCATAAAAAACGATGTAGGTGTATTGACATCAGTAAAAGATTGGTTAGCAAAACAATTTGATGTGAATGGCTTAGGAGAAGCAAGTTATGTTATTGGTATCCAAGTAATAAGGGATAGAAATAATAGAAGCATTGCATTATTCCAAGCTTCATACATAGATAAAATCTTCTCTAGGTTCTCCATGCAAGATTCCAAGAAATGTATGTTACCTTTCAGACATGGAATCAAATTTTTTAAGGAACAAGTTTCTACGAATGAGCATGAAGAACAATTCATAAGTAGGGTTCCATATGCCTCGGCAGTTGGAAATCTCATGTATACAATGCTCTACACTAGACCAGATATTCGTTTTGCTATTGGCATAGTTAGTAGGTTTCAATCCTAGTCCCGATCACTGGACAACAGTCAAGCATATTTTCCTTATTAGAACGAAAGATCATATGCTTGTTAACTCTGGAGGGGATTTAATTCCCATTGGGTATACAGATTTTGATTTCCAGTTGGATTCCAAATTCAGGAGATCCACATCAGGATTAGTGTTTACTCTTGAAAGAGGTGCAATCATATAGAGGAGTATCAAGCAATCCTACATTACTGATTCCACCATGGAATCTGAGTATTTTACCACATGCGAATCTGCTAAAGAGGTTGTCTAGCTCCTCCAATTCTTGATTGACTTGGAAGTGGTTCCTAATGTGAATAAGCAGATCACTATCTATTGTGACAACAGTGGAGCAATGGCTAATACAAGAGAACCAAGAAGCCATAAGAGAGGGAAACACATTGAAATGAAGTATCACCATCTGAGAGAAATTGTGCATAGGGGTGACGTGACGATTACCAAGATTGTGTCAGTAAAAAATCTAGCGGATCCCTTCACAAAGGATCAATACAGAAGAGTTTTGATAGGCACCTAGAGAATATGGGAATGAGAGATATGACACACTTGCTATAGCGTAAGTGGAAGATTGTTAAGATTATGCTCAATAGCAAGAGTGTAATAATGTATTTGACAATATTTTCATATTAGTAAAGTGATTTTTTGTTTAACAAGTCTTATAGCATTTATAGTTTAATTATTATAATTGTCAAAAGTAAATAATCATAAGTTCAAAAGCCTATGAGAAATGAAGAATTGTTCGTACATCTGGATATGTATGAGGTAGACACAATTCTTTAGTTAGTCTTGAACAACATTCAAAACTTAAGATAAAGGTTGTGCGCTTTTACCATATTAAAGTTATAGATACTTTTGCTAGCATTTGAGTGGGATCAAATGTGTTATGATGAGTCTAGAAAGTATGTTGTCTTTGGACAAAAGAATCTAATGCACAAGGTGCATTGAATAGGATCACAGTAAAATACTTTATCCAGAACTATCAGTGGACAAAAGTTTTCACTTAAGAACAATCAGTGAGTCTATCTCAATCCCGAGATAAATGATGGACTTATGGTTACAAGTGTTATCATTTAAGCTGCCTATGATTACGATTATATAGCGTAATCTATCCTCGATGGTTTGATGGTATTCATTTGTTAATGGATAGAGGACTTCATTTATAGAAATGGACATCGTGGCTTTATTTATTGAATGTGAGGAGAATGTCATCATATGGATATTTTGATGGATTGGATCTTAAATATTAACGTTAATTTTTTGATAGTGTCTATTAAAACATGGCTTCTAGACAAGTCAAAATATCCAAGTTCAAAATGTGGTCATATGAGTAAATATGGTAACTAGGAGAGCTATAGGCGGTCTATAAGCTCTTGGCGATTACTGGTATTTTTCACGCTGATACACTATCTCCAATAAGGTTGTCTAGGGTATGAATGAGAAACATTTACTTATTCTATCTTTATTTAAGAGTACAATTTTAGTTATTTAGTGGAATGAGCTAAAATTAATAGATCGAACCTAAGTGAATCATTTATTGATTGTAATCAGGTTATGTCTTTTGAAGCTTAAATTTAGATAGCTCGCCAAGATCCCCAATCCATACGATTTTGTATAGATCACTTGATATATTATACCGAACTAATTTCTGTGTCCATCTAGAATTGTTTTCGGATTTTGGATTCCAAAAGTCTTTGGAGAGGTGCGGTCATGTGTGATCAAAACTCATGGTAACTCTTCAAATACCTAGAATGGGTAGCCAAGGATATGGGAAACCTTGGGCGGCCCTAATGAGGTGCGATTAACATTTCATTAATAAATTAAGAAGATAATTTGCACATTTTAATTAAATGAGATGTTAAATTATATTAATATATTAATTTAAGGCATGCATAATTGTTTTTTTTTAGTAAGAATGTGTTTAGTTCATATTTGGACTTTTTATTAAAATCCAATGGATTTAATAAAATGGAAAACAACATATTGCATAAGGTGTAGGCTTGGGCGGCAAGGGCTAAGATTAGCCTAATATGTTATTTTATTTTATTATTTAATTAAATGGAAGTTAGTTAATTTATTAATTAATTAACTATTTGATTAAAAGGCAAAATCTTTTTCTAAATAGGAGTAGGTCTCTTAGTTTCATGCTATTGTTAGTAGTATGATAAGTATCAAAACTTTATATGATAAGTAGATAAATAAATTGAATTTATTTTCCTAGTCAAATTAGGAAGTTTTTGATATTAATCAAAACTCCAATTGACAATTGTCAAATTAGGAAGTTTTTGATAAAGTCACAATTTAATTGATATTCAATAACTTATTATTGGATAACACACTAATGAGTTGGGATTGGATTGAACTCAAAAGTTGATAGGAGTTTTGGTGAAACAAAAATCCTCCTTGTGTGAGGGTTTTTGGCCATCTATAAATTCCCATCAAGTGAGTTTGGCCAAGACTAAGGTCTTGAGGGAGATTTTTTTTTGTTTACCAATTTTTTTTCATCTGATTCATAGAAAAAATGTATAAGACTTCGACCAAGAGAAAAGAAATAGGGAGCGTTTTGTTTTTGATAGTGCACTAGTAGCTTTTATATCAAAAGGCTTTGTGCATAACATCTAATTGGGTTCACATGAGTTTCGATCAAAAGATTGAGAATGCACAAGTGACCAAATATTCTTTGTTTTTCTTGGAGGGTTATTGTGACTAACAAAAGAAAAAGTTTTTTGTTTTCCATCTTTAGGTACTCAATTCTAAGAAAGAGAGCTCACACTCCTATGTGACTCACGTTCGTGATTGGATTGAAAGATTTTACGTTTTCAATTCGACGCAACATCAATCGTCACGTGAAAAAGGTACGATACCTTTTAATTATATGTCAATTAATCAAGGGTTATGGTTCTCTCATTTAAAGGAATTTTTTTTGATATATATCAATCAAATATTTCACTTCCGTCGCACGTTTTTTCCTACAACCCACCCCCGCTTCTGTTGGTAATTTCAAAATCAGAGCATAGGTTGGGGTCACAACTCTTGACTTGTTTAAGAATGGTCTCCCTAGCAGGGCGTTGTAAGGCCAATTTTCCACATCTACCACCACAAAGTCCAAGAGTACTGTCTTCATGCAGGGGTAACTCCTGATTTCTACTGGCAGCTTTACTATTCCCAGCGACCTTACTTCCGCTCCTCCAAAGCCTCTGAGCGAGACCCTGAGCGATTGTAGGTCATTTCTTTATAGCCCCGGTTTATCAAACACCTCTACACTCAGGATATCTGTTGCACTTCCATTGTCGATCAACACTCTTCTCACTTCCCGATGGCCCACGCGAACGGACATAACAACTGTATCATTTGGCCTTACTTCTAACCCATGCATTTTTGACTCAAAGAACACTATCGGATCCCATAATTTTTTAAATTTTTTCTGGTTGGGCCCAATGAGTTTACTTCGAGATTCCTTTGACCATCTATTGCTTCTCTGACTTTGGTCATGCTTTCCCAACTACTGCTCCCAGTGTGTGGCCCACCAAAGATGGTGTTGATCATTCCATTATCCGAACTTCTCCTGGGGCTACCTCTCTTGTCATGTTGTTTTTATGGGGTATCCTGGCATTAGCCACCCCCTTTTTCTGGATCATATCTTTGAGGTTCCCTTCTCTAATAAGCTTTTCAATATAGTCCTTTAACTGATAGCATTTAAAGGTTTCATGGTCGTTTTCTTGGTGAAACTGACAATATTTGGTTGTGTCTCTTCTTGCGAAGCTGGACTGTCTTAGAGGTCTTTTGTACAAGTTCTTGACTTCTATTCCATTCAAGATCTCCTTTTGTTTCTTGGCCAACAAGGTGTAGTTGTGGTACTGCGGTTTGAAATGTTTGCCACCCTTCTAATCCTCATCTTTGGGTCCATCCTTGCTCTTTCCCCTATTGCCTTTCTGGTCCTCCTTACCGTTACTCTTTAAGCTGATATATTTGGGTTTTTAACTGCTCTCGACCCGAGCTTTATGTATGAACTCCCCTCCGTGGGCTATTTGCTTTTCTTCTGCCATGGCATATCCTCTGACATCATCTATCATGCTTGCATATGTGGTCTATCTCTTCTGCCATAGGGTTAGCGACAAGTGGTTATGCTACAAACTGTTATTAAACGTAAATACTACCGCATTATCATTGGTGTCTTGTACTTCTGAAACCTCTTGTGAGAACCTGGTAAGGTAGTCTTTCATCTTCTCGTCTTTCCTTTGTCTTAAAGTTGACAAGGCTGATATAGATTTCCTTCGCTAGATATTTCCCATGAACTGCCTGATGAAAGCTTGTTTAAGTTCCTCAAAATTCCTGATGGACCTTGCCATAATTCCTCCGAACTACCTAGATCATTGTTCCTCCAGGGTTTGGGGGAACATTCGACACACGAGAGCATCATTATAATCATACCTCGCCATCGCGATTTGGTATCTCTTGACATGCTCCTACGGGTCATTATTGGCCTTGAATTACTCCACGTACGACATCCTGAATTTATCAGTGAAATGGGCCCACATTTTGAATCAACGAACAGGCTGTCGGAGTTACCGATTAATATGTTTCCTTAGCTTTGCCTTCGTTCTAGGGCCTCTATTCTTCTAAGTAAAACCTCCCCGATCTCTTTCTAGTTCTCTATGTTCATCAAATCTTTGGCGAATGGTAAGCCTATATGGGTCTCTGGGGATTCACCTGAGCGTCATGTAGGTTATGCCTAATAACATCGGTTGGCTCCCTATGCCTCCTAGATGAGGTTTCATTGTTAGTTGAAACTAAGCAAGATCTCTTTCTTCGGTTGTCATGCCTATCTACCTGCTCAGGCTGGGTCCTTCCCCCATCATATCTTTCCGTATCTTCCCACGAGTTGGACTCCCTGTGCTTCCTTGTTCCCTAGTCTTCTTGACAATCTCCCTTTTTTGTGAGTGCCCTCTATCTTCACGACGCTCCACCCTATCTCTTTCGAATTTTTAGGGTGCTCCTAGAGTTGTCTCTACCATCTCAGAATGTATCATGGGATCCTGGACTACCAGGGACGTGGAAAGTTGATATAGTGAACTCAGACTGGCAGTTGCTGTTATATTGATTCCCTGTATAAGGGCGTCGTCAATGACTCTCCGTAGAGACTTATGGATTTATCGGAACGCGTTTGGGGAGATTCTAGCGGTTACATCCGTGAATGTTATTATGTCAGGTCTGACGAATGGTGGAGTCCTTGATAATGAGTCTTCTCCGGCAACGTTAACGTTCGTTGCGTTAAGAACGTTTGTACCACGCGATGTATCGGTGTTGGGTGGAGATCTACTTCTATCCCTCCTGGTGTCAATGATGCTATCTTTCATAAGTTTTTCTTTGAATTATCTGTTCATATTTAATACTAACAGAGGTTCGCCTCTTCAATCTAGCACTAGTTGTTGAAGGTGATTTTTGGATTGGTTATAATTAACCATATGTCACACAAGTAAATGCAAATAAAAATGAGCAGCGAATTACAAGAGAGAAAAAGTAAAGCAAGACATGATGTTTTAAGTGGTAAAACCTCAAGGTGGGGAAACGTCCACAATTGCTGGTGACGGCGAGGAGAATTCACTATGATAAAGACAATTATGCACTCAATCTTTCTTGTGCGCTCAAAAGCCTATTTTCGTTAACCATCAAGGGTGTTGTTTAGAGTTTATTTATACATGCATAGAACCCTAATTCTTGGTGTATAGGTAAAGTTTTTATAATTAAATGAAACACTGACTTATTGGAGTCCAGTTATCTTGTTCCTTGTTTGGCATTGATTTTGTTTCGATTGTATTAGATCTCTTGCTTAATCTAGACTTTGATAAATATGAAGAAATTTACCCCTCATCAAATTATGCTTCTAGACACTTTATTCGAGAAAGATTCATTCTCTACGTGTTTGAATCGTAGCTGTGTCAAATTCATGATTGTCAACGTGTCATTCAGTTGATCGTCCGTTTTTCCCAACCAAACTCCCTTTCTCCCTGACCAGTTGTTTTACCTAGAGCATAGGTGTTATCTCGACCATCTGGGCAATCCCTGATTGACTTTATTGTTAAATTGCCAACCCGATCATCTTAATGAGACCGTCTCTACCTGGTTGATCAGGTAATCCCGATCAGGTGTTATGAAGCTGTCTTTGGTCAACTTGGGTTCGTTTGGTTTGTTTAGGTTGACTTTCGGTGATGTGACACCCCTGACTCTTGTCTTACTGACGTGTCATATTAATCGAATTATACCAACAACAAGATTTGTTAGATATGGCTCAAATTTCCAGTGGTTACCAAACATGATTCAATAATACAGAGACTTTCTAGAGACGTGAGATGCGTTTGGGAGTATGCGATCGAGTTTGAGGGAGGTTTGAAGACCTGAAGAACTGAAGAAACTGAAAACAGCCAAAACCATTGTGAATTATAACAGTGGTATCACAACAATCCCATTCCAGTAGAAACCGCTGTGAGTTGCACTGTGGGTGGCACAATGGTGAGATAACGGTCCACTTATGCTGTGAGTTACATTGTGGGTGGCACAACGGTGGGACAACAACCATGACAGCTTCTTAATGGCGTGGCGCATGGATCGCGGTTTTCTGAGCGGTCAATTTCAAAATGGTTTAGGAAGCGGGTGTCCAATTGCAAATTGAATCATAGTCAATCGTAAGCACCTGTTGAATCAGGAAATATTAATGGAAAGAGAAATAGTATGTTTATGGAAGTTCTTATGATTATAGGATTTCTCCTTACAAGAAGACTTGTTATAAATAAAAAATAATATTTATATGGAATAAGTAATTCTTGTATGTATAAGAGTAGGATTTTCTTTTGACTTAAACTCGTTGTAATACTTATAGGTAGACCATAATATCTAGTTCATTGGTGGGGAGCAAATTAACAATTTAAGAGAGATCTCAAGAGAGCATCGAGTGTAATTAGGTATGTGGTATTAGAAAAGAGAGAATCATGTGTGTGTGGATGTAATAGTTTTCTACATATTGGAACATTCTTTTGTCGTCCTAGCCGCCATGGTTTTTTTTTTCTCGATTTGGATTTCCACGTAAATTCTCGTATTGTGTGTGATTGGTTTTATTTTCTCCTTCCATCTTAATTTTTTGCTATTGTTTGTTCGTATTTTATTCGGCAACACTCTCTCATAGTGACGTTTGTTCATAAACAATTGGTATCAGAGCTCTGGTTGCTTGATAGTGGTCTTAACAATCTGTTATGGCAAAGATGATGAAATTCGAGGTCGAGAAGTTCAATGGAAAAATTAACTTTGACTAGTGGCAATTTCAAGTCAATGATCTGCTAATCCAATACGGTTTACACAAAGCTTTGAAGGGAAAGTCAACCCCTACGAACCCTGATGACTCTGGAAATTCTGAAAAAGAAATGGCTGGTACTAGTTCTGAAAAACTTATGATGATTGATGATGGTTGGGAGGATTTGGACATGAGGGCTACAAGTGCTTTACGATTGTGCCTGACCAAGAATGTTCTTGTAAATATTCATGGAACATATTCAGAAAAAGAACTTTGAGATAGGCTTGAAGAATTGTATCAAGAAAATATTGTCTGCAACCGGTTCTATCTGAAGGAGAAATTTCACATGCTGTAGATGATTGAAGGTACGAAGGTTTCCGATCATCTAAGAGTGCTCAATGGGATAGTTTCCAAATTAGAGTCGATTGGACTGAAGATCGATGAATATGACAAAGGATTAAGACTAATATGGTCTCTTCCACTGTCCTATGCGCACATGAATCCAATCTTGATGCATGAGAGTTCAACCATATGTTTCAGAGATATGGCGAACAAACTAATCTCTGAGGTGCGAAGGCTAAAGAGTAAAGGTAATTCTTCTGATAACTCTACTTTTTTGGTTGACCAGAAGAAGGATGGCTCTAAGAAGAAAGTCATTGCTGGGGATGTGGACAGTCTTGACATGTTAGGATGGGGGATCCAATGATCAACTCTCTTGAGTTCGACTACAGTGATGCCTTCTAAAGGGGTAAAAACATCCTCATGGTATGACCACTAGTTGCCATAAAAGAGGATGTGTTACTGATAGCGGGTCCATAATTATGCACGGGCATTGGTTAGGAGGTGATGCAAGGTGTGTGGTGGACAAGGATATCGATGGCTGAACGAACTCCCTAGGAACCTAACGTGAGGAGTTGCACTATAATTTTCAATAAGGTAAATTTCGACATGTGCCAGTGAAATCTTGGGATTGGTGTTCCTAAGTGGTTATACCTCGTGGTGGGTATGTTGATTCTCAGTGATGAGGGTTGTAGTTGTGGAAGATGGTTTGGAAATTCTCACCATAAAAGAGGATTGTTGGATATAGCTAGAATTTCTAATGGTTACCAAACAGGATTCACTAATGCGGAGACTTTCTAAAGACGTGGGACAAACCCCTGAAGAATTGAAGAAATGGAAAACAGCCAAAACCGTTGTGTCATCGCTGTGAATTATGACAGCGGTATCACAACGGTCCCATTCTAGTAGAAGCTGCTGTGAGTTACACTATGGGTGGCACAACAGTGAGACAACGGTCCACCAATGCCGTGAGTTACGCTATGGGTGGCATAACGGTGGGACAACGATCGTGACATCTTCTTGGTGACGTGGTGTGTGGATCACGGTTTTTTGAGCCGTCAATTTCAACATGGTTTAGGAAGCGGGTGGCCAACTGTAACTTGAATCGTAGTCAATCATAACCACGTGTTGAATCAGGAAATATTAATGAAAAGAGATATAATATGTTTCTAGAAGTTATGATTATAGAATTTCTCCTTACAAGAAGACTTGTCATAAATAGGAAATAATATTTATATGGAACAAGTAATTCTTGTTTGTATAGGAGTAGGATTTTCTTTTGACTTTAACTCCTTGTAATTCAAATAAATAGACCATAATAACTAGTTTATTAGTGTAGAGCCAATTATCAAATTAAGAGAGATCTCAATAGAGCGTTGAGTGTAATTGGTTTGGGGTATTAGAAAAGAGAGAATCCTGAGTATGTGGATGTAACAATTTTCTATATATTAGAATTTTCTTTGTCGTCCTGACCGCCGTGGTTTTTTTTTCTCGATTTGGGTTTCCACGTAAATTCGTGTTGTGTGTGATATGATTTATTTTCTCTTTCTATCTTAATTTTTTGCTATTGTTTGTCTATGTTCTATCCGGCAAGACTTCCACGTAGTAATGTTTGTTCGCAAACAAGGTTTAGGGATTTTTTTTCTTCTTGTTTTGGTAGTTTCAAAACTAAGAAAAAAAAAATAACAGGGATAAAAAACTGATGTATTGTACTAAAAAAATTTGTATATATCAAAACCTTAAATAGTTCGAATTTGTCTTGTTTAATTATTTTTTTTTGATAATCTACCATATTCCATGTAATTTTTTTTTGGAGTAATATTCAATGTAATTTGAAGTAAGGTTTAGGGTTTTTTCTGCTTCCGTTATTGATTGCTTCAAAATTAAGAAAAAAAAAATTAATAAGGGGGAAAAAAACTGATGTATTGTATTTAAAAATAAAAAACGGATGTATATAAAAACATTAAGTAGTCCGAATTTACATTGATTAATTTATTTATTTTGTTGTTTTACGGTATTCTAAGTATTTTTTTTGGAGCAGTATTCAATGTGATTTGATGTGAGGTTTTTGGTTTTTTCTTCTTCTGGTCTTGGTTGTTTTAAAACTAAGAAAAAATATACTATAATAGAGAAAAACAAATAATGTATTTTCCTTTAAAAAACTGAGGTAAATCAAAATCTTGAATAAACTGAATTTGTATTGTTTAAATTTTTTAATTTTCTTTATTTTATGTAATTTTTGTTGGTTGTTGTATTCATCGTGATTAGATGTGAGGTTTATGGTTTTTTCTTCTTTTGGTTTTGGTAATTTCAAAACTAAGAAAAATTTGCAACAATAGGGATAAAATTGATGTATAGTACTTAAACTAATTTATGTATATTAAAACATTTAATAGTCTAAATCTATATAGTTTAATTTTTTTATTTTTAGGTTTTATTTTATTCCATGTATATTTTTTAACAGTATTTAATGTGATTTGATATGAGGTTTATTTTTTTCTTCATATGTACTTAGTTGTTTCAAAACTAATAAAAAATATACATTAATAGAGAAAAAAACTAACGAATATCAAAACCTTAAATAGTTTGAATTTATATTGTTTAAATTTTTTATTTTGTTGATTTACAGTATTCCATGTATTTTTTTTTGGAACAGTATTCAATGTGATTAATGTGAGGTTTATGAATTTTTCATATTGGATTCTTGGTTGTTTCAAAACTAAGAAAAAATATACAATAATAGGAAAAAAACTGATGTATTTTACTGAAAAATAATAAACTAATGTATCTCAAAACCTTAAATAGTTCGAATTTAAATTGTTTAATTAATTTATTTTATTCGTTTAACGTATTCTAAGTAATCTTTTTTGTAGCATTATTTAATGTTATCTGATGTGAGGTTTATGGTTTTTTCTTCTTCTGGTCTTGATAGTTTTAAAACTATGAAAAATTATACAATGATAGGGAAAAAAAGCTGATGTATTTTACTTAAAAAAAACTAATGTATATCATAACCTTAATTTGTCTGATTTACATTGTTTAATTTATATATTTTGTTGTTTTAAGGTATTCCAAGTAATTTTTTTATAGGAGTATTCAATGTGATCTGATGTGAGGTTTATATATGGTTTTTTCTTCTTCTGGTTTTGAGAGTTTTAACACTATGAAAAAATATACAATGATAGAGAAAAAAAACTGATATATTGTACTTAAAAAAACTAATGTATATCATAATCTTAATTAGTCTGAATTTACATTGTTTAATTTATATATTTTGTTGTTTCACTGTATTCCTTATAATTTTTTTAGAGCAATATTCAATGTGATTTGATGTGAGGTTTATGTTTTCTTATTCTTCTTCTAATTTTGGTTGTTTCAAAATAAAAAATATACAATACAATTGATGTAATGTACTTAAAAAAAACTGATGTATATCAAAACCTTAAATAGACCGAAATTGCAATGTTTAATTTATCTAATTTTTTGTTTTATTGTATTCCATGAAATTAATTTTTGGAACAATATTCAATGTGATTTGATGTGAAGTTTAGGGTTTTTTTCTTTTTAGAGAAAAAAACTGATATATTGTACTTAAAAGTAAAAAACTGATGTATATAAAAACTCTAAATAGTTCAAATTTGCATTGTTTACATTATTTATTTTGTTGTTTTACTGAATTCCATGTAATTATTTTTTGGAGCGGTATTCAATGTGATTTGATGCGAGATTCAAGATTTTTTTTTTCGTCTGTTCTTTGTTGATTCAAAACTAAGAAAAAATATACAATAATGGAGAAAAAAACTAATGTACTGTTAAACAGTCCGAATTTGCATTATTTAATTGATTAATTTTATTGTTTTATCGTATTCCACATAAATTTTTTATAGCAGTATTCGATGTGATTTGATGTGAGGTTTCGGGTTTTTTCTTCATCTGATCTTGGTAGTTTCAAAACTAATAAAAAATATACTATAATAGGGAAAAACAACTGATGTATTGTCCTTAATTTTTTTTTTATGTATATCAAAACCTTAAGTAGACTAAATTTGCATTGTTTAATTTATTTATTTTGTTGTTTTACCATATTCTATGTAATTTTTCTTTGTTGTTGTATTCAATGTGATTAGATGTGAGGTTTATGGTTTTTTCTTCTTTTTGTCTTAATAATTTCAAAACTATGAAAAAATATGCAAGAATAGGGAAAAAAAACTTATGTATTGTACTTAAAAAAAATTATGAATATCAAAACCTTAATCAGTCTAGATTTGCATTGATTAAATTTATTTATTTTACTGTTCTAGTGTATTTTATGTAAATTTTTTTGAAGCAGTATTCAATATGATTTGATGTGAGGTTAAATGTTTTTTATTCTTATGTTCTTGGTTGTTTCAAAACTAAGAAAAAATATACAATAATAGGGAAAAAAAACTAACGTATACCAACACCTTAAATAGTTCGAATTTATATTGTATTTTTTTTTTGTTTAAATGTTTTTTATTCTTATGTTCTTGGTTGTTTAAAAACTAAGAAAAAATATACAATAATAGGGAAAAAAACTAACGTATACCAACACCTTAAATAGTCCGAATTTATATTGTTTATTTTTTTTTATTTTGTTGTTTTTCAGTATTCCATGTATTTTTTTTTAAACAGTATTCTATGTGATTGATGTGAGGTTTAGGGTTTGTTCATCTTCTGTTCTTGGTTATTAAAAAAAAATAAAAAACTAATGAATATCAAAACCTTAAATAATCCGAAATAGTATTGTTTAATTTATTAATTTTATTGTTTTACGATATTCCACATTTTTTTTTGAGTATATTCAATGTGATTTGATGTGAGGTTGATTGTTTTTTCTTCTTCTGGTCTTGGTAGTTTCAAAGCTAAGAAAAAATATGCAATGATAAGGAAAAAAACTGATGTATTGTACGTAAAAAAACCTAATGTATATCTTAACCTTAATTAGTCTGAATTTGTATTGTTTAATTTATATATTTTGTTGTGTTTACTATATTCATTGTAATTTTTTTAGAGCAGTATTCAATGTGATTTGATGCGATGTTTTTGTTTTCTTCTTCTTCTGTTCTTAGTTGTCGTTTGTTTTTTTATCTGAAGACTAAGCAGTTCTGAATTTTTCTAAAGACTAAACATTTCTGAATTTTTCTAAAGACTGAATAGGGACTGAAATTTGAACTTGCATGAATTTTTTTTTTCTTCTCACATCTGAATGTATTGTCAACATGTTTACTTTTTAAAAGTAAAATTGTCTGAAAATAAGTAAGTTTATAATTATACCCATATTAAACAATTATACATATAATATAGAATAAAAAAAATCTAAAAATAATAATTATATATGAACACTTATGATCATCATCTTCTTTTTCGATTACAAACAAACATCATTTTTATGACGAAAAGAAAAGTTTTTTTTTTTAAAAAATAAAAGGGGCAACAGGAAAACACACACAAAACACTCTTAAAAAAATAATATATAAATACATCACCCTAATATCATAATAAAGTATTGATATTAAATACTAATATGAGAAGTGATTAGGGTTCTATTTTTATTTTTAAAGCTATAAAAAATAAGCATTATAAAATAAGCAATATATTAAAATAAAGATTTTTATACTATATATAATTATGATGAAATTGGAAATATGTTATATATGGGATAATATCGAAAGAAAAGATTTTGGATTGCATTTAATGCAATTAAGTGATTTGCAATTAAGTGAAAAGTAAGGATTTTTTACTTTTTATTTTAAGTTGTTTTTTTGGTATTTTTAAGTTGTTTGACAACTTAGAAAAATAAACAAACAATTTAATAATTATGATTCAGACCCATTAAGTTTTAAGTGGAAAAAGCAAGCGACATCTAAGAAAAAATATAAAATAATAGGGAAAAAAAACTGATGTAATGTACTTTTAAAAAAATTGATGTATATCACAATGTTAAATACTCCGAATTTACATTGTTTGATTTATATATTTTGTTGTTTTATTATATTCCATTTTATTATTTTTTGGAGCATTATTCAACGTGATTTGATGTGAGGTTTAGATTTTTTTATTTTTCTGTTCTTACTTGTTTCAAAACTAAAAAAAAAAATACAATAATAGAGAAAAAAATGGATGTATATCAATCCCCTAAATAGTCCGAATTTTCATTGTTTAATTTATTTTATTGTTTTTATGGATTCCATGTAATTACTTTTTGGAACAGTATTCAATCTGATTTGATGTGAGGTTTAGGGGTTTTTCTTGGTCTATTCTAGGTTGATTTAAAACTAAGGAAAAATATACAATAATTTGGAAAAAAAAAAACTGATGTATTGTACTTAAAAATAAAAAACTACTGTATATCAAAACCTTAAATAGTCCGAATTTACAATATTTAATTTAATTATTTTGTTGTTTTACTGTTTTCTGTGTAATTTCTTTATGGAGCAGTATTCAATGTGATTTGATGTGAGGTATAGTGTTTCTTCTTCTTCTGTTATTGGTTGTTTCAAAACTAAGGAATAAATATACAATAATAGCAAAAAAAAACTAATGTATTGTACTTAAAAATAAAAAACTGATGTATGTTAAAACCTTAAAAAATCCGTATTGGTATTGTTTAATTTATTTATTTTGTTGTTTTATGGTATTCCAAGTAATTTTTTTGAAGTAATATTCAATGTGATTTGATGTGAGGTTTAGGGTTTCTTCATCTTCTGGTCTTGGCAATTTCAAAACTAGGAAAAAATATACAATAATAAGGAATAAAACTGATGTACTGTACTCAAAAAAATTAATGTATATCAAAACCTTAATTAGTCTGAATTTGTATCGTTTAATTAATTAATTTTATTATTTTACTGTATTCCATGTAATTTATTTTGTGGAGCAGTATTTAATGTGATTTGATACGAGGTTAAATGTTTTTCTTTTTCCAGTCTTGGCAGTTTCAAAACTAAGAAAAATTATACTAAAATATAGATAAAAAACTGATGTATTGTACTTTAAAACAAAAACAACTGATGCATATCAAAACCTTAAATAGCCAGCATTTGCATTGTTTAATTAATTTATTTTGTTTTTTTTATTGTATTCGTGTAATTTTTTTTCTGGAGTAGTATTCATTTTGATTTGATGTGAGGTTTAGGGTTTTGTCTTCTTCTATTCTTGGTTGTTTCAAAACTAGGAAAAAATATACAATAACACGGGACAAAATACTGATGTATTGTCAGTAAAAAAAATTGATGTATATCAAAACCTTAAATAGTCTGAATTTGTATTTTATTTATTTTATTGTTTTATTGTATTCTATTTAATTTTTATTTGTTGCAGTATTAAATGTGATTTGATACGAGATTAGAGTTTTTCCTTCTTCTAGTCTTGGTAATTGCAAAACTAAGAAAAAATAAAGTATACTAGGGAAAAAAACTGAGGTATTATACTTAAAAAAAATTATGTATATCAAAACCTTAAATAGTTTGAATTTGTATCGTTTAATTTATTTATTTTGTTGTTTTATTGTATTCTTTGTAATTTTTGTTTGTTGATGTAGTCAATGTGATTAGATGCGAGGTTTATGGTTTTTTTTTTTCTCTGGTATTGGTAATTTCAGAACTAAGAAAAAATATGTCATAATAGAGAAAAAAACTGATGTATTGTACTTAAAGAAATTTATGTTTATCCAAACCTTAAATAGTCTGAATTTACAATATTTAATTAATTAATTTATTTTTTTACTGTATTTCATGTAATTTTTTTGGAACAATATTCAATGTTATTTGATGTGAGGTTTGAAAGGAACCAAACCTTATGAAGCACATGAACAGTTGGCACTCTCTCAGCAAGTCAAACTAATGCAACGGTTAACAATCTTAACTTGGAAATAACTGATTATGTGACAGCTAATGTTGAGGAATGTGCAGCCATATCAATGGGAATTACTATTCCTATTTCTAATCCTGAATTTCCTCATTACTGTTAGAGACATATTTCCCTTTGTAATTATTTTTGGTATTGGGGGAGTGCTTAGAGATTTTAGCGGAAAGGTTTTATGCTTGTTTTCGTTAGGTGTGGGTGTTGTTGACTCAACAACGGCTGAAGTCCTTGCCATTCACAAAGCTTGTCAATTAATTCTTCTAACTCTTGATTAGTTGGCCGAGCCATTACCATAATTAGTGATTCGTAATCTGTTGTTTCTTGGGTCAATGGTAATGATTTTGGCAATTTCAATTTGGTTAATCTGATTTACGATATCATAAGTATTTTAAGGCACTTGGTTCGTTTGTCTACTTGTTACAAGTCAAGGGGATCGAATTCGTTTACGGATAGTCTTGCAAGGGGTGGTTCTTATAATGATGGAGATAAGCTTGTTTGGAGTGAGTTTTGATTTGGTTGGTAGTTCCATGTTTTGAGCTGGGTGTTCCTTTATCAATTTTGTTTGTTTTTTTTTTACTGTTTTTGTTTCTGATCATTTTGGCTCTATGAGTTTGGCTGGCCTGTTTGTGTGCATTAACAAGACTCAATTGATGTGGAGCTTCCTAGAGACGTGGGATAACGTTTGGAAGTTGAAAATGGTGTTTGAGGTAGGTTTGAAGACAAATAAGAACTGAAGAAATGAAGTCTGGTAGGCATCGCGGCCTAGACCACGGTGCGGACACATGCACAGACCGCATCACAGGGAGCGATTGAACTCATGTGGATTTACACGGTGTGGACCGCGGCGGAGGCAATGCACCAACCGCTGTACTCAGAGCGGTGGTCGACAGTTTTGGTCCATGGTGTTGGGCGCGGGTGGCCAACCGTTACCCAAACCGCGACAATAACGGATCTTGCCCAAATTAGGAATGTTGCACGAAAATAGGAAAGATGTTTTATTTCTTGAAGTTCTTGTGCTAATCAGAAAAGGAAAGAGTTTGTCTTCATGAAGAATAGGAAAGTCCTGTACTTGAAGGAAAAAGATTTCTCCTTAACAAGAAGACTTGTCATAAATAGGAAATAGTATTTATGTGGAACAAGTAATTCTTGTACATTTAGGAGTAGGATTTCCTCTTTTGTTAAACTCCCTGTAACTAGTATAAATAGACCTTGTATCTAGGTTATTTTGTGTTTGGAGCAAAAAGAACACCATGTAACATCAGAGAGTGGAGAGATCGGGGTGAGAGACTCGTGAGAATATCCGTGGAGGGATCTAAGGGAATATCAGTGGATCAAGTTAGAGATCCGTGGGTGATATTCAGGGAGACTTAGGGGATATTGTGGGGTTCTTGATGAGGATCTTGTGAGTGTGGTTTGGGGTTTGGGGTTTGGGTGTGAGAAAGAATCCTGAAATATATGGTTGTAACAATTTGTCATATAGTGGAATTTTCTCTGTCGTCCTGACGGCCCGTGGTTTTTTACCCGATTTGGGTTTTGCACATATATTTTGTGTTGTGATTGGTTTATTTTCTCTCATTTATTTTTATGCTATTGACGTTATTAATTGCTATGAGTTATGGGCATATATTAGGCACGACGATTCCGCATTCATCAGTTCCGAAAATCTCCAACATGGTTGGAGTATTTTTTTCTTTTCAATAAAACAAGCCGTTTCAAAAAAATTAATAAATTTCCTTAACTTCCAATGATCTCTCATGTATATTATTCGATTTATATGGTTTGTATCACTCGTACAAATCAAGGAATGTGAATTGTATTTTGTTCAAAATATTCTTATGGTATTAGAGCTTTATAATAGATTAGACACTCCAATTCCCATGGCATCTTTCGCTCTTATCAACAAAACCACCCCAGAAGCCTAGTTACTCTCCAAACGTTTCACCAATGCTCTAGTCTTATTTCACTAAAATTAGACAACTCCAATTACCTTCTTTGGCGATCACAGATGGAGCCATTGATTCAAAGCATCAACACGACACATCACTTGATCGAGGGCAGCGAACCAGTGAAAGAGATAACGAAGGAAGATGGAAAAACCGAACCAAATCCAGATTACCTCTTCTGGACATGGAATGACGGGTTACTAACAACTTGGCTGCCGAGGAACATTGAAACAGAGGTACTTATTTCCCAAGAAAACATGACTTCAGCCCACAAGACATGGAAATCTATCGAAGAACAAATTCTTTCTACTACTATAGAAAAAGAAATGACATTGAATGATACATTGATGTCTCTAAAGAAGGACAATCTCTCACTAGATGAATATCTTAAGAAATTTAAAAGTCTATGTGATAGTCTTGCAACAATCAAAAAGCCTGTAGATGAAATTAGAAAGGTGTTTCAGTTAGCTAGAGGTATCGGATCCAAATACCAGGACTTTTGAATTGCTATGTTAACCAAACCACTATACCCAACTTATCCTCAATTTGTGCTATCTCTGTGATACGATTGTTGTTGCATGGAAAATGGTTCAATGCATGGGATGTTGCATGTCATGTGCGTGGAGGACCACCAGAAGGACCAAGTTTGTTTACTGTTATAATATCTTCTTTGATTATTGTTGTTATTTGAATTATTCAATAAGGAAGTTGTGGAAGTAGTGGGCACTGGTCGCACTCCACGTCTCCACTATTCCATATATTTTTGGATTATTAATTGTTTCTGTTGTAGTAAGGCCCATATAAAGGTCTAATTGAATTCAATAAAGGGATGAGATTAAAATCCCAATTATCTTCTCTTCTCATAAATTCTCTTCTCTTCTTATCTCCATTCTTCATTTCTACCCTGCCATAAATTAATCTGTATCAAGGTGGTATCAGAGCAGGTTTCATGGAGACTCGTGCAAAATCTAATACCGAATTCTGCAGTGAAATTCATGAGATACTTGCAAGACACAAAACCAAGTTTGAAGAATTCATTGCCAACAACGAAACTCGATTCGAACAAATTCTCAATGAACTGCAGGCCCTACGCCTTCAACAAAGCCAAAACCAACCTCAACCTCATCCTTATCCTCCTCATCAGCATGGCCAAACCGTCACCGGACAAATTCAACCCAACTCTGAAAGGGAGATCAATCCATTTGAAACAGAGTAAGCATCACACAATGGACACACAACCCACCACCATTCCAACAATGACCAGCATTACACCACCTTGAAACTGAACTTTCCAACTTTTAGGGGTACCGATCCAATGGGGTGGATCTTTAAGGCCGAACAATACTTTGAATTCAAAGGAATTGCTCATCAACAACAGATGCAATTGGCATCATTTCACCTGGAGAATGTCGTGCTGAAATGGTACCGTTGGTACACCAAATTCCGGGGAGCATTGAGCTGAGATGAATTCACAAAATCCGTTCTCCATCAATTCGGACCAACGGACTGCGATGATACTTCAGAGGCCCTGTCGCATCTCAAAAAAACTACGACAGTCACTGCCTACCAAGAATCCTTTGAAAAGTTATCGCATAAAGTGGATTAGTTACCAGAAACTTTTTTAGTTGGAAGTTTTACCGCCAGATTGAAGGACGAAATCCAATTGGATTTTCATGTCAAGCAACCAAAAAACCTGTCTGAGGCGATCAATGTATCTCACTTAATTGAGGAGAGAAATATGCTCAAACGAAAACAAGGTACACAATTTCGACCTGTAGCAAATTCTTACCAGTCGAGACCTCAACCGAACCCCACTGTTGGTGTTCTTGGACCACCTCCACCAATTCGTTAAACACAAACTTCCGGGAATGTCCAAGGTTCAGCCCGATGTATCACAAGTCAGGAGGCGAAGGAAAGTGTTAGGTTTTAGTTTGTGTTGACATTAATTCCATACCAAAATGATGTTTACTTGTAATGATTTAATTGTTTAGATTCATGATGATTCAAGCTTCAAAGAAGAATGAACAACAAGTCAAAGCAAGTTCAAAGTCTTCAAAGAGAAAGGATGCAATATGGTTCTACAAAGGTATACTAAGACCTTATTTTTCTCTTACAAGGCATAGACACATACACACAATTCATACATTTGTGTCCCTGTATCGTTATACACCGTTATAGGCACACACATACAATTCATTCATATGTGTCCATGCAGTGTTGTGTACCATGTATAATATATTCACACACTTGAATATGAATGCTCATGCATTGGTATGGAAATAACATGTTTTGGAAAATGCATGATTGAAGACTATCTCTATGTAGTTTGCATTCTAGTGTGAATTGTGTTTGTTTGTGTATATGTTTGTATAACATGGATATTGACCTTGATTTTAGTCTTAATTCATTCTTGATTGAGTTCTGGTCATTTCAGTTAATCATACTATTGATTTCAAGTTCTAAGTCAAAAGATACTACATTTTCAACTCATGTTGCATACATTGTCTTCGTCTTCGTATATCTAGTCAAATTATTATTTTCTGGGTTGAGTACCTTATATGTCCATGTCTGTGTGAGAGTTATGGTTCGTAATCAATAAACGGATTTGAATTCCGAGTTCCGAGGCAGGAGAACGGTCGAAGAACGAGAAGGAAGGTCGAAGGAGAAAGAAGACAGCAAAACACTTCTTTCACTAGATGGCGCGTGGCCATCTCGGGGCAGAAGGCTTGCTGCCCTAAGATGCCCCATCTCGGGGCAGCAAGCATGATTGGCTGCTTCTTGCCCCTCTTGGTCATTTCACATGCCCAATTTTACCTCTTCTTTACATTCCTCTTCCCTCTCACATTTCAGAAAATTTTCTCTCTACATTTTTCTCACCTTCCAAACACCATAAATTCTTCATTTGAACTCTGATTTGAGTGATTCAAAGTTGAGAGTGTTTGTCTATTCATCTTCCATCTTTTCTCTGAAGGTTTAAGTGAGTTTTATTGCTGTATTTGGAGTCTAAACACATAAAAATGGGACTGCATCTAAATCAACTAAGGTATTGATTTTCTCTCAAAGTTTTCTTTTAAAACTTGGTCAATTGCCTTAGGTTTTCTTCTTCAACTTATATATGTGTATTGTGAGTGTTTTGATTTGAGTTTTGAACTCTTTTAAAGATAGGTTGAGTTTTAATTGAAATCTTACATGTTGAGTTATGTTTTGATTTTGCCTATGTTTTCACATGTTTGGGATTGTATTGTGCTAGCTTTGATTCTAGGACTATTTGATGATCTTTGATTGATTGATTTTGTGAAAAATAGTTCCTTACATGTATTAGGCTTTCTTGGCCGAATTCTCACATTAATACATGTGCTTATGTTCTTTTGAGCTATTCATGTGTTTTGTTGAATCTATGAATAGGAATATGCTCTAGAACTTTAGCTTTAATCTAAATGACTTTGTCATATGATTTTAGCATGTTTGTGGTTTATGTGATTTTAAACTTGATTATTTGATTAATTGAACATATCTTGTGATTCAAGTTTAGATCTATGCATGTATCTAGGTTGTGATTAATGTTGAACATATCTTACATGATCTAGATGATTTAAACATGCATGATTGACTGGACTACATTTGTTTTGTGCATTTATGCTCATGTCTAGTATTTTCCATAGGATGTGTTGATCATAGCATTCTATGTTGCGTGCTTGTTTGCGTTTTGCATTCATGATCACCTATATGCCTTGTGAGAAGGAAATCTTGACAATAGGTGTGAGACCTATGTTGTTGAGCAAGTAAGTCTTGGAAAGAGGTGTGAGACCTTGGATTGTCAAGCAAGGAAGTCTTGGCTAGAGTCGGGAGGACTCAGATAGTCGAGCAAGAAGTCTTGCCTAGGGTCATGAGGATCAGAAAGGGTGAGCGATGAAGTCTTGACTAGAGTCGGGAGGACTTAGATAGTTGAGCAAGAAGTCTTGCCTTGGGTCATAAGGATCCGGTAAGGTGAGAGAGGAAGTCTTGTCTAGAGGTGTGAGTCCTCAGATTGTTGAGCATGAGGGCGACATCTTCATGAGTAGGATAGGAGGGTAGTTTCTAGGTGAAGGGGTCACTTGAGAGAATGTACTTGTCTTATCTACTAGTGGATTTTATTTACCGGTGGTTGCTAAACAGTGGATGTTTCCTCTTCGGAGGTTTACCACATTATATCTTGTGTCAACTTCTCTCTATCCCTATCTCTCTAGTATTTGTATTTGTATTTGTTATTTGAATACTATGGATAGAATTCTTTATGTAAGTTGACTTCCTTTCTATAATATAGATTGTGTATGTGTTACCATTACTTGTTTGTATCACACTTTACTTGTTTTATATTTTGATTAAGTGTCTTTAATTAATATATATATTGTGATACAAGCAATCTAGAGGGACAAACTTTTGTTTGTTTCTAAGGGAGTCGAAAAAGGTGTCTAACATATTCACCCCCCCTTCTAGGTTAGTCTTGAGCATTTAACCGTGTTTGTATTTTCAATTGGTACCAGAGCAGGACACTAGATTGCACTTAGTGAGAGTCTGGGGTGATACATTCACGGTTTTTGCAAGGCGTTTGAAGTCATGGGTTTACAAGATGATGTAATTGCAGAAGGAGCCTCAAATACTAGGCCACCATTACTTCGAGACACTAACTATGTGTATTGGAAGTTGAGGATGAAAGCCTACATCCGCTCTATTGATGAAAGAGCTTGGATGGTAGTGGAAGAAGGTTATAGTCCTTCTACCAAGGTTCAAGAGGATGGAACCATGATACTCAAGCCAATGAGTGAATGGATAACATATGAGTTTGAGGTTGCTAAATGGCACTATTGTGCTATGAATGCCATCTTTGGAGGAGTTGATGGGCATCAATTCTCCTACATTCAAAATCTTGAATCCGTAAAGGAAGCTTGGGATACTCTCCAAGTTACTAATGAAGGAACCTTAGCGGTGAAGAAATCGAGGTTTCAAATGTTGGCATCACAATTTGAAGGTTTAAGTATGGGTGAAGAAGAAAAGTTCGAAGACTTCCATTTTCGGTTTCTTAACATTGCTAACCAATCTCAAGCACTTGGAGTACCTATCTCAAAAGAGCGTTTAAATTGGAAAATCCTTAGGTCTCTTCTTAAGAGATTCAAATCAAAGGTGACAGCCATTGAGGAAAGCAAGGATATGGATAGTATGAACAACGTTGAGTTGCTTGGGTCTCTCCAAACTTATGAGATGTGCTTGAAGCCAAAGATTAAGAGTAAGGGAATACCTCTCAATGCTATTGAGGAGGAGAGTGATGATGAAAATGAAGAGATGGCTCTTTTGGTTAGACGGTTCAAGAAGTTTCTAAAGAAGAATGCCAAGCCTAGAGGCAAGTCTTCTAAGGAAAATGGAGTTAAGAGAACATCATTTCTAAGGAATGAGAAGAATAGTCAAGCCATGAACAAGAAAGATGTTCAATGCTACAATTATCATGGTTTCGGCCACTTTGCTAGTGAGTGCACCAAGAAGCCATCTAAGAAAGACAAGAAAGGCAAAGTGTTGGCGGCTACTTGAAGTGATGATAACTCTAGTGACAATGAGAGCTCTAGTAGTGAGTCTTCAAGTGATGAAGAGTTGGTGAGCAACTTCGTAGCTCTAACGGCTTCTCATTCTCTACTAGATGTTGATGGTACAATATCTTTGCACAAGAACTTTGATGCAAATCTTCATGGAAGCTCTAGTTCCATTCCTACTAATCTTGAGTTGTTGGAAAAGATAGAAAAGCTTGAAGAAGCTAGAGATAATGCTCAAAGAGAAGTAGTTGAGAATGATGATATCACTCGTAGACTTCTTGGTGAAAAAGGTGATATTATGAAGAAGTTTAGAGAATTTGAAAAGATAAACCTTGAGAAGGATAATGTGATATCTTCTTTGAAGAAGATAGAACAAGAATTGATGGAAGAGATAGACACGGCTAAGGAGGCCATCAAAGACTTAGTGAACGATTTGGTAAGTGTGTCTAGTGTTAGGAATCTCGTTAACTCTCATAGTGGTGAATACGAATTGGTAGTTGAAGAGAAGCTCTTGGAAGCACCACTTCCTACTCATTTTGATGAAGTCATGATTGATAAGAAACCACACAAGAAGAGAAGATCAAAAGCCAAGAAAAAGTTGGTGAACAAGGTATCTTTGCAAACTTCTAGTGAAGCTAGTTCAACTCCAAAAGGTACAATCTAATCTTTTATTCCAATTTGCCATTATTGCAACACAATAGGTCACATTAAGCCTATATGTTATTAATATATAGAAAAATGCAAATTAGGAAATGAATCTAGAGATAAGGAGATTAAACTTCAACTTGAACATGCTAAGGTCTTGAAGGTTGAGAAACATGATAATATTGCTAAGCATGAGAAGAAGTTGTGGAGTAGAAAGAATACTAATCTTGTTCAACTTGACAAAGCTTGTATTGATAGTGTTAAGGAAGAGTGTGTTAATGATATTTTTGTTAATCAAGTCATTGAAGGACTTTACTCTATATTTAACATTGTTGTCAAGGATGATATTGGAAATGTTTGTGTAGGTACGCCCAAGAACAAGTGATTCAAGAGTGAGTGCTCTTGTCACTAATATAAGAAGCACATGTGAGATAGCTTTGAGGCTATATATCAATTGTGTTGAGAATTCTTGCTTGCTAGCTTTGAATACTCCATGTATTGATATGAACTTGGTTATCTCACATCATGTTTGTTATGATGGTCAAAATTTATTGATTAACTTTAGAGAAGTTCTTTTAATATATGTGCTGATTGAGTTGAGATATTATGCTTTTTATACTCTTGTTGTGAAACATCGTCAACTTGGTGTCATGAGGACATTCAAGGCAAGAGTGCTCATAAAAGGACGGAAGTATGATATTTGGTGAATATAATGTGCAAAAAGGTATCTCTATACTTTAATGCATGTTCTCTTAGATATTCATCTTTTGACTCAATTTTTGATATACATCTCATAGCATATCATATTAGAGAATTTTGTATAGCATACATATGGTTCTCATTGACATTTGCTATTTTAGGATCTAATAGTGATATTGTTCACATTGATCTTAACTTTGATGATTGTTTGTGTATAGTATATTGAGTGGCATTACTTTTGAAAATATGAGCTTCATATTCTTTGAAAACTACTCATTAGAGAAGTAATGATCTTGAATAAGTCTTTACTTATTGCTCTTAAATCATGTGCTTATGAGCCATAAAATCTTGGTTTTCTAAAATTGCACCTTGCTTCTCTTATATGTTTTGCTAGTATGTTGAGTTTACTAATATGTAAACATTGGATACACCTTGAAGTTTTTATGCTTAAGTACATTTAAAATGACCTATGGTTAGTATCCATTTTGCTTCGGCAACTACATAGAACTCAACGAGCACCTTCATGAAAAGAGCTACACACATTGGTTGTGAAAGCTACCCAATGTTGGAAAGAGCTACACCATTGTGATGAGTGAAAGCCGTCATGAAGTGAACTTTGTTTATGTTTAAAAAAAATGGAGAAAAATCAAAGAAGTGTTGAAATGAAATCATAAAAAAAAATCTTTGATTCAAAGCCTAAAAAGAAAAGGAGGAAGGCTTAAAAAGAAGTATAGTTGAAAATCAAATGAGCTCGGGTTGAAAAACAGAAATGGGATGACGAGCCACATGCACACACACACTCATATGTTGAAATCTATTCTCTTTAAAGCAAAAATTCTGGATGATAATCGGTTTGGCTTTTTATGGAAAAAGCTTAAGATGAATAGTTATTGAAAATTGTTTGCATGTTGATTATCAAACTACTTCTTGATATATATTTGAAGCATATCTCTCTCACACACACTTTGTTTATGAGTGTGATGATATTTTAGCAATTGTTGAAGAATTATGAGAGAACTTGAAATTTTTTTGTGTATCTCTCTTAACATATGAAGCTTATTTTGTTGATATTTCTTCAAATTGCTTGAATGTGTGATTGTGTGAACATCTTTGTAAACTTTATGCTATTATGGATTTCAGTTAAACATTTATCAAAGGGGAGCATTGTATGCTAGACATTGTTCTCTTTTATGATATGTTCACATGCTTCATTTTGTTACATGTTGGCATATTTTGACTTAATGATACTTGTAAGATATAACTCACTATCTTTGTCTTGCATGGTGATTCATTCTTAAGTCATATGTCTTTGTTTTTATATATTTGTGACTAATATGCTTGTTTTGTCTTTCACTCAGTTTTGTTGTATGTATATAGCATCTTATAACACAAGAACAAATGGAAAGAACTAAGGTTATCTGAAGTGGAAATCAATTGAATCCTGTTGTGAAAGCTAAGTCTACCTCAAAAGGATCCAAAGCTTCAAGGTCAAAAGATTTAGGGATCTTTGGAACTAAGAAGATATTTTAAGAGAGAGGCATTGACTTAGGTAAGTGTAAAGATTCTTATGTTCTTTAATGCATTAAGGATAAAAATTTGGAATCTTAGGTGAGTAAGTTAGGAATAGTGAATGATACTCTTGTTAGAGAGTTTTATCTTGAAAATAGAGAAAGTGCCACCTTATTGGATGCTTTGATGGAGATTAGGGGTGTTGTGTTTAGAGTTAACCCGGAAAACATTAACAAGTTTCTTGGGCTATCTAATGATATAGATTCGAATTTTCTAGATGTAGATGTCATTGAGAATCTTAATATCATGGATAGAAATCTTTGTAACAATGCTTCTTTTGAGTGGAAAGGTAGAGCCTATATTAGTTAACATGAGTTAACTAAGGCTAGTGCATTTTGGCATCTATTCATTTGCACTAACATTATTGGATCTTCGAATTCAACCGAGTTGAATAAAGACAAGATCAAAATAGTGTATGTCTTGGTGACTAATCAACCTATAAACCTTGGGGATCTACTCTTGCTTTATATTGATAATACGGCTTTCTCTACTAGAGGAGATAAAAAGCTTGCATTACCAGGGTTTATAACTTCTTTGTGTTTAGCTCGTGGTGTTAAGAGTAGAGAATATGATGTGTTGGTACAACCTTTAGAAAAGTATAGTGATAAACGTGTGTCATACATGTCATATAAGGATAAGGGTAAGACATGTGATACTTTTGGACTATTTAGTAGTTCTCAAGTTGATTGTCAAGTGACTAGCACAAACATTCTTCCGGATTGGGCTTTACAATTAAAGAAGAAGGTTATGAACTTAGTGCTATAGTTTTTAAACAAGATGCTAGAATAAAAGAGTTAGAGGAGTGTATTGCTTCAAGTTCAAGACCACCTCTCAAGCATTATGTTAGATCAACTACACGCACATCTTTCTTTGGTGGACCAAGTAGCTAGTATTTGAGTCTTGTGGTATATTTCTTACCTTTTGGCATCATTTCATGTTAAAAAGGGGGAGAAAGAGATGCTGGTTACTTAGTTTCTTTGTATGTTGTTTTTGTGAACTTTTGAACTTTCAATGACATGTAATAATTAGTTTTAAGATTTTGTTAAGAATTCTTGTATTTTGACATGTATTGAGGGGGAGATACATGTATTTGTGGACTTAATTGTATATTCTTATCCATATTATATGTTGCCATTTATTGTTTTTTTCTTGTATATGCATTGTGCTTTGAGATGATTTGTAGGTTGCTTCAAGAGAATATCAAGATGAAGTTCAAGAGTTGGTGAAGATTAGTTATAGGAATCTTACTCATTGTAATGTGAGGGAGTGATTTTGTGACCTATCTTCATTTTTATATTTGTAGTAAATGTATAGGTGTTTTAACATGGAATTTGCCAAAGGGGGAGATTGTTAGGTATTAGTTTGTGTTGGCATTAATTCCATATCAAAATGATGTTTTCTTGTAATGATTTATTTGTTTAGATTCATGATGATTCAAGCTTCAAAGAAGAATGAACAACAAGTAAAAGCAAGTTCAAAGTCTTCAAACAAAAAGGATGCAATATGGTTCTACAAAGGTATACTAAGACCTTATCTTTCTCTTACAAGGCATAGGCACACACACACAATTCATACATTTGTGTCCCTGCATCGTTGTGCACCGCTATAGGCACACACATACAATTCATTCATATGTGTCTCTGCATTGTTGTGCACCATGTATAACACAATCACACACTTGAAGATGAATGCTTATGCATTGGTATGGAAATAACATGTTTTGGAAAATGCATGATTGAAGACTATCTCTATGTAGTTTGCATTCTAGTGTGAATTGTGTTTGTTTGTGTATATGTTTGTATAACATGGATATTGAACTTGATTTTAGTCTTAAATCATTCTTGATTGAATTCCGGTCATTTCGGTTACTCATACTATTGATTTCAAGTTCTAAGTCAAAAGATACTACACTTTCAACTCATGTTGCATACATTGTCTTCGTCTTCGTATATCGAGTCGAATTATTATTTTTTGGGTTGAGTATCTTATATGTCCATGTCCGTGTGAGAGTTACGGTTCGTAATCCGCAAACAGATTCGAATTCCAGTTTCGAGCCAGGAGAACCATCGAAGAACGCGAATGAAGGTCGAAGGAGAAAGAAGACAACAAAGCACTTCTTTCCCGAGATGGCGCGTGGCCATCTCGGGGCAGAAGGCTTGCTGCCCCGAGATGCCCACGCCCCATCTTGGGCAGAAAGCATGCTTGGCTGCTTCTTTCCCCTCTTGGTCATTTCACATGCCCAATTTTCCTTCTTCTTTATATTCCTCTTCCCTCTCACATTTCATTCTAAGAAGAAATTTAAACTTGTGTGCAAAAAATTTTCTCTACATTTTTCTCACCTTCCAAACACCATAACTTCTTCATTTGAACTCCGATTTAAGTGATTCAAAGTTGAGAGTGTTTTTCTATTCATCTCCCATATTTTCTCTAAAGGTTTGAGTGAGTTTTATTGTTGTTTTTGGAGTCTAAACACACAAAAACAGGATTGCACCTAAATCAACTATGGTATTGATTTTCTCTCAAAGTTTTCTTTTAAAACTTGGTCAATTGCCTTAGGTTTTCTTCTTCAACCGTGGTATGATTTGGATAATCACCAAGCAAATCAACTCCATATTTAGAGGGATTTGGATATACTAGCAAAATTGGTAGGATAAATATAACTCCAATATTTTATACTTACTCACATATTCATATATTTTTCAAAGGAATATCAATGAACGTATCATTTTCATACTACTTTGAAACTCCTTGAATGTATGATTTTCTCAAATCTTGTTTCATATTTTGTTTTTTAATTTTTGATTAAAGTTAGTCTTTTTCAAGCCCTTTTTGTTTTTGACACAAAACTTACAAAATTTAGACCTCTAACAATTTCTTAATTTGAGTTTTATGGAGATGTTTTAATGTATGAATTTTAAAGTGAATGAAATAGATATATTTACATGAATTTTATAATAAATTGCTCGGATTTTTTGGAGTCCATTAAAGAGTTCAAGATTGAGTGTTTGTAGGTTGAGATTTTGATTTGTTTAATACTGGTGAAACAACTTACTGTTTTGGTTGTTGTAGATATATTTTTAGGTAGCAATTGATGGTGAATTTTGGTATGAGAATAGTAGACACATATATCAACTTATTTTATAATTTTCGGAATTTTTGGTGGTGTTTAGTTTAGGGATATTTCATTTCTAAAACAGTTGTGGGTGCAAAATTTTTCTGAATTATTAAATTGACCTTATTGTAATGGAGTAATTTTAAATTGAGTTTTGGGAATAATTTAGGTCTAAATTTTGGTAATATGACTGTACAAATATTATTGAATCTTGATATAAAGTTTCATGAATTCTGGTGTTGTATAAGTAATTTAATTCTTTGGGTATATTTGATGTTTAAGCCATAATATTTATGCTGACAGTCATGAGCTCTTTTTGTTGTAGGAATTTTAATTTACAAACGGAGATAGGTAAAAATTTTGTCTTTAGTATAGGGATAGAGTACTTATTTCTTAGTCTATAAATCAAATTTTATAATTTTCCATGTTCGGTAGGATTGTTAAACATTGATACAAGCTCTGATTAGAGGATCAAAATTTATGTTGTCAGGATTGACCCCTATGTGTTTAGAAAATTATAAAACTTTATTGGGGTCTTATAAAGTTCTGAAATTTTTAGGGGAGTTAGTAATCTAATGTTTGGATTATTTACTAAGTTTTGAAATTTTTCAAGGCCTTTAAGATTTTCGAATCACTAACGTTTGAGCACTAAAATCTGTTTTATGAAATCTCTTCAAGAAAATGAACAAAAAATATATATTTATAAAGTTTAGTTAGATCGCTTTCATTTGGCTGGTTTAATTGAGGGATTATAATCTATATGTTTAGGTTTCTCTCGTGATTTCCCAATATCGTTAGTGAAACCTTAATTTTGCTTATCAGGGGTAAGTAGATTTTTCTTTTTTGCATAGTATAAAACCAAATTTATTTATCATATTGTTATGATCTAAAATATTTTGTTATATATGTTTATATATGTTAATAAACTCATTTTCTTACTTATGTAGTCTTTACTTACATATTCGTTACCTAATTCTTTTTGAATAAGTTTTACTCTTATTAGAACTTATTGTTTAAATGCTTAAATGTTTGGTTCTTTTACTCTTTAGCTATGCAAATGTATTATGATATACATATTTTGAAAGTAATGTTTTGGCTCAATGTCAGTAGTAAATGAAATGTGAAATGAAATGAAATGAAATGTTGATCACTAGTGATAATGTAAATGCAACGCGCGCGACAAATGAAATGTTATGATTTTGGTCCTGTACCAATTTCTGAAATGTAATGATTTTGGTCTTGTACCAATATTTGAAATGTAAATAGCCGGGTCACCGGTTGCAAGTATACTTGTATTTGAAAATACTACTTTTGCAAGTTTACCTATATATTGAAAATGTTACTTTTGTAATTTTAATTGTATCTGAATATTTGAAAAGTTATGTACGTAGTAAATGTTATTATAAATTTCATAAATGTTTTTGATTACGTATTATGCAACACTTACTGAGTTGACAGCTCACCCTTTGTCATTTAATATTTTGCAGACTAAGTATCTTAGAAGCTGACCGCTAGAGCAATAGACTTTCAGGAGGGTGAAGTTATTGAGATTATAGGTAATGTTCTGCTTTGTTTTGCTACTTAGAATTTGAATTTAGGTGCTCGGTATTATTTTGATTTTCCTTTAGAGTGTTTTGAACATTGTCGTTGGAATTATTTGGAGATATATTTACATTTTAAAATGATTTATTTGGAGTTATTCGATGATTATTACTTTCTTTGGGTGAAGTAATTGATGGTTTATGATATAACATTCCGAATCAAAGTGTTTAATTACTCTTTGGATTTTGGGGTGTTACATTCTTCCTTCATATATTGGTACCAGCACAACCATCAATTCCAGTTCTAGAGTCGGGTGAACTTCAGGAATTGTTGGGTAGATTTGCACACACCTTTACTGAGCCCACAACATTACCACATACCAGTGATGTAGAACAAAGTAGTTGAGTCCTACATGATTTGGTGGGACCATCCAAAATCCAAGATTAAATGACCTTAATTGAAGGGAATCAGTGAGATCTTTAGAAGTCAAAACCTTTGGTGTTGAGGCACGTCCTTTTTTTGGCCAAAATCCATCATTTAGGCCCCGAAATCGCAGTTATTTCCTTTTTGAGAAATTTCCATTTTAGTCGTAAGTTGACTTTGACAAACCAGAATCGCCTACCGTTAATTTCGGCTTGTTTAGGGTCATTAGTATCTTTTATTTCCGCAACATTTGTAATGTCGTTATTTTTGGCAGTTTTTAGGCAGCTTTTGATATGTAATCCTGTTTCTTATCCAACAAGGATTCGGGTTAGAGTTCTTTCACTTTAAATAGCCTTGTAAGCCGAAAGGCTCGGACAACTTATTATTCAATAAAATTTCAGAAGTTTTAACTTTATTCTGGTGGATTCCAGTTTTTCAATAGAATTTAGACGTCGGTCTAATTCTTGTTACGTTTTCACTGCGTCAACCAGGAACCGCGATCACTGGTTCGAGGGTTTCTTAGGTCCGGAATCATTCACCCTAGCAATAGTCCATTCTCTTCACCAATGCTACTCATAAAAAAATTAGATGGCACCTAACGATTTGGTGTAGATTATCAGGCATTGAATAACATCATTGTAAGGAGCTTTACGACCATCTTCCTTCCTACTAGAAAGGTAGGATATGTACATCGGTGAGATAACAGAAAAGTATCAATGTACTCGGGTACCAGTTGGTCCGTGAAGGTGTAGGAGCTTCGTGTTACTCCTACAACGATGTCAAGGTACCTTGGTTTTGCTAGACCTGGTACTTCGAGATAAACCATTGTGTCCAGTACCTATCCAGTCCATAGAGATGCCTTATACTAGGTGGAAAATTTTCCATTAACCCTTTCACAAACTTTTCTGGAAGTCCAACGTTTTGCCTAAAAAGCTTCATAATTGCTCAAATACCCTTGACTTACTAATAGATCTGCACATACTTATTTTAAGCGGTAGAAACCTAATTTTACCTTAGAATTGAATGCAAAACATAGAAAATGCAGGCGAACGTCAAGTATTGAAATGGTGCAATCAATCTACTAGTAGAAAAATGAAATAAGAAAATTCAATCACATAATATAAGATTTTAAGTGGAAAACACAAAACAGGGAAAACCATGGCCGTTAAGACAACAAGATAAAAATGTCATTATTAAGAAAATTGTTACAACTACACAATTCCAATATTCTTTCTTTAACCCCAAACCCTAATTACAATCGAGCATTACCGAGTTCAGGTTCAATACTGAACTTACATCTTAGCCCTCAACTCATAGCTCTCTTCAAGTCCTCATGAGTGCACCCTAGATATTCCATTAATCTCCTCTCGAGTCTCCCCATGAATATCTCATGTGCCTCTCCCAATAAATATACCTTGGGGACTCCCCTAGATCTCCTCGAGTCTCACTCCTCAGATTCACCAACTCTCTAATGTTCTAGGTGTCTTTCTAGTTTCTTCAAGTGTTATCCAAGCAATGACTAAACCTCCATATTCTAGGGTCAATATTTTTGGTCCCAAAAGAATTAGAAACCCATAAGAGTTAGGAAATCATCTAACAGGTCTTTCCTATATAAGGAATCCTAAGAAATCAGACCCTTTTAAACTGTTTGATTTGTTTGGTTCATTTTGGAATAAAGGCAAAATCTTAACAATTATCCCTTTTGGTAAGAATTCCCAAAACCTTTGTCCCTTCTCCGATGGCTATGACTCTATACATCAGGATTCCCACTTGACTCTCGACATCGATAATCACTATGACTCTCTACATCGAGAATCATCATGGCCCACCATAAAGGTACAACCACTTCGAAATAATCCACCCTAAGATTTCTTTTGGCACATGTAGAATAAACCTGTCGAAAAATATAGTGCAATTCCTCATGTTAGATTTCAGGGAGTTCCTTAGCCATTGATATCCTATCTATAATACATCTTGCATCACCTTCTAAATAATGCCCATGCGTAAACCTGTGGATCCACTAGTAGCAACATATAATTTCCATGGAAAAAAGACAAACATGTCCTTACATCACCTAATCTGGTGAAAGAGAATATGCTAGCAACACTTGGAGCTCTTTGCCGGACCAAATTCATACCTCACCAGATTGTATTGAGCTTTTGAGGATTGATTGTCCTTCAACACCTTGTGTAACCTAGATTGGCTCAAATATTCATGTCTTGTACTTGCCACCGAATGCCAAATTTCTCCTCTATCAAATTCTTCTTCTATCGAACTCCACTGAGTTTGAAATCGCTTTCAAGGCATTTATTGCTTTTCTATACCGATACTGGGCAACGATGAAATTGGCATCCCAATCTACCAAGTCCTCATACAATATCCTATATAGACTTGAAACAACCATGGCTTTGATACCTGTTGTTGGGAAAAGTGATACAGAAACGCATGCCCAGTATTCGTCACATAACAAATAAAGTCTATTAGTCTAAAAGTAAGATAAGTGAAACCAATCACATAACACAAGATTTTACATGAAAAATCAAAATCAGGGAAAAACCATGGCCGCCAGAACGATAAGAAGAAAATATCACTGTTTAGAAAACTGTTACAACTATGCAATTCTAATATTATTTCTCTAATACTAAACCCCAATTACAACCAAGCCTTACCGATCCCAAGTTCACAACCAAACTTACATCATATCCCTTAGCTAACAGCTCTCTCCAAGTCCTCCCAAGTGCACCCTCAGATAGTCCATTAATCTCCTCCCGAGTCTCCCGCCGAATATCCCATAGGTTTCCCGCACCCGGATATCCCTTGTGGACTCCTCTAGAACTCATTGATGTCTCACTCCTTGGATTCATCTACTCACTAATGCTCCATGTGTCTCTCTAGTTTCTAAAGAATCAAAAACCCAAAAGAACTAGAAAATCCCCTACCATATCTTTCCTAAACAAGGAATCCTAAGAAATCAAACTCCCAAAAGCAGTTGGATTTATTTTATTCATTTGGAAATACATGAAAAATCCTAGCAATTTTTCCATCGGGCGAAAATTTCAAAATCTTTGTCCCTTTCTCTGATGGCCATGACTCCCTACACCGAGAATCATACATGACTCTTTACACAAGGAATCACACATGATTCTCTACACCGAGAATCATCATACCCCACCACTAAGGTACAAACACTTGGGAACAATCCGCCCTAAGATTTCTTTTGACACATGTCTAATTAACATGTTAAAAAATATGGTGCAACTCCTCATGTTGGATTTCAAGGAGTTTCTCAACCATCAATATCCTATCCACTGCACATCTTACATCACATTTTAACCAATGCCCATGCGCAAACCTGTGGACCCACTAGCAACAACATATCCTCTTCCATGACAACTCTTGGCATGCCAAATGGATATACATGTACTCGCATCACCCAATCCGGTGAAAGACATACTGCTAGCAATACTTGTAGCAAAATCATTTGATTTAGGAGATATTATTAAAGATATTATTGAAGATTTTGAGTTTTTAGAATATCCTTATAATTAATACATATTATTATGATTCCATTTGTTATATATTTAATTAGGTAGTTAATTATTTTATGATTTGATTTTATTAAATCAAATCTAATTTTCTTATTAGATATGTTTGTGATGTTTTAGGATTTTAGTATTTTCAATTTCCATTTTCATCTCAATTTTTCATTTTTAGGGAAAATAATGAATTTATTGTTTTGCTAGTTCTTTTAGGTTTTCAATTTTTCTATTTAAAGGCCTTGTACCCTAACAGAGATTTTAGCTTTCGATAATTAATAAAATTTCAGAGAGTTTCTCTTGTATATATCAAATATTATTATTCTCACGAGAGTCAACCATTTTTTATGTCTACTATTCTGATATTCGTGTGTGAACCAACAAATTAATCAACAGAATAGAAATATTTATTCCCCATGTTTATCTTCATCACATGGTATCCATGTTTGGTTATTCCTATCTACATATCGATTTTTTTTTTTGTGAATTTCTTCTGTTGCATCAGTTTGGTATTAGAGTCAGGTTGTACTCTTGTCTTTTGATCACATTTTTTTCTTCTTCTGTTTCTTAAAAAAAATAGATCAAGTGGCCATGAATCCCCAAGCACGATTTTCCTCCTATCATTCAATAATTTTTTGATGATACATATATGTCAAATCTGGTTTTTATTGATTTCAATCTACCACAAATATTCGATGAGAAGGTGTTCAAGAAAGAGCATGAGAGAAAGTCCATTTTTTGGAATGTTTTAATGATTTTACCATGTTTCGTCATTTTACGACATCTCCAATTTATTTGATACTCGAAACATTAATGATTGATGCATTTTTTTTTATCGGAGTGATTGGATTGACGTTTTGATGAAAACTGGAAAATCTACGATTCATTGTCTACAATCAAGGCTTTTGGCATAGATGAATTTTCTATGTGATCGTCAAATTGAAGATGCCGATATTCGAGGATGAATTTTCTCCACCCTGGAGAGTAGGGGTGGGTACAAATCGGTTTTGGATAAAGCCGAACTAAACAGAAAATATTTCGGTTTTAAAAATCGATATTGGTTTAAATTGATTAATAGCAAGTAACTGAACTGAATTGAACTAGTTTTGATAGGTTCAGTTCAATTCGGTTTTGGTCCTCAATGGTTGGTGGGTTTGATGAGTTATGTTTTGATATGTTTTTTTTCACTGTTTTATTTCTTCCTCCCGAATTCTCTCTGTTTTTCATCAGTACTTTGTGTTCACTAGAAAATTTGGAAGCTATTTCAACTTTAAAAAGTTCACAAATAAAATACATCTTAGATATATAACAATAATCTATCAAAATTTTGAATCATTTATATCTCAAACATAGAAAAGATTAGCACTGGAAACTTGAAAATATTTCCAAACAAAATCTGCGATGAAATCAAATTTTTAGTTCTTTACAAACTTGAAAATATTTCCAAACAAAATCTGCAAAAGGTAGAAAACACTCCATATCAACGAAAAAACAAAAGGAAAGCATCGGCACTGGAGGTAAAAAAATAGTAAGTAAAAAATTAAAAAAAAATCAAACTTATAATACAAGACCCAAAATGAAAAAATAAAATAAAATAAAATAAAATAACATAACTTGTGTCGGATGGAGAGAGATAAGAGAAGAAGAGGATGTTGAGAAGACACTTGAGGATTGAATAACTCTTAGTAACAGACCGATAAAGAAAGGGATATTTGTTGGTAAGAGAAAAAGGGAGAGCAACATAGAGCGTGAGAGTTCTAGAGAGAGATTCAAAAATAGGAAAAGCGAGAAAAGCGGCAATAACACATTTAGAGGCAATAACACATTTAGAGGCCGTCCTGTAAGCGTTTTTTTGTTGTTGTTTTTTGAAAATAAAAATAAAAATGAAAACAGTGTTTTTTATTTCAGTTTCGAATTTTAAAAACGCGTCTGGAAACATATACTGAAACCTGTATTTTTAAAATGAAAACGGAAAAAACACGTCTGGTAGGTTAACCGAAAACTATAAAAAATTGAAATATTAATTTTGACATTTTGTTTAATATTATTATAACTATAAACAAATTGATTAAATAATTAACCAATATAATTTTTGTATTGTAATTTTTAAATTAAACAAAAATAACACATCAAAAATTCATTCAAAAAAATAAAGAATTAATCAAAACTAAACTCTTAAATTATAAATAAATAATTATATATTTATTATTATAATATTATATATTATATTCTTTATATTATATTTTTATAAATAATAATACATAATATATTACATTATATCATATATAAATATATAATGTATATATATATATATATATATATAATATTATATAATATATTAATAAATATATATCATAATATATATAGTATTAATAATTATAATATATATTATTATATTTAATAATATATATATATATATAATCATAATATTATATATATATATATAGAATATTAATTTACATAATATATATATATTATATAATATATAATATATATTAATATTCTATTATAATATATATATATATCATATTAATATAATATTATATAATATAATATACAAATAATATATATATAATAATTATAATATATATATATATATATATATATATATAAGAGGGGCACTTTGGTCATTTGAAAATCTTGTCTCGTCTTATCCTAACCATATCAAACACATAACAATACAATTAATAGTTTAAAAATGATTTTTTTTTTTGCATAAAAAAAGTGAAATACAAAATGAAAACGAAAACAAAAACAAAAAACAAGTATTTTTTATTTTTCAAATCTTTCACTTTTAACATTGGTTTTTTTTTCATTTTTTTTTTCAAAAATAAAATAAAAAACGGTTAACGAACGCGTTTTCAGTTCAGTTTCATTTTAAGGATATTATAAAAGATTTTGGACTTTAAAAATATTCTTATAATTAATACATAATATTATGTTTCCATTTATTATATGTTTAATTAATTAGGTAGTTAATTATTTTATGATTTAATTTATTAAATCAAATCTAATTTCTTATTAGATAGGTGTTTTAGGATTATAGTATTTTCAATTTCCATTGTTTCCTCACATTTTTATTTTTAGGAAAATTGATAAATTTATTACTTTTCTAGATCTTTTAGTTTTCAAATTTTCTATTTAAAGACCTTGTAGCTACCATAGAGTTTTGTTTTTGATGATCAATAAAATTTCAAGAGTTTTTTCTTGTTCATTTTAAATATCGGTATTCTTATAAGAATCAACAATTTTTTATGTCTATTATTCCGGTATTCATAGGTGGGTCAACATATTAACAAAAGGTTTGCTTCTGGTATTCTCAATAAATGAACGGAATAGAAATATTTATCCCTTTGTTTATTGGCATTTGTATGTATCTATTTTTTCATTGCATCATAATCTCATAATTTATTTGTGAAGATCGTTCACTCATATGCCGATGTACTTCACTTTGAAAATTATACTTCACTTCAAAGTGTGAGCGAACTTCACTTTGATGTATGTACTTACATTGGATTCGAGGTAAGAGTAGTTAACATTATTATTTTTGAGTTTTCTCTTTAGGTGTGTTTAACGAAGACATGTACATACACTTTGAATCACATTATGTAAATTTAATGGTTCATATCCAACGCACTAATAAAGTTATATAATACGTACTAACTTGAAAATTTCTATACGTACCAAACCTTGGTGGGATTATGTTTAGTTTTTTTTTTTAGTTTTTTTTATCCAAGTTTTAATAATAAATAAATTTAATATATAAAACTATAATTTTGTATTAAAAAAATTGGACATTTTTATTTAATAATAAATAAATAAAATTATTTCATCCAAAAAATTATAATTTAATTTGTTATTAATTCTTATCTTATTGCAAATTGTTGAGATTATGTCATTCATAATCCCTCATAAAGGGATTGGACAATCTAAACCCATTGAGCTACCGTAATTCCACCTATATTTTTTGTTTTTTATTTTATTTTATTAAATAACTTAAAATGAAAAAATATATATAATTTGTAATTTAATAATACTTTTGGATATTTTAAATTTAATAATATATAAATTAAAATAATTAATTTGTTTTAAAAAACTGTTTTAATAATTTGTTAATAAATTTAAATATTATCAAATTTAAAAATATTATCATATTTAGTCTAATTTTAAGTTTAATTAAATAAAATATAGTATAATTTCTGTTCAGCTTTATATTTATGGTTTGTCTAAATATAGTATATTATTAATTTAGTCTAATTTAATTTGGTTAATCTTATATAATATCAATTATGTCTGGTATCAAAAAAAGATCAAATGGGTCCGGTTATTCCTTTTTTATTAATTTGAAGAGTTGATGAAAACGCGGTGAAACCGAATGAAAAATATCAACTATCTTGCATATTTAAAGGCAGGTGGGACTCCATAGTTGGAGATGCTCGAGGAAAATCGATTATTTCATGAGGTTGTGATGTGACTTCACTGGACATACATTTTCAATTTCAATATTAATGACATAAAAAACTGCAGGAAATTCTGATCATGTTTTGGCTTTGCTTCAGGAAAATTCCACCGCATTAATCGACCGTGTGACTGAAAACAATGATATCCGTATCTGCAGACTGCATCATCTCTACGTGTCAAAAATATATTTAATGAGCTTTAAGCTACAAAAAACAGCCACTTCTATTTTTACTTTTAACTTAGTACCTAATAATAAAGAAAAGAAGCATTTAAATTGTTAGATAACCCTGCTTAAAGCTAGAAAAGATGAAAATGAGTTCAGTGTTGAAAGGATAAAGGAAAAAAAAATTGTATGTATATTAATGGACTTTTTACAACCTGATTTTATTTTGTAATTGGGTGGCCTTGTTGACACCCAAAATATCAATTCGTCACCGACCGAAAGATTTACAAGTCTATTACATAAAATTAATTTTAATTAACCCCTTCATTTTCTTCTTAATTTCACCAATATTCTCATTTGACGGCCATCTCGAATGAAAATACATCGCAAATTTTATGTGAAGGTTCACACATTTTACGAAAGGAAAAAGTGTGTGGTTTAGCAGAGGAAACCAGTAGGCGCTTCCTAAGTTAAGCCACACTGGTTATGGTCATGATAAAATGTTTTTTTTTTTTTTTAAATATCACATGTTATAGCAGCAATTCAAATATTAGATATTATTAATCTGAATAAGTGTTCTTATTACTATACTATATCAAGGGCAGATATATTAACAAGTCAGCCTGCCTTCAGCCCACACTAGCTTTTTCTAAAAATAAATAAATAATAAGTTTAATATGTTATTTTCTTTGTTTTTACAAAAGTAAAAATATGAATATAAGATAATAACAAAATTAATATTGTTTGATAGTTGATAAATCATAAAAATGGACTAGTTTATAATTTAATTTAATTGAGATAACCTCAATAGATTTATTATGGTAATATACTCCATATTTTTATTGTCATTCAAATACGTTAAAGTTTTCATTTCATCTCAATTCTCTATTTATTTTATAAATAAAATAAATAAATTTTGAGCCTTACTTCATTCGTCAAAATTCGAACAAGTACACATTTAGTTTGTTTCAAAATTACTTTCTTACTTTAAATTGGAAAATTTATATCGTAAGGTTTGTTTAAAAAAAAAACTTTGTATTACTTCTGGTATGATTTAAGTATGAAATTACAATCATTTAGCATATGGTATACTAAAAAACACTTGCACTAAATTTAACCCATCTGAATAATAAAGCACGGCTTCGCCCGTTTGCTATTTTGAACGGTGGTTGGAAGAAATGCTTTGATCTCTTTTTTTTTTTTTTTTTTGAAATAAAGGAACTGCATTCAACCAAGAAACCGATTACAATGGATCAAGTCACTGTTGGCTAACAAAGACACAACCGGTGAAATTTGCAAACCAAATAACTGAGCTATTGCTGTTGACAGCATACCTGGCAACAGAATGAGCAACATTGTTGCAAGCTCTAGGGATGAAATCAAACGAAACAATATTACAAGATCTTTTCAAAGCCAAGATATCATAGATGATATTTGTCACTATCAGCAGCTGAGTGACACACCTCCAAGCGCATCATATTCCACAACCAGGGGGAACAGTCCAACATCTTCGGCCAATAACAATCCTTCGCTTCCGTAACTTCAACAGAAACTACCCCGCAAAAAGAGAGCGCAACTGCCTCAACCACCACTCCATGGTCATCCCTAAAAATGATTCCCACCCCATACCTACCGCCATCTATGTCCATAGCAGCATCGACATTAAGCTTAAAGCACCTGGGGGAAGGAACATACCAACACTTACTAGCTGCAGCTCTTAACACCACACCTTTGTCAAGTATGTCCATCGAGTCAGCCTCCCTAAAGTCTAATAAGAGCTCACCAGCAACGCTCCCACAAGTTGTCCTGATCTTTCCCCTGGGTGCCGTAAAGCAACCGGTTTCTGATGAACCAAACTAGCCAGGCAGCGATCAAGAACTGAATTACCACATCTTCTTTCTCACTTGCTAGAAGCCATAGAACTCTGTCAAAAAAACACATATTACAAACTTTGTTAAGATTGTCAAAGAAGTGGCAGTCCCACCATTGTGAGTTGATCCTCTCACATCCCCAGAGAGCATGATCAATATTGGTAACGAACATCCAGCCAAATTTTGACTAAATAGACTTTGCCTTTGTTGGAAAAATAATAATAATTAGGACAAATCGTATTTTAGTCCCCGTAGTTTTTTTTAATCTACGTTTAGTCCACAGATTTTTAGAATTATAAATTTTAGTCATTTTATGACAGAATCCGTTAAAATGATGGATTCTGACACGTCAGACGTGTTAAATGATGTAAATACCCCTGATGTGTGCTAATCCTATTGAAAAGACCGTTTTACCCTTACTTTTATCTCTTGTGTGATTAAATTGTTGAAATTACAGTTTTACCCACTAAGATATTCATTAAATAAAATATATATTAAAAAAACTGGAAAATATATAAATATATATATATATATATATATATATATATATATATTAAGATGGATCTCATCTTGAAGATGGATAGTGGAGATATTTTTTTAATTTTTTAATTTAATTTTAAAAATAGAAATCAAAAATAAAAAATAATATAAAAACAATTTTTTTAAAAAAAATGTTTATCTGGTTTACACGAAAAACAAAAAAAAATAAAAAAAAAATGTGGATCTGGTGATCTCCACCAAATCTCTTTATAAAAAATTTTAAAAAAAAAATCTAGCATACTCCACAACTTCAATCTCATTCCAGAAACCAATATCATCCAAATCATCAGCACCAAACCAAATCTCTCTATCCAAATCATCACTGGTCACCAAATAATTTAAAAACAAACCCAGAATCCATACACAAAACACAAACCCAGAATCCATACCATCCCAACAACCAAACACTTCAAACCCAAAATCCATACCTTCCCAACAACCAAACACAACTTCAAACCAACATCCAAACACTTCCAAGAACAAATTATTAAAAAATGGAAAAAAATAACAAAAAATAACAAAATAACAAAATAACAAAAAAAAACGAAATAAAAAAAAAAATTATGCACCACAGCTCCATGTAAGAGATCTCAGATCGAATCGGTATCGGAGCTCTATGTCCAAGAGACTCGATCCAGATGGTCCATAAAGAACGAAAGGAGAGGACTGGTGGTGGCGTGATTCGTGACAGCTGCGGAGATTGATTCACGACGGCAACAGTTTGATTTTTGGGTTTGATTGTGATTTGGTGCGATGTTATTAGACGTTGTTGGGTGTTGGGTCTCTGGTTGTCTGAGATTGATTTCGCTGAGGGGTTTTTAAATGGTTTTGGTGGTTTTGGTTGATTTGGTGGTTTGGGTGGTTTAGGGATGGACGGTTGTTGTTGATTCGGTGGTTTGGATGTTTGGGTGATTTGGAGATGGACGGTGAAGAGATGAATGGGTTTGGACCAGATGAATGTGTTTGGGTTTTGATTAATTTTATTTTAAAATTTAATTAATTATAATTTTAATTAGTTTTGATTAGTTTTAATTAGTTTTATTTTAAAATTTAATTCTTTATTAATTTAAGTACTATTTATCTTTTTGATAATAATATTTTTCATTTAATTTAATAATTTTTATTTGTTTTTTAAAATTAATTTGTAAATTACTATTTTAACCTTCGATTATATAAGATTCTAGAAGATCTAACGTTGATTTACCTTTTTACTCTTGTTGGCCTTCGTTGGCTTGACGAAACTCTAATAGAATTGGACTTTAGGGGACTACAATCCATATTGTTAGAATAATTATGGACTAAAAATTATGTATCTAAAAAACTGTGGATTAAATATAGATTAAGATAAATTATAGGGATTAAATATGATTTACTCTAATAATTAATGTTTACAAATTTCCTCTTCCTTTATAATTACTTGCTTGGAGATTTAATTTTTCAAATAGTGTTGGGATTTGAATTTTGAGCGATCCTTTGATGGTGTCAGTGGTAGGGCTGCATGCATTTCTATTTGCAATCTATTTTGTGAATTTGTATCAGGGTTTTTAATGACAGCAGGTGGTACAGGCGGCCATGTACCGACACCAGACAGAGAAAAGTTACTGGTCATGTATGGTGGGTCATCTCTAATTGTTCTATTAAATTTTTTCTATTTTAGAAATTAGAAATGGATTTTTTCTAAAATAACTCATCTTTCTAAATTTATAATTTCAATCGTTATATATTTTATACGAACTTTAAATAATAAAATATTATTATTTTACTTTATTATTTTTAAATAACTATCTCTTATACATAAGATTTTTTTATCTAAATTTTAGATTAAATAATTTTTATCTAACTTTCTCCAACACATAATATGTGTCGTATGTGAATTTTACCAAGCATACACGTCATTGACATAAAGGAGAAAATAGCCAGGTGGACACCCAAATGGACACTCAGGAAATATCCTACGAGACATCATTAAAGAGAAGAAAACCCAAGTAAACAAGTAGCACGGCAAGACCTACTCGGGATCAACTAAATTACTCCGAATCGATTAAAAGTACTCGGGATTAACCAAAAAGCATCTTCTACTCGGGCTCAAACGGATCTACTCGGGACCAACCAGTGTTATTCTTACCTGGGATAAATGCGACTCGAACAAGAAACTTGGCTCTTAATTCACACGGATTAAGTAATTAAATACACGAAGATATCCATCAGGAAGAATCCCAAAGAGAACAGAATACTGAGCTAGAAGAATCCTCAATCAGGAAACAACTTGATTTCGCTACAGACTACATTCTTATAAGGAAACAAGTCCAAATAAAACTGTACTACTAAAGTCTCATTCGATTTCCATAAGAGACTCCGAAACAGGAAAGAAGACAAATCAACCTCAAGCAAGTAACCGAATCACAATTAAATACAAAGATCTTGTATTACTTGTATAAAGCAGATTAGGGTTCTATAAACATATAAATAGACCCATAATCTCGTTCCAAAAGAGATATAGGTAATATAACATACACAACAAGCAACAAAAAAATACAGAGAGAAAAAAGAGAGATTGAGAACTTGTAAACATCATATTTTCATAGTGGATTTTGGCTTGGTTGATCCTCCAACCACTCGTGGACGTTTCTCCGGTCATCAGAGTTTTACCACGTAAAACTTGTGTCTTCGTTACTCTCTCTGAATCTCTTTCTCTTTGAATTAATAGCCGAAATCCAATCTTTGTTGGCTTTTCTGACATAATCTAGAAATCGACATCAACAATTGGCGCTAGAATGAGGGGTTGAACCTCCGACCTTGTTAAAAGCAATGGCAGGAAGTAGAAGCAGTTCAGGGAATGGCCAAAAATCACCAGGCGATTTCCATGTTGGTAACACGTCACAAGATCCTCCAGCAAACACAGAAAACCAGCCCGCACACCTGGCATGGATCCAGCAAGTTCCTCCAACTAACAGAGATCTTACGATGTATTTCCAAGAGGCCCTGCAACAATTGGTTACAGACGCAACAAGGGAAGGGATTGATTTACTGGCTGCAAGATCACATACTCCTAATTCTCCACCCGTAAGACTCCGTTCGGTGGTGGTTGGGCCAGGAATAACTATGCCAGAAACCAAAAGGAACTCTTCCCCAATCAACCCGACTGGACAGGAAACATTTGAAGAGGAACAACATCACCAGAGGCTGAACCACAATCAAACAGTACGCACTAGACACCGTAAATACGACCGGCACAGGGATCGGTCGTCATCAGAAGATAGTGATCGACCTCATCGTAAACGTCATTGCGGAGTCATGTGAGAATCTCGGCTTCAAAGTGAAAAGCCAGAAAGAATGACAGTTACCTAACGGTTCAACCGTCGAGGAAGCCCGGTGGGGGACAGAGATGTCATGATCCAGAGCCTAACTCAAGAAGTTGAGAACAATAGGTGTCAGATGGATGCATTGCTCAGACGTTATGGCTATAACTATTTATCTGACGACGACTCAGACAGCCCATTTACCAAGGAAATCTTACGGACCCCTTTCCTAGAAAGGTTCAGGATGCCGTACGTGGAGCAGTTTAAGAAAGGCACGGACCCGAAAGAGCACGTGAGACGCTATAAAAGCGTCATAACTCAGTATCCCCACAGCGATCCCTTATTATGTCTCAATTTCCCATAAACTCTGGGAGACAAGGGGTCGAGGTGGTTCGAAGGTTACCTTCAGCAAGCATCAAGAGTTTCAGTGAACTAAGTAGGACCTTCTCAAGGCAATTCCTGAGTAACGTTCACAGGAAAAAGTCAGTGGCTCACCTTGCTCAAATAAAATAAGGGAAAGATGAGTCATTGAAGAAATATCTAGGGAGATTCGGCCAAGGGGTATCAGAGATTGGCAGTGCAAACGATGAAGCCATAATCGCTGCATTCATCAATAACTTACAGAATGAACGACTATTCTTTGATTTTAGAAGAGCACAGCTGACTAGGTATGCTGACATGATGGATATGGCAGGAGGATACACACTGGCCGAAGAAGAAGAATTAGCTACATGAGGAAGCTGTATGCACGGGGGAAAGCCTGAAAAAAAGGATGCTGAATCCAAGAGGCAGAATCAAAAAGGAAAGCTAAAAGGGAACGAGAAAGAGAAAAACAAGGATGGGGGTAATAGGTTCAACGTTGAGCGGTCCACAGAGAAATATCGAGAAAGATATACCAATTACACCCCTCTTCGAAAAAAACAAGAATAAATTTTAGCCATCTTAGAAGAGAAGAATATGGTGCAAGAGAAGAATATGGTGCAAGAGCCGCGGCAACAATCACAGTTCACCCTGAGAGATACAACCAAGTATTGCAGGTTTCACAAGGAAACCGGGCATGAGACTTCAAAGTGTTTCCAGCTCAGAGATTACATAGAGAATCTTATTCAGGAAGGACACTTGCGGGATGTAATCTTGAAAAAAAATGAGAGATCAGAAACTAAGAGAGAAGTCAAGGTTGATCACAACCCTGGTCAAAATCAAAGAACCAGCCCCGAAGCCAATCAAGTAATACATACAATTTTAGGAGGACCCTCTACTGGGAGAAGCAACCGAGAACGAACTCAGGAAATCAGAGAAGCAATAGAAGCATGGAATAACTTCGACGTAAACTCGGTCGAGCCAGACCCGAAAAGGGTAAAGAAAGGATGGGACCCAATAGTCTTTACAGAGGCAGATTCCCATGGCGTCGATGTTCGACCTAATGACGCTTTGGTTATAAGTGCCCGGATTAGCCATAGGAAAGTCCTGAGAATTTTAATAGATAATGGGAGTTCAGCAGACATCCTAAGCGTGGCCGTATACGACAAGCTAAGACTAGACCTAAAATATTTACAGCCTTTCCATACTCCATTAAGAGGGTTTGGAGGGATAGAGGTCAGGGCACTTGGGACGGTAAAACTACCCATAAAGATCGGAACGGCACCATGCCAGAGGACTGTCCTGCTCGACTTCGTGGTAGTTGACTTGGATAATTGGCCGTATAATGCATTATTGGGCCGGCCATTCCTAAATAAAACAAGGGCCGTGACGACCACTTATGCATTAATGATCAAGTTCCCAACAGAACAAGGGGTTGGGATAGTCAAGGGATCCCAAGAGATGGCCCGAAGAGCAAACCTGTCAGTATACAAAGACAAGCATGATGCTGAACAAGTGTGCACCATAATGCAGCCAAATCAGTGTAAAGAATCCTTGTCATTCGAACTGGATCCAAGGGAGGACTCGAATGAATACAAAACAGAATTGGTTGAAGTAGTACTTGAAGAAGACGATCCGAATAAGAAAATCAAGATCAGGGCTAACTTGGATGGAAAAGTCAAGCAAGACTTAACCAATCTGCTTAGAGAGTACAAAGATGTATTCGCTTGGAGTCACGAAGATATGATCGGAATAGATGCCCGAGTAATATCTCACCACCTCGCAGTTAGCCCGAATGCAAAACCGGTAATACAAAAGAGAAGATCGTTCCATCATGAAAGAAGTCAAACAATCAAACAAGAGGTGGAAAAGCTACTGGCAACTGGATCAATCAGAGAAGTCAGCTACCCTGAGTGGGTTGCCAACGTAGTCCTCGTCCAAAAGAAAAATGGACAATGGAGGATGTGCGTAGATTTCACGGATTTGAACAAGGCATGTCCAAAGGATAGCTTCCCACTTCTAAGGATAGACCAGCTGGTGGATGCCACAGCAGGTCATGAATTGCTCAGCTTCATGGACGCTTACTCAGGATACAATCAGATCCGGATGAACAAAGCTGATGAAGAAAAAACAGCTTTCACAACGGATCAGGGTTTATATTGCTACACAGTAATGCCCTTCGGTTTAAAAAATGCAGGTGCTACGTATCAAAGGTTGGTAAACAAAATCTTCACTTGGCAAATAGGAAGGAACATGGAAGTGTACATTGATGACATGTTGACTAAAAGCGTCTCGGCAGATGAGCATGCCCGGGACCTCCGAGAGACATTTGATGTTCTGAGAAGATACCAGATGAAATTAAACCTGAACAAATGTTTATTCGGAGTCCATTCGGGGAGATTCTTGGGTTTTCAAGTCTATCAAAGAGGAATCGAAGTTAATCCCGAGAAGATCCAGGCTTTGCAAGAAATGACCTCACCTAAAACATTGAAAGAGGTACAACGCTTAACAGGGTGTTTAGCCTCCTTGGGAAGATTCATCTCAAAGGCTACAGATAGGTGCGCACCCTTCTTCAAGATAATCAAAAAAGGGAAAGGACTCGAGTGGAATAAAGAGTGCGAGCAGACATTCTTAAAAATAAAAGAGTAATTGGGACAGGTTCCCGTTATCTTAAAACCGTAAAAAGGGGAAATACTTTAGCTGTATTTGTCAATAACCGAACTTGCAGCAATTTCAGTCTTATTCAGAACAGAAGATGGAATGCATAAACCAGTGTATTATACCAGCAAGGCACTCGTACCGGCTAAGACCAGGTACTCACAGGCAGAGAAGATGGCCTTAGCATTGGTTTCAGCAGCAAAAAAGCTGAGACCATATTTTTAGGCTCATACAATCCAGGTTCTCACCAATTGCCCATTAAGACAAATTTTACAAAAACCAGAAATATCAGGAAGACTTACCAAATGGGCAATCGAGCTAACTGAATTATATATTCATTATGTCCCCAGAACCTCCCTCAAAGGACAATCTGTGGCAGACTTCATAGCCGAGTTCACAGAACCAAACCTGGAAGCAAAAAGACTCTTGGATAAGAGTTTCCCATGGAAACTGTATGTTGATGGCTCTTCAAATACTAATGGCAGCGGGGCAGGGATAGTAGTTCTCACCCCAGAAGGAGATGATGTTGAATGTGCCATGAGATTTGATTTTAAAGCAACCAATAATCAAGCTGAGTACGAGGCATTGTTAGCTAAAATCAGAGTCTGCATAGCTCTCGGGGCAGATGAAGTTGAGATATTCAGCGATTCACAGGTAGTTGTCAACCAGGTTATGGACGAGTACCAAGCCAAAGATGAAGGTATGATAACCTACCGTGACATCGCGAAACAGTTCCTCCAAAAATTTAAAGAATACAAGATCGCTCAAATCCCCAGGGAAGAAAATGAAAAGGCTGACGCATTGTCTAAATTAGCGTCAGCAACAACCTCAATCAGACCAAAGACCATTCCGGTTGCACACTTCCTTAAACCGAGTACAGTTGAACCTAAGCATTTGGAAATTTTAGAAATCCGAACACCGCAAGACGGTTGGATGGTCCAGCTGAGAAGGTTTCTGGAAGAAGGCGTACTCCCGGAAGATCCGGTATTAGCAAAGCGCATCAGGTATCGATCGGCTAGGTATACCATGATCGGAGGAGAATTATACAGAAGGGGGTTTTCCCGAGCTCTCCAGAGATATGTACCGGAAGAAGATGCACATCGAATACTTCAAGAGATCCACAGAGGAGTTTGCGGGAACCATACTGGGGGTAGAAGTCTGGCACATAAGGTACTCATGCAAGGCTATTACTGGTCTACGCTTTTCTCAGACGCACAACAATGGTCGGAAAGTTGCAATACCTGTCAAAGGATTGCTAACGATATCCGACAACCCCCAGAAAAGCTCAGAAACCTCACCGCCCCATGGCCATTCTCCATGTGGGGCCTAGACCTGATCGACCCAATGCCAGCTGGGATAGGGGTGGAGCAAAGCACGTCATAGTCGCTGTCGATTATTTCACAAAATGGGAAGAAGCTGAAGTGCTAGTGCATATCACAGAAGCTAACACCATAAATTTTATAAAGAAACACATACTTTATAGGTTTGGAGTTCCGGACACTATAATCACTGACAATGGCACCCAGTTTGATAACCTGAAGTTCAGACAGTTGTGCGATAAGTACCAGATTGCTAATTACTATGCCACACCAGCCCACCCTCAAACAAATGGGCATGTAGAAGCAGTAAATAACATTATCAAGCACACCATCAAAGCAAAGCTGGATGCCAAAAAAGGAAGCTGGGTTGAAAAGCTTCCCGAAGTATTATAGGCATACCGGACGACAGCGAGGACTTCAACAGGAGAGACTCCGTACACTTTTTTATTTGGAACAGAAGCTGTTATCCCCATAGAAATATCGTATGCGTCACCACGGGTCAGGCTATACAATGAAGAACAGAATGTTGATATGCTACTACAAAGTTTAGATGAGCTAGAAGAAAAAAGGGAAAAGTCCCGAATAAGAAATACAACATATCAACAAAAAGTGGCTCGCCACTACAACTCTCGTGTTCGGATCAAAAAATTCCAGCTATGAGACCTGGTGCTCAGGAAGGTGTCATTGAACACAAAAAATAAAGCCGCAGGATCCCTGACTGATAAATGGGAAGGTCCATACAAGATCGAGGGGATAGCTGGCCATGGAGCTTATTGGATTGCTCGACCCAATGGAGGGGTTTTACCCCGACCATACAATGCCCAATATCTGAAGATTTTCTATCCTTAAAATTACATATATATGTTCTTTTTTTCTAGTCAGGACAATATTAACCAGGATAAATATTAAACTGTAATTTGAATCTTTATTGATTTTTACAGTAATAAATAAAACTACTTGGAATTTTTGAAAGGAAAGCATCTAGCTCGGGATTTCCAAAAGAAAGCATATGATAATAAGAACATATGGAAAAAGAGCATGATAATAAGAACATGCAAATAGAATTCTCGGGACCATCAAATCCCGAATGGGCGGAGAAGCTCGTAGGAGCATGCCAGCCGAGCAGGGTCAAAATGACCTTCGTAAAAAGGCAAACCCGATGCACCAGACTCTGGAAAAATGCTCGGGACGCTATCAGAAGAAATTCCGGTGAAATGCGTAGCTGTGTTGAAGCAAATTTTTTTTTTAAAAAAGAGCTCAACCATTCGGCAAACCTTTGCGCATAAAAACTGGGGAGACGTCCTTGGTATTGCGTAAGGACTCGAACGTATGATCATGGTGAGCCTTGATGTAATGTTCGGGTAGCAACCGGGTATGAAACACAAGTGTAAACTTGCCTGTTTCAAGATGACTCGGTTAATAATAAAGAGCCAGTTTAATAAGATACTTGGCAATTTAAGTCATCCAGGTAACAACCGGTTTAATAAGATACTCGGTTAAGTTACCCGAACCTCAAAGAAGCCAGTTTAATAAGATACTTGGCAATTGAAGTCATTCGGGTAACAACCGGTTTAATAAGATACTCGGTTAAGTTACCCGAACCTCGAAGAAGCCAGTTTAATAAGATACTTGGCAATTGAAGTCATTCGGGTAACAACCGGTTTAATAAGATACTCGGTTAAGTTACCCGAACATCAAAGAGGTCAGTTTAATAAGATACTTGGCAATTGAAGTCATTCAGGTAACAACCGGTTTAATAAGATACTCGGTTAAGTTACCCGAACATCGAAGAAGCCAGTTTAATAAGATACTTGGCAATTGAAGTCATTCGGGTAACAACCGGTTTAATAAGACACTCGGTTAAGTTACCCGAACCTCGAAGAAGCTAGTTTAATAAGACACTTGGCAATTGAAGTCATTCGGGTAATAACCGGTTTAATAAGATACTCGGTTAAGTTACCCGAACATTAGCCAGTTTAATACAGCACTCGGTAACAATCAGTAATGAACAGATCAAGGCCATTCAATTCAAAATAAAATAAGATTTTATTGCTCCTAAAAGAATGGTTACAGATTAAAGAGTGGTTCGTTACAAGTAAAAAATAAATCAAAATTTTCTACATTTCTACAAAATTAAGGTTGCGAGGATTTCGAGCTTTTGCCAATACTCGGATCTGGCACCATCCTGTACTCACGAAGCAGGCTCTCATTAGATGGCCAAGCGATATTGTCGACAATATCATCCCTCCATTGGCTATAATCTTCACCCGGGACTGGCCCGACATCTGGGACTACACCCTCAACCGACTCTTGACTTGCATAAAAGGTAAAAAAAGAATGCTCGGACGGAATCTCTAAATGTATGGGATGGGGCTCTTTACCTTGATTACGGCAGTAGGATCTCCATTCCTTCATCTGAATCCGAAGAGATTCCAAGGACCGGTCCACGTGATGTTTGATTGACAGCTCCCAATTAGCTCGGGCTTTCTCGGTCGCCCTATTCTTAACTTTGAAGAACTCACCGGCCGAAACTAGCCCACGTTGAAATTCCCCAAGAAGTAGAGCATCGTAAGCAGGGGATCTTTTAAAACGATCCACCCCTTGGACTTCAAGTTCAACCTGGCCTTTCGGGATAGGGATTCAACTGCCAGCAGTTAACGCTCCAGATCTTTGATTTTTTGGTCATACGCCGACTTCGACTGCTCCGCTTCCTGCTCGGCCTTGAGCATGGATTCTTCAGCAGAAGATAGAAGATTTTGAAGTGATGCAACCTTCTCCTCTACCAAAGAAGCATTCTCCCCTGCTTCAACTTGCTTCGCCAGACAATGGTCGGCAAATATTTGTACAGAACCGACCTCCTGCTGGTAAGCTTTCTCGGCTCGAGCACGACCCTCCTCATTGGCCTTCAGCTGAGCCTCTAGACGCCTTATTCGATCAGCTTGATATTGTTGCATCTTAGCTAACTCAGCGAATTCGGCCACTATCTGCAAAGAGATATATTCAGAAATCGGACAGAAGCAAAACAATAGAGGAGTAAGATTCAACTTACATAAGATGCACCGTTAAAAATATTTTGGAGATGTTCGGTCAGGGAACCATCCCGAAAGCCGCTCCAGCGGTCTTCCCCGATAAAAGCCCGATCGGAGGACATCTCCCGTAGCATATCCTAGGGAGAAAGGAATAAAGGAACCCCCGAGGGTTCAGCCCTCATATTTCCAACCTCGGGGGTAGAAGAAGCCCTACTCGGTTCTGAAGCGGCCACATCTACTGATGCTCCAGCGCCAACACTCGGGGCAATCTCTTCCGCAACATCTTCATCACTGGAGTACCTGAGAAACTTTGACAGAACGAGATGGCGAATTAACTGCCTTTCGCTTCTCACCCCGAGAACGGTGGAAGTTAAGGTCAACAGCAGGATCTTCCTGCGGATCGTCCTGGAAAGACTCAAAGAATTCGGCACCTGCAGACACTTGATCCATCAAGATGTTACCACCGTCGCCGGCTACAAACCGCCCAACAGGCTCTTCACCCGAGCCTTCACATTGCCTCTCCCTATAAACAGGTAGTTGGGTGTCAGTTGGCTCACTTTGGCCACTCGGACCAGCATAATCATGAGTAGAAGGCTGAGCACCCTGGTGAACGTACTTGGGGATCTGTTCCTCAGCAATGTCGGTTTCCTCATCAGACTCGGGTGGAGCAATACCTTCATCGTCCTGATGGGAAGCTTCCTTTCTACTCGCTTGCAGAATCGTCTTCACCTTGCGAGCCTGAAGATCGCTGACGACGTCTGTATCGAACACTAGTAAAAAAAAAAGATTCATGTTAGAAAAGAAAATAAAAAGCAGAAAAATACAATAGAAAGGGCACCGGATCACTTACATTGCTTGTGATGGCCCGAAATCTGTCTGAAGAAGCCGAGCTTTATCAAATCCTTCTCTTTAAAAAAGTAGTTCTTGCTCCTCTTCTCTAGAGTACGAACAGCTGCCCGAGTCAGCCTCTTCAACTCAGAATCATTATAATCAATTATTTTTCTGTTCCACACTTTGGGGAAACAGAATAAATGGGGAACACTCAACACAGTTCGGGAATCCCCAGATCCAACAGTGACGTTGAGCCCGAGATCCCCTCCAGTAAAAAACCAACTGTTCTTCCAGAACTTGTTGGATGTAGGGAATCCCCATACAAAACCATTCTTTTTTGGGTCATCAGAAGTGTCGACCTCCCGATTCACCTTTACTTCTTTGGGGACCCAATCGTCCGAAGGAGTAGATGCAAGAAAATAGGTTCCCGTCTTGCTGACCTCCCTCAGCGTAAAGAAATGACCAATTTCATTTGGGAAAGGCGGTGAAAGGTTCATTCTACTGAACATATGCCACATGCATATCAAGACTTTATAACTATTCGGGGCCAATTGAGCTGAGGCTATCCCTGCTTCAGCCAAAAACGTAAATATAAATGGTTGAAAAGAAAGTGTGACGCCGCAGCAAAGCATGGATCCATAAATCGCGACCATACCCTCAGGAGGATTCCATACGGCTCTATCCCCCGTAGGAACCAAAGTGACCGAGTCGGGCAAGTCGAATCGGGAGCGATATTTTTCTATTTCAGCTGGCCCGACCACATTCGGCTCAGTATCAAAGCCACTCAGGCGAGTGTCAGAAAAAGAAAGACGAGACGCCCTGTACACTTCATCAACGTCACTCTCATTAACAGTCTGTTCCCTGGTCTGAACGCTGCTCGAGCCGTGCTTGTATACCTTACTTCTGCTATGATGTTTACCCATCATTCGAAAAGATACCCTGTGATCAGAAATATCAGAATCAGAACTAGATGGAGAACTCGATACAGGGCTGAAAGTGACGTCAGGGTGAAGCCTAGAAACATCAACCTCTAAGAATGGAGGTTCATCTATTTGGATATCCCCCAGTAATCGTTTAATGCAAGAAAATAACTGGAAATCCCTACGTTCTAATGCATCAAAAGCGATTTTAAAGAGACGATGGCGGAAAGATGACCCCATTAAAACTAACATTGAATTGAGATTGATGCAAGATCTTCAAACTGAGAATCGCGAACTTCTGGAGAAAGAAATCTGGGTTTAAAGAAATATCTGCTGAAAATTGTTGAGAATAAACCAACGATGTCTCCTAGCGAAGATTTAAAAAGGAGATGGCACGAAACCCTAGGATTTTTTATGATGAAACTCGATGACGTATGCGGCGTTTGAAGAGATGCAAAAATCATTTCTCATAAATGAAATTGAAAAACGAAGAGACGGGGGACACGTGTCAAAACAGGAAGTAGCATTCGACCGTCAGAACTTCAAAACGTCGCCATCATTTAAGATCTCGCGTAATAAAGCGAATCAAAACTACAGGGTCACCATTAAGACACGCCATTATGATAAGACGGCTATTCTGAAGAGTAAAAATTAAGATGATTAAAATACTCTTACCCGAAATGAAATTTACTCGGTAACAATATTTTAAGGGGGTATTGTCGTATGTGAATTTTACCAAGCATACACGTCATTGACAGAAAGGAGAAAATAGCCAGGTGGACACCCAAATGGGCACTCAAGAAATATCCTACGAGGCATCATTAAAGAGAAGAAAATCCGAGTAAACAAGTAGCACGGCAAGACCTACTCGGGATCAACTAATTACTCCGAATCGATTAAAAGTACTCGGGATTAACCAAAAAGCATCTTCTACTCGGGCTCAAACGGATCTACTCGGGACCAACCAGTGTTATTCTTACCCGGGATAAATGCGACCCGAACAAGAAACTTAGTGCTTAATTCACACGGATTAAGTAATTAAATACGTGAAGATATCCATCAGGAAGAATCCCAAAGAGAACAAAATACTGAACTAGAAGAATCCTTAATCAAGAAACAACTTGATTTCGCTACAGACTACATTCTTATAAGGAAACAAGTCCAAATAAAACCGCACTACTAGAGTCTCATTCGATTTCCATAAGAGACTCCGAAACAGGAAAGAAGACAAATCAACCTCAAGCAAGTAACCGAATCACAATTAAATACAAAGATCCTGTATTACTTGTACAAATCAGATTAGGGTTCTATAAACATATAAATAGACCCATAATCTCGTTCCAAAAGAGATATAGGAAATATAACATACAAAACAAGCAACAGAAAAATACAGAAAGAAAAAAGAGAGATCGAGAGCTTGTAAACATCATATTTTCATAGTGGATTTTGGTTTGGTTGATCCTTCAACCACCCGTGGACGTTTCTCCGGTCATCTGAGTTTTACCACGTAAAACTTGTGTCTTCGTTACTCTCTCTGAATCTCTTTCTCTTTGACTTAATAGCCGAAATCTAATACTTGTTGGCTTTTCTGACATAATCCAGAAATCGACGTCAACAATTTGTTTTACCTAAATTTTAAATTGTATATTTTTTATCTTACTTTCTTTAGCATCTAATTTTTATTATCAGACAACCTTAAAATGTTAATGTTTTGTTTTGTATTGTTACCGGACAACCTAATATTTTTATCTAACTTTCTTTGGCACTCGTTGTAATATTTTAATTTAAAGATGTTAATGTTATTGATTATTTGAAAACATCAATTAAAATTTATGGTTTGAAAACATTTGTTTTGTATTAAAAAAAATACTTTTAGTTCATTGATTAAAATAGAAGGTATAATAAATAAAAAAATAAAAATTTATTAAATTATAGTCAATATTATACTTTGATGAAAGATCTCAATAAAATATTTTTAATGGTATAATTTTTATAGTAATTAGATTTATGAATAAAGAGTTATAATTAATTGAGTTTAGTTAAAAAAAAATACAAAGGATATAAGGGGAATTTAAGAAAGAATATGAGGGTAAAATGAGAATACAAAAAGTAAATAGTTCAATGGAGATTGAGGATTTTGATATTTAAATATGAAGATAAAATATTGATCCCCAAAATGATTCTTTTAGTTTTAAGAAAGAATATGAGAGTAAAGTTAGAATATAAAAAGTAAATAGTTAAATGGAGATTGAGGATTTGGATCTTTAAATACGAAGATAAAATCTTAATCCCCAAAATGATTCTTCTCGTTTTCCGTGAACCGAATAACCATTGATTTGTTTAGATTTGTATGCTTGGTCATTTGGTCCATATAATTAGACAGATATATTGTGCTTTTATGTTACTTTAGGAACCTTAATTTCATGTTGTTGCGAATATCAAGCTATATTTTCCACTCAATTAAATCTTATTAGTATACATTTTTTAAAATGAAAAAACCTATCGTCGATATTAGTGATTTAGGCCAACATGAAGCATTTCAACCAGTTAAATTCTCATCATGTAGTGGGCCCTTTTTCTTGTATATTTTCATTGAAGATATAGTATGCAATCGGATCATAGTAATTTTTGTCAAATATATTTCTGGAAGAAAATTATATCACTTTAGTACTTCTATTCCTTGAAGATAAGTAATTGTGGGTTTTAGAGTTTAAATTAATCAGGACTTAATAAATTGTTACACATGTAATTATGAATATATTTTAATGAGACTCTTTAATATGAAAGTTTAAATAAGTCTCTAATTTTCAGTAACAAGAAATATTTTTCTTTCTATTATTCCTATGTTTTCCCATTTTCTAAATGTTTTAGCTTAAAAATATTTAGAAAAAACAGTTTCCAAACTTAATTTTTTTCTACAAGTATATGTCATCAAAATTTCATTATGATGCTGATGATTTGGACCTAAGATGATTTAAATTTAAGAATTATATATAAGTGTATCATGTATGGAATATTGTGTGAAGAAATTGTGGTTCGTAATTGATCCTGGTAAACTCGTCAACTTACCTCACTCTTTAGGACTTAATGAATTGTGACATGTGTAACAGAAACAAATAAATAAATAAAGAAAATGTGATGTGAAGAAATTGTTTTGTGGTCCCAAATTGATTTGGATTAGGTGCGATTGTTTATTTTGTTTTCATTATCAACAACGAAAGATGGGCCAAAAATGATTTCATTAACAACTGCTTTTAGGGTTTTGTTTTTGGTTGTTATCACGGATTTGTTTTGCACCGTAGGTTGAAGACTTGGTTGCTTAATTTAAAGAGTTGATGGAAAACGTGAAGAAATCAAATGAACATATTAATTAGTTTCATTAATTTGCATATTCAAACTGCGATGGGCAGATTCATTTATTTTCTGATTTTGCATTGAATATGGTCCTCTGGCTTTTTGGACATCATATGGATTTTAAATGACAGGTGGCAGGGGTAGAGGAAAGTTGTTACGTGGGATCGGTGGGATCGGTGGTTCTTTATCGAAAAAAAAGAAAAAAAAAATGTTACTACCATCTAGATTTTTATGATATCCTGAAATATCAATTATTTAAACAAGTTTGATTTTATAGTAAAGTTTTTCCTCACTTTTCATAAGTACATCAATTTGGTCCCTCTAACACTAATTTTAACAGTCAACCCCTAACAGAAAATATAAATCGACTATTTTATCCATTATAATTAATTATTAAATAAAAATTAATTATTAAAAATTTAAAAAACTAAAATGAAAAGAAAAAATCGGTAAAAATATACAATTTAAATTTATTTACAAACTTAAACAAAGAAAAATTAAAATTTAAAAGTAGTAATAATTTTTTTAACAAGATCTGGAAAAAGATGTAAAAAATGTTAACAAAAAAAATTGTGAAAAACGTTAACAAAAAAAGAATTCGAATAAAACCGGATCTAATTGTTTTTTTTAACCAAATCGTCACCATCCCCAACACAGACACCACCATCAGCTTACCATTCAACTTATCACCACCACAATCAACGTTAACGAAAAAAGAATTCGAACAAAACCGGATCTATTTTTTTTTTTAACCAAATCGTCATCATCAACTTACCATTCAACTCATCACCATCACAATCAACCCAAACCAGATCTAATTTTTTTTTAACCAAATCGTCACCGTCACCAACATAGACACCCTTACCATCCACCATCACCACCACCTTACCATTCAACCCATCACCACCAAATCCATCTCAAAACTCATCTGCAATTCCATTGCACAAGGAAGAAAAAAAACACAATCAAGTTAAAATATTCTGAAAAATCCATCGCAGAACACTTCTGCAAAATCCATGTAGAAGAGGGCTTCGTCGGAGACGATGGAGAAGAGGAAGAAGAGTGACTACTGGTGATGCAGCGGCGAATGAAGTGGTGGTGATGGAAAATGAGAGGATCTCTTCTATAGACAACCCCCACCTTCAATGCTCTCTCACGACGAACGGAGCCACCACCCCCAAATCCAGACCTAACCGAGAACCACCACCCCGTCTTTCGTTCCAGATCCGCGATTTGGTGGTGACTAGTGAGAAATGAGTCAGAGAATCAAGAGAAAGAGAGAAAGAGAGAAATAGAGAATTAGAGAAGAGAGAGAGAGTGAATATGGGTTTAGTTGTGGATGATGGTGGGTTGTGGATGATGGTTTTGGTTTTTTTTTTTTTAAGGGATCGATGGTGCCATGGTGGATTGGTGGTTTTTCTGGGTTGATGATGGTGGTCACTAGTCGGAACTCAGATGGTGGTTAAAATTTTAATTTATGTAATGTTTATTAATTTATTATTATTGTTTGGTGTTGACACGTGTCTAACTTAACACATCATAAATGAAATGATAAAAATAACTCTCTGATTATTAACGTTGATTACCTTTTGTCTGACGGATAGACCTATTTGATATATTTTTTAAAAGTCAAGGAAAACTTTACTAAAAAAATAAATTCATTTAAATAATTGATCTTTCAATATAACATAGGGACCCAGATGATATTAACCGATAAAAAAATTCATAAATTTTAAACGGGATTCTTTTATATAATAATATATTGTATATCTAATTAGACATGTGGCGCTGTTGTCAGTCTTATTTTTTGCAGCCTCGTTTTTTTGTTCTAAGTTACAAACTGCTGGGACCTTCTACTTTATAATTTGTTCTGTTTACCACTAATATCAGTCCTGTCACTTTATAATTAAAAATATTAATTTTATAAATTATAAAGAAAAACCAACTTATATCAAATTTTTTGTGTTCATATTTTACATACCAAAGAAAGTATATTGTTTTTGTATTTGATTTTTTATAAATCATGAATTAGTCTAAACTATATACACAACATTTTTTTTTTCAGTTTTTCTCTTAAGTAATTTTATTTTTTGTATTGCAAATAAATTCTTTTTATTCTTCAGTTTATCTATCCAAATAATTTCGAGTACAAAATTACAAATTAATAAATATTTTATATTTTTTTTAATTTATTAATATGATTTTGCTATATTTATTGTAGTAGTTTGTTATTATATGTTTATTTATTTAAATTAGTTAGAAATTATTAAAATTTTATTTTGTTTGATATAAATTTAAAAAATTAAAATTATAAAGTAAATGTGAAAATAATAGTAATTTAAATATATTAATCAGTGATACACTTATATTTTTAATATTCTATGATGAATCATATTTATTTTTTGCTTGTATGAACCTTTTTTTTTAAAAGGTTTTACTTATATATATTTAATAACTTGATTTTAAATATTAATATATTTGTCTTGTGTTAATTTTGTGTTTTTGTCTTGGCGTCTCCAAAACCGAAATCCTGACTTTACCTCTGACTGGTGGTATAAGTAGGAATAAAATAGATGCCAGGTAGACCGATACCTTATCTAAATGGAGACAAGTTACTATTAGCAATAATATCAATTGCTACGATATGGGGAAGCATTACCATATAGCCACAAATAGGGGTGAATCTAGGAAAATTACAGTCCAGGTTAAATTATATATATATAAATGGTTTTTTTTCCTTCAGTGCGCACTAACATTATTAAGTCGGCTCCTAAGCTATCAATAGTTGATTTTATCTATTTTTGTTTAGATAATATATTATAATGCTTAATTAATTGCTCACAAAATTTCATACTAAATTTATTAAATTCGGTGTTTATCATAGAGAAAACCCTTGTTATTTTTTTACTCAATGTACACAGATAAATGAAATGCAAGACATGCTAGCTATTATATATATATAATTCTTGATGAAAGTATTTGTTTATTTTTTAAAATAATAAGATGATACCAATTCAATAATGGACTACTTAGAATATGAAATACATTGTAAAATTTATGCTAAGACAATTGTTTAAATTTGTTGTTAAAAAATTTATTTAAACTTGTAAATAACTTAATTCTATAATATTAGAAGTTATAACATTATGTAAAACAAAATATTTACATTTCACTAAATAGACAAGATATCATATTAGTGTAATATTATTAAACATTAGAGGTTTTATGTAATTATCCAATTATCTATTAATTTTTTGTTGCCCAGAGGGTTGCCTGGGCTATAGCCCGGGGTAGACCTCTCATATATCCGCATCTGGCCACAAACAAACAATTGTAAACAAAAAAAAAAATAAGATGAAAGAAAATAAAGTAATCCAATCACACAAAACACAAGATTTATGTGGAAACCTAATAACAGGGAAAAACCACGACCGTCAGATGTCTAGAGAAAGTTTCATTATGTAGTAAATTATTACAACCACACATTAAGGATTCTCCATCTAAAATGCCCTAAACCCAACTACACGCAATGCCTACTCTCTTGAGATCTCTCCATTAATTTTAGTTTTGCTACATATGTAATAAACTAGTTTTATGGTCTATTTATACTAGTTACAGGGTGTTTATACCTACAAGGAAATTCATCTCCTACACATACAAGACTTTCTTGTTTCACACAAATACTATTTCATTTTATGCATGTGTCTTCTTGTTCCATACAAAGATAAATCCTTTTCCTTTAAACACAAAAACCTCCAGAAAGAAAATACTTCATTTTCCATCCATGAGCCACATTTTAAGGAAACTGCTAATTCTACCGTTGTTCCTCATACATCTCTTTTGACAGTGTTAAGCTTTAGAATGGACCACTGTGGGAACTGTTGTCCCATTCCATAGTGTTACCCACATCGGTTTTCATAAATATTCGTTTCTCATTTCTTCTAGGTTTTCAAGTCTCCCTCAAACACAATCTCATACGTCCAAATATTTTCCAAGTCTCTAGGAAGTCTCCACATTGGTTGAATCCCGCTTGGTAACCATTAGAAAGTTAAGCCATATCTAACAGTCGTCCATTACGATGAGAATTTTTAAAACTTCATCCATAGCCATGAATGATCGTGCCAAAATTGTACTGTATTTTGGCCCTCAATTCCATATCATTTGTCTTACTTTTTGTATGTGTGTGTGTCTAATAGGCTCTTTTCTAGTGATTACAGACATTCGATATAACTCGGTTGTTAGAGTGCAAAGCAGAATTTTCTAGTGTGAAACGAGTCAAAGTTTAAGAAATGGAGCACAGTTCGTTGGTTCCATAGCAGGCACATACTTGGGCAATTTCTTCAAATCTTCATTCTCAGATCGTGGGTAGTGGGTGAGTAAAGACCCACACATTGGGCACTTCTTCAAACCTTTATCTCATTAGTTTGCGGGTGGTACGCTGGTGTGGACTAGCGAAGTCCATGGAATCGTGCTGGTATGGTCAACCGTGCAGTACCCGCACACTTTCACTTTACACTGTTTTGGGAGCCATTATGCAGGTCTCTTTACTGACTTATGTAAGTATGTACCAGCAATGGGATAGTCGTTAGAGCACAAAACTGGATTTTTGAGTGCAAAACGGGTCAAAGTTCAAGAAATGGAACACAGTTTGTTGCTCCCATTGAGGGTACATACTCGTACAAGTCAGCAAGAAGACCTGTGTAATGGCTTCCAAAATAGTGCAAAGTGAAAGTGTATTGGTACTTTGTGGGTGACTATACCCGCATAATTCCAAGGACTTTGCTGGCCCACGAATTGAGGAGATGAATTAGAAGAAGTGCCCAATGTGCGGGTTTGTACTCGCATACTACCCACGATTTGAGAATGACGCTTTGAAGAAATTTTCTAGTGCGCAGATCTGAACCAACGTACTACCCGCTAACGAAGATAAAGAAGAAGGCTAGAAGACATATGTGTGGGTCACTGTGCCGGTCCATACCTACACTCATTGAGAAGCCATACACGCGCACTGCAGCAAAAAACATGCTTTCATCAACTTTTTAGACTTATCTTTGGTTAATTGTATAAATAGATTCTCTTCTGAAATCACATACACCCCCGCATAGAACACTTTTCATATTTTTACATCATCTTCATCTAGAAACCATTCTCTCCCACCATATCCAAACTCGCACACCATTTCTTTGATTTCAACTCAACAAGGGCTCTAGGAGATTGGATTGAAGCTTCAAGGAAGGAGATTCTTTTCATGAGTTTACTCTTATTCTCTTCTTTTTGTTTTTACTTTATAATGAACGTGAGTAGCTAAATCCCCACAAAAGGGATTGATGTGAACTTTGGGCATTGTATTTGAGCCCTATCTTATTTTAATCTATCAAATATGTTCCATTCATTGTTTTAATTGATTTCAAAAATGGATTTGTCTTAGATTGCGCCACTACTCTCTTTACAAGTTTGTTGAGAAATTATTGGAGTAGTTAATTAGGTATACACTCTAATTGGTTTTCTTAAGCTCAGTTGAATGGAAGGATTAAACAAGAGTACACTCCTCAAGTGAAATCCAGAATTTATAATCTTAATTTTTATCTAATCTTAAATGGGTGATCAATTTCATACACTCTAGGTTGATCATTTGGGGGGGGGGGGGGGTTAAGAATCAATCCTATACACTATAGGTTGGTTTATTTATAAAAAGAATAGTCCCGTATTTTATAAATGTGCATTCATGGAAAATCTTTTGTGAGTGGTCAATACTATACACTTTAGATTGGAAATTCGTAAGGGATATACAATCAATCATACACACTCTAGGTTGGTTGTAATTGATTGATGTACACTCATGAGAGTTCTTGATTTGCCCATTGTTTGCTTATTGGATCCATCAACTCCTTAGTCAACATTATCATTTATTCACACACATTTCCTACTAACTTTGTTGCATTTAGTTTAGTATAATTGTAGTTTGCATTCTAGTTTTAATTAAAAAAAAACCATATCATTTACTTTTTAAGCATTCTTAGTATTAAAACTAAATTTGATCACTTTAACTTTTGTTTCCTATGGAATGATACACAACTTGTCACTTTACTTGTTTTAGAAACATTTCGAAGCATATTTGGGTTTTATAAGTTTCTTTTGACTGTCAAATTTCACATGCAAAATGGCGTTTGTCAAAATGGTGTTGCTATCGGGGATCGGCAACTGTTTTAGTGATTAGATTGGATTTGATATTAGTTTTTGTTGTTGTTGTAATTTTGTGTATTTAGTGTCTTTTTACTACAATTGTAGTTTTTGTTTCCTTGTGTTTCAGGATTCTAAGGATTTCAGTTAGTAAAATTTGGGACCAAGCTACGAACCTTATGCAAATTCGTACCATACAAATTAAAGGTCTAACCAAGGCTCCATCTCATCGTACCTATCAAAATCTTTTGAAGATGAGATGATAAATTTCATGAAGAATAGCTTTCAGACTAATGAGCGAAATACAACTTCTCAAATTGAAATCGTGCAGTTACTCCAATCCACACAACAAGCATGTGAACAGAAGATCAACAATCATGTTTTACCTCGTTGGCTAGACCACACAATAAAATTCATGTTTGAAGAGAATCTCAACGAGTCCATCAAAACCACAAATCAAAGCCACAAAGAAATCTCATATCAATTGAAGAAAGAAAATCCCTATAAACTCCAAAACTCGACCAACGAACATTGCTTCCATCTTGGAGTGCTCAAGCCGGAGAAATCCTCAAACAACTTGAAAGATGACAAGGATGAAACACTAAGAAAGTTTGAGAAAGAACGAAGAGTTTTTGACGAGATGAACAAGGAGTTTATGAGTGCGGGTAGAGAATTAATGTTGGTGATAGAAGTGTTGAAGAAAGAGAAAGATTTACATTAAGAGAAAATAGTGGAAAATTTTCGAGAGAAAGAAGAGAAAAGGGAAAGTACGAGAAGAATGTGAAACTCTTGAAAAAGGTGTTAGAAGGCAAGGAAGCCTTGGAAAAACTGAAGATAGTTAAGCTTCAAGAGCAAAACAAGAAGCTCACTCTTGAAGAGAAATTGCTAAAAGTAGAGAATGTTACACTTCGAAAGAAGAGTGGTGAAGTCTCTAACATGAACAAGGAATTGGAAATACAAATCGAGAGAATTGAAGCTGAAAAGAATGTCATTAAAAGGCAAGGCTATCAGAAGAATTCGAATATGAGACAGTTCACAAATCAAAGAAAATGCAAATGGAGATTGAGCTAAATGTCAATGCCTTGGATGAAGTCAATGAATCTTTTAACAAAAAGGACGAAGCTCTCAAAATAGCAAAAGACAAGGAGAGTAATTACATGACTGAGCTGGACAAAGTGGAAAAAGTGATCAAGTCACCACTACAAGAAAAACACATATCTACCACGGGTATCACACCCGTTTTACGTGGGGCAGTGGTGGAAAAGTGTGCTTTTCAATCATTGGCTTTGCTCGTTAAAGGTAATGTACCTATTACGGGCAACGCCTATGGTCGATGTGTTATGTACAATGGGCATTGCCCATGGTCGAGACATTACGTACAACGGGTTGTGCCTATGTTAGATGTTATAAATCGTATATATTTTTATTTATTTTAAATCTAATTTGTTTATTACATTTAACTGGTATACGATTATCATGAAAATATTGAAACATAATAAAAAAATTAATAATCTAATTTGTACATTGCATAAAATCAATAAACATATATATAATTAAAAGTGTCACGAAATAAACATCCACTCCAATCCTCATTAAAAATACTCAAGTACTAACATTAATTTCTCCCAAAAAATTTCACTCAAATCCTAATGAAAACTATTCTAAGTTCAAACATTATGTTGTTTCCCGAACAATATAAGTGCCACTAGCATCTTCAATCACCCGCAGATCACTAATACATTGAAATAAAGGAACCTTGCTAACCATTATTTCACGTATTTGTGCCAATCCTTTATGACTAATTTTAACCATCCAATCATTTTTCCTATGCCTCGAAGTTTCTCAGTAAAAAAGTCGTCACATTTTTTATCCATCTGCAAAGGGATCGTTTCTTAAGTAAAAGTATTACAACACAATAACATCTCGATCATAGCAAAAGGATAGTTTCTTAAGTAAAATTATTACAACACAATAACATCTCGATCATAGCAATTAGCACTATTTGTATAAAGATGGAAATCTTTCATATAGTAATTAAATATAAAAAAAAAATTATATCCGATTATAAAGAATGGGTCGACACTCTAGCTGTATGTAAGAACTTCTATTGTGAACTTATATAACTGTTTACGGCTTAGCAAATTTAGATTCTATATCATATGCTAAAACAACATAATCCTCAATATAATAAAACAAAAGGCTCCTAAGAGACGCTTCACCAAGACAATTATAAATCCCCTCAAATGAATAATTAAATTTTAAATCGACTTGTATTTACTGGATGAATATAAATAAGATTAATAAGAAAATAAATAAATAAAATCCTTAAATATCAATAAAAAGAAAAACAGCAAGCAAACATGGAATGAAAAATAAATTAGCTCTAAAACCATGCAAAAAATAAAAAATGCATTCTTGTATAATAAATGGAAAAAAAAGGGACAAAACCAGGTGCAAATAATAAAATCAGAAGTACCTGTTCTTTGGCCGCATATTATTCCATGTGACCTTCAAAACTATCTTCATCCTCTTTAGTAATAGTGAAGCATTTAAGTCCATGGTTGACAAGTGTCGTTTTAAATATGTAAAATAGCTTGTCAAACAAAATTTATAAACCCAAATTGTACTTAAAATTGATAAACAATATAGTGGCAAGTGGGGTATCGTCCAGAGGGAAAGGGAAATTAAATGGCTTGTTAACAACCATTCTTGGCAAAGGGTCAAAAGGAAATTTTCCACCTAGGTAGCACTGGCCAGAAGGCATCTCCACGCACCGGATAGGTACCAAACACAATTGTTTACCCTGAAGTACTAGGTCTAACACAACCTGGGAGCCTCAACATTGTTGTAAGAACAATACGAAGCTCCTATACCTTCACGAACCAACTGGTATCCAAGTACCTTGATACTCTTCCTTTACTCCGTCGAGGTACATATCCGACCTTTTTAGCAAGAAGGAAGATGTCCGTAAAACTCCTAGAAGATCATAAAGCTTTAATGAATTGACCAAGCATCTCGCTACCGGAATGGTACCCCTAGGTACCTCGCCATCGCCATCGCCATCGGTCAAGCGACACCTCACTAGGATGATACCTCACCAGGATGGTACCTTAGGATACCTCACCAGGATGGTACCTCAGGATACCTCACCAATAGACTTGTACTCTGAGGTACCTTGCCACATCACTAGGTTGATGCTTTGAGGTATCACACCACTAACAAAGGAGTTCGAACTGTTCCCCAAACTGTAAGTAAGCCCCACGTATACACTGTCACAATGAAAGAGTTCAAAAGGGAAACAAACAAGTTTCCCGCCAAGATATTCTCTGACAACCGATTCTCTAAGGTATATCACATTAAACAGAAAATCTCGCCAAATGGGAAAATATGATCAATCCAGTGATCTTCGGCTTGTACGCCAAGAAAAAACCATAGCAACATTCGTGTATAAGTGCAGGGATAATGTTGACTGGTAGGGAGGAGAAAAAACCCGAATCTCGAAACCTTAAGGGTTGTTGTTCGGTTCCGCTATCAGGGAGAAGCTTCACCATTACCATTGAGAGTTGTGTCAACTTATCGACAAATACGAGTTCGTCACCTCCAATTAGTTAAGCAAAAGAGATAGAGATTGATAGTTTCAAACTACTGTATTATTTATTGTCTCATTGTACTCACCGCATTGTTAAATAAAAGAATATTACTTAGTCCACCATCACTTCTTCATTCATCTCACCTATCTTTACACGTGAAACTGGTACCGAAGGTACCTACCCCGACTGCAATCTACCAAGGTTGTGGTCCTGAGGGTGTTAGCGGAGATTCCTCACCTAGAGTGAATTTTCGGTTAACATGGCTAAAACTAGTTAACTAATATTAAACTAAAGTAAAACATGAAAAGTAAAGATTAATGGTTGGGGTTTTTGAAAGGTCAATAGTTAATATGCAAACTACAATTAGGTTGGTTAATCTAACATGCAATGTGTGTTAATAAGAAATGTGTGCTCAAATATGATGGATAAGACTAAGGAATTGATGGATCCAACAAATAAAAAATGGGCATATTGGTAATTATCATGAATGTACAACATTCTAATGTAACCAATCTAGAGGGTATATAATTGGTTGTATATCTCTTATGGGTTTCCAATCTAGAGAGTATAATATTGACCACCCACGAGTGATTTTTCATGAATGTGCATCTATCAAGATAAGGGACTAATCTCTTTATAAATTCACCAACATAGAGGGTATGAAACTGGTGCTTAATCTCTCACAAGCAACCAACCTAGAAGGTATAGAATTGGTCACCCATTTGAGATTAGAACGAGATTGAGATTAATTTGTTCGGATTTCACTTGAGAAGGGTACTCTTGTTCAATCCTTCAATTCAAATGAGCTTAAGAGAATAGAATAGAGGGTATACCCAATTCTCTACTCAAGTAATTTATCAAAAATAATGCAATGAAATGATGGTACAATCTAAGACAAACTATTCTTGAAATCAATTAAAACAATGAATGAAACATGATTGATAGATTTAATAAAGTAAATAAAGTTCAATATAACCCAAGGTTCACAAATGAATCATATCAATCCCCTAGTGAGATGATTAGCTACTCATGATAAATACATAAAAATAACTAGGAGAAAAGAGATAGAGAAGACCCAGACTCATTCCTTAAAGCTTTAATCTAATTTCCAAGTGTCCTTGAGTAGATGAGGAAGGTGATGGTTAGATTGGGTGAGGAATGATTCCTAGGTCTAGGGTTAATGGTTAGTGATGTAAGGAAATGCATGAGAAAAAGTCTATCTAAGTGTGGATTATCCCCTTTTCGAAATAAGAAAGAATATATTTATAAGGTCCCAAGATTAGGTCTGGGAATGCTGATGTGGCAGTCCTGACGTGCCAAATGCTCGGGTAGTGTGCGGCTCCCTACCCACTTAGTGACCCGCGAAGTGCCCAAATACTTCAACTTTTCTTCTCGGTTTTGTGCATGTGCGCTGGTAAAGACCCGCACAATAACTTGTGCACTGACCTTATGGGCAATGATCTGCTTCTCAGATTTTCTCCAGTTGTGCGCTTTGTGCGTTGGTTTGGACTCGCGCATGCACTAGCACACTGAAGTCTTTGTTCATTGATTTCAACCTATTTCCACCCAATCTTCGTGCTTTTCATGCTTTCTTCTAAAATATACCTAATTGCCTATTAACATACCAAAAGAGTCATAAGACAAGTAAAAATGCACAAAAACGAGACAAGGAATATGGAATTGAGGGCCAAAATATATGACAATTTTTTAACGATAATGGTACAAATCATTCAACATCCTTATAGTAATATTCATTGACATTGTGAATAAATTGAAGACAAGCTATGCAGATTTTTTTTTATTTGAAATGAAACAGAAAAATGTGTTTAAATTAAAAATGCTCGTGTTAGATGCTCCGTGATAAATAGACCATTTTCTTGTATTGATACATGTCATTGTATTTAAATAACTAAGTAGAAAATTACGAAATTACTTCAGCTATAACAACATATTCTGGCATATCTAGCTTGACAATCTTATACACTTTGAATATACAAATGTGTTCATGAGAAAAAAAAAGTGTTGGTCTGATTGATACTTAATTATAAGACTACAAATATTTATACAAAGTATCTTATAAAGTGTTGGTCTCATTCTATACGGAGCACATTCAATTAATAAGAAATAAATTTATTAAAAGCAATCCAACAACCATACACGGTCTATCTTCTAATTATCTAAATGCTTAGAAGTTAGAAGTTAGAGCCATAAATTCGGTTTCTACCATGACCTTAAAGCCATACATCTGATCTTTTCTCTTTTCTTTTTTAAATCAATAACGAACAAGCAAACTAGGATTGTCCTATGAAAGACATTTAATCATGACAATAGAGCAGTTAAGCTCAGCGGAGGTACCAAGACAACAAAAGATTCAATAGTTGGCATCCTATCTCGAACACAATGAGCCATATGAAACACAAAGAATTTCCCCATTGGACCAAAGAAATAAAATCTTATATAAATGAATCTAACAACCGTATTTAAACTCTAATGTGTAAAAAAAATGATTAATCAACAAGATAAACCATTTCACTGCATGATATATATATAATGACATCTTACTTAATATATGACAAATATATATAAGTATAGGCACTTGTATTTCATGGGAATATAATGATAAACAAAATTAACAGGTTATCTATTGAGAAAACTTTAGCGGTGTTGAAAGTACATTATTGGACCACATGACATGCCCCAAATGATTTTCTATAGCCTACAATTGGACAGATTTGTGCTTTAACATGTCTCTTCTAACTAGCAAGTTGTGATTTGTGAAGTAAAGAGCTACAAAATTCAAGAATTAAGGTTGAAGATCAAGCAGACAAACATAACTAATAGCAAATATATTTACTAGCTAACAGTCAAAATGCGGGGAATTAAAACTGTAGCAACACCATAAAATAAATCATTCTTGACATGCTAATTAGCTATTATCCTTATCCAAGATAACTGTGGACTCGTATCATTGTCTTAAATAGTATTATTCATGTCCAGAGAACCAAATCAGGGTATAGAGTGTTGGATATGGCTTGAATTTCCAATGGTTACCAAACAAGATTCAACGAATACGGAGACTTTCTGGAGACGTGGGATACGTTTGAAAGTAGGAGATCGTGTTTGAAGGAGGCTTGAAGACTGGAAGAACTGAAGAAACGAAAACTGAAAGGTTCATCGGTATGGATCGTGGTGCGGACAAGCGAACATACCGTGGCACAGGGAACAAATCGACTCCTGTGAGATCATGCGGCGTAGTCCGCGATAGAGGCAATTGTACCAACCACGGTATTCTGAGCGGTGATTGACAATGATGATCCGCGGGTGGCCAACCACGACCAAAACCACGACCCAAACCACTGTAATGGTGGATTTTGCCCAAATCAGGAATGTTGAGTAAAAATAGAAAATATGTTTTCTTCTGGAAGTTCTTGTGCTAATCGAAAAATGAAAGAATTTGTCTTCAAGAAGAATATGAAAGTCCTATACTTAAAAGAAAAGGATTTATTTTAAACAAGAAGACTTGTCATAAAGAGAAAATAGTATTTATGTGGAACAAGTAATTCTTGTATGCTTAGGAGTAAGATTTCCTTTTATCATAAACTCTATGTAATTCATAAAAAAAGACCATAATAGCTAGGCTAGCTATTAAGGGGTGGAGCAAATTAGCAAATCTAGAGAGATCTCGAGACAGCATTGGGTGTAATTGGGATTGAGATATTTTAGAGAGAGAATCATGTGAGTGTGGTTGTAACAATTTACTACATAGTGAAACTTTCTCTTGTTGTCCTAACGGCCGTGTTTTTTTTTTCAATTTGAGTTTCCACGTAAAATCGTTGTGTTGTGTGCGTTTGGATTATTTCTCTTTCCTCTTATTTATTTCTTTGCTATTGTTTATATTCTATCTGGTAACGCTTCCGTATAGTGATGATTTATCTGCCAACAACTGGTATCAGAGCTAAGTTGCTTGATAGTGATCTTAACAAGCTGATATGGCAAAACTGATGAGATTCGAGGTCGAGAAGATCGATGGAAAAATTAACTTTGACTTGTGGCAAGTTCAAGTCAAAGATATGCTAATCCAATACGATTTACACAAGGCATTGAAAGGCAAGCCAACCCCTACTAACCCTGAAGGCTCTAGAGATTCTAGAAAAGAAACGGCTGATACTAATTCTTAAAAATATGTGATGAACGATGATGGGAGTATCTAGACTAAAGGGCTACAAGTACATTAGCCAAGAATTTTCTTGCAAATATTCAAGGTACATATTCAGCGAAAGAACTTAGGGAGAAGCTAGAAGAATTGTATCAAGCGAAAACCGTGTGCAACCGATTCTACCTGAAGGAGCAGTTTCACACGCTGCAGATGACTGAAGGTGAGAAGATTTCTAATCATCTAGGAGTGCTCAATGGGAAAGTTTCTGAACTAGAGTTGATTGGAATGAAGATTGATGAAAAAGATAAAGGACTAAGACTAATCTTGTCCTTTCCACCATCCTATGCACACATGAAGCCAATCTTGATGCATGAGAGTTTAACCATATATTTTGGAGATGTAGCGAACAAACTAATCTATGAAGAATGAAGGCTAAAGAGTGAAGGTAAATCTTTTGATAACTCTACTTTATTGGTTGACAGAAAGAAGAGAGACTCCAAGAAAAAAGACATTTGTTGCGGATGTGGACAGTCTGGACATATAAGGAAGAATTGTCAAAATAAGAAAACAAGTACAACTAAAGGCTCCAAAGAAGGGGATCCAACAATATCCTCTCTTGAGTATGACGATTGCAGTGATGCCCTCTAAATGGGCATAAACATCCTCATGGCATGACCACTGGTTGTCATGAAAGAGGATGTGTTACTGATAGCGGGTCCATAATTTATGTAGGGGCATTGGTTATGCTGTGATGCAATGTGTGTGGTTGACAAGGATGTTGATGGCTGAACGAACTCCCTGTAAGCCTAACATGAGGAGTTATACCATAAATTTTCAGCAATATATGTAAATTTCGACATGTGCCGATGAAATCTTGGGATGAGTGCTCCTAAGTGATTATACCTCATGGTGGGTATGTTGATTCTCAGTATTGGGAGTCGTAGTTGTGGATGAAGTTTTGGAAATTCTCACCTTAAGCGAGGATTGTTATATATGGCTTGAATTTTCAATAGTTACCAAACAAGATTTAACTAATGCGGAGACTTCCTGGAGACATGGGATACGTTTGGAAATAGGAGATCACGTTTGAGGGAGGCTTGAAGATTGAAAGATCTGAATAAATGAAATATGGAAGGTTCCGTAGCGTGGACAAGCGCACAGACCGCAACACAGGGAGCAGGTCGACTCCTGTGAGATCACGCGGTGGAGGCAATTGCACCAACCATGATATTCTGAGATGTGGTTGACAGTGATGATCCGCGGTGTTGGGCACATGTGGCCAACCGCGACCCAAACTGCGTTAATGGTGGATTTTGTACAAATTATGAATGTTGAGCAAGAATAGGAAAAATGTTTTCTTCTAGAAGTTCTTGTGCTAATCGAAAAAGGAAGGAATTTATCTTCATGAAGAATAGGAAAGCCCTATACTTAAAAGAAAATGATTTCTTCTAAATAAGAAGACTTGTCATAAATAGAAAATAGTATTTAAGTGGAACACGTAATTCTTGTACGTTTAGGAGTAGGATTTCATTTTATCTTAAACTCTCTGTAATTAATATAAATAGACCATAATAGCTAGGCTATTAAGGGGTGGAGCAAATTAACAAATCCAGAGAGATCTCAAGAGAGAATTGGGTGTAATTGGATTTTAAGTATTTTAGATATAGAGTCATAAGAGTGTGGTTGTAACAATTTACTATATAGTGGAACTTTCTCTTGTCCTCTTGACGGTCGTGGTTTTTATCGAATTTGGGTTCCACGTAAAATCATTGTGTTGTGTGTGTTTGGATTATTTCTCTTATCTTTTATTTATTTCTTTTGCTATTGTTTGTGTTCTATCCGGCAACGCTTACGCGTAATGATGATTTATCCGTCAACATAGAGAATATTAAATATTATTATCCACTAGAGCACCAAATCAATTTTCTTTAAAAAAAAAAAAACAAGCACTTGTGAGTACAAAGCCAATCCATTATATACCTTCGTATACCTGCAAATATGGATTAGCTCTACAATAAATTTGCTAGACAAGCAGCTATAGCTTTTCTCTAAAGAATTGAGAAAGATTTATGATTTCAACCGTATAGTGAAAAAAAAACATGTAATCATACTTGGTTCAGGTTTCATTGTTAAGAACAAAGGAAGAGAAAGTTCAGGGGACTTAGGGTTTCTTTAAATTTGGGGATTTTGGGAGCTCAATCTATACCAAATCAATTACAACGTCAAAACTCAACCAATTCAACGAATAAAAAAACACAAATCTCAAAAATCAAAAGAGAAATACTTGGATTTTCAGTTTGAGAAGAAGTTAAGGAAGCAGGAGAATTGTTCGACATATCAGTGAAGAGATGAGACAACTTCTTTATTACTTTCGCTCTTATAGAATTCATTTCTCTTTCGTTGATAAAGACATAAAAAAAAGTAACCCTAAAGAAAGTGCAACTCCTGCCCTTAGGAAGAAAGAGTCGAGATAGAGAGAGAAATAGAGAGTGTGGTGAGGACCATGAGGTCAGGTTCAAATTTCAGATCTGCAAATTTAGGAATTTTTGCAACCGTGAAAAATATGGCATCTCAATTACAACAGACCCTTTATTTAGCCTGTGGTAATTACAAACATATCCACCACAGGCCCAAAATTCCTTGTGGTATTTAATACTTATTCAACACGCGCATATAAAGGTTCGTGGTGAAAACATTTAGAAGCAAATATCTACAATGAGCATTTAAAGGATAGTGGTTGTTATAGTTATCTAACTAGATACCTCGTTGTAAAAAGCCCATTTTCTTGTAATTAACAGTGAATTCAAACCTAGGGCCACAAGGTCACCAACAAAAAGGGTGAATTCCTAACTCTGCTCTTATGTGTTATTCTTATTCAAAGAGAGAGTGTGCTAAAGATGAAAATTGAAAATTTCATAGACGTAAGAAAACGAGAGGTTCTAGATTAGGAAGAATCTATCTATAGTTAAGAAAATTTAGGTGAGTAAAGACCAAGTGCAGTTAGTAAGAAACAAGGGAAAGGAAAAGATGGGGAAATCACCTAAACTTGTATGGGTTGCAAAGAAGAAAAAAACTTTCCAACTTGGTTAAACCACCCTTAGTGGATCCTGGTCTCTCCGTGAGTGCATCACATTGAATATTTTTTATGCATGATTGGATTGCACAATTCATTTCCTTTTTTAGACCAAGTGTTACCCATTTACTTTGATTGACGTGTGCATATGAATGTCTAGGTAGAGTTGGGTTGTGGAAAAAATCTATTGTGGAATCTATCTTAAGTTTGTGTATGGTTTTCAAGTTTTTTTTTGTTGACAAAAAGTGAATAAGGCAAATTTAGTTGGTTAATGTGTTGATCCTATGCATGAGAAAGGTAGTCCAGTTTAAGAAATTCAGCAGTTAGCAAGTAGAGACCATCGCAAACAAGGAAGCATAACCCTCAGTGCATGAGTCCAATTGCATGCGTAAAGATCAGCGAAGTGCAAGATGACTCTTGACCAAAGATCCAAGTGTGCTGGTTTATACACGGGTACCTTCCCACATATCGGGCTAGACCCGGGAACTAGAACGTGAATATATATACACATCGTTGAGTTAGAGCTCCACCACTAAAAAAAAAAACTCAAACCGAATTTTTTTCTTTTTCCCTCTCAAGGCATTTCTTGCTTTTTCTCCACATAAGGGCTATAATTCATCAAAAAGGTATGATTTTCTTCATCAATTTCGTGATTAAGTCAGTGTTCATCCCTTCTCATCATTGGTTTTGACATGTGATGAAGTTTGGTGTGTTTGTGAATGAAACCATGATATTTTGTGTTTGATTTTATTTTATTTTTAGAAATAGATGATGGGTTTTGTTAAAAGATGCATGTTGGAGCAATTCAAATTGGTTTGGAATGTTAATTTCACTTATATATGATTAAATCCGAAACTTAGGGTTTCTTGGGATGAATTTCAAAGGTTTGTTGAAATTATATGATGGGTTTCCATAGATGATTATTACAGTGGTGATTGAAGTTGAATTGGAGTGTTGATTGCCCATATGTATGCTAGAATTCAGATTTTAGGGTTTGATTGGATTGATTGGAGAATTTTGTTGAAATTCCGTGTTGGGTTTTCCTGAAATATGCATGTAGAGAGTGATTCAATTGATTAAAGGTGAAAATTGCACCCTTTATGCCTAAAATTTGAATTTAGGGGTTCTACAATTGATGTGTCAATGCAAATATTAAAATTGGGAAACTCTTAATCGTGAATAGTGATGTGCTACTATGTTGGAATTAATTGTTTCAATTTTAAGGCTCTGTAAGCGTTTTTCAGTTGTTGTTTTTTCAAAAATAAAAATGAAAATGAAAACAGTGTTTTTGGTTTCAATTTCGAATCTAAAAACGCGTCTGGTAGCATATACTGAAAGCTGTATTTTGAAAATAAAAATGAAAAAACGCGTCTGGTAGGTTAACCGATAACTATTAAAAATTGAAATTTCAATTTTAACATTTTATTTAATATTATTACAACTATAAACAAATTTATTACATAATTAACCAATATAATTTTTGTATTGTAATTTTTAAATTAAACAAAAATAACACATAAAAAATTAATTCAAAAAAACATGTCAAAAAATGAATTAATCAAACTAAACTCTTAAATTATAAATAAATAATTACAATATATATATATATATTATAAAATAAAAATATAACTGTATATTATATGTATATATAATATTATAATTTATTATTATATTTATATATATATATATAGGATTATATTATATTATATAATATATTATTGTATATAATAACGTTATAAATATATATATCATAATATATATAATAATATATATAGTCATAGTATTATATATATATTATAGAATATTAATTTACTAATTATTTAAATATTATAATATATAATATATAATATATATAATATGTTAATATTCTATAATATATATATAAACTATATTATAATTATATATATATATATGATATATTAATATTATATTATATATAATATATATTATAATATACATAAAATATATTATTTTATAATAAATAATATTAATATATATATTTATATATATTTTAGAATAATTTATTTCCAACTAGAACTAAAAGCATTCATGCAATAATATATATATATATATATATATAAGAGGGGTATTTTGGTCATTTAAAAATCTTGTCCCGTCTTGTCCTAGCCATATCAAACGCATAACAGTATAATTAATAGTTTAAAAAAATGATTTTTTTATATAAAAAAGTGAAAAACAAAAACAAAAACAAAAAACAAGTATTTTGTGTTTTTCAAATATTTTACTTTAAACACTGTTTTTGTTTTTCATTTTTTTTTTCGAAAATAAAATGAAAAATGGTTAACGAACGCGTTTTTGAAATCTTTGATTATTTTTCCTAACAGGTTCTCAATTTCAGTTCAGAATTCTTTGAATTTTTCAAAAGTTTTCGACTTACATTACATTAGGTAAACATATCTGTATTTAGCGTAATCGTTAATAAAAGTGACATAATACTTATAACCACTTATAGCTTTAACATTCATATATCTATAGATGTCTGAATGTATAAGCTAGAGTGGTCACATAGCTTTAAGCTTTTTTCTAGAATAATATCTCTTGGTCATATTACCTTCCAAACAAGATTCATAGATATGGAAAGTGTCGATCCGTAACTGACGTACAGATCCACCTTTTACTAGTTTATCTATCTTGTCAAGGTAGATGTGGCCAATTCCTAGATGCCATAGATACGTTTCATTATGTGGAGAAATCTTTTATCTTTTTGTTTTAGGTTTTTCAAATTTAAACATTTCAGTGTTAAGCAATGATGCATGAATTCATGATCTTAAAACATACAAGTTGTTTTACATTAAACCAGAACAAATATTCAATCCATTTCTAGAAATAATAACTGATTTTTTACAAAAAGAAACTGAATATAATCATTCTAATAATTTGGATACCGAAATCAAATTTCTAGTAAACCTAGGAACGTAATAAACATTGTTCAATAAAAGAAAACAACTATTAAAAATAAATTTAACAGCTCCCGCTGCATAAGCTGAAACAACATCATCTGATCCAACGCGTATTGAGAAGGCACCATTCTTTAGCTCCATCCAAGAATCAGTCCACTGCAAAGAAGAACAAACACGGTTAGTGGCCCTTGAATCTACTATCCAAGGTGAAGAATCATCTTTCACTAAATAGAAATCAATGACAAGTAAATCCGATTTACCTTTCACTTTCTTCATCTTAGAGAGCTCCTCAAGGTGTTGTGGACAATTTCTCTTCCAGCGACCGACCTTTTCATAATGGAAACACTTTCCTTTTGCTTTGTCAGTCGTGTTACTCTTTTTCTTATTTTTGGCTTGAATCTTCTTGGGTGTAACCTTAGCCTAGCTAGCAGACCTTTTCCTTTTATTGAATTCAGAAGAAGACGCTTCAGTAACATTTGCCATATCGGTCTAACCTTTGTTGTCTTTTGTCATGGACTCAAAGGTTGTGAGCTCATGAGCAACTGAGTCAGACTGAACCTTAACTTGTTCATCTCGTAGTTGATTTTAAACTGACCAAAACTCTATAGAAGAGTTGTCAGTATGATGCTTACCAGGCTTGGCTCATCAATAGCCCCACAATTGACCTCAACCGTGTTGAAATGAGACATCATTCCCAAGACATGTTTCCAAACAAAAGCTCCCTCATTTAGACGAGCAAGCATAACAACTTCATGCCGTTTTTATTCAAAAGGTTGCCCAAACACGACTTTCAATGTCTTATCATCTCAAACGTTTTAGTCATTGTTTCATGTTTTGAAACAAGCTCATTGGTCATGCTAGCCAAAAGGTTGGTTCAGGCCTTTTCATTTGCTAAGACCCATTTCTGGTGGGCCTCACGAACATTTGGTGTTGAGTTGGTTGCAGGCTTTGGAGGACATTCTTCGTAAGGACAAACTTTAGGTCTTTAGTGACCAGGATTGCGTTAATGCTGTTTTTCCATTTTGTTTCTCATTTACAAGAATTTGAAGAAAAGCAGAAGATATTGCTGAAATAACATATAAAAAAAATCATTCATTCATACGTTTAAATCATATGTTAAATATTCAACATATAATTAAACATGATGCATGAACATGTTTAATGAACTAGAAAATAATCCCTAAACATTGCTACTACGCCACGACAATCCAACATACCACAAGGAAGTGTCGTCTTATGGTCGGTCAAGTACTTGCATGTGGGATCTAGACATTCTGAATCAAATGATACACAAGAATTACTCTTAATTCTTATATAATTTAACCATCGTATATTTTAGTAAGAATTTTAATTAACCATTTAATTAAATCATTGTGAGTGTAACTCATCATTTCAGATCTCATGAACTAAACTTGAGAATTGCTGTCTTAGGGTCGGTCAATCCCAAAATACATTCAGAAATCCTACCTATTAGGAAGTTAACCTTAGTGTTGACTCTTATAGAGACCCTCGTTAGGGAGGATGAAAACAAAGCCATCTCTAGGTCTCGTTTGAATATCATGGAGTTGAACTAGTGATGGAGACTGCAGGACATAAAGTTATATATCCCTCTCCCATTCACTATTTACAGTTAGGGTTTTCTAATGCACCTACATAAACATATATAAAACGGCTAAGAAGAATCTAGTTTTCTAGGTTGTTACTAGCATCTTCCTATTAACATTAAAAAATAAACCGGATTTTTAACTATTAAAAACAAATTTATTATTCTAATTCTAATCTATGTAAACTATTTTAAGTAGACTAGAATTAAATATGAATTTTACCAAGTTTTAACTATTAAAACTAAAACCACATTACTCGGTTCAATTATTATTAAGGCCTTAGTCAAATTAATCTTAATAATAAGTTGGGCTTTACTAATCTAACTAAATTAACTCTTTAATGAAAAATTAGTAATTAATGAGAATTACCAAGTTTTTACTCCTAAAAACTAATATCAGTATTAATAGCCAATTATGTGGATAAACAATTTTAATCTTATTAAAATATGAAAACAGATAAATTGATTGGGCTATTATTCATGTATGATATATTATAATGCAAGTGTAAGCACTTCTAATCTATTTGGCATGTGTATATATGACAATGATTTAATCATCTTATAAATAAAACATACATGAGTTGTCTGAGTACGATGAGTTATCTAACTTAAAAAATATATATTCTAATTATAAAAAATAATCCAAGACATTCCTTGGTCTTCTTGTAATTCCTCTATTCTTCAAGTCCATCTCTTGCATCTTTTGGGCTTTAAACCAAGTCCAACATGTTTTTCTTTTATAAGGTGATCCATCTCTTGAATCAAAACATAAGGCCTATGTGTTACCCTAACACTTATCATAGGTGAAAAGTGTGAAAAAAAAAATTACCAACCACACGCGATTCCGAATCCGTAACCCTAGTGTCACGAACACGCAACCGTTGTGCTTTCCGCACGTAACTGCATTTCGCACACAAGGGGATATCCGCAGCAGCTTGTGCGAAATGTGCTAGTTGCTGCTAGCCTTTGTGCAAAACAGAGCAGCAGCCTTGTGCAAAACATGCCCGGTTGTCCATCCTCCACGCATAACGTGTGCAACACGTGTGCATTGTGCCAAGCGCTTGCAGTAGCCATTGCTTGCGCGAAGCACATGCTGCTGCTGCTGCATGCGCAAAGTTTTGCAGCTGCTGACGCTTGTGCCTTCAGGGCATGCACGGCTACTGCTTGCATGAAGCCTTGCGGTTGCTAATTGCACGTCCGATACATGCACAACTTCTACATCTTCTTCAATTGTCTTCTTGTTACAATATTAATATATTACAAAAAAATTGATTTACAAAGAACAAATTGACAGTAGAGAATTTAATTATTACAACCCACATAATTATAATCCTTAAACTCATCGTACCAAATAATTAACAAACAACTGTGTGTATAAAGAAAACATAAACATCATACAACCCTAGATCGTGCCTACACATATCATACATATCGAAAAGAAAAAGAAAACAATCTTAACATATTCATGTATATCCAAAATTTGCTCTGATACCAATTATATGTTGCGCTGAGGAAAAAATTTGGGTTTTAAAGTTATCTTGGACCTTTTCGGTATACACGAATATGATGAGGGATTGTTTTCATACATTTGAAGATCTCTCCTTCGTTTCTATTTCTATCCTTCACCACTAAGCTTTCCCAGTAATGACCAGCGATCTAACAACTATGTGCATGCACGTCACGAATTCCAAGAGTTCTTGAATGGAGGTTGGAGAGATAGAGAAGATAACTCCTTGTCCTTTTTTTTCTAGGGTTAAACTTAAGCAAAAAAAAGTATTTTTTTTTCTTTATGGTTGTTGCACCTCTCCCTTTCCCTATGTTGGATTCAGTTAGTTTCCTGATAAGTGTATCATATATATATATATATTTCCTTTTTTTAAATTTAGTCACAACTAGGACTTAAACATTTGACCACTTTAAAGTAAATAAAATAATCTCTATTATTTTATTCCTTTAGCTTTCGTCAATGTTCGAATATGTAACCTCCAAATAAAAATTAATTATTTTTAATTGTTAATATGTCAATTAAACAATCATATTATTTAATTATATTTAATTAATCAATTAAGTTATTAATCATATCATTTAATTATTTCCCAGAATATATCCAAGTTACTTTCGTAATATAATTAATTGGATCATTCAATTCACTATGAGTCTTGTTACCAATAATCGTAAAGGACTACAAGCGGACTTATTGGACTCATAGTTTTGAGCTCCAATAATACTTAGAAAAATTAATTAGAACTCTTTAATTAATATATCTTGATTATTAACCTCAGAGTTATTCCACTAAAAATTCGAGGCTGTACTCTCATAACTATGGATGTTTTAAGCAAACCAAAATATTAGTGTCCATCGATATAGCTATTACATATGGTATGATCCTCCACAAGTAGTTCATAATTAGAGCTAGGTCATAAAGTCTATTATTCTTCTCTAATTATAACTTTTCCATTAAGTATCTTGATTCTCTTATTAACAATTATTTTTCTTCTTCCCTTTACGAAAGAAAGAGAATGCTCTTATCGTTTAAGTCCCAAATCAATAAAACACTCAGGATTAAGATCACTCATATTTAGCCATCATTTGTCGATATACAAGAATCTTTACATGCAACAGATCTTGATGTGAGATTCATATAGATCATGGTCTAGTCCTATATGATCACATCTTATAAGGTGTCTTCATCCTCATATCACCATATGAATAGTCTAGGATAAGACCTTCATACATTACAGAAAGAACCGCAATTGTAAGTTATCCATAAATAAAGTATCCAACTTTATTTGCTCCATATGGAATCTCTAGACTGCACGTAACAAATCGAATACCTCTGCATATGACAATCATGTACTCAGTTTGAGATTATATCTAGCAATCTTAGATGTTTAGTACATAAGATATAAAGGTATGAGTCTTATTTATTAAATGAAATAACTACTTCTTTTAGTAATGGATATTTAACATTTAGAAATTACAAGCTCTAGGGCATAAATCCTAAAATTTAGGTGCTTAATTGATGATTGTTTATAGGGGATAAGACAGGGAGAAACTGGTCGTGTTAGCTTCAGTTATATGCACCAATGCCTCTGCTTCCGCCCATTTTGTGAAGTAGTCTACGACTTCAATGGTGTTAGGGATGACAATTTCCCCCATGGGGCCCCACTCCCATTTGGGTGTAAATTTTGCCCTACATTGGGGTTCTAGAGTAGGGGTGAAGGGGAATTTTGCCCCAAAAATCTAAATGGGGGTGAGGGAACCTACCCCCACCCCCATTTTCCCATTCCCCCATTTCTTTTAATAGAGGTGGGGGTGGAGCCCCATTTCCCCATATATATTTATTATTTTTATTTTTATTTTCTTAAAATAATAAATTTAACTCTATTACTCATTTACTCGCTACCCATTTCTCTCATTTCCATATATATATATAATGTAATACTATAATACTATAGTTATTTGTATTAATTTTATATTAAATTACATCAATTATATTTTTAAGATTATTTAATGGATTGGATATCGAAATAGGGTGAATCGAACGATTAGAATGATAGAATATCGAATCTGAAATTCTAAATGTTGGATTTTAAATTGAAAAATATTAGAATTAAAAATGAGGGAAATGGGGGACGGGGGTAGGGGCAAGGGAGCCTCCCCCTAAACAACCTCATCCCCACTTTCCCTAAATGGGGTTTGGGGGCAGGAGCAGGGGTGGGGGGAGGTTTTAGGAGTGGGAGTGGTGGCGGGGGTTGGGGTCTCTCCCCCGCCCCAATGGGCCCCCACGCCCACTCCTAAAACCTCCCCCGTCCCTCGCCCCTAAACTCTATTTGGAGGAAGTGGGGATGAGGATGTTTGGTGGGAGGTTCCCCTCCCCCCACACCCCGTCCCCCATTTCCCCTATTTTCAGTTCTAATATTTTTCAATTAAAAATCCAAAATTTAGAATTTCAGATTCGATATTCGATCATTCTAATCGTTCAATTCACCCTATTTCGATATTCAATCTAACAAATAATCTAAAATAAAAAAATTGATGTAATTTAATTCAAAATTAATACAAATAACTATAGTAATATAGGAACTTCCCCCCAAACACCCTCATCCCCACTTCCCCTAAATAGGGTTTAGGGATAGGGGGTAGGGGAGGTTTTAGGAATGGGAGTGCTGGTGGGGGTTAGGGGACCCTCTCTAATGGGCCCCCACGTCTATCCCTAAATGGCTTGCTTTGCTCCTCCCTTGGTTGCCATTGGTATTGGGCCAATAAAATCTAGCCCGCACTTGGAAAACGGCCAGGGTGATGTCAAGTTCTTCAATTGGTCAGGTGGCCTTTTGATGTCATTGGTTATCCTCTAACAGTGGCCACATTGTTAAGCGATTGCGTGGACATCCTAGAACAAGGTTGACCAAAAAAAGCCTTGTCTGAAAGTCTTGTGTGCTAGACTTTTACCCCGATAGTGATTCTCACACACCTCTTTGTGGATGCTTTCTAATATCTTTCTATCTTTTATTGGGTAGACGCACCTCTGCAAAGCCTTCAAAAATCCTCTCTTGTACAAATCTCCTCCAACCATTGAGTATCTGGTGGCTCTAAATCTAAAATGCTTTGCTTCATTCACCTCTGTTGGAAGCGTTCCATTTTCTAGGTAATCCTTGATTAGGGTCATCCAAGTAGCCTAAATTTCTTCGATCACCCATACATTCAGTACCCTATCTTCGTCTTCGATGCTAGGTGTTTTTAGTTTGGTGACTGGGATAATCTTTAACTGTATGCTGATGGTTGCTGATGCCAACTTCGACAAAGCATCAGCCTTCACATTCTTTTCCCTTGGGATTTGAGTGATCCTATAGGCCTTGAATTTCTTAAACAATATTATGGCTATCACTAGATAAGTGACCATATTACTGTCTTTGGCTTGGTACGCATCCAAGATTCGGTTCACCACCACCTCTAAGTCACTGAATATCTTCAGCTCATCCGCCTCTAGCGCCGTGCAAACCCCGAGACCTAAAAAAATTGCCTTATATTCGGTTTTGTTGTTATTGGCTTTAAAGTCAAACTATAGGCACACTCGACCTAATAGCCTTCTGGCGTGGATATTACTATGTCTACCTCATTACCGTACGTGTTTGATGATCCATCTCCATACAGCTTCTAGGCAAACTCTCTCTTTTCTTTTTCCCTGTGAATCCTGATCACCTAGATGTTTGGCTCAGCGAACATAGTGATTAGGTCAGCTACAACTTGTCCTTTTATTACGCCTCTTGGTAGGTATGTTATATAGAATTCACTCAGCTCCACTACCCATTTGGTTAACCTCATAAACACCTCTGGTTTGGACAAAATCTGCTTCAGCTGACAATATGTGTAAACTTCGATTTTATAAGGTTGAAAATAGGGTCTCACTTTCTTACTGCTGTTACTAGCTCTAGTGCTATCCGCTCGGCTATTGAATAACTTGTTTTTACAAGTAATAAATGAAAATACAAACACGGTTAAATACCCAAAGCTAACCTAGAGAAGAGGTGAATAGGTTAGACACATTTTTCCGGTCCCTTGAAACAAACAAAAGTTTATCCCACTGGATTGCTTGTATCACAAGATATATATCAATCAATGACAATTAATCAATATATATAAATCATATAAAGTGTGATACAAATAAATGTTCATAAAAACATATAGAATCAATATTGTAATAAGGAAGTCAATTTACATAAAATGTTCTATCTATAATATTCCAATTTCGTATACAAATATAAAATGTTATGTCCATAATATTCCAATTTCCTAAGGATTTTCCAATTTAAACGCTCTCTTAAGATAGGTACTCCAAGTGTTTGACATTGGTTAGCAATATTAAGAAACCGGAATTGGAAGTCTTCGAATTTTTCTTCTTCACTTATACTTAAACTTTCAAATTGTGATGCCAACATTTGAAGCCTTGATTTCTTCACCACCAATGTTCCCATATTAGTGACTTGAAGAATATCCCAAGCCTCCTTAGCAGAATCAAGATTTTGAATGTAGGAGAATTAATTCCCATCAACTCCTCCAAAGATGGCATTCATAGCACGATGGTGCCATTTAGCAACCTCAAACTCATTCGTTGTCTATTCACTCATTGGCTTGAGTATATTGGTTCCATCCTCTTGAACCTTGGTATGAGGACTATAACTTTCTTCCACTACCATCCATGCCCTCTCATAAATGGAGCGGATATAGGACTTCATCCTTAACTTCCAATACCCATAGGTAGTGCCTCGAAACAACTATGGCCTTGTATTTGAAGCTCTTTCCGCCATTACATCATCTTATAAACCTATGGCTCCAAAAGATTTGCAAGTACCGTGAATGTATCACTCGGATGCTGACTAAATGCAATCTAGTGTCCGGCTTTGATATAAATTAAAAATACAAACACGGTTAAATGCCCAAGCTAACCTAGGGCGTGAATAAGTTAGACACATTTTTTCGCTCCCTTGAAACAAACAAAAGTTTGTCTCTCTAGATTGCTCGTATCACATGAAATATTTCAATCAATGACAATTAATCAATATATAAAACATATAAAGTGTGATACAAACAAATTTTCGTAAAAACATACACAATCAATATTGTAATAAGGAAGTCAATTTACATAAAATGTTTTATCCATAATATTCCAATTTCATATACTTATATAAGAGAGATTGAGTTAGAGAAAATTGACACAAGGTTTTTACGTTTTAAATCTCCGAAGAGGAAACATCCACGGGTTGATTCCACAACTACCGGTAAACATAATCCACCAGTAGATATGACAAGTACAATATCTCAAGTGACCCTTTCACCTAGAAACTACCTTCCTATCCTACTCAATGAACATGTCACCTCCTTGCTCAACATTTTGAGGCTTCACACCTCTTGTCAAGACTTCCTTGCTCAACATTTCGAGGCTTCACATCTCTTGTCAAGATTTCTTTGCTTAGCTATCCAAGGCTTCACACCTCCAGCTAAGACTTCTTGCTCAACTATCCAAGGCTTCACAGCTCTAGTCGAAACTTCCTTGCTCAAATCAAAGAATCACTCTAAGAAATAAGACTTCCACTTGCTGAACAAATCAAGGCTTCACACCTATTGTCAAGACTTCCTCTTCACAAGGCATCTAAGAAATCATGAATGCAAAATGTAAACAAGCACGCACATAGAAAATGATGATCAACAAATTCTATGGAAATACTAGACATATGCATGAATGCACATAACAAATGTAGTCTAGTCAATCATGCATGATTAAAACATCTAGATCATGGAAAAGATGTTCAACATTAATTACGACTTAGATACATCATAGATCTAAAACTTGAATCACAAGATATATTCGATTAATACATGTTCAAGTTTTGATCACATATACAAAACATGTTCTAGAGCATATTATATTCATAGAAACAATCAAGCACATGAATAGCTCAAAGAACATCACAACATGTATTATCACTATGTAAATTCAGTCATGATGATCTTAATACATGTTAGAACTATTTTTCTTCAAAATTAATCAGTCAAAGATTATCAAATAGTCCAGATTCAAAGCTAGCACAATACAATCTCAAACATGTGAAAACATAGGTAAAATCAAAACCTAACTCAACATGTGAGATTTCAATTGAAGATCAATCTAGCTTTGAATGAGTTCAAAACTCAAATCAAAATAATCACAATACACTTATATTCATTGAAGAAGAAAACCCAAGGTGATTGACCAAGTTTTAAGAGAAACTTTAGGAGAAAATCAATACCTTAGTAAACTTGAGGCATTCCCCTTTTTTAGATGATAGACTCTAAAAACAACAGTAAAATGAAGTAAAACATTCTAAGAAATATAGAGGACGTGTCGATAAACACTCTCAACTTTGAATCACCCAATTCGAAGTTCAAACGAAGAAGTTAGAGTGTTTGGAAGTGAGAAAATTTTGAGAGATACTTTCAGCACTCAAAGTTTGATTATTTTGAAACGTGAGAGGGAAGAGATATATAAAGGAGAGGGAAAAGAAAACAAGATAAGTGCCTAAAGAAGACAAGAAGGCACCAAGCGCACTTGCTACCAGAGATGGTGTGTGGGCATCTCGGGGCAGCAAGCATTCTTGCCCAAGATGGCCACGTGTCATCTCGAGAAAGAGTGCTTGGTTGCACTTCTTTTCCTTGCGTGTTCCCTTCACGTTCTTCGACCGTTCTCCAGCTTTCGAACTCAGAATTTGAATCTGTTTATGGATTACAAACCGTAACTCTCTTACAATTGTGGAAATATAAGATAATCAAACCAGAAAATAAGAATTTGACTCAATATATGAAAACGAATACAATGTACGCAACATGATTGAAAAGTTTCATATCTTTTGACTTAGAACTCGAAATCAATAGTATAAGTGACCAAAATGGCCAGAACTCAATCAAAAATGAATTAAGACTAAAATCAAGTTCAATATCCATGTTTTACAAAGATATACACGTACAAACACATTTCACACAAGAATGCAAACTACATAGACGTAGTCTCCATACATGCATTTTCCAAAACGTGTTACTTTCATACCTATGCCTGAGCATTCAACTTCAAGTGTGTGAATGTCTTATCAATGAGGCACAACGATGTAGGGACACATATGTATGAATTGTGTGTGTATGCTCCTAAGCCTTGAAAGAGAAAAGAATGGTCAAAATATACATTTGTAAAACCATGAATCATTCTCTCTCTTTGACGATTTACACTTGCTTTGACTAGTTGTTATTTCTTCTTTAAAGCTAGAATCATCATAAACTCAACAACTAAATCATTATAAGTAAACATCATTTTGATATGGAATTAATGCCAATATACTCTAAAACCTAACAATAAAGCCTTGCATGTGTAATACACAGGCTTTTGCACCCCCCCTCGTCCATCCTTACTAGCACTGACCCTATTGCCACAGCCGTGACTGACAAGTATAAATATAGCACCTCTCCGTCCATGGGTTTAGATAGAATTGGTGTTTTTTTCTAGAAACTCTTTGATCTTCTGAAAGGCATGCTCATAGTCATCATTCCACTCTACCCCTTGCCCTTCTAAATTGCTTTGAAAAAGGGCAAGCATTTATCCCCTGACTTGCTGATGAATTGATTCAGGGATGTCAAGCAACCTGTTAGCCTCTGAAATTCTTTCAGGGTCCTTGGAGATCTCATCTCTTCCAAAGCTTTTATCTACTCTGGGTTTACTTTGATTCCCCTCTAATGGACTTGAAAACCGAGGAACCCTCTTGAGGGCACCCCAAAATCACACTTCTTTGGGTTAAGTTTCATGTTAAACTTCCTTAGTACTGCAAACGTCTCCCTGAGATTTGTTGCATGCTTTTCGGCTTTTGTGCTCTCTGTCAATATGTTGTCCATATATACCTCCATATTTCTGCCTATATGTTGGGCAAACATCTTATTTACTAGTCTCTGGTAGGTTGCCTCAACATTCTTGAGACCAAAAGGCATCATTTTGTAGCAATATAACCCTTGATCAGTTGTGAATGAAGTTTTTTCTTCATGTGGCTCAAATATCTGGATCTGGTTATAGCCTGAATAGGTATCCATGAGGCTCAGTGGTTCGTTACTAGCTATCGCATCTATTAGTAGGTCAAACCGAAGCAGCGTGAAGCAATCCTTTTGGCATGCTTTATTGAGGTCAGTGAAGTCTACAAACATCCTCCACTGAACGTTCTTCTTTTTCAGTAACACCATGTTGGCAACCGACTCAGGGTAATGCACCTCCCTTATTGACCCTGCTGCCAAAAGTTTCTTTATTTCTTTCTTAATTGCCTTGCTTCTATCAGCGTTGAACCACCTCATCTTCTGGATGACTAGTTTCCGGTTGGGATTGACCGCTAGATAATTAGAGATTACCTTCACGTCGATTCCAAGCATATCTTCGTGTTTCCATACGAACATGTCCTTGTATTCTTTCAATAAGTTGATCATTTCATCCCAAAATTCCCCATTATCCTGGCCATAAGTTTTATTGTCATATCGAGGTTACCTTTCATCAATCAGAACTTCCATGGTTGGCTCATCTTCTTGGGGTTTTCCATTTTCTGGAGATGTCTCCCTTGGGTCCAGGTCGAATCGAGTTGGCGTTTTCGCTCTAGTTTTTCCTTCATCTATCTTCGGGTCGCCCTCTTCTCCTTGAAGGTTTATTTGCATTTCTCCTGGTTCCGTTTTCTCCATATATACAACCAGGTTCACCTTTCTCGCCTATTCTTGAGAGTTTTTCAAGACGCCTACTCTAGCTTCCAATGGGAACTTCACTGTCGGGGCATACGTGGTGGTCATAGCTTTTGACTTGTTTAAGAATGGTCTGCCTAGCAAGTCGTTGTACGACCAGTTTTCCATAAAATCCAATAGCATTGTTTTGGTGCAGGGATAACTCCCAATCTCTATAGATAGCTTTATTGTTCCCAACGACCTCATCTCTACTCCTCCAAAGCCCCTTAGTGGGACACTGAGCGGTTGAAGGTCTTTTTTTTTGTAGTCCCAATTGGTCGAACACTTCTACACTCAGGATATCTACTAAGCTACCATTGTCGATCAACAATCTTTTTACCTCACAATGGCCTATGTGAACCAACACAACAATCGCATCATTCGGCCTTACCTCTGATCCATACATGTCCGCCTCGAAGAACACTATCAGGTCCCATCCCTGTTTAAATTTTTTCTGATTGGGGCCTGGTGACTTTACTTCTAGATTCCTCTAACTGTCTATGGCTTTTCTAACCTCGATCATTCTCTTTTGGCTGCTACTCCCCGTGTATGGCCTACCAAAGATGGTGCTGATCACCTCATTGTCTACACTCTTTCTGGGGCTTCTCTGGCTTCTATCACGCTCTTCCATCATGGTGTCCTTTTATTGGTCATCCTCGTTCCTTAACATCATATCCTTGGAGGTTTCTTGGTCGTTCTCCTAATGAAATCTACAGTACTTGGTGGTGTCTCCTCTCTCAAAGCTAGACCGTCTCGGGGGTTTTTTTGTATAGGTTCTTATCTTCTACTACATTCAAGATCTTCTCTTGTCTTCTATCCAATGAGGTAAAATTGGTGTACTGCCTTTTACAGTGCTTGCCACCATTATGGTCATCATTTTTGTGTTCACCCTTGCTCTTCCCTCCATTGTCTTTTTGCTCCCCTTTGTTACTACTCTTAGATCTACCGTCTTTGGGTTTTTGACTGCTCTCGGGCGGCCTCCATGTATGAGCTCTCCTCCATAGGCTATCTGTTCTTTCTCCGCCATGGCATATCCTCCGACGTCATCTATCATGCTTGTATAAGTGGTCGACCTCTTCTATCTTCGGCTTAGTGACAAATGGCTTTACTGCAGACTATTGATGAATGTGGACACTACCGCCTCGTCATTGGGGTCCTGTACTTCCGATACCTTATACGATAACCTGGTTAGGTAATCTTTCAGTTTCTCATCCTTCCTTTGTTTTAAGGTTGACAAGGTTGACATGGATTTCCACGACTGGATATTCCCTAAGAACTGCTTGGTGAAAGGTTGTATAAGTTCCTCTAAGTTCCTAAATGACAAGGTCGTAAGTCCTCCAAACCACCTAAACCCTTGGTCCCCCAGGGTCTAGGGGAAAATCCAACACATGACGGCAACATTATAATCATATTGCGTCATCGCGCTTTGATATCTCCTGATATTCTTCTGTGGTTCAGTATTGGCCTCGAATTACTCCACACGTGGCATCCTGAATTTATCCGAAAAACGGGCCAGCTTTATTGAATCAACAAATAGACTACCGGAGTTACCGATTAACAGGTTTCCCCTATTTGTCTTTATTCCAAGGCCTCTATTCTTCTGAAAAGAACCTCCTGCTCTTCTTCTGGTTCTTTATGCTTGTTGAATCTTTAGCCGATGGTGAGCCAGTACGGGTCCCTAGGGACTCACCCGGTAATCTAGGCACCGTACAGATTATGCCTGACCGCAAGGGTTGGCTCCCTACATCTCTTAGGGGCAGTTTTGTCATCCATTGAAATCGAGCGAGATCTCTTCCTTCGGCCGTCATGCCTATCTACCTGCTCGGTGTGGGTTTCTTCTCCAACATATTTCTCCGCATCTTCCCATGAACTGGACTCCCAATGCTCCCTCGTTCCTCAGTTTTCTTGGTAGTTGTCCCTTCTACGTGAATGTTCTCTTATTTCACAACGCTCCGCCCTATCTCTTTTGGATTTTTGGGGTGCTCCTTGAGTTGTTACCACTATTTCAGATTGTATCCTGGGATCCTGGGATCCTGGGCTACCACCGGTGTGGAGAGCTGGTATGTCGAACTCAGGTTGGTGGTAGCTGTTATGTTGATTCCCTATCTAGCGGCGTCGTCACTGACCTTCCGTAGGGATTCCTGGATCTATCTGAACATATCTAGGGAGATGCTAGCAGTTACATCTGTGGATGTTATTATGTCGGGGTCTGGCAAACGGTGGAGTCCTCGAGAGTGGATTTTCTCCAGCGGCATTATCGTCGGCTGAGTTAGGAATATTGGCATCACGTAAAGCATCGATGTTATTCGGAGATTGACTCCTATCTCTGCTGGTGGCCATAATATCATCTTTAGCAAGATTTTTCTTGGAAATAATTGTTCAAGTTCAATGCTAACTAAGGTTCACGCCCTCTTTCTAGTGCCAATTGTTGACAGTGATTTTTGGATCAATTATAGCTCACCACGCGTCACATAAATAGACGTAAATAAAGATGAACGATAAACTACAAAAGAGAGAGAAGGTTAAAATATACACAATATTTTATGTGGTAAAACCCTAAGGTGGGGAAACAACCACGGTTACCGACAACGGTGAGAAGTATTCACTATGCAAAAGATGGTTACACCATCATTCTCTCTTGTCCTCTTGTAAGCTAAATTTGTGTTAACCCTTCTATGGGCGCTATTAGGGTCTATTTATACATGTATAGAACCCTAATTCTTGGTGTATAATAAGGAAAGTTCCCGTAATGGAACAAAATTCTAACTTATTGAAATCGTATTGTCCTCTCTTCTTGTTTCGCATTGATTGTATTTTATTTGCATTAGATCTCATGCTTAATTCACACCTTGATACCTATAAGGAAGTCTGTTTCCTTATTAAAGTGTACTTTAAGATGTCTTGTTTAAGTCGTATTCTTTTTCTGCCCATTAGAATCGTAACTTCATTAAATCTGAATGTTGTCCACATGTCATTCAGTCGACCATCTTCCAAACACGATCGAAGTTTCTTCCTTCAATCGGTGGTTTCACTCGATCACATATTTTGGCCCAACCATCTACATTGTTCCGATCAGGTCTTCTTCATCCGATCGTCTGTGTTATTTTGATCGGGGTTGATGGGCCTTCTTTGGTCAACTTATGTTGGTTCAGTCTGGTTGACAATTGGTGACATGGCACCCCGACTCTTGTCTACTGTTGAGGTGTCATACAATCTAAATTACACCAACAACAATTAATTTAATAATTAAATATTTTAATTTTTCATTAATTTTTTTTATTATATTAATTAAATAATCTCATCATTTTTCCTGAATAAATATGTGTCACTTTCGAACACAATTAATTGGACAATCCAATTAATTAACCGTAACCATTGTTACCTTCAATGTTCCTGGTTAGCAAGGGGGCCTAATGGACCCACAGTCTTAAGCTCCAAAAATTCTTAGAAAAATTAATTAAACTCTTTATTTAATATTTCATGATTATTAACCTTGGAGTTACTTCACTAAAAACCTGAGGTTGCACTCCCGTAACTGTAGATGTTTTTACACAAACCAAAAACTCAATGTCCATCGATATAGCTATTACATATGGTATGATCCTCCATAAGTAGTTCATAATTAGAGCTAGGTCATAAAGTCTATTATAACCCTATAATTATATCTTTTCCATTAAGTACCAATGATTCTCTAATGAACAATAAATTCTAACTTCCTTTACCGAAGAAGAAGAGCGCTTATATTGTTCAAACCCCGAATCAACCCTTAAAGGAACTACTATCTACTTCTCGCAAGAAGTTGTGGATTCAATTATTGTGTACAGACCTTTCCAACCACAAGCTAAACCGTGATTCCAACATACGAAGTTATTGACCGGGAATGCAACTCCGATCTCACCTATGATATATCAAAAACCAAGATCTGAAGGAGCCTATAAGACACTCAAGATTAAGATCACCAATATATAGCCATCATTTGTCGATATATATGTATCTCATCAAGTAACGGATCTTGGTGAGAGATTTATAAAGATCTTGGACAAATCCTATATAATCACATCATATAAGGTGTCTCCATTCTCCAATCACTATGAATAGTCTAGGATAAGACCCTCGTACATTACGGAATGGACCGCACCTGTAGATTAATCACAAATAAAGTACCCAACTCTTTTTGCTATCTACAGACTCTTTAGATTTCTCATCTCAAAGTGAATTCCTCTACATATGACTCATATACTCATTTAAAGATTACATTCGGCATTCTTGGATGTTAGGTACACATGATATAAATGTATGAGACAGATTTATAGAATGAATAAACTACTTATTTTATTAATGTTTCATTCACATTTACAAATTACAAGCTTTAGAGCATAAACCCCAATAAAATGTTCCACCAATGGACTAAAGCTTCAAGGAGAAGCCAACTTATGCACCATCAAAGACAACCTCATCAACATGGTAAAGCCTCAATAAGATCTCAATGTAATGGTATAAATTCTTCATTTGTACCTACTTGTCATTTTTATGGTATGATTGGTCACTAAAGACTAAATTGCTTGAATTACATTAAGAGGTGTAGGTAAGCGAGCATGAGAGAAAAACGGTTGAAAAATAGGGCAAGTTTACAATAACCTAGGGAATTTAGAAACTGTCTATGACCACTAAAAATGAAAAGGTGGAACCTAGATGGGTCAGAAAGAATGAACCCGCTTGCCATTGTGCTCACATGACATCTATTGATGCAATTAGGTCTAATAGACTCGGTTATTCTATAGGGGCTCATGCCTCCTATTGACTTGGTTGGGTTTGACCCTGATGAGAGGAGCTCAAGCAAAGAGAGCAATCTTGCATGATGCTATTTACAAAAAATTGATTAATTTTATGCTCTTTTGATAATTGCTTGAGATGATTGGTTGTGCATACACTTATATGTTATTTTCTTAATAAGTGTACAACATTGCTTTACTTACAATCCATGTCATATTTGTTGGAACCCCGCTTACTGGTCACCCGGCGGAAATAGGTTATAAATTTTTTTATACATATCGTAAACAATCTGGGACCAGTGAACTTGGGATCGTAATTTTTTTGAAACTTATACATACAACATCATTACATTATAACCTTAACAACGTTTTAAGGCTCCTTCACTTCTTGCAATGCTCCTGGTCTGTACCACCATCTTCCTAGTTATTCTCGAAACTAGTAACTGCATGTAGGTGCGTCAAGTACTCAGGAACTTAGAAGGATGTAGAGAAGATCGAATAAACTTTCTTCTATGTATAACAAATACAAAAGCATGAAACAAACTTTCTTTGGTTCACTGTGCACGTTGTACACACCACCAAAATCAATTCTCTTTTTGTTTTACCGTGCACGATGCACACAAAAAAAATTGTTCATTGTGCAACCTTTGCACACACTCCACGACACACTCAAAAAACATGTTAAGTCTTTTAGTTCTCTTTAATAAGTTTTGATTAGTTTTTTTAATATATATATATAGATATCATTTTTCTAAAACTAAGAATATTTCTTGATTAAAAAAAAACAAGTTAAAAGATATCTCACATCTTTTTATTTTAAGAGATAATTAAATATTTATTTTGAATTGAAACATTTTAATTCAATTTTAAATATTTAATTTAATAAAATAAAATAATCATATTATCTTATTCTATTTAAAATCAAATATCAATTAACACCTTTCATGTAGTGATTAACAACATAGCTAAATAAACTTATTATTTAATTTATTGAATCTTCATTATTCTTTAATTAAATAATCTCATTATTCAATTAATTCCTGAATAAATACGTGTCACTTTCGTAACACAATTAATTGGACAATCCAATTAATTAACCGTGACCCTTATTACCTAAATCATTCGGGCTAGTAAGGGGACCTAATGGACCCATAGTATTTTGAGCTCCAATAATCATCCGAATTAATAATTAAACTCTTTAATTAATATTCCTTGATTATTAGCTCTGGTGTTATTCCACTGAAAATCTGAAGCTGCACTCTCTCAACTACAAACGCTTTTACACAAACCGATACAATTCAGTGTCCATCGATATAGCTATATTACACATGGTGTGATCCTCCACAGTACATAATTAGAGCTGGAACATAATGTCCGTTATACCCCTCTAATTACATATATCTTTTAAGTATCGTTGATTCTCTAATGAACAATAAATCATATTTTCCCACGGAATTAGGAAAGTGTTTATATTGTCCAAGCCCCGAATCAACCCTTAAGGGAACTACCATCTACTTCTCACAAGAAGAAGTGGATTCCACTATTGTGTACAAACCTTCCCAGTCATAAGCCAAACCGCAATCCTAACATAAGGAGTATATTGATCAGGATTTGCATCTGACCTCGCCCATGGTTTATCAAAGACCACGATCTAACCTGAAGAAGTCGATACGACACTCAGGATTAAGATCACTCACATATAACCATCATTAGTTGATATATATGAATCTCATCAGTAAACGGATCTTGGTGAGAAATTCATATAGATCATGACCTAGTCATGTATGATCACATCATACAAGGTGCCTCTATTTCCATATCTTCCTATGAATGATTCAGGATAGAATCACTGTACGTTACGGAATGGACCGTAACTACAGATTAACCACAAATAAAGTAGCCAGCTTTATTTACTATTTATGGACTCTTTAGATTACACGTCTCTCATTGTATCCATCTGTATATGACACTCATATACACAATTCGAGATTGCATTCAACCATCTAGGATGTTAATATGCACAAGTTATAAAATAAACAACACAACAAGAATTAATTGAAATTTTCTTTTATTTTTTTCATAAATCCATTTACAAATTACATATTTAGGGAATAAACCCCAACAAAATTTATGTTCAAACATGTATTTTTGGACTGGGAAACTTTCTTTGGAAGTAAATTTTGAATGACCTATGATTGGTCTCCATGACATGATGATTTTATCAATGATATGCTTTGAATTGATTTGCATGAAGAAATGTTTGATTTCTTAATTTTGAATGCAAAAATATGTGTGAAAAGCAACGTTGAGACTCCAATCAATAAGGATCTTGTATCCATTCAAAGGATTTTAAAATCCAAAGTCTCACTCTCTTTATTAGTTGAACAAGACTACTATCATACGGGTATCTTACCCAGAAAAATAAAAAAGGGTGCAAAAGTCGCTCATCCCCTGTTTTGCTTATAAAGTTTGATATAATTGATCCTTAACTTGAATTTCTTATAAAATATATATCCTTTCTTGAAATCATGACAAAGGGTGAAAATTGGTTAGAATTCTTTTGGAAATCTTTTATTGTTTGCTTTGTCAAATACCATTGTTTTGGATTTGAATGCAACATGTCTTGCATGTGAAACATCTTTGTCATATATTTTTTTCTTTAACTCCTTGAATCTCTCTTAATCACTTTTGTGGCATAAATTTGATGTTTACGATTATGCGATGTGATCATGCTAATAGCTCTCTTTGCTAAAGCAACCCGATAAGGGGAGTTCCTTTGTCTATCCCATGACCAAAAGGGCGAGAAGTCTTAAGAAATAAAGGAGGATCATTGTTTGTGCTTTAGGGGAGAAATCTTGAGAAAGAATAACCATTTTGGGGGAGCATTGCACATGCATTACTTTGTATTACTTTATTGTTACTGAATGCAAATACTTTTTATATTTGCTCACCTCACAGACACTTGTTCTTGGTAACTGCTCTCTTGTTATTATATGTAGGTATGTTGATTACAAAGAGATTGAAGACCTTGAAGACTTAGAATCTTAGGTTTCTCTTTTGTAATGTAGAATTGATCTCATGGACAATAACTTCTTTTTTTTTTGTGAGGAATTTTTATGAGTGGTAATTTTGTCATAAAATAGCCACAGTGAAAGATTGTAAGGACCTTTATTTTATGATTGACTTATTTCATAACAAATCATATTTGGGAGGATTTTATAATTGGTAGCTTAGGTTCTCGATAGCAAGCTTCCAAGCATCTCCATAACTTCAAGAGCAAGAGCAAGAGCAAAAAATAAATCACTTGACTTGACTCTTGAAAAGATTAGGTGCACACACACTTATATGTATTTTCATTACTCTTGCATTTGTGTTTTCTTGTTTGTGTGCATGAATTTGATAGCATGAATTCGATAGTTGGTTATTTGGAGAAATGTGTCTAGTTTCGAAAGATTAGTTTTCCAATATTTCAAATATTTTTTAAACTGACCTTTGCTTGGTTTGTGATCATAAAGTTTTATAATAAGCTTCAAAATGAGTTTTGAATTTTTATTTTCAAACTAGACACCCATACCTTTCCAAAAGTATACTATTCGTTATATTTCATGACCGTTTGGTTTGGTTTTGAAATCTTTAAAAAGACTACCAAACCAGGACAACTCTGTTGTTGTCCAAATCTAACCTTTGGTCACTCAAATGACTATAACTCTTTCTATAGATATTGAAACATCATTCCGTAAAATTAAGTAGAAAGTAGACATCGATACATTTTCAAGGTATATTATATGATAATTTTTTATGTCATTTGGTCTTCTTTTGATCGACTAGGAAATCAGGTTGTTATGTTGATTTACCAGTGCGTGGATCCCTACCCGTGTAGTCATCCACGAAGTCCTCTCGAATGTTTTTCATGGTCCCAATTCGTGGGTAATACAAGATACCTAATAGCATAGTAGACCTATGCATTGATTCCGTTTTCCCCATTTTTGCCTTGTAAACTTTCTAAAAACAACGCAGTTTCACTTGGACCTTATATATACTTCATCTTCTTTTTCATTTCGACCTTGAACTCAAAAATTTTAGATCTTAGAAAGAGAAAGAGTTCCCTTAGTGAGAGAAAGCATCAAGTTTGCTTCTTTAACTCTCCAAACCCAAAACCCATCTTCATCTTGCATTATTCAACATCATTTGAGCGTGGGTCTTCTTGGTTTAATGACTAGGTAAGTTAGAACATCATTTATTATCGTTTATTGTTCTTCTTACTCTAGATTAGGTATTTATTGCTTGATTAAACACTTTGACTCTCTTTGTTGCATATATTTATGAGTCTTGATAACATGATTGGGTTTGTTTGTGATAGCGTGCATGATTAGGTCGATTTTCCCTAAATAGCTAACCTTTAAACATTCTTGTGAAATTGGTTGATGATTAGGTTGATAGACTAATGATTATTTATCTAGTCAAGCTTTATAGAATGTTCATGTGAATGTAATTGACAACTAGGTTGCTAGAGTTTCTCTTTACAGCTGAGACCTCATGTATGGGCATGTTGGCATTGTTTGATAACTATGATGTTGAATTGCATTATAACATCTAGTTAGGCCTTTTGTGTGCAGTCTTACACATTATTGCATTTCGGATATTGTCATATATTCACTTAGACCTTTGTAAAGTCCTCATTTATCGATTGGCTTATTTCGTGAACAAACCACATATTGGGGTTTTATGTAAGGGTAGCTTAGGCTCTCAAGACCTTAAGAGAAGAAGCACCAAAGGTATATTTCTTGTGCTTACTTGTTTTGAAGAGATATAGTTGCACACACTCACAACTCATGCATATTTCTTATTCGTATATGTTGTGTGTTTATATGAGTGTGCATTCATGTTTTGATAACTCTTCTTGCATTTTTATATTGATCATATCTTTGCATTTGTATTGACATGCATTATGTGTTGCTCACACACACACTTACTTGCATTTGATTTGTTATGCATATGTGCTTCATTGTTGTCTATGTGCATTCATAGTGTGGTTTTGTGTGTTGTTCGCACTTGCACAATGGTGTGCTTGTCTTAGCGCATTGAGTGACCATTTGAGAAGGTCATATTCTTCTCTTGGTTTGGTTATGTGGAGTAAAGTGTCTAGTTTCAAAATATGGATTTCAAAGATTTAAATGTTTTTCAAAACTGACCTTTGTATAGTCTTGTGACCATAAATTTTTATAAAATGCCTCAAAATATGTTTTGAAAAATTCTGTACAAACTAGACACCCATACCTTTCCAACGGTATATTATTCGTAATATTTTATGACTGTTTGGATTGGTTTTGAAATCTCCAAAGTGATCACAAAAACAGAGCATCTCTGTTGTTATCCGTTTCTGACCTTTGGTCACTCAAATGACCATAACATTTTCTACAGACCTTAAAATCTTGTTTTATAAATTGGAGTAGAAATTAGACTTCCATACCTTTTCAACGGTATATTATACGAAAGGTTTGGATGTCTTTTGGTCATGTTTTGGGTCGCTCGAATCTGGAGCTTTTGTGTTGTCGCGACTGGGCCGGTGCACAAGCGCACCTCACCAGTGCCCCTTGGACAGCAAGTGTGTGCTGGTGTGGCGCTTGTCAACTAGGGCAGCTCACCAGCGCACTGAGTAAATTTTGGGCATTTTTCAAAACGATCTAGTTTTTTTCTAGGGCTCATATTTACATGTCATCTTCTTCCTCACTCGTTTTTTAGAGCTTAAAAACCATTTTTTAGTGTGAGAAAGTATTTGCTTTGAGAGAGAAGCTCCAAGAGTTGTTATTTAACTCTCCAAACCCAAAACCCATCATCCTTCATGCATTATTGATCATCTTTAGACATGGGTCTTCATTATTCATGACTTGGTAAGTAAGAACAAACTTTTATCTTTGATTATTGTTCTTAAACTCCAAGAGTTCGTTTTTATTGCATAGGATTTATAGAAATCATTTTTGAATGCATATTTTTGTTGAATGATAACATGATTGGGTTTGTATTTTGATAGCTTAATTGATTAGGTCATTTTTGCCTAAAAGCTAGGTCATAAACATTCTTATGTGATTCATTGTTGACTAGGTTGATATATTGTTCATTAATCAACTTGTTAAGCTTTTGAATGTTTATGTGATGTTTTTGTGACAATTAGTTTGTTAGAAAATCTCTACACAACTAATTGAGTTTGTTATTAATAGACATTGGTCTAAAACTTGCATTTATTGTGTGGCTAAATGTTTGGTTCAATCACATGAATATATACTAAGTATATGTTGAATACATTGTAAGCATATTTGTTGATTCATTGTGATTGTTTGTGATAGCTAGGAATGTTGTTATTGATAACTTCTAGCTAAATCTCAATGCTTTGCATTTAGATATTGTTTAGAACTCATTGATTGCATTTAGTGATTGCATTATAGTCATTGCCATGCTTAATGACAACATGCGTTGATTTGGCTTTTATGATAGCTTCATAGGATTGCTTGTTCTATGTTTAGCAAAGCTTTATGACATGTCATTTAGCTCTTGATATCTAGGATTTCATTTATTGCCATCTCATAATCCTAGATAAGCATATAAGGTACCCTAGCCTTGTTTGTTGTTTGAATATCATCATATATTCACATAGGGTGTTTATCTCTTCATTAAAGAGAAGTACGTCTTGCGTTGCATCCGGGAGTAGGTTGCTTCAAGCGTAAGCAAATTGGACTAGGTCCACTTAATACCAGGATTAGGTAGTGGTAGTGGGTTATATACCGAGAGTAGGTTGTAACGCCTCTATCATCAGTGGATACGTTGTTCGAGTGTGGCGCACTTAACAGCCCGTGGTTTTTCCCATTTGGAGGGTTTCCACGTATATCTCAAGTGTCTTTATTATTTCCGCACTTATTACACTTGTGATATTATTGTGACTAGTTAGGGGTATTTTTGTCTAATTGACCATTAACAAAAATTGGGTAAAATTTGATTAAAATCTATTCACCCCCTCTAGATTAATATTATACACACCATAATATTTGTTTCAATTGGTATCAGAGCAGGTTCCTAGACATACATAGGTGATCCTTGCTCATTTTGGTGTGTGTTGCATTTTGTGTGTTTGTGTTGACCGTTCATACACTTGCATCCATATCATTCATTCATAAACACAATGAGTGGAAACAGTGGCAATGAGGGAGCTTCCAGCACTAGACCTCCACTCCTCACCGGGTTAAATTATGCCTCTTGGAAAGGCAAGATGGAGTAGTACATATGCCAAATTCATGACAGGGCATGGATGACAATTGAAGATGGCTACACTTCACCCACGATGACTCATGTAGATGTAAGAGATGATGTACTCAAACCAAAGGCTCAGTGGAATGCACAAGAGTTTGAAGCTTCAAAGTGGAATAGGAAGGCAATGCAAGCCATCCTATGTGCAATGGATGATAACCAGTACAAATTGGTTCAGAACACTATGATAGCTAAGGAGGCATGGGATATCCTAGAAGTTGCACATGAGGGAACCGATGTGGTTAAAGAATCAAAACTTCAAGTTCTCCAAACGCTATTTGAATTGCTCAAGATGGATAAGAATGAGTGTTTCAACGACTTTGAAGTGAGGTTGATGGACATTGTGAACCAAAGTCATCAACTTGGTGATCTATATTCGGATATGAAGATCAAGCAGAAGATTATGAGATCTCTACCCGATAGATTTGAGTCTAAGGTGATGGCTTTGGAAGAGAATAGTGGGTATAAGGACATGAAGCCTAGTGAAATGATTGGGAGGCTTCTAGCTTATGAATCTAGGAAATGTCCTAACCCCATACCATCAAAGAAGCAAAAAGATATTGATTTGAAAGCCTCCAAAGTTGAAAAGGTGGAAGGTGATGACTCGGATGAAGAGATGGCCTTGCTAATGAGGAAGTTCAAGAAATTCTACAAGTCCGAGAAGAAAGGCTTTGGATCCAAGGGTCAAGACTTGAAGAAAAAAGCTCCCTTCAAAAAGTTTAAGCCTAGGCAAGAAAAGACCGAGAAGAAAGGAGTCAAATGCTATGAATGTGGTGGAATAGGTCACTTTGCCCCGAAATGTGCAAATCACAGGAACAAGAAGAAGAGAAAAGTGATGGCTGCCACATAGAGTGAAAGTGATAACTCTAATGAAGGAGATGAGTCTTCGGATAATGAAGAACTTATGGCTAACTTCATAGCATTTACATCCTCACTTAGGAGCAAAGATTCTAGTGAAGAAGAGAATGATAGTCAAGAGGAAGACTACTCAAGTGATGATGGATCTTCATCACAATCCATAAATGGAAGTGTGGATAGGATGGATCTCAAGGACTACATGGCTAAGTTTGAGAGCTCAAGATTAAAAAACAAGAATGAGATCAAGAGATTAAAAGAAGAAAACCTAGACCTCTCAACTCAAGTTGACCAACTAAATTAAGAGTTGGAAAAATCTAAGAGGAGTGAAGAAGGGTTGAAGAAAGAGCTTGAAGATGCTAGAGAGTTGTTGGCCAAGATGGACTCTAGCATCAAGAAACTTGACCACATGCTAGATGTTGGAAAGAGGCCAAGTGACAAGAAAGGGCTTGGGTTTGAAGATGACAAGATGTCCTCCACTCCAAGCAAGACCATTTTTGTAAGAAGCATGAACTTCAATGGGTCCTCTCCTCATCAAACTCCTAGGAAGAAGCTTGATCTAGGAGAGTGTTCAAATAGTGCTCAAGTGAAGGTGGCATCAAGAAGCCCACATCAAGCTCATCCTACAAGGGCTCCTCAAGTTAACTTCCCTCAACCAAAAGCTCACAATGGGAAGACACCTATCATGCAAGCTCAACCAAGGAATCATTCAAGTATTGCTCAACAACAAATAAGGAAAGCTCCTCAACAACAAGCAAGACAACCACAAAGACATAGGAAGGCTCCAATGCATCCTCAAGGATATGGTATAATTCCTAACTTTTTACCTACATGTCATTTTTGTGGTATTGATGGTCACATTAGACCAAATTGCTTTAGGTATATCAAATTGTGTAGGATTGAAAGCATGATAGAGAAGAAAAAAGCTAGAGCCATGAAGCATGATCCTAGGACATCTAGAGCCATGTTGCATGTCACTAGGAAAAGTGGAACACCTTTGCATGATCCTAGGACATTTAGAGCCCATGTACCATTGACCACTAGGAAGGAAAATATTGCACCTAGGTGGATTAGAAAGGAATAACACCTTTGCCATGTTGCACAAATTGCTTTGAAAGCTCATTCTGGTGATTTTTGGTATTTGGATAGTGGGTACTCTAGGCACATGACTGGAAATAAGAGTTTCTTTGAGACTCTTGTGATGGAAGAGGGAGGAAATGTCACATTTGGTGATGGATCCAAAAAGAATGTCAAAGGAAAGGGAACCATTTCCATTCCCGAATTATCCTCCTTGTCCAATGCTTTGTATGTTGATGGTCTAAAAGCCAATTTGATAAGCATTTCACATATTAGTGATGATGGACTCTCCGTCTTGTTTAGGAAAAATGATTGTTCTATCTTATTGCCTAATGGACAAACCTTGTTAAAAGGTATGAGGTCTAGTGACAATTGCTATTGTCTTGGGGCTATAAGTGTGTCTTGTAATGTGTCCAAGGATGAACAAATAGAGTTGTGGCATGAAAGACTTGGTCACATGAATTTTAGGGATTTAAGAAACTTAGATAAGTTCAATGTTGTGCAAGGCCTTCCCAAGCTTGTGAAAAAGGTTAATGGTGTTTGTGGACCTTGTCAACAAGGGAAGCAAACCAAAAGTATGCACAAAAAGGGCAAGTACTTATCCATTAAGGAACCTCTAGAGCTTCTCCACATGGATCTAATGGGTCCTATGCAAACCGAGAGTTTAGGTGGAAAGATGTACATTTTTATGTGTGTAGATGACTTCTCTAGGTACACTTGGACCTATTTCCTTAGAGAAATATCTGAAACTTTTGACAAGTTTAAAATGCTTTGCTCTAAAATTCAAAATGTAATGAACTCTAAAATTAAAAGCATTAAGAGAATTAGGAGTGACCATGGGAAGGAATTTGAGAATGTCTATTTTGAAAACTTTTGCGATAGTCTAGGCATTTCTCATGAGTTTTCAGCTTCTAGGACACCTCAACAAAATGGAGTTGTCGAGAGGAAAAATAGGGTTCTTCAAGAAATGGCTTGTGTGATGTCCCTTAGCAACAATGTCCTTAGGAATCTTTGGGCTGATGCCGTCAATACGGCTTGCTACATAGGAAACAGAGTCTTCCTTAGGCCCCACACTAGGCAAACCTCATATGAGTTATGGAAAGGTAGGAAGCCAAATGTTAGCTACTTCCACACTTTTGGAAACAAATGCTACATTTTGAATGGCCGTCATCAACTTGGCAAATTTGATGCTAAGAGTGATGAGGGTATCTTCATTGTCTATGCCTTGAATAGTAGAGCCTATAGAGTTTTTAATATAAGAACTAGGACCGTAATGGAATCATCTAATGTTGTCATTGATGATACTAGACTCAAAACTAATGACCATGAGGAGAAGGTAGATTTAGTTGATGACTCCCATTTGGAGAAGGTTGTTGATGTCTATAATGTTGAAAAGTCTAACCTTGATGATGACATAACACAACCTATTGATAGGCTTCCTCTCTTGAACTCAAAAGAACCTGCTCCATGGGTAAGGAAACTCCATGACAAAGAGGACATCATTGGAGAGGCTAGTGAGGGTGTTAGGACTAGGCATCAAATGGCTAATCTAATTAGCTACACATGTTACACCTCTCAAATAGAACCCAAGAAAATTGATGTAGCCTTAAAAGATGAATTTTGGGTTCTTACCATGCAAGAAGAGCTTAACCAATTTAAAAGGAATGAGTTCCTAGGCCTAAGAACACCAATGTGATAGGCACCAAGTGGGTATATAGGAACAAATCCGATGAGGATGGCAACATTGTGAGAAATAAGGCTAGGCTTGTAGCACAAAGATACTCTCAAATTGAGGGTATTGACTTTGAGGAGACATTTGCTCCGGTTGCTAGGATTGAGTCCATTAGGCTTCTTTTATCCATTTCTTGTTTGCACAAGTTCAAATTATATCAAATGGATGTTAAGAGTGCCTTCCTCAATGGCTTCTTGCAAGAGGAAATGTTTGTTGAGCAACCCAAAGGGTTTGTGGATCCTCACCACCCTAATCATGTCTATCACCTCAACAAAGCTTTATATGGGTTAAAACAAGCACTAAGGGCTTGGTATGAGCGTCTCACCCAATATCTCATAAACAATGGCTACACTAGGGGTAGTGTTGACAAGACTCTATTAATCAAGAAAAACAAAGATGAGCTCTTTATAGCTTAAATCTATGTTGATGATATAGTCTTTGGCTCCACCAATGACACCAAAGTTCAACAATTTATTGATGTCATGTCTCATGAATTTGAGATGAGTCTTGTTGGTGAGTTGAGTTACTTTCTAGGTTTACAAATTAAGCAAATGGATGATGGAATTTTCATATCTCAAGCTAAGTATGCCAAAAACCTAGTGAAGAAATTTGGCCTTGAAAGTGTCAAACATTGTGATACACCCATGAGCACCACTTTGAAGCTAAGCAAGGATGCTAGTGGTAAAAGTGTGGACCAAACTTTATATCGTGGCATGATTGGTAGCTTGCTCTATTTGACCGCAAGTAGGCCCGATATTTCCTTTAGTGTGGGTGTGTGTGCTAGATACCAAGTGGATCCTAAAGAGTCCTATCTCTCTTCTATTAAGAGAATCATTCGATATGTGAATGGGACATCCAACTATGGAATTTGGTACTCTTTTGACACTAATGCTAGTCTTGTAGGCTTTAGTGATGCAGATTGGGCAGGAAACTGTGATGATAGGAAAAGTACATCGGGCGGTTGCTTTTTCCTTGGGAACAACCTTGTCTCTTGGTTTTGCAAGAAGCGAAATTCGATTTCCTTGTCCACGGCTAAGGCCGAATACATTGCTGCTGGGAGTGGATGCACACAACTTATTTGGATGAAGCAAATGTTAGTCGACTATGGATTCAATCAAAGTACTCTTACTCTCTTTTGTGATAACATGCGTGCAATTAATATTTCAAAGAATCCAGTTCAGCATTCTAGGACTAAGCATATTGACATCCGTCATCATTTCATTAGAGAACTAGTTGAGAGCAAATGCATTGTACTTGAGCATGTAGGCACCAATGATCAACTAGCGGATCTATTTTTCAAAACGATGTAGTTTTGTTCCAGGGCTTATATTTACATGCCATCTTCTTCCGCACTCGTTTATTAGAGCTTAAAAACCATTTTTTAGTGTGAGAAAGTATTTGCTTTGAGAGAGAAGCTCCAAGAGTTATTCTTTAACTCTCCAAACCCAAAACCCATCATTCTTCATGCATTATTGATCATCTTTAGACATGGGTCTTCATCATTCATGACTTGGTAAGTAAGAACAAACTCTTATCTTTGATTATTGTTCTTCAACTCCAAGAGTTCGTTTTTATTGCATAGGATTTATAGAAATCATTTTTGAATGCATATTTTTGTTGAATGATGACATGATTGGGTTTGTATTTTGATAGCTTAATTGATTAGGTCATTTTTGCCTAAAAGCTAGGTCATAAACATTCTTATGTGATTCATTGTTGACTAGGTTGATAGATTATTCATTAATCAACTTGTTAAACTCTTGAATGTTTATGTGATGTTTTTGTGACAATTAGTTTATTAGAAAATCTCTACACAACTAATTGAGTTTGTTATTGATAGACATTGGTCTAAGACTTGCATTTATTGTATGGCTAAATGTTTGTCTCAATCACATGAATATATACTAAGTATATGTTGAATACATTGTAAGCATATTTGTTGATTCATTGTGATTGTTTGTGATAGCTAGGAATGTTGTTATTGATAACTTCTAGCTAAATCTCAATGATTTGCATTTAGATATTGTTTAGGACTCATTGATTGCATTTAGTGATTGCATTATAGTCTTTGCCATGCTTAATGACAACATGCGTTGATTTGGCTTTTATGATAGCTTCATAGGATAGCTTGTTCTATATTTAGCTAAGCTTTATGACATGTCATTTAGCTCTTGATATCTAGGATTGCATTTATTGCCATCTCATAATCCTAGATAAGCATATAAGGTACCCTAGCCTTGTTTGTTGCTTGAATATCATCATATATTCACATAGGGTGTTTATCTCTTCATTGAAGAGAAGTAAGTCTTGCGTTGCATCCGGGAGTAGGTTGCTTCAAGCGTAAGCAAATTGGACTAGGTCCATTTAATACCAGGATTAGGTTGTGGTAGTGGGTTATATACTGGGAGTAGGTTGTAACGCCTCTATCATCAGTGGATTCGTTGTTCGAGTGTGGCGCACTTAACAGCCCGTGGTTTTTCCCAATTGGAGGTTTTCCACGTATATCTCAAGTGTCTTTATTATTTTCGCACTTATTACACTTGTGATATTATTGTGACTAGTTAGGGGTATTTTCGTATAATTGACCATTAACGAAAATTGGGTAAAATTTGATTAAAATCTGTTCACCCCTTTCTAGATTAATATTATACACACCATAATATTTGTTTCAACCTTTAATTCTCTGCATAGAGTCAAAATCTTATGGCTTCTAGGTGAAGTTGCACAAGTAAGTGAAGTCTTGCAACCAAGGGTGGTTGGCAAGTACCAGTGTAAGAGGCATGTGGGTAGACTTAAAGGTGTTCACGCCAAGAGTAGTGGATCGGGGGATATCACTTGGGATTGAACCAAGAGTGGCAAGTGGTTATGTCCCTAGCCTGTGGTTATCGAGAGTGAGAGTCTGTATATCACTTGAGGGTGTATTCTTCTTTTCATATAGTGGATTTTTATGGCTCAAGTGGCTAGCATAGCTAGTCCTATGGTTTTTCCCGGTTGGAGGGTTTCCACGTAAAAATGAAGTGTTCTTTTATTTTCGCACTTTACTAGATTTTTATTGTTTGCTTGTTTGGGTTAATTGTGATTAATATTGACTAATTGAAAAATCGGTAAGTAATTGATTAACAACCCATCCCACCCCCTGGTTGTATTACCTCCTTGGTTGTATTAGACACGCTTAGTTTTTTTTTTTTTTTTTTGTAGATATATTGGAATGATGAAGCATGTGATCTACATGAAAAAATAAATAAAATTTGAATGGATCTCAAGCTCTTTGTCAAATACCTGTTCATCGAATAATAGGGGCATACTGAAATCGATGATAATTGCTACAAACACACATGTACGCACTCACAGACACAGACATATAGATATCATTGTAAAACCACATACGTAACTTACACACACATATCACTGTAAACACACACACACACACACACACACAAAATGTCATTGTAAGAACACACATACATATCATTGTAAGAACAAACATACATATCATTGTAAAACCAGATACACACATATCATTGTAAACACAAACACACATAACGATATCATTGTAAACACACACACACATACACATATATAGATATCGATGTAGAAATAATACACACATACAGATATCATAGTAAAAAAAAACACACACACACATGCAGACCACTGTGAAAACACACACATAGATATCATTGTAAAAACACAAACGTATATTATTGTAAAAATACACACACACACACACACATATCATTGTAAAAACAAACACACGCATATTATTGTAAAAACACACAGAGATTTCCTTGTAAAAACACACACACATCATTGTAAAACACACACACACACACACACACTTACCATTGCAAAAATAAAAACACACACACACACACACACACACACATATAGATATCATTGTAGACAATGTCGTTCCTGACTATTCCAAGGCACCGGGGTGAAATAAAAAAAATGGACCCCTTATACATATTCATAGTTTTTCAAAGATTGACAATATTTATGCCCCTTAAAAACTGTATATACACCCCAGTTTAGAATATTTTTGAAAATCCAATATTACCCTTGAGCAAAATTACTTAATGGACTAAATAGCTTGTAAGTACACATCAATAATTATTAATTGGTTTTATTTCAATCCTTTGAAAAAAAATGAAGTTTCCTATTAATTGTTTGATATGATAATATAGCTTTTCTATTTTATCAAACCTTAACATCTATTTTAAATACTAATTTCAATTTCTTTTAAGCAATGCAAATCAATTGAATTGACCAATAATTTACTACTATAATTGAGTGAAACAATAATCCATATCAAAAATAAACTTTCTGATGTAAAAAAAACAATAAACTTTATTAAGAACAGAGAAATTTAGATGCATTGTTGTTTGTTGAGAGCTAATAGTTTTTTCAGTTCGGTGGAATTGGAGAATTTTAAGCTTAAAAATTAAAGAATAAAAAAAAATTATTGCAATAATAATATTTTTTTTTCAAACAATATTTTAGTGACATCAAATGTTTTTGTAGGAGTTAGAATTTTTTTTAAAGAGAAATTATTTATTCGAATAAAAAGATATAAAATTTTAAATAAATCTTATTAGATAATAAAATAGTGAGGTGTGCTATAAAAATATAAAATAATAAAACTAAAGAAAGGGTATTTTTGGCATTAAGTGAGGTTTATTTACGAAACATAGATTTTTGAAATATTTTGGAAATCTACTTACGAAAGGGGTGTAAATACAGTTTTTGAGGGGTGTCAATATCACCACTCTTTTTCAAATACGACTTGACACTGGACTATTTGTTAAAAAAAAATTGGTAATGCTTGGCACTTGGGCCTTTTCATTAAAAGTAAATATATGGGCCCTGCTTTTTCATTAGGCCTTTTCTTTGAAATCATGTCTTGAAGGACCCTGAGCATGACGAACCTTTTCATACATACTAGAGTCTTTTCATTGAAATCATGTCTTGAAGGGCCTTAGGCATGATTGTAGAAACACACACATATATTAGTAAAAACACACACACATAACATTGTAAAAACACATACACAAATACCAACGTAAAAACACACTCACATATCATTGTTAAAACACACAAAATGGTATCATTGTAAAAACACACACATATATCATTATAAACACACACACACACACACAAAGATATCATTGTAAAAAAACACACATATATCACTGTAAACATACACGAGCACACATATATCATTGTAAAAACTCATACACACATACACACATACACAAAGATATCACTGTAAAAACAAACACACACTCACATATAAATGTAAAAACATACACTCAGAGATATCACTATAAATCACACACATAGATATCATTGTAAAAAAAACACACGTAGAAATCATTGTAAACACATAAACACACACGCATATATCATTGTAAAAGCACACACACATAGATATCATTGTAAAAACACACAGATTTCCTTGTAAACACACACACACATCTTTGTAAAAAAAATTACACACACACTTATTATTGAAAAAAAAAAAGCACACACATACATATGGATATCATTGTAGAAAAACACACGAATATCATTGTAAGAAAACAAACGCATACACATATCATAGCAAAAACACACAGACATGTAGATATCATTGAAAAACACACACACATATATCACTGTAAACACACATACAAATATATCATTGTAAAAACATACAGACATAGATAACATTGTAAGGACACACACATAGATACCATGGTAAAAACACACACATATATTATGGTAAAACAAAACAAAACGGTATCATGGTAAAAGCACACACATATATCACTGTAAAAATACACACACATGCACATATCATCGGAAAAAAACCGATGGGAAGTAGTTAGGGATTTGAGAACTTACGTTAGACGTAAGTTTCGAAAAGATAATTAAGGATTTTGTGGATATTATCTTTTGTTATTTTATTAGATATTAACTTTTGTTATTTTATTAATATTTATCTTTAGGGAATTATCTCCTTTAGAGATAATTGATTCAAGTAATTATCTTTAGGTGTTTTTTTTATTATTTAAACTATTTGTATTTATCTCTTATATCTGATCTTTATAAAAGTCCCCTTTATAGTCTTTTATAGGGTTAGATTTTATGAATTGAATAAAGAATTGAATTGTTGTATTTTCCAATCCTCTTTTCTAGTTCTTCATCAATTGGTATCAGAGCCAACATTTCGCTCCTACTCGCTTCCATCGATTTTTCTATCTTTTTTTTCCCACACAAAAACTCGTACACACATAGCCAGACAACATACACGTGCCTAAATACTCAATAGTCGACTGTACACATGCCCACGCGCCACCACCAGTAAGTGCGCGTGGCTTCCACCTACGGTACCATCAGAGACTGACAAAGTTGGTCGTCACTTTTTCCTTCCTCACCGACGTCCAGATCTGCCTCGATCAATACAGATCTACGTTCAAGAACAACAGACCGCTGCTACTCACTTTGGCCGCCGATCATCGGAGTGTGGCCTCTCACTGTCAAGCCAAGTCGATTCGTCGGCGTCCTCTTCATTCGACCGAAGGTCCAGTTGCCAGTCTACTAGTGTCCGGGAGGTAGATTTATCGACCAGGTCCTTCTCGCCAATTACTAATAGTTGGAGGGTCAGGTAAAAATTTGTCTGGGTACTTGTGCTAATCACGAAACCTACTGTGGCTTTTAACAATTACACATACTTCAGGGAGTTTTTCATAATTGTACAATCTGGAGGGACTTTTCAACAAATTTTCACAATAACAAATTTCAGTTCATCAACGATTAGCTTATTTCGGAGGAGAGGTTGACTATTCTGATTTTGATATTCATTGGTTTTTTTGTTAAATTCGCAGGCTTTTCTTATTTATTTGCAAGATCCAGTCTTTTATTATTATTATTATTATTATTATTATTATTATTATTTAAATTTCTGCTTTATTTAATTACTTTACTTTTTATTTTATTTTTTTTATTTATTTATTTTCTTTTTGTTACTTTTTGCTTTTGTTCTAGTTTTCCTTTATATAACAATTGCATTTTCATAAAACACAATCAGATTCATAAAAAAAAATCATAGTGTTAATCAGCCGTTTATTGGAATTTGGTATTTGGTTGTGGACATACATGTCTAGGAAAGTTTTATCTAAGGAGGCTGGTACTTAAGTGTGTCCGTTGTGACCCTCCACCCTTTTCTGGGAACTTACCTAGTGTATTGTTCGCAATTGCGTACACTATACTATAAACAAACCCTTTAAAGTCATAGGTGGTTTGTTGTGCACATACGGCTAATTTATTTTAATTATTACGTGTTTTCACATAGTGATACACATAATGGTTACCAAACAAGACTTTGAACAATCTAACCAAAATCTTAATGACAAAATCACGACAGTTCAAAATGACCTTGGGAAGCAAATACTTGACCATACAAATGAAATGCGTAATACTTTTACCCGTATCGAGGCCCGGTTCACTGATTTTACCACTTACCACTCATCTGGAGATAGAGGTAAACAATCTATGGAAGAACATGTTGTTGGGTCTACCATGAGTCAAGGTACACATGTCCCAAGTCATACACATTCGAGTTTGTCCAATATAGGCCTTAGGGCTTCGACCTCTAGCGTCCTCCTTTTACATAAGAATACACAACCCTTTCGGTCTAAGTCTGATGATGAACCTAATGAATATAGACAACCTAGGCATTCCTTTAGAGGTCTACCTACTGAGGATCATGACGTTAGGCGTCCTCCTAATCTTCTTCCTCGCCGGAATGTTTACCACTATAGGAACCCCTGTAATGACCATAGAGATTTCCATAGAAGATTTTTTTATGACCATTTTGATCCCGTTAGAAAGGTTAAGGTAGATGCCCCAGAGTTTAATGGTAGGTTAGATGCCAATGTCTTCCTAGATTGGCTTGCTGTCATGGATGACTACTTTGAGTGGTATCCTACAAGTGACGGAAAAAAAATTGTTTTACCAAACTTAAGCTCGTCGGTTCTGCTAAGAAATATTGGCGGAACATCCAAATGCAGTTTGATCAACTAGGTCATGATCCCGTCACCCTTTGGTTTGAGATGAAAATCAGGTTGAGAGAGAAATACATGCCTACCTATTATCGTAGTGTGTTACTAGACCAGTACCTTAACATTAAGCAATATTTGTCTAGTGTCAATGACTACATGTCTGTTTTTGATGACCTGTTGATAAGGTGTAATATCAAAGAAGAACCCGATATAACTGTACCTAGATTCCTAAATGGCCTTAAGTTCGAACTCAAACATGTGGTTAGCTTGCACAATCCTGAGACTTTAGAAGATTCCTACTCTAAAGCTCTAGAGGCTGAGAAATACCTTCGTCCTTACACCTCTAGGTACCCACCGGGTGACTTTCGCCAAACTCATCCTACTCCACCTGAGGGTTCCCAATCTTTCAACTATTAAAGGGTTAATACTTCAACCTCAACTGCTCCATTTGATTCTCGGCCTCTTATACTAATAGATAGGCCTAGTATTCCTTCTCTAGTGCGTCCTTATAACCCTAATATTGAGTGCCATCACTGTCATGCTAAAAGCCATATCGTTTCTCGATACCCACAGTGTACCTTAACCATAGGTCAAGAGTATGATGACTATTAACCTCCTGACCCTACAGATGAGGTTGTAGAGCCTATATAGGATATCCATGATTTGGATCTTGAGGCTGATCTAGATGATAGAGAGTTTGAGGGTCAGTTGCATATGATGAGATGCATATTCTCTAAGCTGGTCAGTGCTGATACGTGGAAAAGAACAAATGTATTCCATACATTTATTCAATTAAAAGTTAAAAGTTGTAAGTTAGTGATAGAAAGGGGTAGCACAATGAATAATGTTTCTAATGTTGCGGTCACTAGGTTTTAACTCACTTTGGAACCTCATCCACACCCACTTAGAGTTGCTTGGGTAAATAAGACTTCTTTACCCGTTACTTATAAATGTCGTGTTCCCTTGTCCTTAGGCTCTTATTCAAAGACCATTTATTGTGACATACTTCCTATGGAAGTTGCTCACATCCTCTTAGGACGTCCTTGGTTATATGACCTTGACGTCAAGAGTTTTGGTCGAACGAACACTCATATGTTTACCCATCAAGGCAAGACCATAACCCTACAACCTGCTAAACCTAAGGATATCATTCCGACAAAAACTAACACATAAGTGGTAGACAGACCTTCACCGACTGTGTCCCCTAAACACAACCTTCACATCTTATGTCATAAGGAATTCATGCGACACAACCACCAGATTTGGATTATGTACGCACTAGTGATGCGAGAGCAAACCAATGACATCCCTACCTTAGGGTTCGAACCCACCCCCGCAGTTAGACATTTACTAGACGAATTCGTCGATGTGACTCCTCAGGACTTGCCCAATGAGTTGCCATCTATACAGGATATCCAACATGCCATTGACCTAGTCCTAGGTTCTCAACTTCCCAACCTTCAATATTATCGAATGAACCCTACTAAATGAGCTGAATTGAGCAAACAGATAGAGAGACTTTTAGAGAAGGGGTTTGTCTGTCATAGTCTTATCCCTTGCAATGTCCCTGTCCTACTGACTCTAAAGAATGATGAATCTTGGCGAATGTGTGTTAATAGTTTAGCCATTAATAAAATTACAATCAAGTATAGGTTTCCCATTCCTAGACATGAGGACATGTTAGATGAGTTAGTTGGTGCTCAATGGTTCTTCAAAATAGACCTACATAGTGGGTATCACCAAATTCGGATTCACACTAGTGATTAGTGGAAAACCACTTTCAAATCCCCTGATGGTTTGTATGAGTGGTTAGTTATGCTCTTTGGAATGTCCAATGCCCCTAGTATATTCATGAGAATGGTGACACACGTACTTCGTTCCTATATTGGCAAGTTTCCCGTTGTCTACTTCGATGACATCCTCATCTATAGTAAGACCGAGGAAGAACATCTAGTTCACTTTAGGTAGGTTTTTTTCACACTTAGGGCAGAGAAGTTGTATGTGAACCCTAAGAAATGCTCATTCTTGCAATCTCAAGTCCTTTTCCTAGGATTTATTATCTCGACCTTAAGTATCATTGCAGATCCTGCTAAAATTAGTGCAATTCGAGAATGGCCTATACCTAGAACCTTAACTGAAGTCCGTAGCTTCCATTGACTAGCATCATTTTATAGAAGGTTCATTAGAAACTTTAGCACCATCATGGCATCAGTCTCAAATTGTCTAAAAAGGGGCGAGTTCAGTTAGGACTCAGCAGTTAATAAAGCATTTCTTAAGATTAAGCAGAAAATAACCGAGGCGCTTGTTTTGTGTCATCCTGACTTTTTCAAAGCCCTTGAGATTTCATCTGATTCATCTAGAGTAGGTATTGGAAGGTACTTAGTCATGAGGGACACCCAGTAGCTTTTTTTAGTGAGAAACTGAACTCAACCAAGCAAAAGTATTCGACATATGATAAAGAGTTCTATGCAATTGTTAGGGCTCTTCATTATTGGCAGTACTACCTTTTTCCAAATGAGTTCTTCATTTACTCTGACCATTAGGCTTTACATTACCTATAATCCCAAAAACAATTGAACCCTAGACATGTTAAATGATATGAATTCCTTCAGATATTCACCTTTGTTATTAGACACCGTCCCGGGGTAGATAATAATGTTACATATGCTCTTAGTCATGTTCTAACGGTGGTCCAGTCTTTAAGTATCACGGTATCAGGATTGGATAGGATCAAATCAGAATATTCCACTTGTCCAGACTTCAGCATTATATTCCAAGAAATTTTGGTGGTCATCGTCGTGACCATGTAGATTTTGTCATTAGGGACGGTTATCTCTTCAGTGGGTTCCACCTTTGTCTCCCTCGTACTTCGCTTCGTTACTTTTAGTTTGGGAAATGCATGCCGGTGGGTTAGCCGATCATTTAGGTCGTTATAAAACCATAGCTTCGGTTGCAGATAGGTTTTACTAACCTTCTTTAAAATGTGATATTGATAGAATAGTTTCCCAATGTAGGACCTGTCATTTAGGTAAGGCTATAAAACAGAACACCGGTCTTTATACACCTTTGCATGTGCCTCACACCCCTTTGAGAGATTTGAGCATGAACTTTGTTTTAGGGTTGCCCAAAACGGTACATGCTCATGACTCAGTATTGGTGGCAGTTGATAGATTCTCCAAGATGGCCCACTTCTTCCCCTGTTCCAAAACAGTTGATGTTTCACTTGTCGCATGATTGTTCTTTAGGGAGATTGTACGTCTACATGGATTTCCTATTACCATTGTGTCTGACCATGATGTACATTTTATGAGTTATTTTTGGAAGATTTTATGGAAATTATTTGGTATTACCCTTAAGTTCTCCTCTGCATTTCATCCCCAAATTGATGGTCAAATTGAGGTCGTTAATCGAAGTTTAGGCAACCTTCTTAGATGTGTGGTGGGTGATAAACTTTGTAATTAGGACCTTTTCCTTCCTATGGTTGAATTTGCTTATAATAACTCTATCCACCGAGCCACTGGAAAAAGCTCATTTATGATTGTTCATGGCATTTCATATTGTCAGCCTATTGACTTGGCACCATTACCACTTAAGTCAAATATGTCTAAATTTGCTACTGATTTTGCAACTCATATGCATGACTTACATACTGAAGTGCATTGCTAAATTGCATTAAGTAATGATAACTATAAATTAGCTACGGATGCGCACTGTAGACCGTTAGAGTTTGGGGAAGGTGACTTTGTCAAGGTTCGCATATGCCCTACCCGTTTTCCCCCACATTATGTTATAAAATTGCATGCTCGTTCCATTGGCCCTTTTCGTGCTCTAAAACCGCTCGGATCTAATGCTTATTTGCTTGATTTGTCTGCTGATTTAACGATTAGTCCAATGTCTAATGTATCGGACTTGTATCCTTACTGGGGTACGTTCGAGCCTCCTGTTATTACCTCTGATGTCTCCGCTGGTCCTTCTAATTGCCCATTGCCTAGCATTCCGTCTATCGTAGCCAATTATGTCAATCAGATTGAGCAGATTTTGGATGATCGCCTTGTTGCCTCTACTCATGGTTGTTGTCTACAATTTTTGGTTCGTTGGCATGGACGTTCTTCAACTAAGGACACTTGGATTTCCGAGTCCAAATTTTTTGGTCTTACCTCGTCCTTATTGGAAGATTATGTACAACACCACTTGCCAGAGACGAGTTTTTTTACAATCGAGGGAGAATGATGGGGAAGTGGTTAGGGATTTGAGAACTTACGTTAGGCGTAAGTTTCGGAAAGATAATTAAGGATTTTGTGGATATTATCTTTTGTTATCTTATTAGATATTATCTTTTGTTATTTTATTAATATTTATCTTTTGGAAATTATCTCCTTTAGAGATCATTGATTCAACTTATTATCTTTAGGTGTTTATTTTTTATTTAAACTCTTTTATTTATTTGTGTATCTGGTATTTATAAAAGGACCCTTTAGAGCCTTTTGTAGGGTTAGACTTGATGAATTGAATTTTTATGTTTTTCAATCCCCTTTTTTAGTTCTATTTCCTTCTAGTTCTACATCAAAAACACACACATATAGATACCATTGTAAAAAAAAAACACAAACACACACATATATCATTGTAAAAAAAAATCACACACATATCGTTGTAAAAACAACCCACAAACATATATCATTGTAAACAGACACACACATATCATTGTAAAAACTCATACAGACAAACACACAGATATCATTATAAAAACACACACAGATATCACTATAAAACACACACGTACATGTATCATTGTAAAAACACTCACAGATATCATCGTAAAAACACACACACATCATTGAAAAAAGTGCGCACACACGCATAAATCATTATAAGAACACACATACACACATATCATTGTAAACACACACATATCATTTTAAAAACACACATATACACATACATATATCGGTGTAAAAACACACACATAGATATCATTGTAAAAAAAAACACACACACATATCAGTGTAAACACACACACACATATCATTATAGAAACACACACACAAACACATATAGAAATCATTGTAAACACACACATACATATAGACATAGATATCGTTGCAAAAACCCATATACACACAGATATCATTGTAAAAACACACGTGCGCATATATCATTGTGTAAAAACACACATATCATTGTAAAACACACACACACACACACACATATATATATATATATATATATCATTGTAAAAATAGACAACATTGTAAAAATCATTATAAAAACACACACACTTATCATTACAAAAACACACAGATATCACTATAAAACACACACGTACAGATATCATTGTAAAAACACACACATATATCATCGTAAAAAAACACACACAGATATCATCGTAAAAACACACACACATCATTGTAAAAGCGCGCACACACACATAAATCAATATAAGAACACATATACACACATATCATTGTAAACACACACAAATATCATTTTAAAAACACACACATACACATACATATATCGGGTAAAAACACACACACAGAGATATCATTGTAAAAAAAACACACACACACATACACAAACACACACACACACATATATCATTGTAGAAACACACACACAAACACATATAGAAATCATTGTAAACACACACAAACACATAGAAATCATTGTAAACACACATACATATAGACATAGATATCGTTGCAAAAACCCACATGCACACAGATATCATTGTAAAAACACACGTACATAGATATCATTGTATAAAAACACACACATATATCATTGTAAAAAAATACACACACATATATATATATCATTGTAAAAACAGACACCATTGTAAAAACACATGCACACATATATCATTATAAAAAAACGCACACAGGTATCATTGTAAAAAGACACACATATATCACTGTAAATACATACAGATATCTTTGTAAAAACTCACATAGCATTATAAATACACACACATATCATTGTAACAACACAAACAAACACATATAGATATCACTGTAAAAACACACACACACAAATATCATTGTAAAAACACACATATACACATAGATATCATTGTAAAAACACACACTTATCATTGTAAAAACACATAAACAAACACATAGACATCACTGTTAAAACACATACACATGGGTATCATTGTAAACACACACACACATATCATTATAAAAACACGCACACAAACATATAGATATCATTATAAAAACACGTACACATGCACACATATATAGATATCGTTGTAAAAAAAACACACACACACACAAGTATAGATATCATTATAATAACGCACACACATATCGATATCATTGTAAAAATAAACACACACACATGTGTGTGTATATATATATATATATATATATATATCATTGTAAATATACGCACATATATATATATAAATCATTTAAAAAAAAAACACGCACACACACACACACATATATATATATATATCATTGTAAAAACAATCTATAGAATTTGAGTCACGTTTTTTCTCGAAAACCTCTTTGTCAGATTCACCAACACTATTTGAATTAGGGTTCAAATTCTGGGACAAGTTTTGGTTGGCCAATATTGTAGCAAGTTGCTCCGCTAATTGCACAACCAGTAGCTCCAACTATGTGATATGCTCACATTCATTGGCTTCTTCCACAAGGATATGGTTTGGTGGATGTCTCTTTGGTGGCATGTTGATGTCGTCCAGAACGAACCAGACTTTGATACCAAACTGATGCAGCGGAAAAATCACATAGATAAAAATCGATAAAGAGATATGATAATTGATTTGAATCCGTTGATTAGGGAATGAATACTGAAACTGAAATCATCTATTACACTATTGATATTTGATACACACACAACTACCAGGATAACATGCATTAAAATTCATTGACCCTCTCAAAGGTAAAATGTTGGAAAAAAAAACTCTCTGTAATTTTATTAATTAACTACCTAACTAAATATATAATAAATAATGGAAACATATTAACATTCATTAAATATAAAAATATTTTAAAATTTTAAAATCTTCAAGAATATCTTTAATAATATCTCCTACATCGCATGTCAAGTTTTGTGATGTTGAATGTACAATGTAGTTTCTCTTTGGTGGCATGAGATGGCAAAGAGAAAATAATATAGGGAGATATCAAGTCCTTGAAGAATATAATTTTAACTTGTGTCTAACTTGTATAAAAAAATTTGCCTTTCACAATGCTTAAGATGCCTTAATAAAATCTTTCACAACTTGCGACCGTACATTGTTGATGCATCTGTTGCTAAAAATCCGAAAGTTTTTTGCAACGCGCAACATGAGTAGTCATAGAATAATAACGTACTGCGCGTATTATCATAGACATTTAACATAACACACGTTTGATGTACGTTGCCTTAGACAATATTCGAACATTTTTACAACGTGCATTGTACGTTGACTTAGACTATGAAAATAAAAAACCTTTATGTACCCTCTCATTGAGCTGGTAGTAGTCATGACCCCGGTTCAGTTCGGTTCCAATCACTCAGTTCCAGTTTCAAAGGAACCAAAACCGGAACCTCCTAGAGGAAGGTTCCGTTTCACCCGGTTCTAGTCTGGTTCACACAGTTCCAACGGTTCGGTTATATATATATATTATACATTGTGTTACTTCAAAGCACACACAATCATAGCCTCTTTTTCTTACTTAAAAAAATCTAACAAGAAATGGAAAACAAAACAAGGCTTGAAATTCCATTAATAACACATCCAAAACCTCTTCTTTAGCTGAAATTATACTTTACAATGCAAAAAAATTAGAACTTTAGCATATTAACATCATAAAAATTACAAATTGACACTAAAAATTAAACCTTTAAATCAAACAACATTAGGGTTTTTACTCCACATATTACCCAATTTAAACCATAATTCAACAACGCAACCAAATTCTAACAGAAACCAACTTATATTCCCGGAAAAAAAAACATACCTAGGGTTTTTGTTCAAAAGTTACATAAAACACAACTTCAATTCCAAAGAGAATGGTAGGAATTGTAAATATACATAAATCTTGAGGTTGATGTTGGAGCGTTGAGTGAGGAAAGGGGAAAATTCATAATCTTGGAGAATGTTCTTCCATTTTCTAGGGCGGTGCTTCGCGACTCGGGCCAACAAAGCCTCCTCTTCCTTCGTTGTCCACATCATCTTCTAATTACCCTTCTCACCCCTCCACCTCTTTCTATCTCTCTCCTTGTTTCTGTGTTCTCTCTCTGTTTTTTTTTTCACAAGAGGAATATAGACGATGGTCATCTTTGCTTCCAACAGTGTTTCAAAAAAATAATAAATAATAAATAATAAATAATAATAATAATATGGTGGAACTGTAGGTTCCAAAGCCGGGTAAAAACTGTTGGTTTGGAATCGTCAGTCCCTTACCGGTTCTACAATTTTTGGAACTGGAACTGGAACCGAAACTTTATGGGTTTCGGTTTCTGGTCGTTTTTGGAGGGACGATTCCAGTTTGATTCCATAGATGGAACCGAACCGCAGTCATGACTAACTGGCGACTAGCTCCCTACTACGCCCAATCACTATTGAGCCATAGACCTTATATAGGTAATGATTTCTAATCTCGCATTAACTTTTTATGGGTGGGGATTTGAACTTTATAACAATTTAAGGTTCGGGGCTCAATAGTGATTGGGCATTGTTAAGGGCCATACCAATAGGGAATGCAAAAAGTATTTTTTTTATTATTGTCTATGGCGATGTACAATGTGCGTTACGACAATTTTCTAATACAACACATGGTATTATCTAAGACAATGTACATCAGTTGTGCTTTGAGTTAAACGTAACATTCAGACACACGGTATGAAAGGTTTTGGCAACGCATTTTCCATTAAAGGCCAAATTCCTTGCAATGCTGCATTGTCTCCCCACCTGAGCTCCTCTCAATCTTGTGTCAACATCTGATGTATTTCATATGATCCAACAAGTTTTGATATACATGCGGAGTATTGATAGAGAAACAAATTTCTAATTGTGTTTTGTAATTTAATTGAACATGCAAACTGTAAGTTGAAACTGAAATATATATTTGAAATTACTTAAAATTTCAATGTACATACAAAATTTAACATATAAATTTTCTCTCTAGCTATACATGTGTAAGAGGTTTAACATATAAATCTATCTCCTTGGAGCACATAACTATTTCAACTCATCTAAAGTGTTTGAACATACAAAGAAAGCACAAGTCGAGATATCAAGTGTTCCCTCATATATATATATTATCTGGTGTGAAATTCTCGCATATTTTTTTGTGCGGATTTCGATTTGTAAGATATATATGCTACCAATTAGGGACAACATATTGTCCAATGGATATGCACATGATGGAATATTATTGGACTTATATATTTGTCATTCATCTCTTTCACTGTTATTAAAGACAATGCCATTATCATGAAATGCCAGCTAAATGCTAGGTCTGTTGTCGGTATCATATAGAAGCTGAAAAATTACATCATGGTCATACAATTATTGGTGCTAGGCCATAAATAGAGGATCTGTATTATTGTATGAAGAGTTAATAGTCAATATATTCTCACTGGATGAGCGGTAAGCCCCTCGCACCTATATCCAAGAGGTTGTGAGTCATGTTTCCTCTCCCAATCCCAGAATATTGTCATAGTTCAAAAGAGGCTTTTAAAATTATTGTTGCTTAATGAACTGGACAATAATGCTTAAAAGGGTATGCTGCTATGGTTTATATACTAGTAAACTTCCTTATAGAAACAAGAAGAAATTTATACATGCTTTCTCAACTCATTGAAAAAGTTCTTATTAAAATTTATGTACAACGAAACTTATTAGAATATATATATATTCTATTAAAAACAAAATAATAACGGGTACATATATGTCTTATATCATTTGTCAAAGAATCTATGGTATACAAAAAGCTTCTAAGTCGTCTGTTTGTTTCTCATTGACCATGTCTTGTATTTCATAGATTTAAGATTATCATCATCTAAAACAATATACAAGATAATCAACTTGAAAACCCTAAATATTGTATAAGAATTATAAGAATCTTAAGGGTAAAGCAAAAATAAATATCAAAACTAACATTTAGAAATTAATTATACCATCAAAAGATCAAGTCAGTTATGATCAAAACCATTTAAAAGATAAATAACTAATTAGTTCCAGCTACAAAACATGTAAACGTCAGCATCAGTTCCATGCATCGAAATCATATAGTTGTAATGTTGTAATTAATGATCCAGAACACTTGATATGATCAAGCTTTTGTGGGTATCATCAAACTAACATACACAAAACTATGAAATAAATAACCTAGAGGCTAGAGTAGAAAAGATTAATTATCAGATAATATGATGAGTCATGAGAGCATACCTGGGTACATGAGGTCTTTGTATTCTATCAAGGAAAAGCTTAGTGTGAGGAATGAAGCCTGGTCCGAGATCGGTTCATGAAGTTTCATTATCAAACAATTCTCAGTGATAAAAAACTATACAACATATGAATTGAAAAGGAATACAAAGTGAAGGATATATATGGGAAGTAAATAAAATAAAATTTAAATACAAAAAGAAAAAAAAAACTGTCCTAGATCTCTCTATCTCTCTAACACACACAAAAACTCACAAACTTGATCGATCATTTAACAATAATCAATCTAACAAATGAATGAAGACATGTACACATATAGACAGGACTCAACTACGTGGTAACTAGAAAGTGGTAAGAGAGACAAAGGATATTGATCATGATTCAACAATAAATCTCTCTCTGATCACTATCATGATTCAACAAAATACAAGGCTACAATAAATCAAGTTCTTCTAATCTGTCTCTATATCTTACACACACACAAAGAAAACATTAATAGTAAACAACAGTTGGAGGAGAGACAAAAAAGGATCTTGGATCAAACTTCATTCCAAACACACCTTTTCCAACTTTCGAAAACTCTATCTCTTTGATCACTCTTTCTCATGATTCAACAATCAAAACCAATTACAAGGGTGCACAGCACTCAAGTTCTTAAATCTTTCTCTTACAATAACACACACGCACCTAGATTATATTTATATCAAAATATGAAAAAGAGACAAAGACTAAAAGACTGTATGGAATAGATGAATGTGGAAAAGCAAGCACATGATAGACAGGTCATTGCATCCATAAAATAACGAAAAAGACTGGTAGGTTTTTGGAGGGATGATGTTGTCTTCTTCTAATAAGGCTTTTATATATTAATTAATTAATTACAAGAGAAGAGAGTGGTAGGAAGTGTGGCTTTTACAGCCTATCTCTGTTGTGGGAAAAAAGAGCTTTTGCACTGAAAATAACGAGGAGCAAGAGGAAAGCATGGAGGGGACAAATATGGGCCTCCACATGGTATGAAATTTTATATTTAATATATAAAATTATAATAAAGTAGCAAGGTATCGCTGAGGTATCTCACTCGAAAAAGCTATAACAACAGTCAAGATATCTCCATCAACAAGTAAAGGGCATCACCACCGCCCGAATCAGACCATGATTTCAGCACTCATTCCCTTGTTATAGAGAGAGAGAGGGAGAGAGGGAGAGAACAAAGTTGGTAAAAAGAATTGATTCTACCCGAAGAATCCCATAATGTATATATTAGCCCATTATCAACTTTAATTATAGTGTTGACAGTGATTTTTCGACGGTCAATCGGTCAACGATTTAAATCGGTGTAAATTTGTAAATATGAATGAAATAAAGGATGCAATGGAAATAATGAAATTAAGTAAAACAGAATATGTGGTAAAACTCCAGTGATCGGAGAAACATCCACGGGTTGTTGCCTTCGCAACTTAATCAAATCCACTATAAATGCTTAAATAATACACACTTTGATCTCCCTCTCTCTTTTCTCTAATTTCGTGCCCCATTTACTGTGTCTTTGCAGGGGTATTTAAACATGGTGTTGCTTGGGTTTATTATCGTAGCGTACAAGTAAAATAGTACATAGTTGATGTAGGGATATCTTTCCTATTTGTTATTATCACGTTTTAAATGCTATTGAATCGGATCTCGTTTGTTTCTGATCGCCTAAAATGTAGGAGTGGATCTGTTTGTTTCCTTGTTGGACTCTTGGCGACTGTATTGTAGTTGACCTGTGATTGTCTGTCATTGGTTGTTTACCTTGTGGGCAGCGGATAGAATTTCGTGTAACAGTCTCACATTCATGCCGAGTAGAGATGAACAAGCTTTACTCTTCTGCTCGGCTCGTCTTGGTTCCACTCAGTTTTTTACTCGGGGCTGCTGGTCCAATATTTATTACATCGGTGCCGAGTAGTTTGTCCATATGGGGTGTCAACGTGTCTTCTTTTGATCGGTCCTTTGACTTTCTGCTGACGTGGAAATGCCAGTCCATGCTTTTTTGATGACATGTCCTCTTTGGTGAATTTCCCCCCTTAAATATTAGAACCGAGTAAACTTTTTTTTTTCAGCGAAAATATTTAACCTTCATACAGTTTTTATCCTATCAAACTAGCTCCACTCAAATTTTGTCGTTTTCCTCATAAATGCCTCATAAATATAGGAATTATAAATCCTTATTAATTCGAAGCATTAACGACGTGTCTTAATTGCATCCACACACACATGATTCGCTTTCAAGCGAAAATCCTCTGATGGTGACGCTTAGAGGGTTTGATGGCTAGACGTATTTACTGTTGCCACTTGTTTTATTGTGATTTGGTACGTCTTGTAGCATTTATGGGACACAGTCTTTTGGCCATCTGACACGTCACCCACATCACTTGTCACACCTTTTCATTTCCCGCTTTTCTACACTTGAACCCATGGTTTCGAATTTCAAAACCGATACCTTGCCTATTTAAACAAATGGGGGATAAGTTTTTGGCCACATTTTTGCTGTTTTTGATATACTTATCATTGTCAACATTCTTCTATTTCCTCAACCCAATAAAAACCCTAGATCCTCTAGTCTTTCTTAGTTTTCACCATAAGCACTTTGGTAACTTAGCTTCAAGTCGTTCTTATCTTAAACCTCATCTCTTTGCCTTTTCATTCTTTTTTTCATAGATCTGAGATTCTCCATATCTAGATTTTACTTCTGAGGTTCTTCTACAGTCCGTTGACCCGTCCAACCTCTGATATCTCAAGGTTAGTCTCTATGGACCCTATAGCTAGACACCATCTTTACGATATTGGGATGAGTGCCCTTAATCGTGATGACACTTTTATAGCTTCGCGTATCTATAAATTATTGGGGGACACACCCCCTAATCAACCTTATTTTTTAAATGTCAATGTTTCGGGGCTTTTTCATAAGGTTCCTCTACCCTCGGTTCTGAGTTTCCCAAAACTGAGGCCCAAGTAGACCCTTCTTTTTCTACTCCCAGCTATTCCCGTCCTTGGAGGTGAATGAAGAACAAGGCAGCAATCGTCGACTACGCAAACATGCTTCTCCCCACGATATCAAGATTGGAGCCTAAGTTCTAAATAAAGGTGATGTGGAGGAAGAGCATTGAACAAGCCATATCTGCTTTTCCGTCGAACGGGTATATACCTATGATGTTGAGCCGAACGACGTCGATGCCTTGGAGATTGAGAAGTATATTCACCGAATCGATCTAGATAGTGATCTTGTTTGACTGGAACCGGTTAAAGACAAGGCTTCATGGAATCCCCCACCTAGGATGGTGGCAATTTACGAGGCAATGCTCAGTTGTGGTGTTACGCTCCCTTTATAGCCTTTTATCACCTTATTTTTGGCAGAAGCAAGAATTGTTCTGGCCCAGATTGCTCCGAATAGTTACAGGATTCTAATAAGCAAGTAATATATTGGAAAAGGAAGAGCTTATCTCTACCCACTCTTCACGAGATCAGGCATTTTTATACCCTAAGGCAGCTGGGTCAGACGAAAACTTACTTTCTTCTTTCAAGTCAGCATGACAATTGGATTCTGGATGGTGTTAAAATTGATGAGGCAGTCGAGACGGCTACGGATGATAAGAGGACAGGTTTCATCTAGGGTTTTCCTACCTCAAACAAATACTGGAAGAACAGTTGGTTATTTGTTGAAGGAGGCTTGGGACGTTCAATTGATTTTGGCCTCGATGGTGTTTAGGTGACTCGAAAGGTTCCTCGCTACTTTTGCTCACCTAAGGCTTAGAACAAAACGCCCCCCGATTTTATGACTTATGACCTGACCAATCTGACCAGGGTTGCCGTGCGTCCTTTAGAGAAGCGAGGCAAACCTTACCTTTTTTACAAGAAGATGATGATAAAGGTTGGCCTCTTCCGTCAGATTTCAGCTTACCATAAATGTCGTGAGTCCACTTCTTAATTTTGTTTTTGAAGTGTTTATTCCCGAATTAACTGACTTGGTTAATTTCCTTATTGTTTGACACGGGATATTGTTTACGAAGCTAAGGCCCGCCAGGTGAAGTCAATTACGGAGGCGAGATGTAAGGAAGCTGCTCGTCAAAAGGCCACTGGGATCGCTCCGCCGGAAGATTAGTCGGATAGGAGCTCTGAGGACGCTGATGAAGTTGATGGGTGTGCACCCGAATATATTCCTGAGGAGATCCCTCTCGATGCTGAAGACGAGTCGAGTAGGTGAAGGGATTTGGGTGGCTTAAATAGCCTCACAACGGATAAACCCAATGAATAAAAGGAGCACAGTGATCCGAGTAGGCAAAGGGATTCTACTACAAGCAAGGTAACTGTTGAGATGAACGAGCAGGATTCCACTGCTAAGGGAAAACAGATCGAAGTGCATTCTCATTTTTCTATGCCTGTTTCTAAGCCTTCCCCAGCCATCGTTGAAGATGAGGTCGAAGTAGAAGACCTCACTGCTAACCTTAAAACTCATGGAAAGCAGTCTAGAAAAAAGAAAGCCCATTTTTTCACCTAGCCATCCTACTAAAACTCCACAGGTCGTCGTATATGTTAATTCTTCCTCATGTGATGAGGAGACTGACATTGGTACTGAGGAAATGGGAGTAATGATTTCTTTAGGAATTCAAACGAGAAGGCCCGCTGAAGACTTTGCTAGTTCATCTTCCCAGGGGGGACCCAATTGAGGATTCAAACGTTGTGGATCCTCCCATTGTGCCCAATGCTAATGTTGGGGGTGCAAGACCACCAGGTCAATCTGGATCCCTCCCATCAAGACTTATTGAAGGCTATGCCCTCAAGTCATGCCTTTATCGGGGATGATCACTGGAGCCGCTTCAAGGCTGGCTCTTCTTCGGAACAACTCCATAACTTTTTCAACATTGCCTTCTATGTGAGTTCTTTCTTTGTGGTGCCAAAGCTCTATTTTTTTATGCTTGATTATGTTGTTTTGATACAAATGGTCACTGAGATGTTTGAGGCTTGTTTGGCCAACAATGCTAAGGCGAACAGAATAAGACGCTTGTAAAATCAACTAAAAAAGAGTGAGAAGAACCATGATTGGACTGAGATGGCTTGTCAAGGAGAAAATAAAATCACACCGGGAATTCATGGATCGATGCTTGGCAAGTCAGATGGAAGACAAGCATAGGGCTTCTCTTGTTGCTGATAAAGTTAAAATTTGAAGGATCTATTATCTTCTACTCAAGAAAAAAAGCTCCACGCTTAGTGGAAACCTGAGGAGGCCAAATCATCCTAAGAACACCAAATTAAAGACTTAGAGCGTCAGGCTTTAAATGTTGAGTCTTTACAGAATGAAGCCAGACTGGAGCTAGAGATTCAAAAGGTCGATCGGTTCAAAAGGTCCCTAGCATATGATGCCCTGCTACTTAGAGAGTTTAAACGGGGTATGGTCTCGGCGGGTGAGTTTTTCAAGATGAAGAATTAGGCGACTGATTGGGTCAAGGCCAACTAAAGTCTTTCAATCATGAAGCATGTGGAAACATCTCTAATTCTCGTCGAGTACAAATGAAGGAGTAGCAAGCATATTGTCATAGCAAAGGAAAAGTGCCACATCCCATGCACTTAGAAGTTCCTACCGAGAGTGCCTAATCTACTTTTCATACCTGTCAAAAAGCAGGGATCGACGGTGAGGAGCCTGACGTCAGACCCCGTGCCTAGGAGAGACTATTGTACCTAGATGGATGACATATAAGACGAGATCATATGGCCCTTAGATGAAATCTGCTAAATGAGCATGTGAGTGAACCTGATTCGAGTCACAAAGGCAACGGCTCTTAACCCCCAACGCCTTCATGATACTTTTCTTTGTAATTTTTATAATGACCCCGTGTATTCCTTATACCTTCATTCGATCAATATATATTTCCACTACTATATTTTGCTTTTGCTTGGTTATTTTACAAACAGTGGCTTTTTGACATCCTTCTTGTGTTTAAACCGAGTATCTCATTAATTAGTAGTTTTTTGTTCGAACAGAGTAACCCAACGTTAGGCCGAGTATCTTACTAATTGGCAGTTAGGTTTTTGTTTGAAGTAACCCAACGTTAAGCCGAGTATCTTATTAACTAGCAGTTAGGTTTTTGTACTCGGTTTTTTTCTTACCCAGGTGTCACCACGACCATACACTTAGGTTTCTAGACATGTCACCAAGGATGTCTCCCAGTTTTGTCTGTCATAGGGGTTTTTCGAATCGTTGGAATAGCGTATACTGACCAACACGACTGCGCATCTCATTGAGTTTACCTCGGTGGCACCCCGAACATTTTTCCAGGTACTTATGGTACCTCGACTTTACCTTTTCACCTAGAGATACGTTCGTATCATCTCTGCTAGCTTTTCTGCCCCTCAGACATTTTACACTTGCTCTTCACGGTTTCACGGTGCCTGAATCATGATATTTTAATCATGTATTTGTGCATTTTTTTATCATATGTTCTTATTGTCATATGCACTTGCTTCTGACTAACTTTGGTCCCCCTCGTTTTATTTCTTGATCTGAGCATGCAAATCTCAACAATTTCGCTACATTGTCAGGAAAACAAAGAACCTGACAAACTAAAAACTAAAATGATTGCTAAGAACTAAATAATACCGAAAGCTTAAACATAAAATGATGGGGAGTTCTTTAAGGACAAAATATTTTCAAGTATTGTGTTTTGCATGGTCGAGGTAGAACATCTCCTCCAGGTCGGGCTATCATGTATGCTACATGCCCTTCTATTCCATCTATGATGTATGGTCCTTCCCATTTATTGATGAAGGATCATGTTGCTTGATCTCTAGTGTTCGGGGACACTATCCTAAGTACGAGATCTCTAAGCAGAAACTTACTCACACGAATGTTTGAGTTGTAGTATCTTACCGCCCTCTATTGTTATGCAACACTTCTTACCTAGGACATGTCCCTTGCTTCTTCCAGCTTATCTAGATTCTGAAGTAGCATATCAACATTGTGATCTAGGTCATATAACTGAACTCTCGGAGATACGTAGGATGTTTCTATTAGGATGACAACCTCAATTCCGTATGCTATGGAAAAGGGCGTCTCTCATGTTGTTCTAATTGTTGTTCGGTATGCCTATAGTACCCCATAGAGCTTGTCTACCCAGTTCCCTGTCTTTACTTCTAGCTTTGCTTTTAAGGTGTGTTTAATTACTTTTTTCACCGCCGCAACTTGCCTATTGGTTTGAGGGTAAGCAGGTAAGGCATAGTAACTCAAGATTTTATGGTCCCTGTATAATTTTTTAAATTTTTGGTTGTCAAACTGGGTGTCATCGTCTGTGATTATGGTATTCAGGACCCCGAACCTATAGAGTATATTCTTTTTGACAAAGTTGGTTGTATTTGCCTCTGTATTGTGTACGAAGGCCTCTGCCTCGGCCCACTTGGTGAAGTAATCCACTGCTACGATTACATTATTCGTTCATCCCTTCATTCCTGTTGGCATTGGTCCAATGATGTCAATACCCCACATGGGGAAAGGCCAATGGGGGAGGGTAAGACTCCTGAGCAACTTAGGGGGTTGTCGAATGTCATTTGTGATTTTCTGACACATTTCGTAAATTTCCACGAATCGCTGAGCATCTTCAAATAGGGTCAGCCAATAAAATCCCTGCTTGTGTATTTTGTGTGCCAGGCTCTTACCCCCCTCCCCCTGGTGCGATTTCCACACACACCGATGTGGACATCTCTCAAGATTTACTCAGCTTCTTCTTCTACAACGCACCTTTGTAATGCCTTTGAGAATCCCTTTCTGTACTGTTATCCACCAACAATGGTGTATCGGGTTGATCTATATCTAATGCACGTTGCTTCTACGGTGTCCTCCGGGAGGGTGCCTTCTTCAAAGTATTTCCTGAGATGAGTCATCTAGCTATTCGACTGCGCTCAAATTTCTGCTATTAGTTCTTCCAGTTTAGATATACTTGGCTTTGTCAAATGTGCAACTGGGATTGTTCTTACTTTAATGTGAGTTATTGATGCTAGTTTGGACAAAGCATCTGCCCTCTCATTCTCTTCTCTCGGGATATGAGTGATCTTGAATTCTTTAAAACTTATAAACAATCTTTTTACCGCATCCAAGTAAGCCATCATGCACTCGTCCCTTGCTTGATACTGGTCCAAGACTTTATTGACCACAACCTGCGAGTCGCTAAAGATTTCTAGTTCATCGGATCCTAATGCAATACATACTCTTAAACAGCTAGCAAAGCCTTGTACTTAGATTGGTTATTGGTCGCATTGAAGTCAAATCTCATGGCACATTCCACGGCATCCTTTTCTAGGGTAGATATTACTATCTCCGCCCCGCTACCATGTGTGTTTGACGAACCATCCACGTACAGCCTCCATTGGAAAGTCTTCTCTTACCCTTCTCTTATCATTCTTTTCACCTTCATATTTGTCTAGGTGAATTCAGCTACAAAATCTGCCACGACCTCCCTTTTGATTGACGCATTGGGCGTATACTTGATGTCAAACTGGTTCAATTGATCACCCACTTAGTCAGTCGCCCTGACACATCTGGCTTCTGTAGGATTTACCTGAGCAGGCAGTCAATATATACTTCCACTATGTGTGCTTGAAAGTACGGTCTCAATTTTCTTGCTACAGTGACCGGCAATAGCCATTTTTTCTACTGGTGAGTATCTCGTCTCTACCGGTAATAGGGTTTTGCTTGTGTAGTACACCGGTTTTTGGACTCTCTACTCCAATCGAACCAACATAGAGATGGTTGCTACTTCTATGAGAGATAGATATAGATAAATGGTCTCCCCGAGTTTAGCCTTGGAGAGAATCGGTGATCGGCCTAGGTATTCTTTGATTTTCTGGAAAGCTTCTTCACACTTCTGGTTCCACTCGAGTCCCTTCCCTTTCTTTTTTGCTTTAAATAACGGCAAGCATTTATCTGTAGACTTGGATATGTACCGATTGAGGGAGGCGAGACATCTAGTCAGTCTTTACACCTCTTTGAGAGTGTTGGGCGAAATCATATCCGCAAGGGCTTTGATCTTCTTGGGGTTCACTTCATTTCCTCTTTAACGTACTTCAAAGCCGAGGAATCTTTCTGAGGGGACGTCGAATACACACTTGTTTGAGTTTAGCTTTATCTTGTAACATTTTAATACTTTAAAAGTTTCCCTTAAATCCATCACTTGTCTATCCAGTGTGACGTTTTTGGTTAACATATCCTCTACATGTACCTTCATGTTTCTTCTAATTTGCCGGGCGAATATCTTGTTCACTAACCTTTGATAAGAGGCTTCAACGTTATTTAGGCCAAAAGGCATCACTGTATAACAGTATAATCCCTGATCATTTATGAATGTTGTTTTTTTTTCGTCTACTTTATTCATCCGGATCTGGTTATATCCCGAGTATGCATCCATGAAGCTGAGCAGTTCATAGCCTGTTGTGGGGTCTACCAACTGGTATATCCTTGGGAGTGGGAAGCTATCCTTTGGGTAAGCTTTGTTCAAATCGGTGAAGTCCACGTATATTCTCCATTACCAACATCATATTGATCACCCGTTGTGGGTACTTGACCTCCCTGATTGACCTGGCCACAAGCAATTTTTCCACTTCTTTCTTAATCGTTGTGTTTCTTTCCAGGTTGAATACTCGTCTCTTCTGGACAACTGGTCTGTATTCTAGGTCGATAGTTGGGCAATGTGATATTATCTTTGTATCGATCCCCGACATATCTTCTTGACTCTATACGAACATATCTTTGTATTCCCTCAGGAAACTAGTTAGGTCGGCTTTGACACCTTCTCGTAAGTTTCCTCCTATTTTGACCACTTTGGTCGGTTCGCCATCGTCCAGAGTTACATCCTCTGTTGATTCTTCTTTCTTAGTTTCTGGTTCCTCTCTTCAGTCTAACTCAAAAGCTCTAGGAACTTCAATTTTTGATTCATCCAAGTCTTATTCGGCCAATTGAAGTACGAACACTTGGTCTTTCTTGTCTTCTATGTTCTTATAAATCGAAAGATTTGCCCTTCATGTCATATTTTGTTGGGAACTTCATCATTAGGGTACAGGTGGCCATGACTGTTTTTTCTTTATTCAGGAATGGTCGGCCTAGCAGGGCATTATAGGGTCAATTCTCTATATCTACCACTAAAAAATTGAGCAATACCGTTTTCTGGCAAGGGCCTCTCTGACCTTGACTGACAGCTTTATCGTACCCATTGACCTAACCTCGACTCCCCCGAATCCTGAGTGGGGTGTGGAAAAGTAGCAAGTCTTTCCTATCTAGCCTCAACTAATCGTATATATATATGCCCTCAGAATGTCTGTCGAGCTCCCATTGTTGATCAGTACTCGGTGAACCTCTCTATGACCTGATCTGAGCACTTATAACTAACACGTCATTGGGTTTAACATCTACTTCATAAAATTCTACCTCTATAAATATCACTGGGTCCCAACCTTCTTTGATTATTTTTGGATTAAGTTTTATAGAGTTCACATCAATATCTCTTCTAGCTTCTATCGCTTCTTGAATTTCTTGTGCCCTCTCCCTATTGCTCATACCCGTCGACAGCCAGCCAAATATTGTGTTTTTAGCTGCCTCCTCTTTAGGACTTTTTAGGCTCATTTTTATTCCTCAACTCTCTTGTTAATTTTCTTTATGCCCGTTCGTTTTCTCGGTCTTCTTTGGGACAAGATCCTTTAGGTGCCCTTCCCGGATAAGGGTCTCAATATGGTCTTTGGGCTGGAAACACTTGGAATTTTTATGCTCGTTTTCTTTATGGAAACTACAGTACTTTGTGGTGTCCCTGCGAGCGAACCGCAACTGCAGCTAAGGTTCCTTTGACAAATTCTTTTCTTCCAAAATCATGAGGATTTCTTCCTGTTTCTTTTTATAAGAGGTGTAGTTGGTGTACTTACCCTGATACTTCTCTCTTCCATGTCAGAATTTCAGTTGTTTTCTCGACCATCCCGAGCCCTACCCTTTTGTCTATCTCTTTTCTGATTTTGAGACTTGGATCCACCGTCTTTAGCTTTTTCATCTGGACGTCCGCCATGTTTAAAATTCCTGACTATAGCGATTTCTTGTTCTTCAACCAGAGCATACCCTTCTTTCATGTCCATCATATCAGCATAGTTGGTCAGGCGAGCTCTCCTCAAGTCGAAAAAGAGTTAGTCATTCTGCAAGTTGTTGATGAACGCGGCGATGATAGCTTCATCATTTGCGCTTCCAATCTCCGACACTTCCTAACCAAACCTTTCAAGATTTTTTTGAGTGATTCTTTCTTTCCTTGCTTAAGCTAGGAGAGGTGAGCCACCAATTTCTTCATGTGCAAGTTTCTAAGGAATTGCCTTAAGAACGCCTTGATTAAATTGTTAAAGGTTTGTATCTTGCTTTGGGCAATCTCCCAAACAACTGAAATCCTAAATCCCTGAGGGTTTAAGGAAAGTCGAGGCATAAGAGTGCATCATTCTTGTCGTATTGAGCCGTAGCGCTCTTATAATGCCTGATGTGCTCTTTTAGGTCTGTATCTTTCTTGAATTGCTCCACATGCGGCAACTTGAATTTGTCCGGGAACGAGGTATGGAGGACATCGTTGGTAAAGGGACCAACTGGCTCATCATTTGATAGCCCATTGCGCCCATATCGATTGACTAGGGCTTTCATTTGCCATATGTTATTCTGGACATCACGGGTTAGCTTTGTATGAGTATATCCATCTCGTCGTATGGCTCCCCACTGGGATCAAAACTCTGGTTGATGGTTAAACTTAGTCTTTATTCCTCATCATTCCATTTATGGCCTTCTCGGGTTAGACCACATAACTGGATTGTCCACATTTGGAACCTTTGGAGATGGTACCCGTCTTCCTCTTCAGATGATGACGATCGATTCCTCCTATATACGTCTATTAGGTCGGTTTTAACCTTTTCTTGCTTGGTCTGAATCGTGCCTCTCGCGGGATCGTCCCTCTTCTCTAGGCTCTTCACTGGTCCGAGTCTATCTTTCCAACTGGATCCCAGGTTCTGTTGGGTTCTAATTTATTCTTAATGATGCATCTGATGTCGGGTCAACCACTACAGAGTGCAGTCTGCCTTGCAGCGAGTCCGAGGTGTGTAGGTCGTAGGGTGAGGTAAGATTCTCTGAGGTGGAAAGTACAACCCCATGTCTGGATGCATCGGCTACAAGTTGTTACAAAGACTTTTGGAATCGCTGAGCGATCTCGCCGTTGGTCGGTGAGACCTTTTGAGGTCCAGCCATGATTGTTGGTTGGTTATTGATCGTTAAGTCAGCACCGGTAGGCCTGGTGATGTTGGGTGTGGTGTCGACCCCTAGCTTGTCGTGTGGCAATCTCTGAGGCTTCTTAGAGTTGTTCCCAATGTCATCATCTCCTTCGTCAGCCATTGTTTCATAAGGGGATTCTGAAACTGAAGTTTCAAATATGAAGGTTCACCCTCTCCTTCTAGTGCCAATTGTTGACGGTGATTTTTCGACGGTCAACCAATCAATGATTTAAATCGGTGTATACCTGTAAATATGAATGAAATAAATGATGCAATGGAAATAAAGAAATTATGCAAAATGGAATACGTGGTAAAACTCCAGTGATCGAAGAAACATCCACGGGTTGTTGCCTTAGCAACTTAGTCAAATCCACTATAAATGTTTAAATAATACACATTTTAATCTCCCTCTCATTTTTCTCTAATTTCTTGCCCCCTTTACTGCATCTTTGCTGGGGTATTTATATATGGTGTTGCTAGAGTTTATTATCGAGACGTACAAGTAAAAGATTACAAAGTTGATGTAGAGATATCTTTCCTATTTGATATTTTCACGTTTTAAATGCTATTGAATCAAATCTCGTTTCTGTCTCTGATCACCTAAAATGTAGGAGCGAGTCTATTTATTTCCTTGTTGGACTCTTGGCAATTGTATTGTAGTTGACCTGTAATTGCCTGTCACTGGTTGTTTACCTTGTGGGCAGCGGATAGAAATTCGTGTAATTGTCTCACTTTAGATGAACATGCTTTACTCTTCTTCACGGCTCGTCTAGGTTTCACTCAGTTTTTTACTTGGAGTTACTGGTTCGATATTTATTACACTGGTGTCGAGTAGTTTGTCTATGTGAGGTGTCAACGTGTCTCCTTTTGGCCGGCCCTTTAACTCTCTGCTTACGTGGATATGTTGGTCCATGCTTTTTTGATGATGTGTCCTCTCTTACAGACGAAGGTAAGGGGGGCCTATAGGGGCCATGGCCCCCCCAACCAATAATTTTTTTATATATTTTATCTATATTAAAATATCTACCAATAAATATATATATATATATATAAGTAGATGATAATATTATCTTGTCCCTTTATTATTTTAATAATATAAATTAACTAATTATTTGTGTTTTTATAATTTCATTGACCATAAAAATAGAAAATAAAATCGATCCATTTAATATTTTAATTTCCTATTATTTCATACATTATTTTAATTTCCTATTTTTTAGATTTCTCTTTAACAAACTAAGTAAATATTGAACTCTTATAGTGATTACTTATATTATTTATTTTGTTAGGTTAATTATTAATATGATTTTGATAAATTTATTTTATTAGTTTATTGCTTAAATTTTGTTCAAAATTACTATAAGTTAATTTGGTTTGATATGAATATTATAAAATTAAATTACAAATATGTAAATAATTATGAATTAAATATATTTATGGTATAATGATATTTTAATTAAGTTACTGAAATTTATATTTTATGAGCTAAGAACTATTAAAATATTTTTGTTTCAGTTATATATACCGTTAAGAATAGGCCTAGGTTTTACAACAAAATATTATTGTTTTCTCATATACTTTTTAATTATGTAATTGAAATGAAAACTATGAAGAAAATTAGATCGATTTGGTTATAAATAATTTACTAGTTATAAATAAACGTATTACATTTTAATTAGTTAATGTATATTTTATTTATTTATTTATTTATTTATATCATTACTTTTAACATATAACGGTATCATATTTTGTTAAAAAATATCAGATGCGGGATTCCACACTTTTTCTTGTGTGGGATTCCTACTGATAATATTTAAAGATTACTTGAGCAATAATATTAACTTTTATCTTGACCCCTAAAGCTAAAATTCTGGTTTCGTTCCTGAACTCTCTAGTGAATTTTTACATATAACATATAGTTTATGTCAATTTGGGTGAGAGTGAAGAGGGTGAAAACTCCAATCTAGTTAATGCATCACAGGCATACTAACATATATATTACTTTTCAAGTTTCTCATCGTCTTTGGTGTTTATATATTGATTTTGCCATTGTTTACTTTTCAGTGTTCAAGCTAGTTATACATGCAGAGTGAAATTGGGCGTCTTTGATCCCATAAATTTGATGTCAATTTCAAGGAAAGATCACTCTAAAATATGCTAAAATAAGTACCTGACAATTGTAGCACTTTTAGTCAAAAAAATATTTTATATATGTATATATATATGGGAAATGAAATGAATAGAAATCATTTGATTAATTAGTATGCTCTGTAATATATATTGTTTTCAAATATTGATTTGTACAAGTCTTAGTGTATTTAATCATTCATTTCACTAATGGTCTGCATACCACGGATAGAGACTTGAAGTTCGGTTAGAATTAACATCAAGACATCTTGACTACATATAAGAACTGTTTTTATTTTTAAAAAATATATATATATATTATATAATTTCCAAGTTAAAAAAAAAAAAAATAGGAAGACTCGAATTCGATGCTCTTATCAATATATAAGACCTGTTGAAATGACTTCTTCTTTTTCATTAGATAAATAGTTATAAGAGAATTAAATTGTTGAGTCATGGGGTAGTACAAGCGTAACGGGCTGACTGATCTAAAGTCCCCAACTCATGTTGTCATAACGAAATTAATTAGAAATTTATTGACGGATCGAGGTTGATCCGATGATAAACTCCTTACATATGTATTATGAAATTACAGGTTGGAGTTATTATTTTTCACTCTAAAAAACTCCGAATTTATATAATATTGTATTTTAGAAAGAAACAAATTAAAAATATGTTATATAAATTCAGTATTTTTGTTTTAAAAAGTTCAAATTCGAACATATAATTCCACGACCTAAAAAAATAGAAATTATTGAGGGTTATTTTAACTAATATTATAAATACCATATTATCAAAGTAGTTTTACCTGCTACCACTTGATGAAAAGGCTGCATTGATTCTCTCAAGTGTAGTCCTAATTCTATGCTGGAATAAATTCTTAACATCCATATATATATTTAGTGCCGTAGAAACGAAGAGGTTGGTGGGAGGAGATCGTGGGATTGAGTCTCCCTCCCTTTGAAAAATCTCAACTTTATATAATACTTTTAAAAATAAAATGACTTTTATTGAGGCTGAATTAATAAAGAATAGGACTATTGATGGCCATTTTCCCCGGATTTCCAATTCTCATCTCTATTTAGGGGAAAATAATCATCCCCAAATTGACAAATGGGGGAGGGGGATGTACGGGGCGAGTATGAATTTCATCCCCAAACTTTGATGGGGATGGGGATGGGGATTGGGAGGGTCCCTCATCACCATTTCTCCATTTTCTTTAAAATTTATATACATGTATACATACATATATATATGTGTGTGTGTGTAATAGTTTCCTTATTTCTCTCTTTTCCCCACTTCCTAATTTAAACTCTAACTATAAAAACTTCATTAACTTCACATTTAAAACATAAACTTATATCCCCAATTGTATTTGTATTTGTATTTGTATTTGTATTGCATGATATAGTTTTTTTATTATTATTATTATGTAATTTTTAGTCTAATAAGATCAAACGGGGAAACGAAAGAAACGAGAGAAATGGGGGAAACGGTGAAATGGGGAAAACAGAGAAAATTAGGGAATAGGAACCGAGGATGGGGATGGAGATGCCTCCCCACAAACTCCACCATCCCTATTTTACCCAAATGGGAAAATGGAATGATGGGGGTAAGGGTTGGGAAATGGGGATGGGGTGGGGACCAATATACATCCTTATTCCCCCCAACGTTGATCCCTATATTGGACTTCAATTAGAAGATGAATTGATCACCGACCGTACGATGTGGCTTGGTGGTCAAACTCCTCCATCCCTAATTTCCTCAAATGGGGAAATGGAGGTGGGATGTGGGATGGGGGATGGGGTGGGAAATGGGGATAGGGGTGGGGGGGACCCAACTCTCATCTATTAGAGAACCAATCACTGTGAGGAAGCATTGCCAAATAGACCACACAAAAAAACACAATCAAATCCAATCACACACAAAACAAAAATTTAACGTGGAAACCTAATTAGGAAAAAAATCAGGGTCGACAGGATGACAAGAGAAAAAATTCAACTATATATATAGTAAATTGTTACAACCATACACTCAAGATTCTCGCTCTAAAATAACTCAAACCCGATTACACCCAATGCCCACTTTGAGATCTCTCTGGTATTTGCTATGTTGCTTCATCACATAATAATCTAGCTATTACAGTCTATTTATATGAGTTACAGGGAGTTCAAGTTAAAAGAAAATCTTACTTTTATACGTACAAGAATTAATTGTTTCACATAAATAATATTTCCTTTTATGACAAGTTTTCTTATATAGAGAAATCATTTTCCTTTAAGCACAAGATTTTCATATTCCGTATGAAGACAAACTCTTTTTCCTTTTCTGATAAGCACAAGAACTTCCAGAAGAAATTTTTTCATATTTCCACGCAACATTCCTGATCTAGGCAAAATCTATTATTGTCATGATTTGAGCCGTGATTTGCAACCCGCGCTCTACACCACGGAAGATCTCTGGAATCCATCGCTCAAAATACCGTTGTTTGTGCCTTTTGCTTATGTCACAGTCTACACCGTGAGATCTCATTGGAATGTGTCACGGTTTGTACCGTTGTTTGTGCACTTTTGTATGTACCGCGGTTCCTTCGGGAATCCGATTCTTCAGTTCTTATTCGGACTTCAAGCCTCCCTTAAACACGATCTCTTACTTCCAAACGTTTCCCATATCTATAGGAAGTCTCCGCATTGGTTGAATTCCGTTTGGTAATCATTGGGACTACGAGTCATATCCAACATCATCCCTAAATTGGACCTCAATTTGAAGATTAATTGATCAACGGCCATACAATGGCTTGATGGTTAATAGCGCTCATTTAGTTTGTCAACATTTCAGATCCAAACAACATGTGGTATAAAAAAAAAAGAAATAAAAAACTTTAGAAGGTGAATTATTGGAATTAATATATAGTGAAAATTGTAAAAAATAATCAAACCATAGAATGGATTATTTTTTCTAACCAAATTCTAATTTTGTTATTGTTTGTAACCGGTCATCATAATACATTATTGTTTTTAGCCAATAAATTACAAAACTACCCTTTTATTCTCTTTTTCCCTTTATTTTTTTTCTCTCCATTACTCATCTCTCTCTATCACCCATCTCTATCACCTATCTTTTTATCACTCGTATCTTTATCAAATCTTAATTGTCAACGAAATTTTGTCAAGAAATTAAAGTTATTTTGAAGGGAAATCGTAAAGAAACCAAGATTTGGAAAGAGTATTTTAAAAATTTTGAGTTTGTGGTTGAATATCTCCTCAAAACTTCAAAGTTTACAAATCTTCAATTTCAATGGTATTGTTGTGTTTCTTAGATGATGTTGTTGATGGGTCTTTGTTATTTTGTTTTAATTTTGAAGTTTTTTTTAGTGACAATGGACGAAATTTTGATTTCGGTTTCAAATTATATTTCAAGCAATGTGTCACAGTAAAAATGGTATAAGTTGGTTATTTCATGTTTAACGTGACACATCACTTAATATTTTACAGTCATGTATTTTTGAGATACATGAGATATTTCATGTCCAACATGATATATATATAAGATATTTCATGCCTAACATGATATACATAGGATATTTCATACCTTATATGAAATACTGCATAAATAGGATATTTCATACCCAACATGACATACATAGGATATTTCTTGCTCAACATGACATACATATGATATTTCATGCACAACATGATATACATGCATGAAATACTGCATAAAGAAGATGTTTCATACTCAAAATAACATACGTAGGATATTTCATAATTCATACTCAACATGATATACATGGGATATTTCATATACAACATGATATATATGAGATATTTCATTCTTTATATGAGATATTTCATTCTTTATATGAGATATTTCATTCTTTATATGAAATACTACATAAATAGGATATTTCATACCCAATATGACATACATCGGATATTTCATGCTCAACATGATACACATGAGATATTTCATGTCTTACATGAGATATTTCATGTCTTGCATGAAATTCTGCATAAAGAGGATGTTTCATACCCAACATGACGTACATAGAATATTTCATACTCAACATGACAGACATGAGATATTTCATGCACAACATGATATACATGAGATATTTCATGTCTTATATGAAATACCGTATAAATAGGATATTTCATATTCAACATGATATATAGGATGTTTCATGTCCAACATGATATATATAAGATATTTTATGAACAATATGATATACATGAGATATTTCATGTCTTATATAAAATACTACATAAATATGATATTTCATACCCAACATAAATATGATAAAAACACGATCGAACTTTTGTATAAAAGTTTCGAGCTTTTATATAAAAGATTCAAGCTTTTATATAAAAGCTTCGAGCTTTTGTACAAAAGCTCCGAGATTTTATACAAAATGTCGAAACTTCTGTATAAAAACTCGATTACATGTCAAAATCTCGAAAAATAAAAACTCGAATGCAAATAAAAGCTCGATTTCATCTTCATCAACAACTTTCAACAAATACAAAACCCTAACCTAACCCGGTTTCATTCTGTTCAACTCTCCAGATGATACTGGTTTTCAAGTTCCGGTACCGTCGCCGTGAAAACGAAGACGTCGATTCACTTTTTATCTCTTTACTTTTTCTCTCTTTCTTCACAACGACAGTGATGACATGAGTATTTTCGTCTCCACACTTTAAATGGTGCATTTTAAACATAATTTATTTATGTGGTGATATTTCCATAAAAACCCCCCTTGCCATTAATTTTTTGAACTCTTAGTTTAAGACCCTGTTTCAATTTTTTTAATTAATTATATATATTAAGTAGAATATTTAAATTTGAAAAAAAAAATCCATAAGAACAATAAAAATATGTTTAAAAGATTTTATAAATCAAATCAATATTTAAATATAATATTTAATTTTGAGATGAAATAAGGTATATAAATGATTTTAATTTTATTTCATATAAATAATAATGATATTTTAAGAGAAACATTAAATGCTGAAATAAATTAATTTATAATCACTTTTCAAAAGTAATCTTCCACATTCTTATCAAACTTACCCTTAATCTAGTAAGGTGATTGTCTATAACATACCCTTAATCTAATCAGGTGATTGTCTATAATATAAGACGTTGAACTGTTGAAGTCAAGAAGCTGCGGCTGTCTAGTTTAGACAAAAAGATTTTAGGATCAAATCTCACTCATAAAATAATAATAATAAAAATAATACTTAATAAAGTTTGAAATTGGTAGGAGTGAAATTTGATTACACGAAATTCACTTATAACGATCGGTAGGGATCTTAATTATGATCAATTTTCCAATACTAGCTGTTGCGGCTGAAGATGCAACTGTAAAAGGTGCTGAGTAATCAGAAAACTCATCTGATTTGTTATCCGATCAGGTTCGGCAATACATGGAATTTTGATCTTTGTTCTTAACAAAACATAATATTATATATTCAAAGATATCGAAAACGATATAAATAATATATAGTAGTTTTCCTACCGGTATAAAATTAATATATGTTATATTAATGCATTACTTTTGAACTATTGATTATAGATAAGTTTTAACATTGTATACATTTTGAATCAAAGTATATTAATCTAATAGTCAATATCAAGTATACTGACGAAATCATATCGACTTGAAAATTTATATATATATATGTCATTGGGCCGGATTTTAGTTATGAACAAAGATCAACTCACCGAAAAATCCAAATCAACATCAGTGATTGAAATGTATTGCACTCTGTACATATAAGATTTTTTTGTTATTATATTATTCGATGAAATTCATTTTCATCCCCCTAGTTTGATCTAATAGTTAAACTGGTCTCCCGATTTTTAATATTGCGTTGACTGGTCCCTCTAGTAGTCTAGTTACCAAAAATCTGTATTTTAACCTCTGTCTTCCAATTCTATTAGGCCCCGTCCTGCAGCTGTTTTTCAGTCCGTTTTCATTTTTATTTTTCAAAAACTATTTCGAAAATGCGTTCATTAACCGTTTTTCATTTTATTTTCGAAAAACGAAAAAAAAGAAATTAAATACAAAACCAGTGTTAAAAGTGAAAAATTTGAAAAACATAAAATACTTATTTTTCGTTTTTCGTTTTTATTTTTCATTTTGTTTTTCACTTTTTTATAGATAAAAAAATCATTTTGTTTTTCATTTTGTTTCATTTAGTTCTATTATGCGTTTCATATGGCTAGGATAAGACGGGACAAGATTTTTAAATGACCAAAATACCCCTATACACATATACACACACACACACACACACACACATATATATATATATATATATATATATATATATATATATATATATATATATAATATTATATATATTATGATATATATATATTTATAAATATATATAATATCAAATATTATATATAAAAATATAATATAATATAATATAATATAATATAAAAATATAATAATATATTATTATAATATGTATACATATATATTAATATAATATATACAGTTATATTTTTATTATATAGTAATATATATATATATATATATATATATATATATATATATATATATATATATGTATATATTGTAATTATTTATTTACAATTTAAGAGTTTAGTTTTGATTAATTCATTTTTTTATATGTTTTTTTAATTAGTTTTTGATGTATTACTTTTATTTAATTTAAAAGTTATAATACAAAATTATATTGGTTAATTATGTAATCAATTTTTGATAGTTTTCAATTAACCTACCAGATGCGTTTTTTCCGTTTTCATTTTCAAAATACAATTTTCAGTATATGCTACCAGACGCGTTTTCGGAATTCGAAACTGAAACAAAAAACACTGTTTTCATTTTCATTTTCATTTTTATTTTCAAAAAACAACAACTGAAAAACGCTTACAGGACTGGCCCTTAGAGTTTTCAAAGATTTCTTCAAAATTAAAAGGGTAAAAGTGTAAAGTTACACCGATTGCTTCTAGAAACATTTTGATGAAGGGTAAGACCGTAAATTGACAAAATAAAATACAAAATAAAATAAAATTCATTTAATTAATTTTAATATTTAATTACAAATAAATTAATTTTTCTTTTGACAAAGGGGTCCAAATTTTTTTTTAAAAAAATGGCCCAATCCGTTTTTCCTTCAATAATAATTCTAATTTTATTTGGGTTTCATCTTTATTTCTTTTTTCCCTAGGCCTCCAGACGCAATTTCTCTCTTTCTCTTTCCGGGGTTTCATCGTTTGGGATTGGATCTCTCTCTTTCGATCTTGATCTCGTCACATTGGTTTGTGAATCGGGTTATAGGAGAATTGGGTTTGGAGTTTGATTTTGTTTTGTTTTGTTTATTTTCATTTTTCATTTGAATATTTGGTTTAGAGGAGAAAAAAAATAGTTGTGTGTTGGTGTATTGGTGACAATGGTGGTCCGAACCTAGGTTCTGGGTGCAGAGAAGCTTGAACCGCTTGGTTTGGGTGATGGCCTATTCAAAAGCTTCATAATTATTATTATTTTTTTGTTAAAGAAATCTAGAAATTTTTTTTTGAGATTTGAAGAGATCTGAAGGGCCCGTCCTGTAAGTGTTTTTCAGTTACTGTTTTTCGAAAATAAAAATGAAAATGAAAACAGTGTTTTTGGTTTCAGTTTCGAATTCCGAAAACGCGTCTAGTAGCATATACTGAAAGCTGTATTTTAAAAATGAAAACGGAAAAAACGCGTCTGGTAGGTTAACCGAAAACTATCAAAAATTGATTACATAATTAACCAATATAATTTTTTGTATTGTAATTTTTAAATTAAACAAAAGTAACACATCAAAAATTAATTCAAAAAAACATATCAAAAAAATGAATTAATCAAAACTAAAATCTTAAATTATAAATAAATAATTCCATATATATTATATAATATTAATATACTAATTATATAAATATTATAATATATAATATTATATATATAGAGAGAGAGAGAGAAAGAGAGAGAGACACTTTGGTCATTTAAAAATCTTATCCCGTCTTATCATAGCCATATGAAATGTATAATAGTACAATTAATAGTTAATATATATATAAATGAAAAACAAAAACGAAAAACAAGTATTTTGTGTTTTTCAAATTTTTCATTTTTAACACTGGTTTTGTTTTTCATTTTATTTTTCGTTTTTTAAAATAAAATGAAAAACGGTTAACGAACGCGTTTTCGAAATCGTTTTTGAAAAATAAAAACGAAAACAGATTGAAAAACAGCTGTAGGACGAGGCCGAAAATTTTCAAATCTTTTCTAAAGCGTTTTTTTAAATAATAAGTTTTTTAAAAAGGTTTGATTTCCTGTGTTTGTGCTTTAGTTTGGCAAATATTTTATTAAAACAACAATACAATTTAATTTAACAATCAAGTTTTTGATTTCTAGTGCTTTCCTCTGAATTCGACCCACACCACCAAATCACTAAATTAGTATCAATAAGTTTTCAGATCCACCACCACGCCAGAGCCTAAATGAAACGATTCTTATTTTCTTTTTAAAACATTCTTAATTTAAATTTTTATTATTTTCTTTATAAAAAATCAAAATTTTATTATTATCTAACCTTTTTTTTTTACTTTAAAAATTGGATGACACTTATTAAGTTTTTATTGGATTACAAATCAAGTTAAACAGTACAGTTTTATAAGGTTAAAGAGTAAAATGGTATATTTAAACCTTTTAATTTAAGTGAAGAAAAGAGTCTATTTTAAAAAAGATGAAGCCTTATTTTTTAAATTAATTTATTTAAGATGATTTTTTTGTATGGATATGGAAGATTAATTTTTTTAATTATTTTTTTTTTTTAACAAAAAAAATTTAAATTTTTTTTTAGAAAAGTGAGAGATGGAGTGTAAAAATATCCTTTAAACAATCTGACCCGCTTTATGAGACAGTAGGGTTATTTGACCCTATTTATCTGTCAGATTTAAACGAGACAATTTCAAAAATTAAGGATCCAATTTGACTATTTAATTAAATTAGAGGGACGAAAATGAATTTCACCCTTTATTATAAGTTTATAACTTAACAAATATTGATGCTTTTACTGTGCTAATTTATTATGATAAGACCTTACATGACACCAAAGGAAGCAACGACAAAGCATCCCAAGTCTCTTCACATAATTGACCACTCAATATATGTGCATATGATATCACTAATCACAGGTAAAAATAAATAAATAAAAGAATATCTCGCTTATATAGGGAAATATTCAATGTTTGATCCCTTTCTTCATGTTTCAACTTAATGATGAAACATATTTATCCTTCAATTCCATTATTTGTTTTTAAGTGTAGATACGAGGGTTATACCATTAAACTAATCTCTCATCTTGTTTCTTCAATTCCATTCTTTAATTGTATTTAGTTCTCAATTGCATTATTATAATCGAATTATATATATATATATATATATATATATATATATATATATATATATATATATATATATATATATATATATATATATACACGTACTAGTTCTTAACAATGCATATAGGCTTAAATTAAAGAAACTTTGTATAATTTTTAAAATCCATCATGAAAAATAACCATTTAATTTTGATATTTCTTAAAAATCCCCTTTGTTAGAAGAGTTCTGGGTATACAATAAAAGGGTACTTTTTATTTAATTTCAAAACCTTATGGCTGTTTTTCAATTTTACTTAAACAGAAAAACTATTTTTAAATCGTGGATCCATTTACTTTTGGAGACTTCAAACTGATGCTCTACTTGTGAACCCTAGTAGTGTAAATAACTAAATATATGTTACATTTGTCCATTAAACCGGAAAATGTGGAAAGACCTATTCCCAATAAAGGTTACATTTTAGACCGTGTTTATAGTGTTTAATTTTATCATGTTCCAATAAACCTCTACTTTGTAATATAGGAATTACCAAGTTTTTCTTCTAACAAAATCGTAGATAAGTTTTTAAGTGATTTTACTTAGGTCCAGTTTGGTATTGTTGTGTTGTGGGGAGAAGTGTTTTTGGAATTACTGTGGGGGGGATTGCTTTTGGAATTGATGTGGGAATAATCATCTGAGTGTTTGGTAAACTGATTTTTGAAAGTGCTGTGAGAACTAAAATCATTTTCAATGTATTTGGTAAACTGAAGTAAAAAGTGTTGTGAGTGTGTAAAATTACTAAAAGGACATAGACATTTAAATGATGCTATAATTTAAATTTTTCTTATTTGTGTATGCTTAGTGTTAAGTGTTATATAATTATGGTACTTTATTGAATTAATTACTCCCATATTTTATTCTACTTTATTGAATTAATTAGTCTTATTTCTTTATTTCTTTTTTTTATTCTACTTTATTTATTTATTTATTTATTTCTTTTTTATTCTACTTTATTGAATTAATTAGTCCTATTTTTTTGTACATTTATGGCAATAATTTTTTTGTATAGCAATATAAGGTCAAACAATTTTGTACAGTTATGTTATAATTTTATATGGTATAATTATGGTACAATTATGGTATAATTTTGTACAATATACCAAACAAATATCATTGAAAATTTTAAATAAATTATGCAAACCCAAAAGAATATATTATATAAACGAAAACTATCAAACATAACGTTATGGAGCATATTAAATGAGTTTTTTCATACTTTTGATAAATTTCGTTAAAGACAAGTATAAAGTTGGAAAGTTGGTAAAATTTCATTTAATATTACTGTACCGCGTTTTCTAAAAGTAGAAGTAAAAATCCAAAAGTATGAATTTGTAGCTTCTCAAAAACTCAATTGGGAGAAACTAAAAGTGACTAAAAGCACTTCCCCACGATTTTACCAAACACCTTATCTTTGATCCGGAATCACTTTTGATCTAAAAAAACAGTTGGAAAAGTAATGCCAAAGTGAGCCTTAGATTCATATAGCTTAGGACACGTAATTAAGTTATTGTCGTTAGAAGTTTCTCATGAGATATCTATGGAAGTCCAAAAATTGCATGGATATCAAAGAACACATGAACATTCATCCTGATCAAACTCACTGCTTCATGACTCAATGACACATCATAGACAACACAAGGCACTCGATGACAACTCAGAGAAACACATGGGGTTATTGCATCGAAGTGGTTTTTTTTTCCAACTTTAATCTGCTTTTCCTTCAAGTACTCAACCAACTCCTACCAATATAAGGGTCCACAAAACTTCTAATCTTCCCTGTCTTTATTTCTTCTCTCTTTTACATTCTTTTCTCCTCTCAATTTACACATATTTATTTGAAACTTTCAATACAAAAAGCAAAAGAGAGATAAATGTAAATGTAAAATTAAAGATATGTTATCGTTCAAATGATTTTTTCTGACTTATCATGCCTGTCTACCCTTTTTGGCTCAACTGGTTGCAAGATCTATGGCTCTGTGTTTGGCAACTACTAGCTAAGTCCTCCTTTTGTGGGTCCTGCATGCCCACTTTCTCTCCTATTGGGACATGCATGATTGATTTTTATGTGGGCCCATTAATTTACCCATCACTTGATGTATATACTCATTAGGGGTCCACACATTTTATAATTTCCTTAGACATTAGACATCCCACCCATGAATATAAATCAAAATCGTTGTCATACTCACTGCACCTCCAAGTCCAAGATAATATTTCATGTATGTATTTGTTTGCAAGACCTGGAACTTGGAAGGAGCCTGAAGAGATTCTTCATAAATCAAGCTTAAAACTTTCTTTAGTTTCTTATTTATATCCAAGTTCCATACTAGTAATCTTAGCAAGGCTAGCTTTGAAAGACCAACATTTGATCAACTAAGCGAAAACCAAATGGTCGGATTATTTTATTTCAGGCTACATTTGGGGTTTGTTGTAACTTTAGAAATAATCCCTTTTAGTTTTTGCTGAAAAATAATCTATTTAAAAGAAAAGTTGATGGATATTTGGTAAGAATAATCTACTTTTAAAAAATAAAATAAAGAATGAAGGAAGATGTGTTTGATAAAATGGATACAATAAGAATATGTATTAGAAAGTAATTTTTACATAACTTTGGAAATCTACATTAATTTGAAATGATTTTTAATATTATATTGAAAAATATAAATATAAAACTAAGAAAAATAAGTAAATAATAATTTTACTAAATTTTAAAACATAATTATCAAACTAAAATATTACTTAATTTTTTATATATATAAAAAAAAGATATTATCATTACCTTGACATTTACCCTATTAGAAAAGTTTTCACACGTTGACCTTTAATCCCCAAGTAGAATTAATAGAAAATGAATCCCTTTCGGTAGGAATTCCGTCCAAAATTTGAGTTTGCCGGAGGGTAATTTTGAAATTTCATTGGTGGGGCTAACAAAGATAATAAGTGTTGAAGGTTAAAAAGGTAATTTTGAAAACCAGGTCACTCCTCTACCCATTACATTTTCTCAACCAAAAAAAAAAAACATAAAACCAAAATTCTTTTTCTCTTCCAGAACACGATTCTTCTTCCATCAAGACTTGAAAGGTTCAATTGCTCTTCCTTCTCTATCTTTTCTTTTTCCAAAACCCAAAATCCATACTCCCCGTCGTCGACAACCACCATCAGTCACTCAAACCCCATGGTCGTCGCCAAACGAAACATTCCCATTTTCGTGACGGATTCAAACGATGGAGAGAGAAAGGGATTCAAGAGATGGGTGGTTGACCGCCGGAGACGAGGCAGCGACCACCGGAGACAAGGTCGTCTGCTCGGCTGAAGATCAGCAAAAAAAATTCTAGATCTCATTTCGATTTCAGTTAGGTTTTGGGTTTCTTTATTTTTTTTTTCCACATTGAATAGAATTGTTAGTAGGATTTCTGTTGATAATATTTTTTATATTTTTTATATATAATTTTGTCATGTTCAAGTTATCTTAAGACTTAAAACCCAGATTCTGTATTCTCTTTGATTTTGAATATCATTTTCGTGATATTTATAGATCCACTGGCTTGTTCATGGATGATGATATGGATTTGTTTCTGAAAAATTATGGTTGTTGAATGTTGTTGGTTTTCTTAACATGTTTAGATATGTTATTTGTTATTCATTGTCCCTCATTGTAATATATACTTTTTGAATTTTACTGTTGTATAAATATTTTAAAATTTCCGTAGTTTTTATTGGTAATTTATTGTTTGTAACATAATTATGTTTTTATTTTCATATTTTTAGCCTTTTCAGGGGTTTTTTAATTTGTTTTTCAATTAATTTGACCATTTTTAGTTTTTTCCTTAATACTTTTATGACCGGTGTTAAGTTTTCATATAAAAATAAGATTGTTAAAATTTAAAAGGTAAAAAAATTGATTATTCTGGATAGCAGTGATGATGATGATGATATTTTAATCCGTTTTTTTTTCTTAAATTATTAAAAAATAGATAATAATTTAATTTATATTTTTCCTTTTAAAAAAAAAATAATAATTTAATTTATAGTTTTAAAATTAAATAAATAATAACAACAGATATCTCCACCATCCATCTTAAAGATGGACAGCAGAGATCATCTCCTTTTTAAATATATATTTCTTATTTAATAAATATTTTGAAGGTTAATGGTCATTTTCAGATTATACTGAAGGATAAAACAATCGTTTGATTTGTATTTAAAAGATAGAAAGATAATTTTATCTTTTCACCAATTGAATAGCGTCGGTATTAATTTTTCTGTTAAAAATACTATGGGAAGGGTTTTTTTTAATAATATTTTAAATTTAAAGGAAAACTAACTGATATGGATAAAATCTATCCTCATCTTTATATAAATATAATGACATTTATCGAAGTTAGGGGTTCTACTCCCACCAATTGTATTTTTCAAACAAGTTAATTATCTTTTTTCTATAATTTAATTTTATCTTGTAATTTTAATATTTATTTATTATACCTTTTTTTCTTTAATTCAAATTTGGTCTCTAATTTAAATATTTATTAATTATACCTTTTTGTGACTATTAATTTAATTTAATTTTATATTATTATTTTAAACTTTTATTATTTCTAATAGTTTAATATGACATACCTAAAACGTTCAATCGATAAACCTTAAAAATAAAAAATAAAAACATATTTAGCAATATTTATTAATTAGTTATTTTTATATAAATTTAAAGAAAATTCATTATAAATACAAAAAACAATTCTTATTATAAAATTATAGTGTAATTTATTATTTTAAGAATAAATATTGTAATTTTTAATTATTTATTGTGTTTTTCTTGTTATTTTTGTTTTTGTTTCTTGTTTTTTTATAATATAAGATTATTTAATTCACTTAAAATAAATATTCTATTTATTTTATTTTATCTAAACATTGTTATGCCTTCAATTTTTCTTTATATATATATATATATATCATTTTAATTAAAAAAATCTCATCTTACTATTACCTTAAGTTTTCAGTTTTTTTTAATGCATAATTGTTATTTTATTCAAGTACCCACCTGATTAAAATTTCTGGGTCCGTCACTGTTTACGTCAAACCATAAAATCTCATGTCTCTTTTATTGTTTTCTTACTTTTATGTGATTTGATTATTGTTTTGGGTTCGTATATTTCCTTTACAATCGTCTCTTCCAACACTAGAGGAGACGCTACCTCATCTAGCGCTACCAAAAGAGGTCGATTGTTGATATGCCTCCGCCGTTGTAAAATTATTCGAAGTAGGCAATCTTTCTCTGTGGCGAGAATGGAGTTTAGGGCCGTCTTCAGACATTTTGAGGCCCCATCCATTTAATGATGTTAATAAAATTTGAAGTCTTTTTAAATATATTGGGTACAGAGGAGTGATGCCCTAAAATAAGAAGAAATTGATTTGGGCATTTGGGGACCCCAACAAATGGCTGGGTTTGATCCCATTATGGGTCGGTCCTAATGGAGTTAGGTTTCAAAACAAATTCCTAACCATGAAATGCAAGTCTAAAAATGATATGCAAAAATACAATTATAGGTAAGAACATTATACATAAATTGCACAAATGAAATACTTTAGGGATAAAGAAATCAAAAACAACAATTTATAGTTGTTGGGTGCCAATCTTGCCTGTATACACTCCTCAGTCCTCATACGTCTTTTATATATATATATATATATTTAAGAATTACAACTTCCTCAAACTTCTTTCAAGCTTGAGCTTTTGGCTATAATCTTCGTGGACTTTCGGGTGCCAACCAACTGTTACAAATTGGTGATGCCTCACACCAAACCTATTAAGTGCCCCACACTAGGAATTATAAAACCCTTTAAGTGATAACTACACTTGATCAGTGGTTCCCAACGCTCAAATTCTCTCTCAAAGAGTAGATAAGAAAATTCAAACACGAGTATATTATTGATTCGTTTTAGTGGAATATCATGCCTCTACAGGACTTAGAACACTAAATTGGGACATCAGAGAAGTTTGCTAAGGTCATTTGAACCCAAAGTAATTCAGATCACGTGTACAATATAATAAACAATTAATCAATTCAAACACTGTTGAGTAAATTTGAGTTGGCATACATATATGGCAAATTGGAGGGGATTTACGAAAAATTCAAATAATCTTAATTTCATCATTATATTAACAAAATAAAATTAAAAACAATGGGAGGTATACACCACAACTCAATTGGACAGAATGGATAATAATGCTAAAAGAGGCAAAGCCATACTTTAAACATAATAGCAGCTGAACCGGGTGGAGAAGAAAGTTGAATATGTTTGATAGAATCAGAGATGCACACTTTTCTCTAGGGTCCCAAATCCCCGCACCCCATCCCCATTTGAAGATTTTTTTTTTAGAAAAAATGGAAAAATGGAAAAATGGAAAAATGGAAAAATGGAAAAATGAGGATGAAAATCATCTCCAAATTGAAATAAGGATGGGAACGGAGGAACCTCTCTCCATCAATTTCCCCATTTCTCCATTTCCCCCAAACATATATAAATATAAATATAATTATAATATATTTCTTATTTTTATTTTTTATTTTTTAAAACCTAGGTATATAAACACATTTACTCTTTTTACCTTGAAAACACTAACCTAGAGATTTTTCAAAGTATATGACAATGAATTGATTGTCAACCTCTTTAGATTATCTATTATGTGAAGTTTTTTTTATTAAAAAACAATTTGTATTACCCCAAATATGAAGGTGGTTTACTTTTAAACTTTGAATTATTTAAAACACTTTATGTAATTTTTAATTAAATGAGGAAACGGAGAAATGAGGGACCGAGGGAAACAAAGAAACGAGAAAAAATGGGAAACAATGGGAAAAATAGAAAACCGGAGATGTGGATGAATATACCTCCCCCAAAAAATACCTATCCCCATCCCCATCCCCATTTTCCCCAAATGGAAAAATGGAGGGGATGAGAGAAGGGCCTGGAAAATGAGGATACGGATGGAAAAACCTATATTCATCCTCATTCCCCAAACATGCATCTCTATATAGAATTTATTCATATCAGTCTCTCTCTTGACTACTTTTATTGTTCCCGAAGGGCCTGCCTACATTTTGATACATCAAAGGAAGTTACATCCGATATATGTATAAAGAGTACATCAAGAGGATGAGAAGATTATTAACTAAAACTAATCTAAAAACTAGAGTTTAATGTACAGGGAGGGACACCATCTGTACAGTCAAATTTACAGTATTGAATTTGAACAAAACAAAATAACAAAGACGATCATCAATTGCCTATCTAACCATAGCAGCAAATATCATTTGGCCTTCTTTAAGACTGGTTTTTAACTATCTTAACACTGCTGTAGAACCGCTTGAGATCCTTCATTGCCTTCTCCTCGATCTGAATTGATCGAATTGATGAGGGTGTTCCGACCTCCGGTTTGAACCAGCGGTTCATTCCAGGAGATTCTGACGGTGAGCCTTGACTAGAAGCAATCGAAAAGCCAGCCGTTCTTGTCTTTGGACTGTGGGATAGACAATGCTGTTTTACCTGTCACAATGATGTTATATGACAGGGAACAGAAATAAGTCACTGATGTACAGAAGCCTTTATCGAATAGTACCAAATTATAAACAGAAAAAAAAAAGGCAATCAACTTTGTGATCCCAATTTGATAGTGGTGTGAAGTTACTTGCCTGTTGCATCTGGATGTCCCTAAGAGATGGCCGAGAGAGACTTGGAGGTGTCCCAGAGGCAGCCCAAGGAGGTGTGCCTTTATCTGCATCAGATGCCTGAGTTGTTTGAGCGGAGACCATAGGTATTGGTTTTGAAGGCAAAAAGGAACTCAATAGGACTTTTCCTTCACTTCTACCATTAGAAAGATCTTCAAACTGATCTTTAGTCCTAGTAGGTTGATTCACCTTCACTTTGCTCTGCTCATCCTGAATTTCACGAAGCGAAGCAGACCCTTTCGGAACTTTTGCCCCACCCCATGCAGGACCCTCACTTTTTGGTGTTGGAGGGGGAGGAGCGGTGGTTTTTGGGGTGTCATCAAGAGCACCGCTCAGAAACATAGAAAGTCCACCCTTCTTATTCTTATTCTTCTTCTTAGAAGCTGTTTGCAAGGAACTACTATTTTTAGGCAAGTCAGAAATGTCTTTCATCTGAACCAAGAAACTGGACTCTGTGGAGGATTGGTTGGTCACATTTCCTTCAAACATGACATCTTTCTCCTACACAAGGTTTTCAAAAAAAAAAAAAAAAAATCAACAATACAACTCTTTTTTTTTTCTAACTGGAAATGAATGTGATAAACTATTTAAATAATTCTTGATTTATCATTAACATAACAAAGGTAAAGGACTATGAAGACTAATAAAACTAACCATAGTTGAAGAAACCTGAGAGGCTTCAACATGGAAGAGATCCTTTACAGGGTCTGCCCCTACATCTGTCAAGCAGAAACCAGAAACAGTTTCTACTTGTGCTGCCTTCTGGTTCTTTCTCCTGTGTTTTTTTGACATCGCAGCCTTTCTGTTCCCTTTTCCATCTGGCAAGCCTGCAGATGATGCTTTTGCCTGCGGTGACTCAACTGGAACACCAAACTCAGTAAGAGAACTCTCAAGAGCTGACCTTGTTTGAAGCTTTGCTAATTGCTGCTCATCAAGAAGATGCCCATTACTCTGCTTCATTTCAAGCATCTCAATCTGCTGCAGCTTTTTCCGTAGAGCTCGAACTTGTTTGCCTGTACCTTGATTTGGATCATCTTTGGGTTGCAGAAAAGAATCAATTCTTGTGTTTCCTTCGTTTTTGAAGGATGATGTTTTCATATTGTTGTAACGAGTTCTTAGAATCTCACTCTCACTATCCTCCTCTTCACTGTTGATGATGATAGGAAAAGTAGCTGTTGGTGTTGGGAGCCGACGATAACTCCAAGGTTCGGATGACCTCTGGTCTAATAATTTCTCAAGGTTAGCTAGGATCTCCAGTGAAGCACTAGAAAACGCATGAGACGAGACCGTTAAAATATAGTCCAGGTTGCGAATAACAATGTCCTGCACACATGATGTTAAGATAGTTCAAGGTCAGCAAATAGTCTCCATGTATGAACTTTTGTCGAGAAATCTCGATGAACATTTGCAACACAAAACAGAGGCAAGGAGCTATTCAATCCATCACATGGTAAGGTGCCTTCCACAGCATCACCTATATAGAGAGACCCCTATATAGACAGTAAATAACACAAAAACAAGTGTCTACTTATTCAGAGGTGACGACAACCTCGAAGGGATTTCAAGTTTATTATCTCAAGGAAATGTCTAACATAGCACAACCATGTACCACCGACATCAGGCCTTGGTGGATGACTTAGACAGCAAGAAGCATGGCAAGCAAGTGGGGAGCCTCAATTCCTTCAAAGACTGAGCCTCCAGTGTTGAAATAATAAAAATAGGAGAATAAAACCTACACACGCCTAGTAGATCAAGCAAAACCTAAGCAGATAAGAACAAATAGACACCATGAGAAATAGAGAATTTAACAGGCCTGATGTGGATGTAACTATAGGATTTCTTTAAAGAGACCCCATAGTTAATTAACTAAAAACGTTTGAAGAATACGATCCTCTAAAAGATAGAGAAAACATTAATAACATCAAAAGGCATATGTATCTTCTATAAAACATAAAATAAATTCTTAGTTTTATTATATACGAAAACCAGGCAAAGTCACATGCACCAAGTGAAAGTTAAATTGAAATTTTGAAAATCTTCCATAAAAAATTATGGTCACAAAGAAAATACCTCACAATGCTTCCTAAGATCATCTGCTCCAAGTGAATCTGCAATTTCAAGCAGTTGTAAAGCATTACGTGGCTCCACTAGAAATTCTGCTGCCACTTTTTCACAGAGACTTGTTAAAGTTGGTGCTATGGACTTGTTCCCAGAATCGTCCTTTTCTGAGGTGGATAACATATGATTGGATGCCATGTCATTAAACATAAAATCTTCATCAAACTCCTCTAACCCGTTCCTCACATTCAACTTTAGCTTCTGAGGATTCTTGGTCACATTGTGAGGATAGACAGGATGATAGAGAGAACCAACGATTAATAAATGTGTTTCACCAACTGAAACTGAGGCAGCCCTCTTTACACCATGTAACCGAGTAACATGTGGATTATCTTTGGTTTTCTTCCCATCCCACATATAAAGATCACCTGTAGCGGTAACTGCAGCAGTCCAGTATTTCCCAGCAGAAATGCTCACCGAATTTGTTCCACACGGTGAATACAGCTAAAAAAGTAGGACAAAAAAAATTAGTAACATGTCTCCTTCATGAGAGAGGCAAAAGATGTCAAAGATTTTTCATTTAATTGAGGAAACCTGTTGGCATTTAAGATCAGGATCTGAAGAAGCCCAATAAAATAATGCACCATCTTCTGTGAGAGCCACACTATGGACCGTCCCTGCAGCTATAGCAACCACATGAAGACGTTCCATGCGATGAAATTTCATAGGAGTGCTCCCACTTTTCTTTAAATTTCTAGAAATTATAACACGCTTTGGTGTAACAAGTCGATGACCCCAAGTGTAGACCTGTCATACACTCATACATAATGCACACAAAAAGTGAATCAAAGCCACCCTACAGCAGAAAAGGTATACAACTTCACTCTCCTTAGAGCTACAATGTGAGAAAATATTCATGCATTTTGGCCTAATCACTGGTCTTAAGGCCTAAATGGCTTAAGATGAGATGAATATGACTATAAAATGCAATCTATTTATATTACCTCTCCATCAGCTCCTAATACAAGGGTGTGATATTTTGCAGCTGCAACTCCAACAAAGATCTTGCCTTTCAAGTACTCGACCAATCTGGGAATGTAATTTGATGCTGAATTCGAGGTACCATAACCTAGCTGACCCTTCCTATTGCAGCCCCATGTGAAAACTTCACCGGAGTCAGAAACTACAACAGTATGCTTGTTTGCAGCAGCAACAGCAACAATTCTTGACTTGAGGGAACTCACTCTGCGAGGTGTTGGTTGAGTATCGACAGAAGTGTAGCCAAGCTGACCCTCTACACAGTGTCATAGAATTCAACATTCAAAAATCACAAATGCCAACAACACACTGAAGGTTTAAAAGAATATTCTGTCATTCTCTTACTTCTTTGTTTTGTACTTTAAAACACAAATCCATTAACCGAAGGCAGAAAGAAGTGATGATCAATTAATTCTGATAAATAAATAAAAGGCAAATTATTGTCAATTATGTAGTCATGGAGATCTGAACTACACTGCACATCAGTCACAAATATATGCTCAGAAAAATTCATATTCATGTTCTGCCTAACATCTAATAAATTTTACCTCTATTGGATCCGCAAGTAAACACTTCGCCGCCCTCTGTAGCAAGGACAGTGTGATGTTTAGCTGCAGCAATTGTCTTCACCCGACGGAACCCTAAACCAGAAGTCACCTGACGGGGAGTTATGACTGCAGCTTGCCCGCTGAAAAGAATAAATAAAAATGCATCTGATTGTAGATTTCAGAATCTTAATAAAAACCATATTTTAACAAGGAAAACCTAAGGCGAGGTGACATTTTCATTTAAACTTGTAGAAGTGGGTATCTGCTCTGATTCTACCTCAATTTCATCTAGTTAAAAGAAAGGTAATGTGAAAAAGAAAAAGAAAAAGAAAAAAAAAAGGACAACAGGACTTTCTTATGATAAATGTATACATATATGAACACAAGTGTATTATTAGGAATTGATTTATAATATTGTATAAGGTTCAAAATTCAATTTTGACATTAATTTGAAAAAATCAAATCGAAAACAATATTAAGAAGTCTATAGATAGTCAGTAAATGCCGAAGCTGATACAAGTTGACCGATGTTTTAATAACTAAAAATCTTTAAAACTGCTGAAATTGAAATCAAATGTCAATTTTGAATCATCATAAATTCAAATTCCTGGTCTGCATATGTATAAATATGGTAAATAAACTTCATACCTATGGATATCAAAGTCAGGGTGTCCAAGACGACCACCCCTTCCAAAACCCCAAGTGTAAACTTCTCCACGAGTAGTAACTGCTACACTATGGAACTTTGCTGCAGATACTAACTTGATAACAGAGCCATGCAGTGAATCAACTTTGCATGGTAACTTTTGTAAGTGTGCATTTCCAGTCCCGAGTTGATAGTTTGTCCCACTTCCCCAACTATATACCTCAGTTGCCACTAGAGAGACAAATAAAAACTCAGTTTACACTCGGACAAAATGTCAAAATAAGATTCTCATCAACCATGAAAAAACACAGCAGAAGATACCTAAGTCATGTCCACTTCCAATAGCCTGTAACACAGGCCCGGAAAGGAGATCGACCGGGGTTCGAGATTTACAATCCTCTAACGAGATAGAAGCACTAGACTGAAGGAGGACACTTGCAACTGCAAGATGACCAAAATGAAAAGCCCTGTGAAGGCTACTCCATCCTGATTCTCCATCCTGAAAATGTAATATTTAAAGATTATGCTAACAGGAAAGAAATACCATCTTCGGCATATGCACAGTATGAATGTAGCACTTTCTTTATCATGCAAACTAAAATCCATCTCCTTCACAGCGATGTATATATAAATATTTTCCAATTCAAGAAAATTTAAACAATTACCTTAAAGATCACAAACACAATCCTTTTCCTACAAATAAGATACTTTTAAGTGTTTATCGATCATACTAAGCAAAAATCGTTTAAGATTAATATACTTCCCATACATATCCTGTAATGTACCCCAAGAAATGGTAATAGATTGTCTCATTATAAACTTTCAGAATGCTCTCTCTGACCGAATTAATTGGAAGTCCACTAATTGCATTTAAGTAACTCTCCTTCGGTTCTTCTGAACTAAAGAAATCTACTAAATCTACCCCACCGATTAAATTTAACCGAATTTCCCATCTTGGCTATAAATTTCATCCTCTTCGTTTTCTTTTGTTAAAGAATCTAGGAAGCAAATATTACATGTTTCCACTATATTTTATTATTTTTATCTATTACCATTAAAATTTTTTCTTTATCTATATTCCAAGTGGGGATTGGGAATATCTATGCTCTAGCTTGAGAGGAAGTGTTAAATCAAGTTGTCAATCAACTACAAATCAGTCATAGATTGATGTAATTAGCTAGGTGATTGATTGATAAATTATTGTAAATTGATTCTACTTTCTTGAGCCTAGCAGAATAAATTCCAGTACTATTGGATGAATGAAATATAACTCAATTATCTCTTCCCCTGAACTCCTATATGTTAACATGGTATCAGAATATGTGTTGATGTCACTTCGTTGCCAATCGTCAATGTCTGGTCACCTATTGTCTTCATCGTCTTGCGACCTCCATTCTCCGGCAATCCTCCTCGTGTTTCTCTCTTAGTTTGACCACCAAGACAGATAAGGGCTGCATGTGAGTATGTGACCACATTGCCCTTCTCAAGCTAAGGGTTAAGACTAAAATGTCATCGAAATTCTACAAACACAAACTGCTCCATCTCCACTCTCCCCATCTTGAGTTTGAGGGGGGATGTTAAAGAATCTTGAAGGAATTATTATATTTCTCCATTTTTATTTTATTATATTTTATTACCAATTAAGTTATTTCTTTATCTATGTTTCACATTGGGCATTGGGAATACATGATGGGGGGTACTAAATCTAGTAGTCAACCAGCTACAATTAGGATGTCAATCAACCACAGATTGATGTAATTTGCTAGGTGATTGGTTGAATAATTACTGAATCTACTTTTTTACACTTCTAGGCCTAGCACTATAAATTCATGTACCTTAGATGAATAATAACACACAACTCAATTAATGAACCAATATAGCTAGTTGATAGCCTAATTAAATCAATCTATAGCTAATTGACAACAAACTTTAACACCCTCTCATCATCATTCGGACTGCTTCATCACTTAAGTATGATACTTTTTTCTTTTTGGTTCGGAGGATAACTTATCTTTTGGACTTGACTCTCAAATATATCACATTTGATTCATACTCTCAAATATATCAAACTTCCAATTAAAAATCATGATTATGAATAATATGTATCTAAAGATCGTGACCTATTTTGGAATTATCTAATTGTTAACCACAACTAGCAATTTTGAAACGTAATATTTCCATAATAATTTAGGGACAGAATATTACAGTTCAGCAATTCACGCAATAAATAATTATCATATGAGAGTAGTTCCACATAAGTTAACGTCACAGATTCCATGAAAATATGGTAATTCATTGTGATTTCAACCAATAAATGAACTTCCTTGAAAAGAAATAAATTCAGCTTTTGACAGAGACATTGTAACCATATTTTAAAGGTACAATGATTTTAGCATGTCATTTTTTTCAGATAGGCATGCAACAAAAAACCTGAGTTCAGATAATCAAATTTACATCAAAGTGACGAAACCAGTTTAGGTAAGCAAACATTTGATGAAACCATTCAGAGAAGTTGCAGTCATTTGATGAAAACATTCACAAAAGTAAACAAAAACAGAAGCGCGTTTACTAAAGTAGCTATTAGATTATAGATAAGATAATTAATGCCTTTAGAACTTACTGAGACTAAATAAAAACATCATAAAAATTCTCAAATAAACAACAGAACAAGCATCCATTTACATTACCTCATTTATATGAATTATAGGCAAGGAAAAAATAGAAACACACCCTAGCATCAGGATCAGCACCAGCAGCAAGAAGCCTCCTAACAATGGGAACGTGATTTCTCCAAGTTGCAATATGAAGAGGAGTCAAGCCGAACATATTCCTGGAATTAATACTACCACTATTCTTCTTCAGCAACACTAATGCTGAATCTACATCAGCCAGGGACCCTTCCTGCACAACAAGACACAAATCTTTCTGGAATCCCCCAAGTGAATATTTACGACCAGGTGTTTGCAGATTGTGCTTTTGTCCTTGTGGTGAAACTTGTATCTCCATTATTGTATAGGTTGTGATGATAATTGATTAGTACTTAAGTTCCACAAAGTTATTACTTCGATATAATGACAATGTCAGGAGCAAGATTCTCCAAAATTAGTTTAAGAAGTTAATCCGAGCCAACTAGCAACAAACAACCGTTGTCCAAGTAGTCCTTAAAGAAGTTGATTCTGTAGAGTCCATGTTATAGTAGCTATTCCATTTAAAAATCAAGAAAATTAAAGGAGATTCATTTCAATTAGGATTGAATTAAAGAACTGCTATGAAACTATCATCATCGCCATCCTCATAAGGAGCACAAACAAATTGCAACAGCCATTCACAAATCCCCATCAGAGTTCATGGCCCATAGAGAAATCTGCAGTAAACAAGCAAAGCAACGTTAATAAACTCTCTTTGGAAATCATATCTAACAATCATGAAATAAACAACATGCAGCCATGTGCACACACAGACAAAAAATAACATGTTGAGAGTCCAATCACCATCAAGAAAACTGAAAAAGGAAAAGGAAAAAAAATGCATCTAAAAAGGAGAATGGAGAACTTTTCTCCTTCCTTAAAAAAAAGGTGGAATGCCTTTGAATCAGGTGCCCTCCAGGCAACTAAAAGATACAAAGTTTCAGTACGAAATGTACGAAGGACTCACCACTATCAATCAAATCGGTCTTAGAATGATACTAACACAAGTAGAGAAGAAATGGCATGGTTTCCAAATAAATCTGTATAATGTTTCAATGCAGAAAAAGATACATTATCCTCATATGGCAGGAATTATAGATTTTTAATGGCACGGGAAAATACAATCTCTATGCCAAATTGACATATTGCATAATGTGGACAGAAACAGAAATCATGAACACTAAAACAATTATAACAATTTCATACTCCAAATTGGTGAACCTTCAAAAACAACTCAACAAAGCAATGCCATGACAAATCATATTAAAGAAAATGGCTCACACTTCATTGATTTTCCAGACCCCAAAAATTTAGAACAGTACAAATAAACAATTCCATGCCTACTACTACTCCAAGTTTCACTTAAATGAACCAAAAAAGCATAAATTTTATACCCAAAAAAATAAGATTGTAAACATTTTAAAATAGTAGATCCTGGATCAAATCTGGCGTACCCTTATCAAAAAGAACAAAAATCTGACTCATACCCATCATAATAAACCAAACCCACCAATCAAAATAAAAAATTTCAACAAAAAGACAACACAACAATGATCAAAAACAAGGAAACCACACCTGCCCACCTAAAATGATAGCTTTAAAAGCCACCAAACAAATGTTAAACTATCAAATCCCCAAAGAAACAACAAAAATTAATAAAAATACCCATTAAATGAAAATAAAAGCCACATACAAGATGAATTGAGGTGCAGAGATTTGTACATTACCTGGTACTTTTCTTCTATATTTCTTGAGAGAGAGAGAAAAAGAAACCCCAGAATTATTTGAACTGAAAACAATAAGAATTTTGAAGAGAGAAATATAGGGAAGTGATTTCTGTTTCAAAAGAAGAAGAAAAACAAAAAAAGAATCGAACCCAGCAAAGGAATATACCCAACCAGACACAGAGACATAAACTTGAACACAAAATGCGAGAAAACAAAACTGAAACTCTTTCAAAGCCGAGGGCATTTTGGGGATTTAAAAGTGATTTATGTGACCAAAATGTCCTCGTCCTTGTACTTTACTTGGGCACGCACGATAGTCGTGTTTTTGAGTTGTCTATGGAAGAGGTGAACAAGTGTTTCGGTTGATGACACGTGGCACAAAGATAGGAAAGGAGAAGACGAGAAGTGATTAGAACTTCGAAGATCTAAAACTAAATTGATCCAAAAAGAACTTTTTTTAAAATTTATCATTTTTACCTTTTTTGGAATATTTTCACTATTAATCCAAGAGTGAGGAAAAGGAATTCTTTTCCAAGAATTTCATTGAAATTCAATCGATTTTAATGTGTGTTTTTTAATAAAATTTAAAGATTTGTGAAGTACTGTAATTTTCCAATTTTATTAAATATGAAAATATATAAAATATAGGAAAATGTTAAAAATAGTTATAATTTAAAAAATAATCAATTTTTTTTCTTAAATAAATTTCAATTGAAGTTTTTTTTATTAAAAAACAAATTTCAATGAAGTTTCCATAAATAAAAAAATATTAAATTTATTAAAATTAATTGATTTTCATCAAAATCATTTTTTAATCAAATTTTCATTAAATTTTTATTTATCGAATATTATAAATTATGAACAGAAAATACATGAAAGATGAAATAATCAAATATTGTTGGATATGGTTTGAATTTTCAATGGCTACCAAACGGGATTCAACCAATGCGAAGACTTCCTAGAGACGTGGGATACGTTTGAAAGTATGAAATCAAGTTTGAGGGAGGTTTGAAAACGAAGAAGAACTGAAGAAACGAACTCTGGTAGGTTCAGCGGTGTAGACCGCGGTACAGACAAGTGCCTAGACTGCAGCACAGGGAGCGGTCGATTCTAGTGGTTTCAACGCGACGTGGACCACGATGGCGGTAAGTGTACCAACCACGATATTCTGAGCGGTGGTTAACAGCGATGAATGTGGTGTAGGGCGTTGGTGGCCACCCGCGACCTGAACCGCATCAATGGTGGATTTTGCCCAAATAAGAATGTTTTACGAAATAGGAAAAGTGTTTTCTTCTGAAAGTTCTTATGCTAATTAGATTAGGAAAGTCTTGTACTTAAAAGAAAATGATTTCTTTTAAACAAGAAAACTTGTCATAAATAGGAAATAGTATTTATGTGGAATAAGTAATTCTTGTACATTTAAGAGTAGGATTTCCTTTTATCTTGAATCATATAAATAGACCATAATAGCTAAACTATTGGTGGTGGAGCAAAAATTAGCATATCAAGAGAGATCTCAAGAGAGCATTGAATGTAATTGGATTTGGGGTATTTTAGATAGAGAATCATGAGTTTAGATGTAACAATTTTCTATATAGTGAATCTTTCTCTTATCATCCTGACGGCCGTGGTTTTTTCTCATTTGGGTTTCCATATAAAATCTGATTGTCTTGTATGTGATTGGATTATTTTTCTTCTTCTTAATTCTTTTCTTCTGCTATTTTTTGTTTATGTTCTATCTACCAACGCTTCCGCGTAATCCGTCAACAAATATAATACGCCGTAAGTCTTGTTAAAAAAACTCTTAACAAATTGTATATATTAAAATGTCAAATCAAGTAAAACATGAAATTTTAAAAAAAAAAATCTTGAAAATTATTTTTATAATCAATTCAATTCCTTGTAACTTATAAGTTCTAAATAACTTTATAAAAATGAAAAGAATAGAAAAAGGGTTATAAATGACTTTAATTTAGAATCTAGATGCTGCTGGTGCACGTGTCCGGGTGGGTACGACCACCATGCTTTACCGTTTATAGCATGTTCTATAATTCAACGGTTTTAGATCCGTCTGTTCATTAATGATTAACCATAAAAAAGATTTTTTTTTTAATCCGACATGTTATTACGTATCCAATGAATGTACGACACATCAGATTATGACAATGCAGTGCTGACATGTCATTACTTGAGTGGCGGTCTCTACTACTGGTTTGACGATTCTTGAATAATTAACTTCATCTTTTATTCTTTTCAAAACAAAATATCAGCAATTAATAACTCTAGATAATTTAAAAAAAACTAACTTAAATATCAATTCAAATTATATAACGAGATAAATAATTTATCCATTTCTATAATTTTTACGGTGATAACAACTCACTTCTCTTGTTACATATCCCTAAAATTCAATAATTTTAATTATTTAATTCTAATACAAATAAATCAAATATGACATATTATTTGGATATTAAATTTAGTTAAAGCTCTAAAATACATTAACAGAATCCTTTGGACAAATTCTTCAACAACAACAAAATCCTTTAGATAAAAAATTTAGAACGTAAGATTCTATTAGGGGTCGATAAATTATTGGCATTATTTGGGGGGTGAGTTATGCAAATATCACCATTTTGCTAATATATATTTAAAAGACACCATTTAGTGTGATCGGATAAAAATACCCCGAACTGTTAAAAAAGAGAAAAAGAGAAAAAGTTGTCGTTTTGTTAGTGTGAAAAAAGCTAGAGTGAGAAAGAGACCGAGGGCAGCAAATCGACGGCGAAGTGACCGGAACGAGAACAAGAATACACCAGATTTGTTGCGATTGACAGAGGTAATTTCTGTTCGTTTTTTTTCTCGATTTTGTAGTTGATAACTTGCCATTGCATGTTAGACTTGTGTTTTGTTGATTGAAATCGTAGATTATGGTTGAAAACGAGATCTGAGAATGGTTGTGGTTTAGGTTAGGGTTTGAAATTAGGTTTGAATATGTGATGAGGAAGATAAATTTTTGTGTATCGAGGAATTTTAATTTTGAGAAATTTTGAAATCGAGATTTTTTATAGTGAAATCGAGGTTTTTTGGAATAAGATCGAGTATTTTTAAATAAGAATCGAGAATATTTTTTTAAAGAATCGAGCATATTTGTTGATCGATAATTTTATGTAGGGATAGAGAATTTGATAAATGGATCGAGAATATTTTTCAAATGATCGAGATTATTTTTAAAAAAATCGAGAATATTTTTCAAACGATCGAGAATTTTATCAAAGTGTCGAGAAATTTTGTCGAGAAATTTTGAAAGGATCGAGAATATTTTGTTTTCATTGATTGATAATGTTTTTCAAATGATCGAGAATGTTTTTAAGATATTTTAAAAGGATCGAGAATATATTTAAAAGGATCGAGAATTTGATTTAAGGATCGAGTAGATTTTGCAAGGGATCGAGATTTTATCAAAGGATTGAGGAAAAATTTCAAATGATCGAGAATAATTTCAAATGATCGAGAATAATTTCAAATGATCGAGAATATTTTGTAAAGGATTGAGAAAGTTTTTAAAATGATCGAGAACAAATGTCAAAGAACCGAGTTTTTTTTAGTTTACTTAAGTATTGTTTCTGTGACATTGCAGATGAGGAGGAGGTTGAAGGATTTCCTTAAAACTTCAGAGGGAGATTGGTTCAAGGGTAAATTGACCCGACACGGCCATTTTGAAGCCCTCGCCCATATAGACGATGCATTGAACCTGGCCCCAGATGATTTTGTGGATCGGCGTAGGTTCATGGCGTCCTGCTTCGGGCATTTCATGTCGATGCACCGGGAGATGAAGTTTTCTAGTGGTGTGATCCATTGGCTGCTGTTGCGGGAGTTAGACCATGACGGGCCAACAGATGAGATGCGGTTCCTGTTAGGGAACCATGTGGTGAGGTTTTCGAAGGTGGAATTTTACCTCATCACTGTAGGGAAAATCGTGCAACAGAAGCGTGAGAAACCAAAAATTAGGGTTTCGGTATAAATAAAAATTTTCCCTTTTAAATAACAAGAACCTTAACCCTAGATTAATTTATGTATATAATAAGTATCGTACCTTTTTCTCGTGACGATTGAACAAGCGCCGAATTGAATCCGTAAGATCTTCCAATCCAATCACGAAAGTGAATCACCTAGGAGTATGAACTACCTTTCTTTAAATTATATACCTGAAGATGGAAACAAACAAAATCTTTTTCTTTATTAGTTACAATTATCCTCCAAGAGAAAAATCCAAGAACGTCCGGTCACTTGTGAATTATCAATCTAATTTATTGAAACTCGTGTGAACCCGATTTGATTTTGTACACAAAACCCTTTTGATGTAAAGGATACTAGGTACTATCAAAATAAAAACGTTCTCTTTTTCTCTTTTCTCCTTGGCTGAATTCTACACCCTATATCTATGAGTTGATCGAATTTTGTCTAGAGTAAAAACTAATATTTTCTCCCTCAAAATTCTCTCTTGAAAAATACATAACTTGGCCGAAATTTCACTCGGCCCAACATCATGGCTGGCTGAAATTCCAAACATATATATATATATATATATGGCTGGCTGAAATTCTTCTTTGAAATTTATTAGGATTTCAAAACCTTTCCTAAGAAGGATTTACTTGGTTGTTAAGAATCCTTTCCTTAGGTGGATTTACTTTGTGGTTAAGAATCCTTTTCAAAGAAGAATTCTATCTTTAGGTAGATTTACTTGGTGACCAAGAATCCTTTTCCAAAAAGAATCCTTTTCCAAAAAGAATCCTTTTCCAAAAAGAATTCTTTCCTATACCAAGACTCCTAATCCAAGTCAATAATGTATTTGTAACCATATTAAAGACTTTCTAATTTGATTAGATAAATAATTCATTTTATTTATCTACTTATCAAATATAGTCTTTAATATTAATTATACTACCAACAATAGTATAATATTAGGAGATCAACTCCTACTAGGAAAAAGATTTTGACTTTTAATTAAATAATTAATTAATCAACGAATTAATTAATTTCCATTTAATTAAATAATAAAAAAAAACAATATATTAAGCCATTTTATATAGCCTTGCCGCCCAACATATATATGGGACAATATATATATATATATATATATATATATATATTTTATCAAATCTATTGGACCTTAACAAAAAGTCCACATGTGAACTAGACTCATTCTTATAAAAAGAAACAAGTCCACATGCCTTAAAGCAATTCTAGATCGACCCCTAAATTGGTCCGGTAGAATATATCAAGTGATCCAAGCAAGTTCGTGTGAATTGGGGATCTTGGCGGGCTATCTAAATTTAAGCTCCAATAGACACAACCCAATCACAATCAACAAATGATTCACTTATGTCCGATCTATTTAATTTTAATTCATTCCACTAAAAAACTAAAACTGAACTCTTAAATAAAGATAGAATAAGTTGATGTTACTCATTCATACCCTAGACAACCTTATTGGAGAAAGTGTATCTTCGTGAAGAATATCAGTAATCGCCAAGAGCTCATCCACCTATAGCTCTCCAAGTTACTATATTTACTCATATGACCACATTTTGAACTTGGATATTTTGACTTGTCCAGAAGCCATGTTTCAATAGACACTATTGAAAACTTAACGTTAAGAATTCTACTCTCATTTAATAAATGGACCCACGATGTCCATATCTATAAATGAAGTCCTCTATCGATTAACAAAAGAATACCACCAAACTATCGAGGATAGACTATGCTATATAATCATACTCATTGATAGCTCAAATGATAACACTTGCAACTATAAGTCCATTTATCTCAGGATTGAGATAGACTCTCCGATTGTCTTCAAGTGAAAACTTTTATCCATTGACAGTTCTAGATAAAGCATTTCACTGTGATCCTATTCAATACACTGATTCTTTTGCCCAAAGACACTACACTTTGATGATTTTGGACTCATCATAACACATTTGACCTTACTCAAATGCTAGTAAAAGAATCTACAACTTTAACAAGATAATGTCGCTCAACATTTATCTTAAGTTGTGAATATTATTCAAGACTAACTAAAGAATTGTGTCTACCTTATACATATCTAGATGTATGAACAATTCTTCTTTTCTCATAGTCTTTTGACCTTATGATTATTTACTTTTGACAATTATAATAATTAAACTATAAATGCTATAAGATTTGTTAAACTAGAAATCACTTTATTAATATGAAAAGATTGTCAAATACATTATTACACTCTTGCTATCGAGCATAATCCCAACAATCTCCCACTTGCTCTATAGCAAATGTGTCATATCTCTCATCCTCATGTTCTCTAGATGTCCATCAAAACTCTTTTGTGGAAGAGCCTTTGTGAAGGGACCAGCTAGATAATCTGTTGAAGCCATCTTGACAATCGTCACGTCACCTCTATGCACAATTCCCCTCAAAAGGTGATACTTTCTTTAAATGTGTTTCCCTATCTTATGACTTCTTGGTTCTCTCGAATTAGCCACTGCTCAACTATTGTCACAATAGATAGTGATTTGCTTACTCGCATCAGAAACCACTTCCAAGTCAATCGAGAATTGGCGGAGCCAGACAACCTCTTTAGCAGCCTCACATGTGGAAACATACTCGGCTTCCATTTTGAAATCGACAATACAAGATTGCTTGATACTCCTTCATATGACTGCCCCTCCTTTAATAGTAAACACAGATCCTGATGTTGATCTCCTAGAGTCAGAATCTGACAGAAAATCAGAATCTGTATACCCAACGGGAATTAAATCCCCTCAAGATTATACAAGCATATAATCTCTTATTCTCCTAAGATACTTGAAAATATGCTTGACTGCCGTCCAGTGATCAGGACCAGGCTTCGATTGAAACCTGCTAACTATGCCCATAACAAAACAAATATCTGGTATAATACAGAGTATTGCATACACGAGACTTCCAACTGCCGATGCATATGGAACCCTACTCATGAATTGCTCTTCATGCTCATTTTTAGGAACTTGTTCCTTAGAAAGTTTGATTCCATGTCTGAAAGGTAACATACCTTTCTTGAAATCTTGCATGGAAAACCTAGACAAGATTTTATCTATGTATGAAGCTTAGGATAATGCAATCGTTCTATTCTTTCTATCCCTTATGACTTGGATACTAAGAACATAACTTGCTTCTCCTAAGTCTTTCATATCAAATTGTTTTGCTAACCATTCTTTTATTGATGTCAATACACCTACATTGTTTCCGATGAGTAGTATATCGTCAACGTAAAGAACTAGAAAAACCAACCTGTCGACTTTAATCCTTTTGTATACACAAGGTTCATCAAGGATTTGAATAAATCTAAAACTTTTCACGGCTTGATTGAACCTTATGTTTCAGGATCTGGATGCTGGCTTCAATCCATATATGGATCTTTGCAACTTGTAAAACTTTTCCTCTTGGCCTTTTTCAATGACTCCTTCTGGTTGCATCATATAGATATTTTTGTCAAGACTTCCATTAAGGAAAGGCGTATTGTCGTCCATTTGCCAAATCTCTAGGTCTAGAGATGCCGCAATGGATAAGAGTATCCTAATGGATTTAAGCATTGCCACAAGAGAGAAGGTTTCTCCATAATCGATACATTTCTTCTGTATATAACATTTAGCTACCAATCTAGCTTTAAAGGTTTCCACCTTTCCATCCATTCCTCTTTTCCTCTTGTATACCCACTTGCACCCAATGAGTTTTATCCCTTTAGGCAAGTCTACAAGAGTCCAGACTTTGTTTTTGAACATAGATTCAATTTCGTATTGCATTGCCTTTTACCAATGGCGACAATCAACATCTTCCATTGCTTCCCTGTACGTATAAGGATTATCGTCGTCCGGGAGATTCTCTACAGATTCTCTTAGACCGATGTATCTTTCGGGTTGTCTACTAACCCTCCCACTATGACGAGGTATGGTAGATTGTTGATCTTGTGTTGGCACGGAACTTACAATTGGGCTTGGTTGCGAAACCTCTTGTGGAATTGTATCTCCTAAAAGCTCATTCATGACAATTCTACTTTTAGGCACAAAATTATTCATATAGTCCTCTTCCAAAAATTTAGCATTTATCGAAACAAATACTTTAAGATCTGAAGGACTATAAAAATAATTTTCTTTTGTTCCTTTTGGATACCCTACAAATATGCATGTTTCTGAACGGGACTCCATATTTTCTGTATTTCCTTTTAACACGTGCACATGACATCCAAATATCCTTAAGTGTTGTAAACTAGGCTTTCGGTCGGTCCACAACTCATACGATGTTTTAGGAACCAACTTAGATGGTACATCATTTAGAATGTACATCGCGGTTTGTAAAACATATCCCCAAAAAGAATTAGGGAGCGTTGAATAACTCAATATAGACCTAACCATGTCTAAAAGAATTTTATTTCTCCTTTTTGCCACCCCATTTTGTTGAGGTGTACATGGTGTAGAAAATCGAGAAATTATCCCATTATCAATAAGATATTGCTGAAACTCATCAGATAGATATTCTCCACCTCGATCAGACCTCAAGATTTTTATGTATTTCTCAAGCTGATTTTCTACTTCAGCTTTAAATGCTTTGAACATGTCAAAAGCATCCGACTTATGTCTCATGAGATACACATAGCCAAATCTTAAGTGATCATCCTTGAAAGTGATGAAGTACTCATATCCACCTCTAGCTTGAATGCTCATAGGTCCACAAACATCATTGTGTATCAATCATAAACATTCGATGGCTCTTGTGCCTTTGGTCGTAAACGACCTTTTGGTCATTTTACCTTCCAAACAAGATTCACAAGTTGGTAGATCATCAACCTTTAAGTCAATTAGAGGTCCATCACTTACCAATCTTTGAATCCTATTAAGGTTAATATGACCTAGGCGCAAATGCCATAGGTAGGTTTCATCTTTTGCTAAGTTTACTATTTTATGATTAGGTTCCGTTGATTCCGTGTCTAACAAGTGAGAGATATTTCCATGCACATAGAATAAACCGTTTTCCAATATACCTTTACAAATAATTTTGTCATTCTTACTAATAATAAAAGCTTTATTAAAAGTAACTGAATAACCATATTTATTTAAACAAGAAACTGAAATTAAATTCCTCTTGAATTGAGGTACATAATAAACGTGTATTAAATCTAAATGCCAATAATAATCTAAACTAATTATATATCTCCCACTGAACTAGCAGACACCAACGCTCCATTGCCTACACGCAAGTTGAATTCGTTCTCATTAAGCCTTCTTCTTTCCTTGAATCCCTGTAAGGAAAAACAAACATGATTAGTGGCTCTGGAGTCTATGATCCAAGAATCCATAGAATCCGCCAAAAAACATGTTTCAAGATAATTAATATTACCTTCTTCCTTCTTCCTTCTTGTCTTGAGACTTTGGGCAATTTCATTTCCAATGTCCATTTTCACCACAAATGAAACACTTTCCTTTGATCTTGGTTACTTTCTTTGTCTTCTTTTTTAGTAGGTCCTAGTTGCTTTTTTTTCCTGTTGTTTCTTGACCTTCTTACGGGTCTTAACAGTAGCAACTTTACCTACGGTATGAATCTCTTGACCCTTGCCTTTCACAAGGATTTTTTCCACGCTTTGAACATCTTGCATTAGGCCTTGCAAGGTGTATTCCTTATTATTCAAGGTGTAGTCCAACTTGAATTGATCAAAGGAATCCGAAAGTGAGTTGACAATCATGTCAATTTTCGTCTCATCATCTATCTCAACACCATTCAGTTCAGCAATGTTGAGATGTGCTATGACTTTTATCATGTGATCTTTCACAGCCTGTCCAGGTTTCATCCTAAGATTCATGAAAGCAGTCACTGCCTCTCTCTTAGTCGTCCTAGAATTCATAGCAAACAACTCCTCTAGAGACATCATTATATCGGCAGCAGTCTCCATTCCTTTATGTTGTTGTTGCAACACGTCGAAGATGGTGGCCATAATGTAACATTTAGCCATCTCATCAGAAGACTCCCACTGTTGATACTCATCTCTTTGCTCCTGAATAGATTTATTAGTAGGAGTAGGTGGTTTATGAGTGCATAGAACGAACTTATGCTTTTTGGATTGCAATAAAAGCCCAATTTTCTTTTTCCATGTGACATAATTATCACCAGTTAAAGTATTGTCTTTTAGGATGTTGATTAGGGATGGGGTCATGATTTCTGAACAATAACAAAAATTGTATAATTAAATAATCATGATAAAACACTTTCAAATATTTATCTTGAATTAAATAAAATAATTCAATCGTAAAAATTCAACGATGATCCAACACCCATAAATGTCATGTCTCCTTTGGGAGTTCGTAACATTTACTAGTTGGACTATGTCCCATCTAATTGTTAACATAACAACCAATGTTTTCAATTTTATCCTTGCAATTTTATTAACAAGAACACTTGGGAGGATATTAATAAAATTACATTGAGTGTGTTACCAAGTTATCGACCTTCAATATAATCTCTCACGAATATCTCTCATTTGAGAGTAGATATCGTTTGGGCTAATTGTCTAGTCTATCCTTGTAAGGAAGTATCTTGCTAAATTCCATTCATAAATACCTTTTGGGAGGTTATTACACGAAACATAAAGCTCAACTAAACTTGGAGGTCGTAGGTGTTCCAAAACACCTTCTCGCACTCAATTATATTAGGCGTGTGATTGAATTCCAAAGAATGATTTACCAAGTTATCTAGATGTGAATTTAGATACCTAAACCATTCAATGTATGTTCATACCAAAAGAGATATATGAGTGACATTCCTATTCTAAATGACATGTTATCAAACAATGACAAACATTGCAATATTTACAAAAAATATAAATAGTTACAATTTTGATCCATCATAGAAAAGCAAGTAAATTACATGTCTTAGAATACAAAAAACTCATTTCTTAGCTAACAAGTCTTCATGCGACCTTCGTCGTTTGGACTCTCTCGGCTATCTCCCATGGGCATGCACACCCTTGGCTCCTACCCATGGGCGTGCGCATGCCACAACCCTATAAAGGGTTGCCATACGCAACCCATGGCTTCTATAGGGCTGCTGTGCGCTGCCCATGCCACAACAAACATGGCTGCATGCTCTTCGCACACACGTTTGTTGCTACGGCTCATACGGTTCCAAACTTGTTCCGGTTGCTCCCAATTCTTCAAACCTTCGAGTCTTCGATACTTGGAATATAAAAAACTCCTTTCTTGGCTAACAAATCTTCACGCGACCTTCGTTGTTTGAACTCTCTCGGCTACCACCCATGGGAATGCGCACCTTTGGCTCCTACCCATGGGCGTGCGCATGCCATAACCCTATAAAGGGTTGCCATGCACAACCCACGGCTTCCATAGGGCTGCCGTCCGTAACCCATGCCACCACAAACGTGGCCGAGTGCTCTTTGCACGTTTGTTGCTACGGCTCGCACGGTCCTAAACTTGTTCCGGTTGCTCCCAATTCCTCAAACCTTTGAGTCTTCGATACTTAAGTGTATTACAGAAGAATTATAAATAAAAAATACTACAGTTTTTTTTTATTACAACAACAAAAAATAAAAAAAAAAACAAAAAAAAAACATAGCAACTACCAAGAAGGGAATTATGACGATAATAGACCACCCTTCTTGTAACAATCCCAAAATAAAATTACATTAAAATTCTAGGACCAAAATTGAGCAATAACAATCCACATATAAAACATATATATATATATATATATATATATATATATATATATATATATCCATATATTCCAATGTAAATATATATGTGAATACCTAGAGTGTCATCTCTTTCTAAAGCATGCATATATACAATAAAAAGAAAAAGATTCACGAACATACACATCAATTAATCAAGGGTACAACCAGGCCTCTGATACCAATTGTAGGGAAAATCGCACAACGGAAGCGTGAGAAATCAAAAATTAGGGTTTCGGTATAAATAAAAATTTTCCCTTTTAAATAACAAGAACCTTAACCCTAGATTAATTGATGTATATAATAAGTATTGTACCTTTTTCTCGTAACAATTGAACAAACACCGAATTGAATCCGCAAGATCTTCCAATCCAATCACGAACGTGAATCACCTAGGAGTGTGGACTCTATTTCTTTAAATTGTATACCTGAGGATGGAAACAAACAAAATCTTTTTCTTTATCAGTTACAATTATCCTCCAAGAGAAAAATCCAAGAACGTCCGATCACTTGTGAATTATCAATCTAATTGATTGAAACTCGTGTGAACCCGATTTGATTTTGTATACAAAAATCTTTTGATGTAATGATACTAGTGTACTATCAAAATAAAAACGTTCTCTTTTTCTCTTTTCTCCTTAGCCGAATTCTACACCCTATATCTATAAGTTGATCGAATTTTATCTATAGTAAAAACTAAAATTTTCTCCCTCAAAATTCTCTCTTGCTATGCTGAATTCTCTCTTGAAAAATACCTAGCCTGACCGAAATTTCACTCGGTCCAACATCATGGCTGGCCGAAATTCCAAACATATATATATATAGGGCTGGCCGAGATTCTCCTTTGAAATTTATTAGGATTTCAAAACCTTTCCTAAGAAGGATTTACTTGGTTGTTAAGAATCATTTCCTTAGGTGGATTTACTTTGTGGTTAAGAATCCTTTTCAAAGAAGAATTCAATCCTTATGTAGATTTACTTGGTGACCAAGAATCCTTTTATAAAAAGAATTCTTTCCAACACCAAGATTTCTAATCAAACTCAATAGTGTATTTGTAACCATATTAAAGACTTCCTAATTTGATTAGAAAAATAATTCATTTTATTTATCTACTTATCAAATATAGTCTTTAATATTAATTATACTACCAACAATAGTATAATATTAGGAGACCAACTCTTACTAGGAAAAAGATTTTGACTTTTAATTAAATAATTAATTAATCAACAAATTAATTAATTTCCATTTAATTAAATAATAAAAAAAATATTAAGTTATTTTATATAGCCTTGCCGCCCAACACATATATATATATATAGGCCAATATATTATTTTTCTTATTTTTCTTATTTTATCAAATCTATTGGACCTTAACAAAAAGTCCATATGTGAACTAGACCCATTCTTACAAAAAGAAACAAGTCCACATGTCTTAATACAATTCTAGATGGACCCCTAAATTGGTCCGGTAAAATATATCAAGTGATCCATGCAAGTTCACGTGGAATGGGAATATTTACGGGCTATCTAAATTTAAGCTTCAATAGACATAACCTAATCACAATCAACAAATGATTCACTTAGGTCCGATCTATTAATTTTAGTTCATTCCACTAAAGAACTAAAATTGAACTCTTAAATAAATATAGAATAAGTTAATACTGCTCATTCATACCCTAGACAATCTGAATGGAGATAGTGTATCCTCGTGAAGAATATCAGTAATCGCCCAGAGACCGCTTTTAGCTCTCCAAGTTACCATATTTACTCATATGACCACATTTTGAACTTGGATATTTTGATTTGTCCAGGAGCCATATTTCAATAGACACTATTGAAAACTTAACGTTAAAATTTAATACCCAATACCTCAAAACATCCTGTTGACGGGAAATTTGCTCGGGATGGGAAATTCTTGTTAACACCCTCGAGACCACTACCATGAAAGTGGTGGCTAGGGTCGGTACTGTTGGTTCCCGACCTGTTAAGAGATAGACGGGAGGCTGGATTGTAAATAACAGTAAATGAGAGCTTTTATTATTGGTATATTGCTTTAAAATATAACTCACTCTCTTGTATGCTTATAGTCTCTCTAAGATGTAGGGTGGTTGCAACTCGGTGACTGTCGAATAGTGGAAATGAAGGTAGCCGTGTTTTGAATACAGAATTTAGGCTTTCCCCTCTTCTTTTCTTTCTCTCTTCTCTCTGTTGCTATCTATGTTTTTCTCTGTTTACGTATCACTCTATGTATGATTTTCTCTCTCTTTTGTATATATTTCTGTCTATCTTCTACCATGCTTTGCCTCCCATATTTATATTGTCCAAATAGGTTTTTAGTTCGTAAATACTTTTACGTGATCCCATGAATCCGTTCCCTCCTTATCGGGCGAGATTCGTCATTTGAATTTGAATTGTTATGGGATTTGATGATATCGTTGATGGAGATAAGTTTGTTCCTTTTTTTGAATCAAACTCTTGACGTGCATGTAAATATTATGTGGATATGATCCTATGTGCACTCGTGTCATGAATTTTCATGGAGGTCACCCTGCCAGCTGCCTGTTGCCCTGTTGAGCGAGGTAGATCCCTGCTCCGACTATGTGTCTTAGAAGCTTAAGATGGATTTTCCATGACCCTTGGGGGCTTGAGGTGCTCTTGTAGACATTCCTGGGAGGTAGCCGAGGTAGTGTAGATTTAGGCGTGATTCTTCTTTTATGTCCATAAAGGACAACGAGCTTCTGGAGAGGTTGGCAGGCTTCTTTCGAATGTCTCTTGAGCTTGGAGACTTCCCCTGGCATTCACGGGGCGGTTGTGGAGTTCGACCTTAGAGCCGAGGTTCCCCGATAGATGGTCCGGAGAAGCCCGGGTTCTAGTACTCTTGTGGGGGCTCGTTTTGGTCGTGCTTGGCTTGTTTTCTGGTAGTTTTGAAGCTGAGCCAGCCTTCCCTGCTCCTGCGGGGTGGCTTTACGGTCTTTTCGGGCTTCATGATTATCGATTATGGGTGGAAAATATCTCTTTGACCCCTGACCAAATTTCACTATTAACAGAAGTCCCCTCTGACTTGAACACCGGTGGTAGAGTTGGGGTTGGAGTCAGATTCCTTGTTTAATTGAGAATGTTTTCCGCCATAAAGATATTTAATGAGAGCGAAATCTTCTCATTAATTATTTGAATTTGAAACAGTGTGTTATTCGAAGAAAGACGGTTGCAATACGGCTCCAGGTGATCTTCCCTAAGATATCGCTGATAGTCCTCTATTTAAACCCGGCATTACCGTCACTTTCCTCATACTTTCTCAAATCTCAAATTTTTAAAATTTTCCTTTTCTGCTTTCTCTGCCGATTTCCCTCTATCTTCCGCTTGCTTTCAAAACTTTCTTACCCATTAATGTCGACTTCCTCAGACATTATTGACACCTTGGTTGGGGGCACCAGAGGCCCTAACCTAGCTCCTCGTAAACGGGTGTGAGGGATTTCAAGCGATGAGAAATCTTCCCCGTTCCGCCAGCGCCGTCGTTCTAGCCGGAACGTCTCTATAGGCTCTGGCTTTTTGAACCAGCCTGACAATTCTCTGAACCTAGTCGATGAAAACTCTGATGTCGCTGAGAGAGTCGACGCAGTCGGGGAGAGAGTCGATGCAGTCGGGAGGGCTCAGGTCACAATGGAGGAGCTTCTTTCAGTGGTGACCCTTCCTTTCGAACTCAGGGTCATGCCTTACTCCATCGTCGACCCTCAGTCGATTGGCCATCTTCTGGATAAGTACGGTATTCCTGACACCGTTTCCCTTATTGTACCCTATCGAAATTACGACATTTTTTGCCCGCCCAAAGGCGTACTCCCTATCCACGTCGCAGCTTTTGAGAGCGGGGTGAGGCTCCCTCTTCACCCTACCCTTTGACGGGCTCTCAATGCCCTTCAGCTAGCTCTGCTTCAACTAACGCCCAGCTTCTGAAGGCATATAGTCGACTTCCTTGTATTCTAGAAGGAGCAATACGAGATGAGCAACGTAACCAGGGAGCCCGGGGGTGAGGAGCTTATCTTTCTTTTCCAGATAGATAGCCTGGCTCGGGTTCCACGAGGCCAATTTTATGCCAAGGCAAAGAATAGGCTCAACTTTATCATCCCCGAGGCTTCAAAGAAAGACCCCGGTTGGAAAGAAGAATGGGTACTGGCGATGGGAGACTAGAGGAGCTCCATCTTCATCGGCGGACATGAGCTCGAGGTTCCCACCGCCTTTAGTGACAAACCCTCATGGGGTCGGGATTCCTTGCCCGCTGAGTTTGAAGCCGTACTGAAGACTATCCTGGCTCAAAATTAATTAAATCTGCAGTTTCCAACCGCTGACCCCTTTGATCCCCGCAGGGTGAACAAGTACCTGTGGATCTCCGGTGCTACTCCTCACAAGTATCTCGCTCTATTCTGTCTTTAAATTGTTGGATGGTTCAATTCTGATTATCTTGATCATTTTTTTTAATAGTATTTGTTGTTGCTTCAGCTTCTCGCGAAGCCCAGCAAGCTGGGATCCCTCATTCTCCTTCCAGATTGTCCCCGAGAGCTCTCTCGGCTGTTTTGAAGAAGGGGGGGTCAACCACTAAGGTAGCTGCCCCGCTCGTTCCTTCGTCCTTACCTTCCCAGGTGAAGTCCAAGATGGCTCTTCTTGCATCTCGGGCGGCAAAGGCTCTAAGCCGAGGAGAGCCTGCCTCCTTAGTCGCCAATAAGTCCATTCCAGCCTCCTTACCAGTAGTCTCTGCTTCAATCGATGCTCCCCGAGTCACATTTCCCTCCCTGCTGACCCGGTTGTATCCCGGGCAGTCGAGGTTCCCATGGAGCCCAATGCCGATATTCCTGAGATCGCCCCTTCTCTCCCCCACCAACAATCGAGCTCGACAGGTCAAGTTGAGGTTCTGAAGCAATTTGTTGCATCCTGTCCAGGCGGCGGGCTTTCTAGGATGACCGCGATGCCCGTGGGCATCATGATCACCAAAGGGTCCGCTCTTCTAGTAATGTAATCGTCGCTTTTACTTCTTCATCCAGCTGCTTGATTTGTCATTTTCTAACATGATTTTCCTTTGCAGGCTTTCAAGTTTCAGGTGGCCATGGGGCATCAGGTAGCCTTCCTCCGTGATCGGGCAGCCAAAGTTGAGACTGAAGCTGAGCGAGCCATGGGGTTGCTCGCTCGGACTCAAACCTTAGTCCAAGAGATGACCTCCAGCCAGCAGGGTATAAAAACACAACTAGTTGAGCTTCATTGCGACCATGAGAGGTTGAAGCGGACTTTTGATTAGAAAACTCTCCGGTTGAAGCGGCGGGCTAGCCAGCGGAATGACTGGAAAAGAGAGGGGAAGGCTCTGGATGTCGAGAACCAGACTTTGTAGGCTCAAATTACCCAGCTCCAGGCAGAGGCGGAAGCCTCTTTTAACGAGGGGTACTTCTATGCCTCCTTTCAGGTTACAGAGGCTCTTCCTCCTACATTTTATCTCTCCAGCATCATCGATTCGGATAGAGAAGAGGTCATGTCACGGGCTACGGAGATGTCTCACCCCAAAAATGATAGAGCTGGTCATTCTGGGAAGGGAGCTGGGAAGCGGTTGGAGGTGCCAGATCTGCCTCATCCTATTCCAGCCTTCCCAACATCTGGTCCTGGTGAATCCTCGAAGGGGGTCCAAACCGAGGATCTAGAAGGAGGCATTACTGAAGCCCGAGACTTAGGAGTGGAGTCAACAGAAGGCAGAAACGTGCCTGAGTCAGTGGCCAGCCTTCTTGATGCAGCCATACCGCTTGAGGTTATGGCGGTGATCAATGAAATTGTGGAGGAGGATCCTGTTGACCCTGAGGCAGCCGGGGCTGATCCCCAGGAGGAGGTGGCTGATGCGGTAGATGCAGCTGACCAGAACGAACTACGATCGGAGAAGGGAACATGGGGAGAGGTTCATTCTTTGGAGGAGGAGGCTGTAGGTTCGAAGGAAGACGAAGAAGCGTGAGTTCTCTCCCATGTAATCTATTTTGAATGCCCGGAAAAGGGGGTGGGCATCCCATCTTTAATTGTGTTTGATCTTTTGTCATTTTATTCTTTTTTTCTTTTTATAGCCTGGAATCAGGGATTGGGCTCACTGTTTGCTGTAGCCTTGTTGGGGAATAGGCTCTCTCACTTAATAATAGAGTTTCAATTTTAGATCCCGCTCATTCCCCGACTTGCATGCATTTCCTCGATCTCCTTCTAGGTCCAGCATTTATAGCGAAGCAAACTATCTTGAGGGAACAACAGGATAAGGAAATTGTTTAATCGTGAAAATGGGCAGTTAGCATCGGGCTTCCCGACCACCGAGTTTCACAACTCAATTTCCTTAGTCGATAGTCTCCTACTTGATTGTAGGCCTATTATAGTGAGCGACCATGTATCAAGGAAACAATAGTGAACAACAATAACCGAAATATTTAGAGTTTAAGTAAATCGAGCCCTCCATTCTCGAGCCCCTTTGGCGGGCTGTATCCCGAGTATAACATTACGTAAAGAACTGTTTACCCCCTTCTTAGGCTCGGGATCGGAGGGGGGGGGGGGGGGGGGGGGGGGGGGTTTTCGCTCTTTCAAGCTCGATTCTTTCTTGGGGGGGGAGGGGGAGTGGTAGCCCGACCAAGGTATCATGAGGGCTATCTAGCTATTTCCTGGTCTCGAGATCTGGATGGCAACTATGCTCTTACACTCAGATCCTTCTTGGGGGTGGTAGCCCGACCAATGCATCATGAGGGCTATCCAGCTATTTTTTGGTCTCGAGATCTGGATGGTAACTATGCTCTTACACTCAGATCCTTATTGGGGGTGGTAGCCCGACCAAGGCATCATGAGGGCTATCTAGCTATTTCCTGGTCTTGAGATCTGTATGACAACTATACCCTTACACTCAGATCCTTCTTGGGGGTGGTAGCCATACCAAGGCATCATGAGGGCTATCTAGCTATTTCCTGGTCTCGAGATCTGGATGGCAACTATGCTCTTACACTAAAATCCTTCTTGGGGGTGGTAGCCCGACCAAGGCATCAGGAGGGCTATCTAGCTATTTCCTAGTCTTGTGATCTGGATGGAAACTATGCTCTTACACTCAGATCCTTCTTGGGGTGGAAGCCCGACCAAGGCATCAGGAGAGCTATCTAGCTATTTCCTGGTCTTAAGATCTGGATGGAAACTATGCTCTTACATTCAGACCCTTCTTGAAGGGGGGTAGTGCCAGGCCGAGGCATCAGGAGTGGCGGGGGGGCTTCCCCGGCTTACCCCTGGTATTGAGGCGATAATATCAATTTTTCCCTATAGACCCAAATCATTGTCCGACATAGCTGGAGATGGAGTAAACAAGAAACGCAAGCTTAATTGATATGGAGGATGGAGTACATTATTGTCGAAAAAAAAAACCTAGCCGAAGGTCACCTGTTCATGAGTCCCTGTTCAAGGGTAGAATTTCCTTAGGTGATCCACATTCCAAGTATGGTCGATGAGTTGGCCATTCATATCCTCGAGTTTGTACGCCCCATTACGGATCACCATCTTTATTAGGTACGGTCCTTCCCAGTTAGGCCCTATAACCCCGTCTGACCTCTTCCTGGTGTTCAACAATACTTTCCTGAGGACTAGATCCTCTTCTTTAAAGCTTTGGGCTTTAACCCTCCTGTTGAAGTACCTGACAATCCTGCTTTGGTAGATCGCTACCTTCTCAGCTATTCGATCTTGCTTATCCTCTAGGAGGTCCAAGCTAGCTCGAAGCTTACTTTCAATGCTCTCTGGCTCGAAACGCTGGACTCTAAAGGAGGTTAGCTTGTGCTCGATAGGTAGCACTGCTTCAACCCCGAAAGCCCGCGAGTAAGGCGTTTCCCCTGTAGCTGTTCTCCTTGAAGTGCGGTAAGCTCAGAGGACCTCGGGAAACTCCTCTACCCATCTGTCTTTCTTCTGCTGTAACTTTTTCTTCAACAATTTCTTAATGGTTTTGTTCGTGGATTCCATCAGACCATTGGTCTGAGGGTGGGCTACCGAAGCAAAACGAAGGTCGATTCCCAAGCCTTCACAGAAATCTCTGAATCGGCCATTATCGAACAGTTTTCCGAGGTCGATTATGATGGCAAGAGGGGTTCCGAACCTGCAAACTATATTGGTTTTGATGAACCTTGTTGTGTTCTCTTCTGATATCTGGGAGAGTGGTACGGTTTCAACCCATCTTTTGAAGTAGTCAATCGCTACGATAGCGTTCTTGGCCTGTCCCGGAGCTGTAGGAAGCGGTCCAATCAAATTGACTCCCCACATAGCAAAGAGGTATGGCGAGCTAAGGGACGACAAGTGCTTTGGAGGGAGGTGACTCAAGTTTACGGCCTTCTGGCATGCCTCGTAAGTTTGCACCAAGTTCTTAACATCTTGATGGATGGTCGACCAATAATACCCATTGCGGAGAACCTGATATGCTAAGGCCTTTCCACCAATATGGTTCTCGCATTCCCCAAAATGAATCTCTCTCAAAGCCCACTTTGCATCTTCAGGGTGTAGACATCGAAGCAGGGGAAGGGATTTCCCCCTTCGGTATAAATGCCCATCCACCATACAATACCGGACCGAGAGCCTTTTAACCCTTCTAGCTTGGTCGCACTCCCCGGGGAGTTTCCCGTATTGTAGATATTCTGCTATTGGATCCATCCAGCATGGCTGTCGGTCCAGGGTATAAACTTCCTTACCTGTCATAATGCTAGGTAAGGGGATTACTTGAAGAGGGACTCCGTGAGGTAGGGTCTGGCCACCATATGCAACTATCTTGGCAAGGACGTCAGCCTGATGATTTAGCTGTCGAGGTATCTGCTTGATTCTGAATCCCTTAAATCTGCTTTTGAGTTGTTGCACCAATTTCAATTTCAGGTAAGAGATCATGTTATCCCCTTTAGCCAGATAATCCCAGGAAACTTGGCTGACCACGAGTGAAGATTCGCTCTTGAAATTCAGGTAATCAACTTTGAGCTCTATGGTAGCCTTTATCCCAGCTAGTAGGGCTTCATACTCCGTCTCATTGTTCGTGGCTTTAAATTCAAACCTGAAACAATGGTAGCACTCGGTTCCTTCTAGGTCGATGAGGACTATGCCCGCTCCTCCTCTAGATTGCCCGGAAGCTCCGTCAGTGTAGAGAGTTCATGACTTGCAGCCCTCCAGCCAGTTGTCAGATTCTGGTGTCCTCTCAAGGGTTACATCTGTTACCGTGGGGGTTGCCTGATCTGAAGGTATCGAGTGATGGGCTACAAAGTCTGCTAGTGCCTAAGCTTTTATCGCGGTCCTAGGCTTATACTTTAAATCAAACTGGGTAAGCTCTAGGGCCCATAGAACCAGCTTTTCAGAAACATCCGACCTTTATAAGAATTGACAGAGGGGTTGGTCTGTCACCACTGCTGTTGAATGAGCATGGAAGTAAGGACGAAGTTTCCTTACCGAGGTCACCAAGGCGTAAGCGAGCTTCTCCAATAGAGTGTAGTTCTTTTCGGGCTTGGTTAGAGCATGACTCACATAGTAGATAGATCACTGGATCCTATCCCCATATTCCTTGACCAAGGCCCCGCTCACGGCGGTTTCTGAAACGGCCAAGTATATTTGGAGCTCTTCTCCAGGATTTGGCTTGATCAGTAGTTGAGGGCTTGTTAGGTATCTTTACAAAACTTGGAAAGCTTGTTCGCTCTCCTGATCACAATTCATGTTTCTTCCCTACTTGATAGCTTTGAAGAATGGTAGGCATTTATCGGTAGACCGAGAGATGAACCTATTGAGTGCTGCTACCTGTCCGGTCAAGGCATGAACCTGTTTAAGAGATATGGGGGATTCTAGATCCAGGATAGCCATGATTTTTTCCGGGTTAGCCTCTATGCCTTTATGCCTCTATCATGGACCATAAAGCCCAGAAACTTCCCCGCAGTTACCCCAAATGTGCATTTGGAAGGGTTCAACCTCATCTGGTTTTCCCTTAGGATCATGAAAGTCTTACGAAGGTCGTCCAGGTGGCCATCCGAGGTTGAAGATTTAGTGATCATGTCATCGATGTACACCTCCATCGACCTTCCAATTTTGGGCTTGAACAATCGGTTGACTAACCGCTGGTAAGTAACTCCAACGTTTTTGAGCCCGAAGGGCATCACCTTGAAGGAGTATAGGCCTTGCGCGATGATGAAACTGGTCTTTTCTTGGTCCGCGGGATGCATCATAATCTGATTGTAGTCAGAAAATGCGTTCATGAAGCTCATGAGCCTGTTCCTAGAGGTGGAATCGACCAGGTGGTCAATTTTTGGCAGAGGGAAACTGTCCTTCGGGCATGCCCGGTTGAGGTCGGTGTAGTCTACACACATGCGTCACTTCCCATTTGCCTTTGTGACCATGACCACGTTGGCGATCCATTCGGGGTAACGAGCTGCTCGAATGAAGCCTGTCTGGGTTAGTTTATCCACGTCTTCCTGAACCGCCACATTCCTTTTGGTGTTGAAGTGGCACCTTTTCTGTTTTACGGGCTTGAAGGTGGGATCCACAGTAAGTCGATGTGCAGCTAATGTCATTGGGATCCCCGGCATCTCAATATGACTCCAAGCAAAAATGTCGTTGAACTCTGTGAGAAGCTTAATCAAACCGTCTCTCATTCCTGGCTCAAGGGTAGCTCCGATCTTGAAGACATTCAAGGGGTCGTTTATTCAGACAAGAATCTCTTCTAATTTATTGACTAGATGGCCGCTAGCCCATTCCCTTCTCTGTTCTTCCATGTCGGGCACCATGAGGCCTTCTTCTGGGCAATCAGTGGATCCCGCGTCCTCCAGGTTTAGTGTAGGGGCTATCCCACCTTGGATCGTCATCACCTGGGCGAGTTGCTTTGCTAGAGCTGTTGGGTTAGCTGACACTGCGTAGAATTTCCTAGCTGCTTGCTGATCACCCTGAACTTCCCCCACCTTATCTCCCACCGGAAACTTCAAGACATTGTGGTAAATAGAAAGGACCTCTTTCAAGGATGACAGAAATGGCCTCCCTAATATTACATTATAGGTCGATGGGGTATCCACCACCACGAAGTCGATCATGATGTTTTGCTGGAGAGGTGCGGCTCCAATGATCACTTGTAGGATTTTTGATCCTATGGGTGTGATGGAGTCCCCAGTGAACCCATATAATGGAGTAGTGCAGCTATTATAGCACCACTGCTTAAAGTTTAGCTTTTCCAAGGTATCTTTGATCAGAACACCGACGCTGCTACCTGTGTCGACGAGCACGCGGTGCACCATAAAGTTAGCAATTTGTACCGTGATGACCATGGGGTCATCATGAGGCTGCACGGTGTTATAGACATCTGCCTCAGGGAAAATGATCTGCGACAGCTAGGAGGGATTGGACGGTCTCTGGTTGACCTTGAAGATATCTCGCCCCTCGTCAATACGAGGGACCTTCCTCGCATGGTTTTTCCTGGAATTGTTGGAGGTGCCAGCCAGAGTGGGCCCCCCACTGATAGTATGTATTATCTGAATCTGTTGTATCAGGTCTGCCTGCTCTCCCTTCCTTTTCTCAGTATATTCTCGGATCTCGGCTTGCACCTCCCTTTCAGTCTGAATGTTCTCCCTGACTTGTTGTAAGAATTCTATCAAGCATCCTCCCCTTATCAAAGCCTCAATCTGGTTCCACAGGTTGTAGCATTCTGAAGTGTTGTGCCCTACGTCCTCGTGAAAGTCGTAATATTTATAACGATTTCTTTTAGCGACAGGGGCTTTCATAGGAGCGGGATTCTATAACAAACCATTATCCCGAATGGCTAGGTAGACTGTTTCTCGGGATGCATTTAAGGGAGTGTAATGGTCATACCCCCTCTCATCGCGAGCTATAAGAGCTACTGTCCTGAGAGGTGGTAAAGCTTAAGGAGGAGCCCGTTTATCTGGATACCTTTCCGATCTGGGTTGAGGAAGAGGGTAGTCGTATGTTGATTTATTAGGGGGTTTGTTCTGGCTTTTCTGAGCTTGCTCGGGTCTGGGATCTTCCTTATTTTATCGCTTTAAGGCTCTCATGTCGTCATGCTCCATCTTGACCTTGAGCTGTTCGTCGACCTCAATCTGTTCTAGAGCCCGATCATAGGCTTCTTGGTAGGTTTTCGGAGGTCTCTTGGTAAAAGACCGGAAAAGTTTTCCCTCCCACAAGTTTATTCTGAAGTTGGCGAGGGTTTCTCTCTCAGTGAAGACCCCCATCTGGATGACTTCTTTATGGAAACGCTCGACATAAGCCTGGAGGGTTTCCTCTCTCTCTGGGATCACGTATTGTAAATGGATCGGGTCCTTCAGTCGGGGCTTAACTCCCTGGAATTGTGAGCAGAAATCAGTTGATAACTTGGTGAAGGAATCCACGCTTCCAGCGGGTAGTTTCCTAAACCAGATTTTAGCATATTCTATGAGGGTAGTAGGGAACATTCGACACATAGCGGCCCTGGTTGTGTTCTGAACCTCCATCTGCTGAACGAAGCTCTCTAAGTGGCTCAGGGGATCTTCAGTCCAAGAGAATCTGTCAGCTGGAATTTTAAACTTAGACGGGAGCTCTGCCTCCCGGATCCTCCTGGTGAAAGGAGCATTCATTTCACTTAGAGGATCTTTCTTGTCTTCCTTGTACTTTCCCTTCTTTATCAATTGGACCTCTTTCTGAAGCTCTGCCAATTGGTCCCTTAGACGCTTGCTTTCGGATTTCCTTGAGTCGATCTCTGATTCCTCACCATCTGATCCCTCTGACGAACTGGCAACCTCGACCCGGTTCCTTCTTCGTGGGGGGGAAGGGGGTCTGCTTAGGGGCTTTGCTGACTTTCTTCTTCTCTACCCCGGGCTTCTCTCCTTGAAGTCGTTGGGTGGAGAAGCTCTTCCCGTTCCCGTGAAAGGATATCTACACCGGATTTGACTTGTCTTGGTTGGTAGTGTGGCAGCGCTTGGGGAACATGGGGCATAGGCCCTAGCCTATCCTGGATCGAGGTTGAAAGCCCCGCTCTATTACGAGCTGATTCCCGAGGGGCAGGTCCCAGGTGATCAAAGGCGGGCTGCCTAGCCCCAAGCCTGCTTGACTCCCCCTGATTACAGAGACCCGTTTTTTATATAGCGATACCCTCAGCGAGTAGTCGAAGGTGGACGTTTTCTACAAAGGCCGCCACTTGTTGGTCAAACTCGACCTGGCTTCCCAGAGGGGGATCCAGAGCCCGCACAGTGGCTGGCTGGGTGGGAACTTGGCTATGAAGCCCATATTTTCTCCATTTCCTCGGGACCTTTGATGTTGATGTAGCAGAAGGTTGTCCCGACGTGCCCTGCTGCCCTTGTGAAGAGCGGAGTCTCATGATTACTATGAAATAACAAACCTTTCGAATGTAAAAAGACAGTAGTGTGAGAGGTTTCCCACAGACGGTGCCAGAAAGTGTTGAAGGGAAATTTACTCGGGATGAGAAATTCCTGTTAACACCCTCGAGACAACTACCACAAAAGTGGTGGCCGGGGTTGGTACCTTTGGTTCCCGACCTGTTAAGAGATAGACGGGAGGCTGGATTGTAAATAAAAGTAAACGGGAGCTTTTATTATTGGTATATTGCTTTAAAATACAACTCACTCTCTTGTATGCTCACAGTCTCTATAAGATGTAGGGTGGTGGCAACTCTATGCCTGTCGAATAGTGGAAATGAAGGTAGCCGTGTTCTGAATACAGAATTTAGGCTTTCCCCTCTTCTTTTCTTTCTCTCTTCTCTCTGTTGTTATCTATGTTTTTCTTTGTTTACGTATCGGTCTACGTATGATTTTCTCTCTCTTTTGTATATATTTATGTCTATCTTCTACCAAGTTTGGCCTCACATATTTATATCGTCCAAGTAGGTTTTTAGTTCGTAAATACTTTTACGTGATCCCATGAATCCGTTTCCTCCCTATCAGGCGGGATTCGTCATTTGAATTTGAATTGTTACGGGATTTGATGATATCGTTGATGGAGATAAGTTTGTTCCCTTTTTTGAATCAAACTCTTGACGTGTATGTAAATATTACGTGGAGATGATCATGTGTGCACTCGTGTCATGAATTTTCATGGAGGTCACCCTGTCAGCTGCCTGTTGCCCTGTTGAGCGAGGTAGATCCCTGCTCCGACTCTGTTCTTAGAAGCTTAAGATGGATTTTCCATGACCCTTGGGGGCTTGAGGTGCTCTTGTAGACATTCCTGGGAGGTAGCCGAGGTAGTGTAGATTTAGGCGTGATTCTTCTTTTATGTTCATCAAGGACAGCGAGCTTCTGGAGAGGTTGGCAGGCTTCTTTCGAATGTCTCTTGAGCTTGGAGACTTTCCCTGGCATTCACGGGGCGGTTGTGGAGTTCGACCTTAGAGCCGAGGTTCCCCGATAGATGGTCCGGAGAAGCCCGGGTTCTAGTACTCTTGTGGGGGCTCGTCTTGGTCGCGCTTGGCTTGTTTTCTGGTAGTTTTAAAGCTGAGCCGGCCTTCCCTGCTTCTGCGGGGTGGCTTTACGGTCTTTCCAGGTTTCATGATTATCGATTATGGGTGGAAAATTTCTCTTTGACCCCTGGCCAAATTCACTATTAACACATCCTTATGATGATATTCTACTCTTATTTAATAAATTTAGCCACGATGTCCATATCAATAAATGAAGTCCCCTATCGATTAACAAATGAATACCATAAAACTATCGAGGATAGACTATTCTATATAATCGTACTCATTGATAACTCAAATGATAACACTTGCAACCATAAGTCCATCATTTATCTTAGGATTGAGATAGGCTCTCCGATTGTCTTTAATTGACAACTTTTATCTAGGTAGCCATGTTCTGAATACAGAATTTAGGCTTTCCCCTCTTCTTTTCTTTCTTTCTTCTCTCTATTGCTATATATGTTTTTCTCTATTTACGTATCAGTCTACGTATGATTTTCTCTCTATTTTGTATATATTTCTGTCTATCTTCTACCAAGCTTGGCCTCACATATTTATATCGTCCAAGTAGGTTTTTAGTTCGCAAATACTTTTACGTGATCCCATGAATCCGTTCCGTCCTTATCGGGCGGGATTGGTCATTTGAATTTGAATTGTTACTGGATTTGATGATATCGTTGATGGAGATAAGTTTGTTTTCTTTTTTGAATCAAACTCTTGACGTGCATGTAAATATTATGTGGATATGATCCTGTGTGCACTCGTGTCATGAATTTTCATGGAGGTCACCCTACCAGCTGCCTGTTGCCATTGACTGAGGTAGATCCCTGCTCCGACTCTGTTCTTAGAAGCTTAAGATGGATTTTCCATGACCCTTGGGGGCTTGAGGTGCTCTTGTAGACATTCCTGGGAGGTAGCCGAGGTAGTGTAGATTTAGGCGTGATTCTTCTTTTATGTCCATCAAGGACAACGAGCTTCTGGAGAGGTTGGCGGGCTTCTTTCGAATGTCTCTTGAGCTTGGAGACTTCCCCTGGCATTCACGGGGCAGTTGTGGAGCTCGACCTCAGAGCCGAGATTCCCTGATAGATGGCCCGGAGAAGCCCGGTTCCCGTACTCTTTTGGGGGCTCGTCTTGGTCGCGCCTGGCTTGTTTTCTGGTAGTTTTGAAGCCGAGCCGGCCTTCCCTGCTCTTGTGGGGTGGCTTTACTGTCTTTCCAGGCTTCATGATTGTCGATTATAGGTGGAAAATTTCTCTTTGACCCCTGGCCAAATTCACTATTAACACATCCTTATGATGTTATTCTACTCTTATTTAATAAATAGGGCCACGATGTCCATATCTATAAATGAAGTCCTCTATCGATTAACAAATGAATACCACAAAACTATCGAGGATAAACTATGCTATATAATCGTACTCATTGATAACTCAAATGATAACACTTGCAATCATAAGTCCATCATTTATCTCAAGATTAAGATAGACTCTCCGATTGTCTTCAATTGAAAACTTTTATCCATTGACTGTTCTAGATAAAACATTTCACTGTGATCCTATTCAATACACCCAGTGCACTAGATTCTTTTGCCCAAAGACACCACACTTTGATGATTTTGGACTCATTTTATCACATCCCACTCAAATGCTAGCAGAAGAATCTACAACTTTGACAAGATAAAGACGTCCAACCTTTATCTTAAGTTGTGAATATTATTCAAGACTAACTAAAGAATTGTTTCTACCTCATACATATCTAGATGTATGAACAATTCTTTTTTTCTCATAGTTTTTTAACCTTATGATTATTTCCTTTTAACAATTATAATAATTAAACTATAAATGCTATAATATTTGTTAAACTATAAATCACTTTATTAATATGAAAAGATTGTCAAATACATTATTACACTCTTGCTATCGAGCATAATCCCAACAATCACCAGATTATGTTTTGGAGTTGTACAGGACATTGGTCTGTATGCTGTAGTGAAGAATGACATACATCAACGGTACTTTCCTGGAGCCGATGAGGTATCGTTGGAGGAGTTGAGGGTTGTTCTTACCCTCTGAGAGTTTCAGGAGGAGTACGATTCTTTGAAGTTGTGCCTCATATACATGTTGAACTATATATTGATGGGGGTGGACGAGAGATTCAAGGTTCCAGTTTAGCATTTTCGGTTGGTGGAGGACCTCACTGCGTTCGATGCTTTCCCAAGGGGTGCCCACTTCTATAGGCATTCTATTTTGTCATTCGAGCATGCATTACCCCAGCGACATGAGGAGAGGCGCCAACAGTCATATGGCGATGTTGTACATACCGTTGAGGTGTACAACATTTACGGTCTATCGCATGCTCTACTGGTATGAACTTAGAATTACAACATGTACTTTATATTTTGTTGCCGAAATTTATGACATTCTAATCATACTTATATTTAATACAGATATTTGCGTTCGAGGTGATCCCCAGACTGGGCGTTGAGTTCGGTATCTAAAGGGTTACGGAGCTTTCTCCTCGCATGTTGAAGTGAGAGTTGACAAAACAACCTACATGGAAGAAGTTGGACAAGATTTTCAGTGCTAGGGTATTTATTTAATTTGTTAATCGTTATGTTAGTTACTATGTTTACAATGACATTAATTTAACTGAGTTTTCAGAAGTTTACGAAGGAGGAAATCGTGCCCACAGCAGCTGAGGAGGGAGCACCATACTTCGCAGGCCTAAGCGAGTGGGAGAGCCTATATGTAAAAAAGGATAGGGTTCACCTTCTGTCTATCCCTGATCAGACTACTGCTGGAGGGATCAATGGAGAGGGTTAGGAGGAGGAGGAGGAGGAGGAGGAGAAGGAGGAGGAGGAGGAGGGTGGGGGAGGGAGGCACAGTGATACGGAGGCCTCTGACCCATCGGGATCGGGTTTCAGTGCCATGGACACTGACGGATCTGAGCCGTCTCCTCGGTGAGTGAGGCATAAAAGGGTTTGATTTACCACCCCCGGACCTGGTGCATCTATAGGGGATTCCCGTACAGACGTTGGACGTGATGTGAAGGTAAGTTGAGATGATAGTTTCGTTTTTATTAACGCGACCTGTAGAATGTTTTAGTACTAACAATGTTGACATGAATTCAAGCCCCATGAGAACATCATTTCAACGAGTTACGTGAAGCCTTCAGAAAGAGTGAGGATGATCGACAGCTGTAGCACCGAGAGTTGCTAGATATAATCCAGAAGAGCGAGGAGGATCGACAGGAGGCAACATTGGGAGTTGCTCGCATTGGTCGGGAGGTTTCAGGGCATAAGGACGCATACGTACCAGGATGGTTCACTTGGTATTTATCTAGACTTTACTCCCGGAGACATGATATATGGATATATCTGGGGGACAGATAGCACTGGTGGTTGTCGGGAGGATCCACATATCGGAGGGGCAGTTCCAGAGAGTGAGGCTCACCAGCGTACCAGAGATACATGGCCTGTTACACGTACAACAGCAGGCTCATTGGTCGAACGACAGCCGCCCCCTCAGACCGAGCAACAGACTCTCCCTTCACATCCCCCATTGGTCGATCAGCAGCCTCTCCCCCTCTACCTCCCCCATTGGTCGAGCAGCAGCCTCCCCATCCATCCCCTCCATTATCCCCATCGATCGAGTAGCAACCTCCCTCTCCCCCTCCCCCTCCCCCTCCCCCTCCCCCTCCACCTCCACCGTCCCCATCGATCGAGCGATAGCCGCCCCCTCCACCTCCCCCTCAGATCAAGCCACAGTCGCCCCCTCCACCCTCTACATCCATCTAGCCTCAGGGGGGACAGAGCTTCTCATCTCAGCATACCCCAGCAGGGGGAGTTTGACTGGAGAGGCGCGTACTGAAACGCGGTTGGCAGTTGCTCAGCCCGTACACAGATCCCTACTGACCAAAGAGGGTGAGGGTAATACTTCAACCTTCGAACCACGTTTTTTATACCCACAGACTGGTGGACGGTGACCAGTTGAAGGCTTATCGAGCCTTCAAGAAGAACTTAAACGGGGAAAGGTAAGTAATTTTTTTTTCTATTTAGGTGGCAGGTTTTCTTTTGTTCAATTAAATAATTGTGTTGCTAATGGAAAATTAATGCAGATTTGATGTGAACATGTTGGAGCCAGTTGATGCTGCATGGTTCCATCAGATGCATGCCAACTTCATGAAGTTGGAGGACGAGGTAAGTGCGACCGAGCATTTTCTATTTAATGCTTGTTTTAGATATGATACACTCCTAACACTTTATTACGTGTATATACTCCCAGCATATGGACGCGTACCTCCATATTCTTCGAAAGTGTCAGCGAGCAATCCCGAGTGCGTACAACTAGATGATCAACATCTTGGATACGCAGTTTTTATAAGTATTTCACAAAAGTAATGATAACGCATGCTTTTAAATTAGTTTGTAAAACATTACTAATTTTTTTGTCGATCAAATGTTTGTACAGTCTTATCTGAAGGTCCAATACAGGAGAATGATGCCTCGTGATGCTCGCAGAGAGATCACCACGGCATGGTGGAATGTGCTGAGGTCATGGTGGACCAATGAGGACCTCACAACGGTGCGTGGTGGTGCCCTGATTGGAAGCCGTCCGTGGCACGAGGTTGACACGGTAAGTGTTACTTGCTTTGTAATTTTTTGTTATAAATGGATTTGTACATCCTAACACCTTCTTTTTACGTTTGCAAGTCCTGATACCGTGCAACATTGGGCGCTAACATTGGCTCTTGGTGACTGTTGACCTCACCTGTGGGATGATGTTCATCGTTGACCCTTGGAGACAAGATGTCGCAGTGAATATCCGGAAGCAATAGGTAGCCCCATTGCTTTGGTTTTTCCCCTCGATCCTGTGAGACATTCGCCAAGAAGAATAAGCCCTTCTTAGTCAGCGTGGTGTCCGCAACACGTGTCCCCCAGCAGAAGAAATCGTAAAACATTTTGTTTTCATTTACTTTGAGATTGTGTTATTAAAAAATTATTGTTTTATTAACGCATGTTAATGTGTCCAACTGTTGGGGTAACTGTGATCCCCACAGGTTGAGATTGATCGAGTACTTACTGGTGGACAGGAAGGATTTTGATTGGTCGGAAGACGATATGGAGATCATTCGAGAGAAGATGGCAGTTGAGACTTTTTCAAACCCCCGATCCGTTTAGTTTTATGTAGTAATTCTTCTGTATATGTACCATTTTTTTGTATAAAAATGTTTACAATGAAATGAAATTTTATTTTAATTTTTGTTTCCTTTTCAACTGTCATAAATCACAAGTGTAACACTAATTGTATTTTTTCAAACCAGATGTAACGTTGTCTTGTTCGACCTTTTCACATTCCACTCGAAGTTGTGCCGCATTGCAAAATGCCTAACCAATCTCTTCAAATCCTTTAGACTAAGAAAAAATTGCCCTTTATATATCATGCTTGTAGGTTCATCTTCTACCAAGTTCCTACTTCCACCCATACCAAAAGAGTACGATTCTGCTCCTGGAATTACCCACGTTATGGCATTGTCAGAATCAGCTTCAATTACATTAGGCTGGACCTCAGAGGTCCCAGCTATATCTACTGCACTAGAACTACATCTGTGTACACGTCTTGCAAGTGTTTCAGTTTGGACAGGTTCTTCATCTTCCTCATTGTTCGCTACATCATCTGCCGGATGCAAATTTGCCTCATTAGCCACCTCATGAATTGGCCTAAAATTCGGCTCATTGTTCTGCTTATTATTCATGTCATTGTACATCTCATTGTATTGGTGGTTGTACTGCCCAACATTCATTTCAATTTGACAACCAAAGACCTTGTCCAATTGAGGTCCAGCTATATAACCATGGTCAGCTACTTCTAGTGGGACACCACACGTGTTTTGTTGCTCTTCGTTCCCACTTCTTTCGGTGAACAACTGATTGTTTCCACTAAACGATCGAAATTGTAAGGTGTTTCCACGAGCAGGGGTATCCTCAGCTATCACATTTGTCATTGCCCTCTCAATTAGACTAACACATACTTGAGGGATCACCCTATCTTCCCCTAGCATAAACAAAACATCATCGTCGTTTCTTATAAATGTGCGACATGTAGTCCCAGGAACGATTGATAAAGATTGTAGATCAGCAATGTATTTGTTCACATCGTACTTCACAACGGTTTGAACGATCGACACCAGCTCTTCATAAGTCATATTCTTTGACACATTCTTTGACACATTCATCCCTTGGTTATCGGAACCAAAAAACCTCTGACTTCCATCAGGTAATTGCTCCCATCGACCGTTGTAAGATATTACTATTCTCACCCGATCCATTGTCCTGTGAAAATCATCATCACAAACCATTATTAACAAATTAAAAAAATAAATTAAGTTTACAATTATTAAGAATTAAAAATATTTATTAAGTGTAAGGGATCGAGAACATTATCAAAGGGATCGAGCTTTTTTGTAAGGGTGCAAGAACATTTTCAAAGGGATCGAACTTTTTTATAAGGGATCGAGAACATTTTGGAAAGGGATCGAGAACATTTTCTAAGGGATCGAGCTTTTATCAAATGGATCGAGAACTTATTGTAAGGGATCGGGCTTTTTCTAAATGGATCGAGAACTTTTTAAAGGGTTCGAGAACTTTTTAAAGGGATTGAGACCCTTTTTTCAAGGGATCGAGAACTTTTTCAATGGATCGAAAATATTCTTCAAATTATCGAGCATTTTTTCCAAATAATCGAGCTTTTTTCAAAAAATATAAAACTTCGGTCCAATAACAAACATGCTCGATTATTCTTTCAATATTTTTGGTCACACCTTTAAATATTCTCGGTCACACATGAAAAAAAACTTGGATCTATTAAATGTTCATACATGTTCTTACAACACAGAAATAAAAAAGCTCGATCCAATATAAAATAAGCTCAATTCTTCTTTAAATATTCTCGGTCACACATGAAAAAGCTCGGATTAATTAAATGTTCATACATGTTCTTACAACACAGAAATGCATGCAAAAAATCAGAAATGCATGAAAACAGAAAATATAATACACGAGATCATAAATATTTGTTACCTTTTTGTATAGATTCTGGAACGAGGCAACTTTTTTGGAGAGAGAAACAAGTTTTCAGACAACTTTTTTAGGGAAATACAAACGAGTTCAGAAAGTTGCACAAATTAAAGTTTAGGGGCAAGTTGGGTAGTTCACATTAATAAGTGCCTTTTAAACTTAAGTTATTAAACTGGTGACATCATCACAAAAAACAATAAAAAATGTGACATATCTCACAATTTCCACGATTATATTGACAATTCACACTATTTTTATTTACACCGCATTTGCAATATTTATTTCTTGATGACAATTTTATTCTTAATTAAATTATTAAATAAGGCAGAAATATCTAAAGACAATTACACACAAATCTCCATGATATATAGGGATGCACGTTTGGGGAATGGGAATGGACATAGGTCCCCCATCCCATCCCCATCCCCATCCCCATCCCTATCCCCACTTCCTAGACCCTTTCGCAATCCCTCCCCCCCAAATGGGGATGGGGATGGGGATGGGGATGAGGATGTTTGGGGGGAAGTCACCCCATCCCCAATTCCCCATTTTCCCATGTTTTCTCGTATCCCCCGTTCCCCCATTTTTCCATTTCCCTATTTAACTAAAAATTATAAACTAAATTAAATAAAAACAAACCTTTCATTACAAATAAAAAATATCAGTGCATTATAAATTCAACATAAAATGTTTTAAATAATTCAAATATATATTATAATTATATTTATATACTTTTTGGGGAAATGGGAAAATGGGGATCCCCATCCCCATCCCCATCCCCATCCCCATCCCCATTCCCATTTCAATTTAATTGTGGGGGAAAATGGGGAAATGGGGAAATGGGGATGAGGAGGGGTCCCCCAACCCTATCCCCATTTCCATTTTAATTTGGGGATAAAAATCATCCTCATCCCCCCCATTCTTCATTTTCCCCTAAAAAAAAATCCCTGAATGGGGATGAGGGTGCATGGATTTGGGACCCCAGAGATAAATGTGCATCCCTAGTGATATATAATGTCTACCTCCTCCCCCTCTTTTTAACATTTCATGATTCTTAAATCCAATATTTTTTATTGTTTTTATTTATATAACTTTGAAGATTTTTATTTAATTTGAAAGTGACATAAAATGTTATTATGTAATTGGAAAGTGGAAACAAACATTAATTATGAAGTAAGTTATTAATCAAATTTAAATTTACGGTATCTATTTAGAAAAGAAGTATAGAAAAATTTAAATTTTATTTATTTATAATATCACTAATCTTTTTTTAAACTAAGAAAGAAAAAAATTAATGTTTTTAGAAATGGAGTATAAAGAAAAAGATGATATTTTAGAGTAAATCGAAGTGTATGTAGAAATTTAGAATTTTCATCTTCTTCTTGTACTAATTCCACTCAACCCCAATATGTAGTACAGCAGTAGAGCTTTGGATGATTAAAAAGAGTTTTTTTTTTTAAATAAAATAAATATTCAATCGGTAAAGCTTTAGATTAAAAAGGTTGTTTACTTGAAAAAACTAAATTTTGGATTTTTTTTCAAATAGATCATTTTGAACTTTTTTAATAACACTAAAATATCTAATATAAATATATAATCCTATCATTTAAAAATATTTTTTTAAATATTTTAATAATCTTACCGTTTAAAAGAGTTTTTTTTCGATTGATAACCAAATTATCAATAACTTTACTTTAAAAATTCTACTACTAAAAGAACTACTTAAAGAAACTCTTCCAAACGAAGTCTTAGATTGTGTTTTGTATAACTTTTTAAATAGAGCATATGAATCGAGTAGATATTTTACTAGTAGAACTTAAAAAAAAAACTGTATATCATTTGATATCATTTATCTATGTCTACGTAATCTAATATGATAGAACTTCAACATACCACTGTCGGCATCACAAGCATTGACCATTAATTAGTTTGTAATGTGTATATAATAATTTTGTAAATATATAGAGAAGTTTGAACTTAAATTTTGGTACATGAATTTATTGATTTTTTTTTTTTGAAATGGATGAAGTTATTGAATTTATGTTCATATTTATGGTGACTTTTCATTTAAAATTAATTGATGAATATATATATATATATATATATATATATATATATATATATATATAGACTCATTGAAAAACGATTGAGAAAACTCGACCCCTATATCTTCTCAAAATACTATCCAGCTCTTCTCTCAAATATTACTATCCAGCTCTTCTCTTCTCTCTAAAATACTATCCAGCTATCCATTACGAAAAAAAAATTCAGCAAAATCGAAGTACTACATGTTTTCTTCTGGTTTCTGTTACTTTATATTTGATAAAAGTATACAGATATGACAGTTTAAGGGTTATACTCACACACTTTCCCTTACCTTTGAAAAATGTTACTTAAACATCATCTACCGTTAGTTGGGATCCGTTAACTTTTAATAGCTAGGGGTAATATAGTGTTTTGACAAAACTAAATAAATAGAAAAAACTATTTTAATTAAAAAAATAGAGATGGAGGAATAATTTCTTTCTCCATCACACCTAGTGCTGTAAAAAATGGGCCGGCCCGTGACAGGCCGGTCCGGCCTGCCCAGGGAGATAACGGGCCGTGCTTGGCACTGCCCGTGAAGGTAGCGAGCCAGGCCGAGGGCTGGCCCGTGACAGGCCGCGTGCCGGGCCGCTTGTAGGAGGCCCGGCATGCAGGCATGCCGGCCGCACGCCAAGCCGGCGTGCCAGGCCTGTCGGACAGGCCTGTTGGACCGGCCTGTCGGACCGGTCGGCCAGTCCGTTCGCCCAAGCAGGCTTTTTTTTTTCTTTCAAAACCCCTCCAACGACTAGAATTTGAATTCCAGCCGTTGGAGCCAATTTTTTTTACAAAACCCCCCCTGAAATCTTTTAAATTACATTTTGACCCATAAATCAAATTTTTCTATAAATACTTTCATCCATTTCATTTTTCATTCACTCTCTCTATCATTCTTTCAATCTCTCATTCTCTCAAATCTCAATCTCTAATATATTCTTTAATTCTCTAAACTTTTTCATTCAATTTGGTTATTACTCTCTCTACAAAATTCTCTACATTTTCCACCAACACACCAAATTTAAAGGTACAATTTTGTTATTACTTTTGCTCAAACATATTCTCATAGTAAATTTATATGTTTATGTTTAGATTTTAGTTGCTTAATAAAAACATTTTTATTTAGTTAGTTAGTTTATCAATTTTTGGGCTTTAATGTTAATATTATTTGTTTAGTATATTAAGATTTTTAAGTTTAGTAGTAATTTTAATATTTGTTATTAGTAAATTTAGAAAGTTAATTTGTATTACTGAATTTAATTTTTATAATAAGTAAATGATGAATATTAAGTGTAGTAATTACGTTTGATATTTTTTTTTTCATAAATTATGAATTTTTAGTGTAGTTGTTTATTTTAATATGTTTGGTGAGTATATTATGAATTTAAAGTGTAGTAGTGAATTTAAAATTTTTTGTTAGTAAATTTAAGAGTAGTGGTTCAATTCATCAATTTTATGTTAGTAAATTTATCAATTTTATTTGTAGTAGTGAATTTAATATGTTTTGTTAGTAGATTATGATTTTTTTTGTTTATTTAATTTGTTTTTGAAGTAAATTAATTATTGTAAGTGTCGTATTATTTATAGTAATTATTGTTAGTAAATTAAGATTACTGTTAGTAAATATTGATTTTTAATTTGACTATTAACTACTATAGTGCTCATTTTTTTACTTCAGATAATGGATCCTAACTAGCAGTCTTATTTTCCAGACGGTTTGAATATGTTCAACGATGAATTTGATATTTCAGAGCCGACTCATACTCAAGCGGGACCTTCTGGTTCCGGCGTTACACCAACATCACGTCCCAGAAAATTAACATCATATGTGTGGCAATGTTTCAACATAGTCCAAATGACACTCCTAAACGGGACGTCTAGCCCAAGAGCTAAATATAAGTTTTGTCATAAGGATTATGCTACAAGTACGGGGGGAACCGGACATTTGAGACGGCATATGCACAAATGTATGCCTGCACATGGACAGGTAGACACTACAACCCAGACACAACTTCAACGGCACCCAGACGGGTCTGTTACAACGTGGCAGTTCGATGCCATGCACGCTAGAGAGTGCTTGGCACGATACATTGCACAAACTGATCAACCGATCAGTATTGGTGAGAGTCCATTTTATAAAGAATTAATCACATCTGCATATAACCCCCAATTTGAACCTGTTTCTAGAACCACCACTAGAAATGATTTGATACGATTGTTTGAAACCCAAAGGGATGACTTAGTTATTGAAATACAGCATTTAAGTATCTCTGTTGCATTAACTTCTGATATTTGGAATGCATGTTCCAAACAGGACTATTTATGTGTCACGGGACACTATTTAGATTCTGACTGGAGGATAACAAAAAGAATTTTTGGTTTTCGTCCTATGGATTTTGCACATACCGCAGAAAACATTTTTATTGTCATAATGAAAGTTTTAGAAACTTATGAAATCACGCATCGCATCCTTTCGATCACATTTGATAATGCATCTACAAATACTAGCTCTATTGCATTGTTTGTTACAAGAAATATCCCGCAAGATGGAGGTTATTTCTTCCATCAACTGTGTGCATGCCATATTATAAATTTAGTTGTACAGGTTGGTTTAAAGCAGGTAAGCGACCAAAAGACATATGTATTTATTATTTACTTGTAAGTTGTAAAACGGTTGCACTCTTTTTCCCCTACCAAGTTTTTATCCCACTGGGTTTTTCTTGGTAAGATTTTTAATGAGGCAATCATGTAAATATGTAATACTGAATTCCATAAGTGATAAATAAATAAATAAAAAAAAAATTGTTCGTTCTCTTTATTCATTTCAAATCCTAATAATTGTTCGTTCCCTTTATTCATTTAAAATCCTAAACCCTAAACCCTAAACCCTAAACTCTAAATCCAAACAAACATGATTTGAAAAAAAAATTGGACAAAAAGACTAGCCCGCTGGACCAGGCCCTCCAGAAGAGGCCTGCGGGCCGGCCAGGTACGGCACGCAGGCAATGCCCGCCTGAGGCAAGCCTGCGTGCCGTGCCGTGCCTGGCTAGGCAGGTTCGAGACACCGTCGCGTGCCAGGCCCAGCCAGGCCCATTTCCACAAATGGACTGGCCATGCCAGGCCGTGCCTAATGGGCCGGGCCAGTCCATTTTTACACCACTAATCACACCAGCAATTCTCCATCTCCGATGAAGCGCCGTCATTCCATCTTTAGAGAACGAGATCGGCAGTGCTATATCTGTCAACAAGCTTTTGTTGCGTTAGTCACGTGAGATCTATGGCAATAGTAGATCGACAACGATGACCAGTTGATTAGGTAAGGTTGACTTCGGCGAACACAGCGATGACGACGACACGATGGATTACCATGAATCAGGGTTGCACAATCGAATTCCTCATGGGTTTCATTCACGATTCTAGCAAACAGATCTACGACGTTGATTGCCGGGGTTTGGTGATCCGTGACTGACGAAACTAACTAGATCGCCTGTGATGGGTGACTCGCGAGGAGGATGTTGGCACACCAGTCAACGTGAAGTGATGGCTGTTTGGTTGTTTGTATTCTTTTTTTCTTTTTCTTTTTTGTGTAATTGATAATGATGATCAAATGATGTTTGCTGATTGTGGGATTTTTGTGGTATTTTAAGTATTTCCGTTGTGGATGGAATTCAATGAATGAAGTTGGGAGAGAAGTTGGATAAAGATGAAGGTGAATTGATGTTAAGTCTTAACTTCGAGTTTTTTTTTTTTGGTTTCAAATTTATGATTTTTTTTTTAAAAATTGTGAGCTTTTTTGTTCCAAAATAATCCAGATCTCGTACTTTTCTTTGTTGGTTGGGGTATTATAGTCATTTTGCTACTTTAACTATTGACAATTTAGGGGTGGGCATAAAAGTGTGAATCGAACCGAGCCGATTTTGGGTGTTTAGTTTGGTTTTATACTCGAATTCGGTTCAATTCGGTTCGAACAGTATTGAATTCGGGTTAGTTTCGGTTTTGAGTCTTCAAAACTGAACCGACCCATATGAACCGACATATAAATTAAATAAAAAATTAATTTTTCTAACTCTTTCAGACTTATCTGTTCTATTAGCCACATATCTCGTTTTTTCTCTCAACTCACAGTCTCTCTCTCTCTCTCTCTCTCTCTTTCTCTTTCGTCTGCAATCGTCTCTCTTCCACGGTTTCGACTTTCGACTTTCGACTTCTGCATACAATCGTCTCTCTTCAAGGTATTTTTCTTCTTCCTTCGCCATTCCGATCTACAATTTTCTCTAACTTTTTTCCCTTTTTTTGTTATCTACTTGTTTCGATATGGTGAGTGATGACTTAGATTTATTGGAACATATTTCGTTTTAGGTTGGATTTCTATTTATTTGATTTTTCTCTGATTTTGACTTTGACTTTGATTTATGTTGGTTTTTCTAACTTGATTTATTTGAATATATTTTGTATTTGAATTTATTTGATTTATGTTGTTCATTGCTTACTGAGTAACAACTTTCTTTGATTTCGTTTTATGTTGGTTTCCCTGTTGCTCATTGTCAGCTTTGATTTCATTTTCTACAAAAGTGATTATTGACTTTGATTTCGTTTTGTATACAAGCATACAGTTAATGATTATATTGTGGATTGTATTTGAAGTTTAATTTTATTATGGATTTTATATTGGATTGTGTGTGATCATATTTTATTTTGAATTGCATTTTAGACTTCTATTATTCTATGTAATTGAAGTTATTTGGATTCAATTTTTGAACTGAATTTTGTAGCTTTTTAGAAGCTTCTTTTGATTGATTTTGACTGTGTTTATGCTTATATGTTGATTATGTGGACAAATAATTTAGTCTAAATTTGGACTGAATCAGTTGCCTGAAGGTTCGATTACAATCCTAGTTGGTAAAAAGGTAAAGAACGAAATGAAAAAAAAATGAGCCCTATAGGACCATTCGGCATAAAACCGAATTGAACCGATCCGAACCGAACCGAACCGAGATAAGGGTGCTCGGTTCAATTCGGTTTTCGGTTCAATTCGGTTTTGGGTTCAATACGGTTCGAACCGATTCACAAGTTTAAAAACTGAATATAACTCGGTTCAATACAGTTTAAGTTAAAACCGAACCGAACCGAACCGAACCGAAAATCACCCACCCCTAATTGACATATGAGAATTAACGGTAAAAGTTAACGACAGAGGATGCCTATACAGTATTTCTCAAACGTTAGATAAGTTTGCTACCAATAGCCCTAAAACTGTCATATCTTTGTAATTTTGAATAACCTCAAAGGACAAGTGTGCAATTCGCCCTTACTTTATCATGCACCCTTGACTCTTATCTCCCTCTCTCTCTTTTCCCCAACTAAATTTGCAATTCTAATTTATTTAATGTGCTTTTATTGTTTAAACTTATGTCTATGTAGATTGACTTCTACGAGAAATATGCTCTTTTAGGATTAATGATGGTCAAGTTGCCACATTCAGACAAGAGTTTACTGTACGAATCTGCAAATGTTATAAAATGTTGATGGTAGTTATGGATTGGATCCGTAACAGGCACTTCAATGGGTTAGCACAAACATCAAACCATACTTTTCCATTGTGACCATATAATACTCTTATTTTTGAATATACGTTGTTTAAAGCATTTGATTAACCCTAATTCATTATATTGGTTTGGAATTTGCTACAAATAAAGTTAAGTGTTTACATGCTATTTAACAAAATATAATAATCATAAATCATATATCGTATATAATAATAACAATAATAATACGAATAGTTCTCTAATTAAGATCAGACCTGATTTTTTTTTTCAGGACCTAAAGATTATGTGATAATCTGAGTAATTTGATGTTAATAGATTATCGCATGAGATAATTGTTTAAGTCAAAAAGAAAATATTTAGGTCTAGTCCTGACTATAGAAGGACCCATCAAATCATACTAAAATTTTATAATCAAAATTTGTTTTTTTACTCCCTTTAAAATTCGAAATATATCCTTCAAAGTGCAGTAATTTTATTAGCTTTTAACTCTCTAAAATGAAAACCAATCCAAACCTATGGAAAAAAAAAATATATATAAACGCATTAAAACATTATTTTGAATTTCTTTTGGGCATGTCACCCCTATTTACTTCACTTTCTCATGCCAATAGTGCCTTAACAACAACTCATTACTCTTTTCTTTTTTTTAAAGGAAATATTGTTAAAGAAAACTAAGAGTGACAATCACCCAAAACAACCGACTCAAGACAATAAGGAAAAGTTTCCATCCAAAAACAGTCTACACCAGGCACAAAGGCCAACTTAGCCAAGACATGAGTTTCCATATTAGCAGTCCTAGAAACAAAGGAAATATGCACCACTTAAGACTTAAAGAAAAACAATATCATTGATGACCATACCAATATCAGAACAGGAGCCATCTCCAGAATTCACCAAATCAACAACCCGTTTCGTATCACTTTCAAGTATGGCGAGAAGAAGGTAGGAACCAACAGTAAACCGCAGTCTTCTCAAAATCGTTGTAGCTTCAGCCACAGGTGGCGAAAAGCAAGCAGAAATTTTCTGCGTAGACGATGCCATCACTTGACCACTAGAGTCCTGAATAATCACTCCCACACCAATCAGTTTAATACTACTATCGATAGTAGCATCAGTATTAATTTTGTAACTCCCACCTGGTGGGGCTCTTCACTTCCAAACCAAACCAGACTCTAGAGGGGAAGAAGACTTGTTAGCACCATTAGCATATCGGTACTCATCAAGGAAGCCAAAGGCCCAAGAAACCACTTCTTCAACACGAAAATTAGAACGGGAGTGGATTAACTAGTTTCTCCAAAACCACATACGCCACATAACCACACAAAGAAGCTCCAGCTCATCATCTTTCCGGATCCTATGAAAGAGGAGAAACAAATCCTGTAAAATGGATATCATCTCTCCAGCAAGAGCCCTTTAGGAAATAACAAGTAGAGTGAAGGTGTGTCACCCTATTGCAGCCTCATAAAGCGTGAACAGTCGTCTCCGGCTTCTTACCAAAGATAGGATAGCTAATATCCATAGAGACCCTTTTACCCGCAAGATTAACCATAGCGAGGATCCAATGGTGACAAGCCTTCTAATAAAACTTTTAACTTTCAGAGGAATTGACAGTCTTTAAATAGCCTTCCACCCCCTATTCAAACTAGAACCAAAGGGACACTCCCAAACCAGGAGCATTCTACTAACTTTATAACCACTCTTAACTGTATAAACTCCACACTTGTTAAAGTGTCACAAAAGGGGGACCTTAGCCTAGGAAAAACCCAAAGGAATACTCAAGATATAATCAACTTCGTTAGAAGAAAAGGAAGATCTTATCCGGGGATCATTCCAGCTACCTAATGGAGCAAACAACATCCTTACCATAGTCAACTTACCAAGCACTAGGGGGATTGGACTTTAAAGGATTTTGGGCGAGGAATCCAATGATCATAGTAAATTGAAATTGAAGTACGAGTCCCAATTCTCCATCTCAATCCTGTCACCAAAAGCTCATAGCCCCACATCAGGCTTCTCTAAAAATAAGAACCATAAGCACAAGTATCATCTTGTCAAAAGCTCTCAATCGGGAAATATTTATCTTTAATCACCTTGGCAGCCAAGAAATTAGGATTCTTGACCATCTGCCAACACTGTTTAGCCAGCATAGCCTGGTTGAAAAAAGAGAGGTCCCGAAAACCGAACTCACCATTCTCTTTGCTCCCATAAAGTTTGGACCAAGAACAATGATAGGTACATTTATATACCTATTTTAGGCTCATTATTCCTAGCTTTTGTTCTCGCTTTCGAGCGTTTTTGTGTATGTGATATGTGTTTAAGCCTTGTGTAGGTTTATTTTCAAAAGTTAGGTGTTTGAACTTAAAGTGAAGGTTTAGAGGCAAAGAAGAGGAAAAAGAGTTGAAATTGAGATGACTTGTGAAGAATGTCTAACTTGCGGAAACCATACCTCCCTCATTGGAATAAAATAGGGCTCAGTTTGGCATTGCTGTGCTGTGGGGAGAATTGCTTTTGAAATTGCTATAGGGGGAATTGCTTTTGGAATTGCTGTGGGAAGAATCAGCTGAGTTTTGGTAAACTGATTTTTAAAAGTACTGTGAGAACTAAAAGCAATTTCAATGTGTTTAGTAAACTGAAATAAAAAGTATTGTGAATGTGTAAAATTACTAAAAGAACATAAACATCTAAATGGTACTAATGTGCTATACTTTACATTTTTCTTGTTTATTTGTGTTTAGTGTTTAGTGTTATATAATTATGGTACTTTATTGAATTAATTAGCCCCATTTTTTATTATATTTTATTTAATTAATTAGTCCAATTTCTTTATTTCTTTATTTCTTTATTTCTTTATTTCTTTATTTTATTCTACTTTATTTTTTAATTTCATTTTTATTATACTTTATTGAATTAATTATCCCAATTTTTTTATACAGTTATGGCAACATTTTTTTTATACAAAAATATAAGTCCAATTTTTTTTGTTAAATTTCATTAAAGGTAAGGACAAAGTTGGAAAGTTAGTAAAATTTCATTTAATATCACTGTAACGCGTTTTCTAAAAGCAGAAGCCAAAATCTAAAAGCTTGTATTTGTAACTTCTCAAAAACGCAGTTGGGAGAAGCTAAAAGTGACCAAAAGTACTTCCCAGCGATTTTACCAAACACCCTATCTTAGGTCCAGAATCACTTTTGGCTCCAAAAGCAGCTGGGAAAGTAATGCCAAACCGGGCCTAGGTGTCAAGCTACTTGTTTTCGGAAAGCCCCGAGAGTTTAGTTTTCAAAGAACTTTACGGATTACGATTCCAAATTTTCTAGAAGAAGTAACACCCATTTTATTAACTGGTGTGTTGTTGGGATTATGATCAATAACAAGAGTGTGATAATGTATTTGATAATCTTTTCATATTATTAAAGTGATTTCTAGTTTAACAAATCTTATAGCATTTATAATTTAATTATTATAATTGTCAAAAGTAAATAATCATAAGGTCAAAAGACTATGAAAAAAGAAGAATTATTCATACATCTAGATATGTATGAGGAAGACACAATTCTTTAGTTAGTCTTGAATAATATTCACAACTTAAGATAAAGGTTGGGCGCCTTTATCTTGTTAAAGTTGTAGATTCTTTTGCTAGCATTTGAGTGTGATCAAATATGTTATGATGCGTCTAAAATCATCAAAATGTGGTGTATTTGGGCAAAAGAATCTAGTACACTGGGTGCATTGAATGGGATCACAATGAAATACTTTATCTAGAACCGTCAATGGATAAAAGTTTTTCATTTGAAGACAATCAAAGAGTCTATCTCAATCCTGAGATAAATGATGGACATATGGTTGCAAGTGTTATCATTTGAGATATCAATGAGTACGATTATATAGCATAGTCTATTCTCGATAGTTTGGTGGTATTCATTTGTTAATCGATAAAGGACTTCATTTGTAGATATGGACATTGTGATTCCATTTATTAAATGAGAGTAGAATACCATCATATGGATGCTTTGAGGTATTAGATATTAAATCTTAACGTTAAGTTTTCAATAGTGTCTATTGAAACATGGTTTCTGGACAAGTCAAAATATCCAAGTTCAAAATGTGGTCACATGAGTAAATATGGTAACTTGGAGAGCTGTAGGCAGTCTATGAGCTCTTGGCGATTACTGGTATTCTTCACAAGGATACATTTTCTCCATTAAGATTGTCTAGGGTATGAATGAGGAATATTATCTTATTCTATCTTTATTTAAGAGTTCAATTTTAGTTTTTTAGTGGAATGAACTAAAATTAATAGATCGGACTTAAGCGAATCATTTGTTGATTGTGATTGGGTTGTGTCTATTGGAGCTTAAATTTAGATAGCCCGCCAATATCCTCAATCCACGAACTTGCATGGATCACTTGATATATTCTACCGGACTAGTTTAGGGGTCCATCTAGAATTGTAATGAGGCATGTGGACTTGTTTCTTTTTGTAAGACTGGATCTAGTTCACATGTGGACTTTTTATTAAGGTCCAATGAATTTAATAAAATAAGAAAAATAATATATATATATATCTCTATATTGTTATAGGCGGCAAGACTAATGTATAAAAGCCTAAATTTATTATTTATTATTTTATTATTTAATTAAATAGAAATTAATTAATTAATTTATTAAAAGTCAAAATCATTTTCCTAGTAGGAGATGATCTCCTAATATTATACTATTGTTAGTAGTATAATTAATATTAAAGATTATACTTGATAAGTAGATAAATAATAGGAATTATTTATTTAGTCAAATTAGGAAATCTTTATTATGGTTACAAATACTCTAATGAGTTGGATTAGGAGTCTTAGTGTAGAGTAGAATTCTTCTTTAAAAAGGATTTTTAACTACTAAGTAAATCCACCTAAGGAAATGATTCTTGTCAACCAAGTAAATCCTTATTATGAGAGGATTTATGATCCTATATATATCACCTCATAATTTTCGGTCAGCCCTATGATTTTATGAGCAAAATTTCGGCTAAACAAGGTGATTTTCTAAGAGAGAATTTTGAGGAAGAAAATTTAGTTTTTTGCTCTAGACAAAATTCGATCAACTCATAAATAAAGGGTATAGAATTCAGCCAAGGAGAAGAGAAAAAAAAAGGAACGTTTTTTGTTTTGATAGTACACTAGTATCCTTTACATCAAAAGTGTTTTGTGTACAAAATCAAATCGGGTTCACGCGAGTTTTAATCAATTAGATTGATAATTTACAATTGACCGGACGTTCTTAGATTTTTCTCTTGGAGGATAATTGTAACCAACAAATAAAAAGATTTTATTTGTTTCCATTATCAGGTATACAATTTAAAGAAAGGGAGCCCACATTCCTAGGTGATTCACGTTTGTGATTGGATTGAAAGATCTTACAGATTCAATTCGGCGCTTGTTCAATCGTCACGAGATAAAAATACGACACTTTTTATATACATCAATTAATCTAGGATAAAGGTTCTTCTTATTATAAAGGGATTTTTTATTTATTTATACCGAAACCCTAGTTTATTAAATTTTCACGCTTCCGTTGTACGGATTTTCCCTACAATTGATATTAGAGCCTGATTGTACCCTTTATTAATTGATGTATGTGTTCGTGAATCTTTTTTCTTGTATATATGTATGTTTTAGAAAGAGATGACACTCTACGTATTCACATATATATTTATATTGGAATGTATGGATATATATATGTTTTATATGTGGATTGTTATTGCTCAATTTTGGTCCTAGAAGTTCAATGTATTTTGTTTTGGGATTGCAACAAGAAAAGTGACCTATCATTGTCATAATTTCCTTTTTGGTAGTTGCTAAATTTTTATTTATTTTACTATTGTAATAAAAATACTGCGCTATATTGTAATAATAATAAAAAACTGCAGTATTTTTTTATTTAAAATCATTCTGTAATACATTCAAGTATTGAAGACTCGAAGGTTTAAAGGATTGGAAGCAACCGGAACAAGTTTGAGACCGTGCGAGCCATAGCAATAAACGTGTGTGCGAAGAGCACGCGGCCACGATTGTTATGGCATGGGCTGCGCACAACAGCCCTATGGAATCCATGGTAGCCCATTAAGGGGTTGTAGCATGCGCACGCCCATGGAAGGGAGCCAAGGGTGCGCACGCCTATGGGAGATAGCCGAGGGAGTCAAAACGACGAAGGTCGCGTGAAGACTTGTTCGCCAAGAAATGAGTTTTTTGTATTCCAAGACGTGTAATTTACTTGCTTTTCTAAGATGGACCAAAATTATAGCTATTTATATTTTTGTAAATATTGCAATGTTTATCATTGTTTGATAACATGTCATATAGAATAGGAGTACCACTCATTTATCTCTTTTGGTATGAACAGACATTGAATGGTTTAGGTATCTAAATTGACATCTAGATAACTTGGTAAATCATTCTTTGGAATTCGATCGCACACCTTAAATAATTGAGTGGGAGAAGGTGTTTTGGAACACCTACGGCCTCCAAGTTTAGTTGAGCTTTATGTTTCATGTAATAACCTCCCAAGAGGTATTCATGAATGAAATTTAGCAAGATACTTCCTTATAAGGATAGACTAGACAATTAACCCAAACGATATCTACTCCGAAATGAGGGATATTCTTGAGGGAATATATTGAAGGTCGATAACTTGGTAATACACTCAATGTAATTTTATTAATATCCTCCCAAGAGTTCTTGTTAATAAAATTGCAAGGCTAAAAATGAAAACGTTGGTTGTTATGTTAACAATTAGGTGGGACCTAGTCCAACTATTATATGTTGCGAACTCCCAAAAGAGACATGACATTTATGGGTGTTGGATCACAGTTGAGTTTTTACGATTCAATTATTTAAGTTGATTCAAGATAAATATTCGAAAGTGCTTTATCATGATTATTTATTTATATAACTTTTGTTATTAAATAGAAATCATGACCCCATCCCTAATCAATATCTTAAAAGATAATACTTTAACTAATGATAATTATGTCACCTGAAAAAGGAAAATTAGGTTGTTATTGCAAACTGAAAAATATAAATTCAATATGTTTATTACTTAACCACCAAACTAATGAATCTACTCAGGAGCAAAGAGATGAGTATCAGTAGTGGAAGTCTTCAGATGAGATGGCTAAATGTACGTTACATTATAACCATCATCTCCTACGTGTTGCAAAGCAACATGAAGGAATGGAGACTGTTGCCGATATAATGATGTCTCTATAGGAGGTGTTAGCTATGAGGTCTATGATGACTAAGTGAGAGGCAGTGACTGCTTTCATGAATCTTAGGATGAAACCTTGATAGGCTGTGAAAGATCACATGATGAAAATCATAACACATCTCAACATTGCTGAATTGAATGGTGTTGAGATAAATGATGAGACGAAAATTGACATGATCGTCAACTCACTATCAGATTCCTTTGATCAATTCAAGTTGGACTTAATAATAAGGAATACACCTTGCAAGGCCTAATGCAAGATGTTTAAAGCACGGAAAAAATCCTTGTGAAAGGCAAGGGTCAAGAGATTCATTCTGTAGGTAAAGTTGCTACTGTTAAGACCCGTAAGAAGGTCAAGAAACAACAAAATAAAAAGCAACTAGAACCTACTAAGAAGGAGACAAAGAAAGTAACCAAGATCAAAGGTAAGTGTTTCCTTTGTGGTGAAAAGGGACATTGGAAAAGAAATAGCCCAAAGTCTCAAGACAAGAAGGAAAAAGATAATATTAATTATCTTGAAACATGTTTTTTGGCGGATTCTATGGATTCTTGGATCATAGACTCTGGATCATAGACTCCGGAGCCACTAATCATGTTTGTTTTTCCTTACAGGGGTTCAAGGAAAGGAGAAGGCTTAATGATAACAAATACAACTTGCGTTTAGGCAATTGAGCGTTGGTGTCTGCTAGTTCAATGGGAGATATATAATTAGTTTAGATTCTTATAGACATTTAGATTTAATAGACGTTTATTATATACCTCAATTCAAGAGGAGTTTAATTTCAGTTTCTTGTTTAAATAAATTTGGTTATTCGGTTACTTTTAACAAAGCTTTTATTATTAGTAAGAATAACAAAATTATTTGCAAATGTACATTGGAAAACAGTTTATTCTATTTGCATGGAAATATATCTCACTTGTTAGACACGGAATCAACGGAACCTAATTACAAAAGAGTAAAATTATCAAAATATGAAACTTACCTATGGCATTTGCACCTAGGTCATATTAACCTTAATAGGATTAAAATATTGGTAAGTGACAGACCTTTAAGTGACTTAAAGATCGATGATCTACCAACTTGTGAATCTTGTTTGGAAGGTAAAATAACCAAAAGGTCGTTTATAACCAAAGGCACAAGAGCCATCGAATGTTTAGGATTGATACACACTGATGTGTGTGGACCTATGAGCATTCAAGCTTGAGGTGGATATGAGTACTTCATCACTTTAACGGATGATCACTCAAGATTTGGCTATGTGTATCTCATGAGACATAAGTCGGATGCTTTTGACATGTTCAAAGCATTTAAAGCTGAAGTTGAAAATCAGCTTGAGAAACGCATAAAAATTTTGAGGTCTGATCATGGTGGAGAATATCTATCTGATGAGTTTCAGCAATATCTTATCGATAATAGGATAATATCTCAGCTTTCTGCACCAGGCACACCTCAACAAAATAGTGTGGCAGAAAGGAGAAATAGAACTCTTTTGGACATTGTTAGGTCTATGTTGAGTTATTCAACGCTACCTAATTCTTTTTGGGGATATGCTTTACAAACCTGAATGAACATTCTAAACGATGTGCCATCTAAGTCGGTTCCTAAAATACCGCATGAGTTGTGGACCGGGCGAAAGCCTAGTTTACAACACTTAAGGATATTTGGATGTCCTGCGCACGTGTTAAAAGGAAAAACAGAAAAGATGGTGTCATATTCAGAAACATGCATATTTGTAGGGTATCCAAAAGGAACAAAGAGATATTATTTTTATAGTCCTTCAGATATTAAAGTATTTGTTTCAACAAAAGCTAAATTTCTGGAAGATGACTATATAAATAATTTTGTGCCTAAGAGTAGAATTGTTCTGAATGAGCTTTCAGGAGATACAATTCCATAAGAAGTTTCACAACCAAGCTCAATTGTAAGTTCTATGCCAACATAATATCAATAATCTACCATACCTCGTCGTAGTGGGAGGGTTAGTAAATCAACCCGAGAGATACATCGGTCTAGGAGAATCTGTAGAGAATCTTTTGGACGACGATGATCCCTATACGTACAAGGAAGCAATGGAAGATGTTGATTGTCGTCATTGGTAAAAGGCAATGTAATCCAAAATTGAATCTATGTTAAAAAACAAAGGCTAGACTCTTGTAGACTTGCCTAAAGGGATAAAACCCATTGGGTGCACAAGATGAAATGAGGAATGGATGGAAAGGTGGAAACCTTTAAAGCTAGATTGGTAGCTAAAGGTTATACACAGAAGGAAGGTATCGATTATGAAGAAACCTTCTCTCATGTGGCCATGCTTAAATCAATTAGGATACTCTTATCCATTGCGGCATCTCTAGACCTAGAGATTTGGAAAATGGATGTCAAGACAACTTTCCTTAATGGAAGTCTTGATGAAAGCACCTACATGATGCAACCAGAAGGATTCATTGAAAAAGGCCAAGAGGAAAGGGTATGCAAGTTTCAAAGATCCATATATAGATTGAAGCAAGCATCCAGATCCTGGAACATAAGGTTCGATCAACCCGTGAAAAGTTTTGAATTTATTCAAACCTTAATGAACCCCTGTGTATACAAAAGGATTAAAGGTGACAAGTTGGTTTTCCTAGTTCTTTATAAACTACTCTTGGGAAATGATGTAGTTGTATTGACATCAGTTAAAAAATGGTTAACAAAATAATTTGATATGAAGGACTTATGAGAAGCAAGTTATATTCTTGGTATCCAAGTCATAAGGGATAGAAAGAATATAACGATGTCTTATCCCAAGCTTCATACATAGATAAAATCTAGGTTTTCCATGCAAGATTCCAAGAAAATGTATGTTACCTTTCATACATGGAATCAAACTTTCTAAGGAACAAGTTCCTAAGAATGAGCATGAAGAGCACTTTATGAGTAGGTTTCCATATGCCTCTGCAGTTGGAGTCTCATGTATGCAATGCTCTGTACTAGACCAGATATTTGCTTGTTGTAGGCATAATTAGCAGGTTTCAATCAAAATCTGGTCCTGATCACTGGACGGTTGTCAGTCATATTTTCAAGTATCTTAGGAGAACGAGAGATTATATGCTTGTATACTCTAGAGGGGATTTAATTCCCGTCGGGTATAAAGATTCTGATTTTCAGTCAGATTCTGACTCTATGAGATTAACATCAGGATCTGTGTTTACTATTGGATGAGGAGCAGTCATATGGAGGAGTATCAAGCAATATTGTATTGCTGATTCCACCTTGAAAGCCGAGTATGTTGCCGCATGTGAGGCTGCTAAAGAGGCTGTCTGGCTCCGCCAATTCTTGATTGACTTGGAAGTGGTTCCTAATGCGAATAAGCATATCACTATCTATTGTGACAATAATGGAGCATTGACTAATTCGAGAGAACCAAGAAATCATAACAGAGGGAAACACATTGAAAGAAATTATCACCTTCTAAGGGAAATTGTGCATAGAGGTGACGTGATGATTACCAAGAACGCGTTAGCAGATAATCTAGCGGATCCATTTACAAAGGCTCATCCATAAAAGAGTTTTGATGGGCATCTAGAGAACATGGGGATGAGAGATATGACACATTTGCTATAGAGCAAGTGGGAGATTGTTGGGATTATGCTCGATAGCAAGAGTGTAATAATGTATTTGACAATCTTTTCATATTAATAAAGTAATTTCCAGTTTAAAAAATCTTATAGCATTTATAGTTTAACTATTATAATTGTCAAAAGTAAATAATCATAAGGTCAAAAGACTATGAGAAAAGAAGAATTGTTCATACATCTACATATGTAAGAGGTAGACATAATTCGTTAGTTAGTCTTGAATAATATTCACAACTTAAGATAAAGGTTGGATGCATTTATCTTGTTAAAGTTGTAGATTCTTTTGCTAGCATTTGAGTGTGATCAAATGTGTTATGATGAATCCAAAATCATCAACATGTGGTGTCTTTGGGAAAAAGAATCTAGTGCACTCGGTGCATTGAATGGGATCATAATGAAATGTTTTATCTAGAGCCGTCAATAGATAAAAGTTTTTCATTTGAAGACAATCGGAGATTCTATCTCAATCCTGATATAAATGATGGACTTATGGTCATTTGATCTATCAATGAGTACGATTATAGAGCATAGTCTATCCTCGATAGTTTGATGGTTTTTATTTGTTAATCGATAGAGGACTTCGTTTATAGATATTGACATCGTGGTTCCACTTATTAAATGAGAGTAGAATATCATCATATGAATGTTTTGAGGTATTGGATATTAAATCTTAACGTTAAGTTTTCAGTAGTGTCTATTGAAACATGGCTTCTGGACAAGTCAAAATATCCAAGTTCAAAATATGGTCGTATGAGTAAATATGGTAACTTGGAGAGCTATAGTCGGTCTATGAGCTCTTGGCGATTACTGGTATTCTTCATGAGGATACACTTTCTCCATTAAGATTGTATAGAGTATGAATGAGGAATATTAACTTATTCTATCTTTATTTAAGAGTTCAATTTTAGTTCTTTAGTGGAATGAACTAAAATTAATAGATTTCGGACCTAAGTGAATCATTTGTTGATTGTGATTGGGTTGTATCTATTGGAGCTTAAATTTAGATAGCCCGCCAAGATCCCAATCCACACGAACTTGCATGGATCACTTGATATATTCTACCGGACCAATTTAGGGGTCCATCTAGAATTGTATTGAGGCATGTGGACTTGTTTCTTTTTGTAAGAATGAGTCTAGTTCACATGTGGACTTTTTATTAAGGTCCAATTTATTTAATAAAATGAGAAAAGTAATATATATACCTATATATTGTTATAGGCGGCAAGGCTAATGTATAAAAGCCTAAATATATTATTTTTTATTTTATTATTTAATTAATTAGAAATTAGTTAATTTGGTAATTAATTAATTGAAAATAAAAAAAAAAATTCCTAGCAGGAGATGGTCTCCTAATATTATACTATTGTTAGTAGTATAGTTAATATTAAAGATTATATTTGATAAGTAGATAAATAATAGGAATTATTTATCTAGTCAAATTAGGAAATCTTTAATATGGTTACAAATACTCTAATGAGTTGGATTAGGAGTCTTGGTATAGAGTAGAATTCTTCTTTGAAAAGGATACTTAACTACCAAGTAAATCCACCTAAGGAAATGATTCTTGCCAACCAAGTAAATCCTTCTTAGGAGAGGATTTATGATCCTATATATATCACCTCATAATTTTCGGCCAGCCCTATGATTTTATGAGCAAAATTTCGGCCAAGCAAGGTGATTTTCTAATAGAGAATCCAGCCTAGCAAGAGATAATTTTGAAGGAGAAAAATTTAGTTTTTTGTTCTAGACAAAATTCGATCAACTCATAAATAAAGGGTGTAGAATTCAGCCAAGGAGAAGAGAAAAAAAAGGAACGTTTTTGTTTTTGATAGTACACTAGTATCCTTTATATCAAAATGGTTTTGTGTACAAAATCAAATCGGGATCACGTGAGTTTCATTCAATTAGATTGATAATTCACAAGTGACCGGACGTTCTTGGATTTTTATCTTGGAAGATAATTGTAACTAACAAAGAAAAAGATTTTGTTTGTTTCCATACTTAGGTATACAATTTAAAGAAAGGGAGCCCACACTCCTAGGTGATTCACGTTCGTGATTCACGTTCGTGATTGGATTGGAAGATCTTACGGATTCAATTTGGCGCTTGTTCAATCGTCACGAGAAAAAGGTACGACACTTTTTATATACATCAATTAATCTAGAGTTAAGGTTCTTGTTATTATAAATGGATTTTTTTTATTTATACCGAAACCTTAAGTATTTATTTTCACGCTTCCGTTGCACGGATTTTCCCTACATACGTGTAGTAGAAAAATCTACTAGATGGATCTGCGAGTTAGACCTAGCTAATTAAAGTAGCAGGTCCATTCCAGAGCCTTCCGCTAGATGAATCTACGAGATTAAAGTAGCAGAAAATCTGCTAGATTGATCTGTAGGTTAGACCTATCAGATTGAAGTAGCAGATCCATTCTAGAGTCTTCCACTAGATGGATCTACGAGTTAGAACTGTGAGACTGAAGTCGCAGAATATGGTCACAAAAGTTTCCCAAAACCTTCTGCTATCTAGATTTAAGAGTTATGACCAGCGAAATCAATCTGCTAGAAGGATCTGCGAGTTTGAACTCATAAATTTCTATCGATAGAGCTTTATCCACTTGCAGATCACATGATGTTTAAGGGAAAACTTGACATTTCACACCTAATTAGTACCATAATCTTTAAACCAGTGTTCTAGTAATTGAAAAATCGACCGATTAATCGTTAGAAATTTGCTAGGCATCCTTCCACCGCACCGAAAAGCTAAAAATCGACCTTATTAGATGGTGAGCGACTAGTCAACGTCTTTGACCCCGACTAGTCCGTCGGAGGCGGCTAGTCGACCGACTAGGCAGAACCCGATATTTTTAAAAAATAAAATTAAACGGTGGCCGGTTGTTGGAACTCATCGTTGAAACCCAGATCCATTGGGAAGACGATAAAGAAGATGGAGTTGTAGAGAGATAAAGAGAAATAAGGTGCTAGAAATCTACACAGACTGGTGAAAAAAACTTAAATAGAGATGATTTTGAAGAAGAAAAAGAAGAAGAATAAGATGGAGTTTGAAGACTTATGAAGAGAGTGTTGAAAACTTGAAATAAATAACAAAACCCATATCGGTGATGGTGGTTGAAGAGGGAGATAGATGAAGAGAGTGTTTGAAATTTATAGATCGGTGATAAAGTTGAGATGAGAGAGAAATGGAGAGAGAGTTGAGCTATGGAGACTGATGAATAGATGATATGTTTGTTGAAATGAGGGAAAGAGTGTGGTTGCACACTTGTACGTTAATTGAAGGAAGATGAATGATGTTGAGCACGTTAATCAAGGGAGGGAGTGGTTGGGTGGAGTGATGGTAGATGAGTGCTCATTAATTAAGATAGTGGGGTCTTTGTGTCATCGTCAAATTAAAAAAAAAAATTTGATGTGGGATATTGCTCTACTTACAAAACGTGAAAAATTAAAATGTTGTCTAGGCACCGACTAATTGGTGCCTAGGAGGTCTAAGCGCTAGGCGCCAATCTACCGTACGAGTGACGCCCAACGTTTACTAGAGCACTGCTTCAAACACTATAAATGCACCACATTGTTGGTCTTTAAACATATCTCTCATAGATCTCTCATATATCCAATCTTAGATAGACACCAATACCTTCTCGTATTCTTCAACACCAAATCAAGAGAGAGAGGAGCTTTAAAGACTTCCATAGAGGTTCTCCTCCATGGATGTCTCACCGCCACCACCTATAAACTTCCTCCATCCAACTTTAAAGTAGATCCAAAGAGAAAGGAGAGCAAAACGAAATAGAGATCTTGGTTATCTCTAAACTCTTCTCTTTGTTTTATTTTCTATTTCTTTGATGTGTAATCCCCATTAGGGAATATTTGTAAACCAACACTTGAGCTTATTATATATGGTATTTACTTAGATTCGACTTGGATTTTGATTTTATTCTTTGAGCTTAAAGTTATACCTCTTTTATCTTGACATGTATGTTGGTGAATGAGTAGAAATTGATGTGTTTGCATAAGTGAGACTTCAGATTAAAACATTGATGTATTGTAATTTAGTGTAAACAAATGATGTGGTGTAAAAGTAGAGTCTCACTCTTGCTTGCATATTGGTGACGAAAGAGAATTGATATGTATGATTAATTTGAGTGAAAGACCCTTGTAGCGCTAGATTAGGTTTCGGTGTATTGTTCTTGTGCTTAATGAGTCTTTGACCAAAGACATGGTTGCTCATTCCATAATTGTGGTTGAGTGAAGAATTGATTTCAGTATTTCTTAATCAAAAAATGATTTCAGTATTCCTTAATCAAAAAATGATTTGTAATAATAGATGTTTTGGTTTTGGAATCCTTAATCAAGAGAACTAACCCTTGAATCTGTGTTGAATGGTGCTTGAATGTTTATGATCAACATGACTAGCTTATGTGTTTGGTAACTTATGTACCTATTGTAACCACTATCTTGCATCTCTCCAAGCCACAATTATTTTCGTAGCTAGGGTGTTTTCCTTTTAGGAGTAGACTAATTTAGATTGCTTTGTAGTTAAATTGCTTTGCCTATTTACATTTCCTTTTAGTGTAATTGATTTACATGTTGTTAGATTTAGAAAGGCAAGCACCCAGTTATGTTTTTATCCTTAGTGTAATTTAATTTAGTTTATTTTAATTACACACCTCACACATCTTCCTCATTATGCACACACTTCACACACACCGTTCTCACCATTTCCATGTTTTATTTACATCGCTTTCAATAACGTTTTAGCTAGAGACAGTTAATCGGATACCACCTCTCTATGGGAATGACCCTTGCTTATTTGCTATAATAGTTATTTGACTCGTTGCATTTACGAGGTAGATTAAATTAGAAATATCATTTTGATAAAACACCAATATATTTTCCTCTTAGAATCCGACTCCTCAACCAGAACCTAGCACAAAGTCAATGGATAACAGTAATGAGACCTTGTGGAAGGCGGAAAAGGCTCATGTTGTAGGTTGGAGTCGACTGCACCATAGGCTTAAGTAAAACCTCTTTCCACAAGTTAATAAAAACATACTTTGCCAACCTCTCAACTTGTTCCAAATTCACTCCTTAATATTGTCGAAGAATTGTTTCTTATTTCTCCCAACAAAACTTGAAAAACCTAAATACCGGTCATGGCATTTCACCACTAAGCACCCACAAGGCGAGAAAGATGTCTACCTTTAGAAGCAGACATTGATCGGCTAACACATAAAGCTAATTTATTGAAATTAATCACTTGGCTTTAAGCCAAAGCATAATCCTGTAAAATACGACCAATGAAGTGGCAATCCTTGTTTGGTTTTTGAGTCATGTTGGCATAATTCCATATCAAAACAATATTTTCGTTGTATTGATTAGTTGTCTAAGCTTATGAATATACAAGCTTCAAATAGGACTAGCAACTTTTCAAGCAAAAAGAAGTCTTTAAGGAGAGCAACCTTTGTTGAACATCAAATGTATATTTAGACCTCATTCCTCTTGCAAGGCATTTAGGCACACACACACACACATTGTAATCATATGTGCCCTACATTATTGTACTGAATTAGTATAACACATACACACATATTAATGTATGCACATGCATTAGATTTAAATTGATAAATTTTATAAAAATGTTTGTGCTAGGATTATATCCAGGAAATGATATACTTGTATGTTCTTGTATTTATTTGTTTGTGTTTTAATGGTATCATACTCGAAGATGTTCTCATATTGTTCCTTATTGAGTTTCGAATATTTCGGTTACTCATTCGTAAGTTTTCGAGTTTCAAGTTGGAAGTTACGAAACTTTCTGTGTGTTTAACGTGCATGGCTTTAGTCCATGTGTATCAAGTCGATTTCTATATTTTTTTTTGAAAGTTTTATAGACTTCCATGAGAGAGTTAGGTTTATAATCTAAAAATGGATTCAAATTTAAAGTCCAAAGGCTGGAGAACGGTCAAAGAATGTGAGAGGTACGTGAAAGGGAGTAAATGGGAAGAGAGGTGGCTGTTTGCCAAACCACCCCTTCTCCCGTGGGCACGTGGCTTCCACAAGAAGGGGTCCTCTGCCCCCGTGGAGGCCATACACCTAAACGGGGAGCTGAGATGGCATGATGGTGGTGGCCACTCGAATCTCTCTCCTATGCCACATCATCTCCCTCTCTTTCTCTCATTTAAATATCCACGCCCTCTCATTTTTCATTTCAAGAAGACAAGTGCAGAATTTTTTTAGAAATTTCTCTCAACTTCCACCATATCTCAATCATTTCTTATCCGATTTGAGTGATTCAAAAGGGAAATTTTTTGTCTTGAAGTCATCTATCATCTATAAGCAACTTTGAAGTCTTTTGTTCAAGTATTTTGGTGGTTCTACACCAATTTCGTGACTGCACTCGAGTTAACAAGATATTTGATCATCTTTGAGTTTTGTTCTTTCTAATACTCAATTACCTTGGGCCTTCTCATTTGTTGCTTGAAAAAAAAAATTATTAAGATATAGAGCTTCAATTATAAGCTAGATTTGTCTAAATAAAGACTAGATTGTTATCTAGGTTAGTGTTAAATATACGATTTCACATGTTTGAGAGTTGTATTTTGATTATCTCATAATCTAGGGCTATTTATGTTTTAATTGGTTGTATTTTGATGATTGATAGTCTTTACATGTGCTAGGACTCTTTGACTGGATATATTTAGGATTATCACAATTAATTTTATATTTAGAGTGTAAGGACCTCAATTTATTATTGGCTTATTTCATGACAAATCACATTAGGGATGTTTGTGTAATGGGTAGCATATGTTCTCCAAATGTGGTTTTCTTGAAGACATGCTTCCAGTCATCTCATGAACTTCAAGAGGTAGTTCACTTGTGCTTTTTTGTCTTTGAAAAGGTTTAGTTGCACACACTACATCTCATGCATTTATTGTTGTACACACACACACACACACACTTACATGTATTTGAGTTGTTATGCATTTGTTTCATATTGCTCTTGTATGCATTCATTCCACAATGACACTTGCACTTCATTTCTAGATTTTAATGTGATTTTGTGTTGTGTCCACACTTGTATGATGGTGTGTTTGTTTTAGCATGTGAGTGACCATTTGAGAAGGTTTCATTCTTCTCTTGTTTTGGTCTTTGGTCACATGGTTTTTTCCATAAGTTTGAGCATTCTTGTTGTCCAAATCTGATCTTTGGACACTCATTTGACCATAACTCTTTCTACAATCATCCAAATCGTGTTCTGTTAATTGAGTAGAAAGTTTACTTCCATACCTTTCCAATGGTAGATTATACAAAAGGTTTGGATGTTGTTTGGTCATGTTTTGAGCCTCTTGAAAATCGGGTCTATCTATTCCACAAGTTTGTTACTTGTTCACTGAGGATGTGTGTTCTCAGATTTGCCAATTGCATAGGTTGTGCATGAGTCCCTTACTAGTGTAGTTACCCGTGCACTGGGCATCATTTTTCAAAACGACGTAGTTTTGTTTCAGAGCTTATATATATATATATATATGTGTGTGTGTGTGTGTGTATGTGTGTGTCATCTTCTTCCTCATTCATTTTTAGAGCTTCAAAACCTATTTTTTGAGAGAGGAAGAATCCCCTAAGAGAGAGAAGCTCAAAGACTTGTTCTTGAACTCTCCAAACCTAAAACCCATCATTCATTCATGAATCAAACATCTTCTAGCTTCATCTAAGATGTATTCATGCATTGGTCTTCATTATTAAGTTGACCTGGTAAGTTGAACAACAACCCATCTTTGTTAATTGTTCATACTTTCCAAGATTGTGTTTTTATTGCATTTCTTAGTTGATTTTGTTATTGCATCTATTCATGATTTCCTTTGTATGATTAGGTTTGTTTGTTGATAGCTATCATTTAGATCATATTTGCCCTCTAGCTTGTTGATTAGGGCTTACTGATTACATTTCATAATTGCATTTATTGTCCTTGCCATGATTAATGACAACTTGTGTTAATATGGCTTTCTTTGATGACTAGATTTTAGACTTGCATATCTATATCTAGTTAGGTCTTTATGGGAGTTCATATAGACATTGATATCTATGATTTCTCCTTGTTGACATATTTAAATCCCTATATAAGCATTTAGTGTTGCCTAACATTAATTGCATTTAGAATATTTCATATATTCACATAGGTTGTTGATCTCTTCTTTGAGAGTTAAGTTTTGTGACTACAATGTGTGGTGCACAAGTATGTGAAGTCTTCCAACCAAGGTGTATTGACAAGCATTGATCTAGAATCACTATAAAAGGCCCGTTGGGTAGTAGTGGTCGGTTAGTGACCGAGAATGGTATGACTAGAGGTTAACCTGGGTTGTAAATATCATTACAATAGTGGATTTGAGGATCGTAGTGGCTAAGTGGTTAGCCCATGGTTTTTCCCTTGTTGACTTGTTTCTACGTAAAAATCAAGTGTTATTTAATTTTCATATTTTATACTTGATTTTGTATGTTTGTTTATGGGGTAAATTTTAAATATTGACTAAGCAATAAAAGTTGGTAATTAACTTGATTAAAACCTATTCACACCCCTAGGTTGTTAGACACACGTTTATTAATTTTCATAGAGCTTATTGAGTTTTAATTGATTATTTTGTGAATATGTGCTCTAAATGATTGCTAGAGAATTCCATTGAACATATCTTTTGATTCTAACATTTTTTGTTTTACTTTTAAAGTCTTGAATATGTACTTAATAAATATATTTTTTCTCAAACTTTAGCGGCATGAATAAAATTTAGAATTTTGGTGATTTGCATACTTTAGGTTTTTTGTTCATGTTTAAGAACTAGGCAATTTGTTTTTATGGACTTTGATACCTATGTCTAGTTCTTCATGAAGTGTACTTAATCCATATATTTCATATGTTACATGTATCATTTGTATAATGTCATTTTTAACTGGATTATAAACTAGAAAAATATACTTTATGTACTTATTGATCATTTCTAATTTCCATAGGATATATTGATCACATATTCTATGTTGCATATGTTTGCGTTGACATACATTTGAACACATCAGGAAGTCCTTGTAAAAGGCATAAATTCACGGCTATGATCAGGATGATCCGAATAGTTAAGCAAGGAAGTCTTAGTTGGGATCGGGATGATCGGATAGTTAAACACGAAAGTCTTAGCTAGGATTGAGATGATCCGGATAGTTAAGCAAGAAGTCTTTGTTGAGATTCGGATGATCCGGACTATCAAGCAAGGAAACTTTCTAGAGACATGGGATGTGACTTGGATAGAGAGTCGGCAATATCTCTTTCATTAGTATGCTCGAGGGTTGGGTAGAAGTGATGTCCAATAGAGAGTTTATCATATTGATTGGTCACTTTTGAGGGTTACTTTTATCATCTAGTAAAAGATAGTTTGTCGGTGGTTATGGATTCAACCCGTGAATGTTTCCTCTTTAGAGGTTTTACTATGTAAAAAATAATACGTCAAACGTCTCTATCTCTATCTCTTTAATTTTTGTATATGTGTTTGGTTGTATCTTATTTAGATCATCTTTTCTTGATATCTTTATAAACAAAATCAAAGTGTGAGATGCAAACACTCGTTTGATCAAAGTTTTATACATCATTTATCTTTGTAAATACACTTATTTGTATATATATGTTATATCCTTTCTACAAGGTTTGGCAAACAAAAGACTATCATCAATGAAGAAAAGATGTGAAATAAGAGGTCTCGTCTGACCACACCTAAACCAAGATAGTTCTCCGTAAGAAATTGCCATGTGAATCAGACAAGAGAGACCTTCAACACAGATTAAAAACAGATGCAAAGATAAGAGATCTCCTTGGCACAAACCTCTTGAAGGCTTCAGAGTACCACAGTTCACTATTAATAAGGAGAATGAAATTGAAGTGACATGTCCTATAATTATATCCACCTAGGCAATTGAAAAACCGAGCTTCAACATCATTTCAGCTCAGAATCCCCATTCGATCCGGTCATAGGCTTTGGACATATCTAGCTTCAAAGTCGTGGACCCCTTTTTCCTTTTCTGAGTTCGAAACGCGTGGATACACTCAAACCCGATAATAGCATTATCAAAAATCAATCTCCCTGGCACATAAGGGCTCTGAGCCTCTAAAATGACATCTCCCAGCACCAAACAAAAACGATTTGCTAAAGTCTTAGCCATAATTTTGTAAGTCACATTACATATACTGATAGTGCAGAAATGGGTAATTGTATTAGCCTGAGGGGTCTTTGGTATCAAGGTGATCAAAGTCCCATTCACATCTTCTAAAAGATCTCCATCATTAAGGCCTCAGAGGTAAGCCGACATTTTGGTAGATGAGTGCTAGCATACTGTCAATTCCCGAGGCCTTTGTAGGTAACATATGGAAGACTGCCTTCTGAACTTTCATAGCTGAGAACGACAAAGCTAGAAAATCACTTCTCCTTTGCGGTAACTTGCTAAAGGGAGAGTCTAAGACCCTATTCCAATGCTCACTAGAAGGATTGAACAACTGAAATAACTCAGAAAAATATTGCACCATAATCCCCTCCATATCATATTTCTTATCACAAAGGACCTCATTGTCATTAATCAAACCCTTGATCTCATTCCTTGCTCTATGACCAGCCGCTTTCCACAAGAAGAACTTAGTATTATGATCCCCAATTTTCATCCAGTCTTGTCCAGAGCGTTGTCTCTAGTAACAGTCTTCACACTCCAATAGCCTATCCAGCTAACTCTTAACAGGACAGATGAGTTTTTAGGACCCCTAATAGATATTCTTCGAAGCCTCTGACAACTCTTTTCTCTTCTCATCAATTTCCTTTTGCATCTCTTTACGATTGGCCTGATACCATATAGATAATTTAGATGCACACCTCTCAAATTCGACACAACACCTAACATACCATTTCTGCCACCCTGGATATCCCAATTATCATACACCAGCCGATAACACTCTGCTTCAACAGACCATCAAGCCTCGAAGTGGAATCGCCACTTGTTCCCATTAAAAACACTAACCTGCACACTCACCACACCCAAGACATCAACCAACATAACTCTATGATCAAGAGACAAGAAATCCTAGTTAACCACCTTAGAGCAAGGGAAAAATTATTTCCACTTGAAGTAACAAACCCCCCATATCCAAACATTCTTGGACAAGGCCACTATCCCTTTTATTCGACTAAGTAAGCACAAACCAGAATAACCAAAATCACCCAGCTCGTAAAAGTCCAACACCTCCCGAAAATTCTCCATCAGATTCTAGGCTGAGGTAATCCCCCTCCTTCTTGGAATTCGAAAGAATTTCACTAAAATCCCCAAAGCATAACCAAGTCAAATCCGACAAGCCACCCAGCCGTCGAAATAGAGTCCAAGCATGGATTCTCTGATCCAGCTTTGGATTACTGTAAAACTCTGTTAAACCCTAACCTTTCATATTGTAAGAAGTAACTCTAACATCCATGTGAAACCTAGAATAAGACATCAAATCAATAATTACCTTATCAGCTCAGAACATGCGTAAATCACCACTTTGCCTAGATTTATCAATCACCAGTTTACAAGCGAAACCCAGTCGGACCAGATACAGGCATACAGCTCCATTAATGAATATGTCGCTTTGGTCTCCATAAGAAATACAATGTCCAGGTTGAAGCCTGTCTTCAAATCCGACAATGTACATAACGCCCACTAAATCCGACAATGTACATAACGCCCACACGAATGATCCACTTCATAAGCGTTCCAGGCCATGCATTTCATGGCGACTAGCGGGCCAGGAAAGGCCAGCCGACAGCAACTCATTACCTGTCTAAGATGAATCATGCTTAGGTTTCTTCAACCCATTGATGAAAGCATCTTTGACCTCAAAACTATTCTCTTACCACAAACAATATCTTCTAAACTTGAAGAAGTCTCCACTATTGGACCCCATCTCGCAACCCGCTTCCATTGGCTCACTCTTGGTGGTCCATCATTAGCTACCGTCTTCTGCCTAACCATTTTAAGCTCTTGTCTAATACCCTCAACAGTAAAGCTCACCTTATTTTTCCCCGCACCCACCATTCTACAATCCACCTCAACTGAAGCCTATCTTCAAGAGACACCCCACTCGGGCCTTTGGAAGCTAAAGAACTCCTCTCCAGCCCATCAACACAACTACGACCCACCCGACCCACCCCATCCAATCAAACATCACTCTTATTTTGAGTACACCTACTCGCACACTATTTACAACACAATCACCCATAACCTCAATATCCACACTCTTACCCTTAGATTGAGTCTAGAATCCCCCACAGAATCAGATTTTGAATTTGAAATTTAAGCAATTCCTGATTTCGCTCCACAATCTTAGTCATTCCTTCTGAAACACTAGGTTACCGAACCCGGACCATTTTTTTCTTGACTGTCGGCCATCACTGCCGGTGAAGTGGAACATTTCCTAATATCAAGTGATTGCTACTGAAATTTCCACGCCTCCTCCACCAAATCATATGATTGCCAATTCCCCAACGTAGACCAAGCAACATAACTACTACTCCACCTCCGCTTCATCTGTTGCTTAGAGGAACCATTAGCTTTTAACCAGGCACCATACAAAAGATCTTGATTAGTTATTGACCCTTCCCACACAAGATCTTGGCATTAACGGACCATATGACCTAACATACCACACCTGAAGTAAAAAATAAGCATTCTCTCATACTGGATAGGCATAAATGTCTCATCCCCTTCACCTAACACATCAACTCATAAGAACCTCTTTAGAGGCTTATCAACCTCAATAGACACTCGAACTCTCAGAAACTTACCTAGAAAATCACCAGATGGCTCTACATCCATTTCCCGTACTCCTCCTATTATACTCCCCAAAAAGCGGTTGATATCCTTCATCATACATATGATTGGAATATTGCATATCTGGATCCAAAACTCTACCAAATTAAACTTCACACTCTTGACTGCCCATTTTTCAACGGGTTCCTCAAGAACAATCAAAGCATCATCAAAACTCCAAGGCCCTCCCGCTAGCACCTTTCGCCAATCTTTAAAGGATTGAAAGTGAAAAGCAAAGATATTGCTTGAATCACTTCAATCTCTATTTCTCTCCTCAATCACCAGATTTTTGAAATTACCGAACGAAACGCCTCCCTATTAACCAGATCTGGAGACATGATCTTCCTTACCAAACACAAGGCCATCTTCTGTGCCTTTACATCCTTCGAAACATTGTTCAACTTCCTCATCGGGCACTCTCTCTCTTTCAAAGACATCGAAGCATAAAGCTTTGCGATCTTTTCTACGCTCATTTTAATTAAAATACTTAGGCGACGTTGGAACTATATTCGATATCAAGAGTTTAATAATATATTTGATAATCTTTTTATAATAATAAAATGATTTTTAATTTAACAAATCTTATAACATTTATAGTTTAATTATTATAATTGTCAAAAGTAAATAATCATAAGATCAAAAGACTATGAGAAAAAACGTATATCTGTATATGTATGAGGTAGATACGATTTTTTAGTTAGTCTTGAATAATATTCACAACTTAATATAAAGGTTGGACGTCTTTATCTTGTCAAAGTTGTAGATTCTTTTGCTACCATTTGAGTGGGATCAAATGTGTTATGATGAGTCTAAAATCATCAAAGTCTGGTGTCTTTCGGCAAAATAATCTAGTGTACTAGGTGCATTGAATAGGATCATAATGAAATACTTTATCTAGAACCGTCAATAGATAAAAGTTTTCACTTGAAGATAATCGGAAAGTCTATCTCAATCCTGAGATAAATGATAGACTTACGGTTGCAAGTGTTATTATTTGAGCTATCAGTGAGTACAATTATATAGCATAGTCTATCCTCGATAGTTTGGTGGTATTCATTTGTTAATCGATAGAGAACTTCATATATAGATATGAACATCGTGACTCCATTTATTAAATGAGAGTAAAATATCATCATATGAATGTTTTGAGGTATTGGATATTAAATCTTAACGTTAAGTTTTCAATAGTGTCTATTGAAATATTGTTTCTGGACAAATCAAAATATCCAAGTTCAAAATATGGTCATATGAGTAAATATGGTAACTCGGAAAGCTATATGCGCTCTATGAGCTTTTGGCGATTATAGATATTGTTCACTAGGATACACTTTCTCCATTAAGATTGTCTAGGGTATGAATGAGTAATATTAACTTATTCCATCTCTATTTAAGAGTTCAATTTTAGTTCTTTAATGGAATGAACTAAAATTAATAGATCGGACCTAAGTGAATCATTTGTTGATTGTGATTATGTTATGTCTATTGGAGCTTCAATTTAGATAGCCCGTCAAGATCTCTTATCCACACGAACTTGCATGGATCAATTGATATATTCTATCGGACCAATTTATGAGTCCATCTAAAATTGTATGAAGGCATGTTGACTTGTTTCTTTTAGTAAGAATGCGTCTAGTTCACATGTGGACTTTTTACTTAAGTCCAATGGATTTAATAAAATAGAGAAAACAATATTTGACCCATATTTATATAGCTTGGGCGGAAAGTGTATATATAATAGCCTTATATATTGTTTTTTTTTATTTTTTTATTTAATTAAATGGAAATTAATTAATTTGTTAATTAATTAATTAATTAATTAATTAATGGTCAAAATCTTTTACCTAGTTGGAGTAGGTATTCTATTGTCATATTATTGTTGGTAATATCATAAGTATCAAATATTATATTTGATAAGCAGATAAATAAAAAGAATTTATTTATCTAGTCAAATTAGGAAGTATTTGATTTCTATTAGGACTATAATAGACAATTGGTCAAATTAGGAAGTTTTTGTTTTAGTCACAATTAAATTTATATTCACTAATTGGTTTTAAAAAAATAAATAAATTTTATTCACATCATCACAATGGGTCCTTGAGCTACCACGGGTGTAGAAAGTTGGTACGGTGAATTCAGGTTCGTAGATACTGTTACGCTAATTCCCTGTTTAGCAGCATAATCAATGACTCTCCGTAAGGATTCTTGAATTTGCCTGAATGCATATGGAGATATCCTTATGGTCAATCCCGTGGTTGTGACAGCGTCCTGTCCGCTTGATGGTAGAGTTCTTGAAGGTGGATCTGTTCCCGGTACATCAGCGTCCACGACATTCGCCTATCGTGAGACATCAACGTTACACGAGGATAAATCTCTGTCGGTGCTAGAAACCATGATTTTACTTTGTATGACTAAATCTCTGGCTAATTATAACGGAGATTCACCCACTTCTTCTAGCGCCAGTTGTTGACGGTGATTTTTGGATGGACCACACGTCGAACAGGATGTATATAAAATCACACAATTGCTAATTCTAAAGAGTTAAGAAAGCAAAAGAAACACATGGATTTTATATGGTAAAACCCCAAGAACAGGGAAACATCCACGGTTGCCGAAAACCGGTGAGGAAAGAAATTCACTATGAATAATTGATTACACACTTAGTCTCTCGTACTCTCTAGAGTTTTGATTTGTTTTCAACCCTTTTATGGGTGTTATTAGGGTCTATTTACACATGTATAGAACCCTAATTCGTGCTATACAAGTAAATGAAGTTGACATGTTTGAGTCATTTTTTTTTCTTTCTTGTTTCACGTTCTTCACGCATTTGGTCTCTTGCCTAATTTGGACTCTAGCATCAATAGGGAAACTCACTTCCTTATCAAAGTGTGCTTCGAGACACCTTATTGGAGTATGACTAATTCTGCATATATTTGATATTATCCACGTGTCGATCTGCCGATCGTCTGCCAAAACCCGACCAAGCCTTATCCTCCCCGACCAATGATTCAATCCCGGGTGGAGGTTTTGACCCGTCCATCTTGATAGCCCCAACCGGGTGTTATGAAACCATCTTTGGTCAACTTAGGTAGGTTCAGGAAGATTGACTCTTGGTGACGTGGCATCTCCAACTCCCGCATGTCTGGGTAGTTAAACTGATTCATCATTCTTTAGATTTTACTAATAACAAGTGTAATAATGTATTTGACAATTTTTTCGTAGTAATAAAAGTGATTTCTAGTTTTACAAATCTTATAGCATTTATAGTTTAGTTATTATAATTTTCAAAAGTAAATAATCATAAGGTCAAAAGACTATGAGAAAAGAAGAATTGTTTTTACATCTAGATATGTATGAGGTAGACACAATTCTTTAGTTAGTCTTGAATAATATTCACAACTTAAGATAAAGGTTCGACGTCTTTATCTTGTCAAAGTTGTAGATTCTTTTGCTAGCATTTGAGTGGAATGAAATGTGTTATGGTGAGTCTAAAATCATCAAAGTGTGGTGTCTTTGAACAAAAGAATCTAGTGCACTAGGTGCATTGAATAGGATCAAAATGAAATACTTTATCCAGAACCGTCAATGGATAAAAGTTTTCACTTGAAGACAATCGGAGAGTCTATCTCAATCCTGAGATCAATGATGGACTTATGGTTGTAAGTGTTATCATTTGAGCTATCATTGAGTACGATTATATAGCATAGTCTATCCTCGATAGTTTGGTGGTATTCGTTTGTTAATCGATAAAGAACTTCATTTATAGATATGGACATCGTGGCTCCATTTATTAAATGAGAGTATAATATCATCATATGGATGTTTTGAGGTATTGGATATTAAATTTTAACGTTAAGTTTTCAATAGTGTTTATTGAAATATGGCTTCTGGACAAGTCAAAATATCCAAGTTCAAAATGTGGTCATGTGAGTAAATATGGTAACTTGGAGAGCTATAGGCAGTCTATGAGCTCTTGGCGATTACAGATATTGTTCGCGAGGATATACTTTCTCCATTAAGATTGTCTAGGGTATGAATGAGCAATATTAACTTATTCTGTCTTTATTTAAGAGTTCAATTTTAGTTCTTTAGTGGAATAAACTAAAATTAATAGATAGAACCTAAATAAATCACTTGTTGATTGTGATTAGGTTATGTCTATTAGAGCTAAACTTAGATAGCTAGACAAGATCCCCAATTCACACGAACTTGCATGAATCACTTGATATATTCTACCGAACCAATTTATGGGTCCATCTAGAATTGTATTAAGACATGTTCTCTTGTTTCTTTTAGTAAGAATGAGTCTAGTTCACATGTGGACTTTTTATTTAAGTCCAATGGATTTAATAAAATAGGAAAAACAATATTTTGTCCATATTTATAGAGCTTGGGCTGCAAGGGTATATATAATAGCCTTATATATTATTATTTTTTTATTTTTTTTATTTAATTTAATAATTTTTTTAATTAATAAATTAATTATTTAATTAAAAGTCAAAATCTTTTTCCTAGTAGGAGTATGTCTCCTATTGTCATATTATTGTTTATAATATGATAAGTATCAAATACTATATTTGATAACTAGATAAATAAAAAGAATTTATTTATCTAGTCAATTTAGAAAGTATTTGATTTCTATTAAGTCTTTAATTGATAATTGATAATCGGGCAAATTATGAAGTTTTTGATTTAGTCATATTTAAATTTATATTCAATAATTGGTTATTGAATAAATATACTATTTGAGTTGGATTAGGAGTTTTGGTGTGCAAAAAAAAATCATTTTTTAAGAGGATATAATTCAAATTTTGATAGGAGTCTTGGTGAAGTAGAAATCCTCTTTTTAGGAGGATTTCCGGCCACCTATATATACTCCTATATAGAATTTCGACCAAGACCTAATAATTGGAGTGAGAAGTTGTTTTTTTTTTGTTATTTTTTTTATAGTTATATAAAAAAAAACTTCGTCCAACTCATTGTGTGAAGAATTTGGTCAAGCATAGAAAAATGAGGGAACGCTTTTGTTTGAGATCGAGAGCTGATAGAAAATATAACAAAAATAGTAAACATTCAGTGATTTGAAATAATCTATGTCATTAAAGTTTTTGTCATTAAGGTTTTAAAATAAGGAAAGTGAGATTTTATTAGTTTTACTTTGTATAAGATTTTTTTTAATAAAAATTGTATGTCTTTTTAAGTAATTTGATAAAGAAGAAAAAATGAATACTAAGGGGTTGTTTGTTTTTTCCACTTAAAACTTAATGGGTCTGAATCATAATTATTAAGTTGTTTTGTTTGTTTTTTTAAGTGGTCAAACAACTTAAAAATCTTAAAAAACAACTTAAAATAAAAAGTAAAAAATCTTGACTTTTAACTTAATTGCAAATCACTGAATTGCATTAAATACAATATAAAATCTTTTCTTCCGATACTATCCCCCATATATAACATATTTCCAATTTCATTAAAATTACATATGGTATAGAAATATTTATTTTAATATATTGCTTATTTTAAATAGCTTTAAAAATAAAAAAGAACTCTAATCACGGTGTATATTGGTGTTTAATATCGATACTTTATTATGATATTATAGTGATATATATATATATATTATTGTTGACGTCGATTTCTGGATTATACCAGAAAAGCCAACAAGGACTGGATTTTGGCTATTGATTCAAAGAGAATGAGATGCAGAGAGAGTAAAAAAGACAAGGTTTACATGGTAAAACTCCGATGGTCGGAGAAACATCCACGGGTAGTTGAAAGATCAACCAAGCCAAAATCCATTAAGAGAATAAGATATTTTTACAAGCTCTCGATCTCACTTTTTCTCTCTGTAATACTTGTGATTACTGTATGCTATATTGCCTATATCTTTTCGAGCCAGATTATGGGTCTATTTATATGCTTATAGAACCCTAATCTGCTTTGTACAAGTAATACAAGATATTTGTATTTAATTGTGATTTGGTTACTTGCTTGAGGTTGATTTGTCTTCTTTCCTGTTTCGGAGTCTCTTACGGAAATCGAGTGGGACTCTAGTAGCGTAGTTCAATTTGACTTGTTTCCTTATAAGAATGTAGTATTCGAAAAGGAATCAAGTTGTTTCCTGATTGGGGGACTCTTCTAACTTAAAGTCCATTATTTGGGATTCCTTCATGACGAATATCTTCGCGTATTCAATGACTTAACCCGTACGATAAGTTCTTATTCGGGTTGTATTTACTCCCGAGTAAGACTGATACCTGATGGTCCCGAGTAGTGCCGTTTGAGCCCGAGTGAATGCGTTGTTTTAGCCAGTCCCGAGTGTCGTTAACTGATCCCGAGTAGGGCTTTATTCAGTATATGCGTACTCGGGCTTTCTCCTCTTTAATGACGCCTTGTACGATATTTCCCGGAGGCCCATTTAAGCATCCACCTGGCTATTTTTTTCCTTGCTGTCAATGACGTGTATGCTTTGTAAAATTTACACACAACAATACGTCCTTAAAATATTTTTACCGAGAAGATTTTATTTCAGGCAAGAATATTTTAATCATTTTGATTTTCTTTCGTCAGAAAAACTGTCTTGCCATAATGACGTATTTTAATGATGACTCTGTAATTTCGATTCGCTTTGTCAGGCAAGATCTTAAATGATAGCGACGTTTCAAAGTTTTGACGGTTGAGGGCTACTTCTTGTTTTGACACGTGTCTCTTGTCTCTTCGTTTTTCAATATTATTTATGAGAAATGATTTTTGCATTTCCCCAACGCCGCCTACGCCATCGGTTTTCATCATAACTTTTTCCCGCTTTGAAATCCTAGGGTTTCGTGCCATCTCGCCTTTAAATTCTTCGTTGAGAGACTGTTGGTTTATTCTAAAAAATCCAGCAGAAATCTCTTTAAACTCAGATTTCTTCATCAGAAGTTCGCGATTCTCCGCTTTGAAGATCTTGCATCAGTCTCAATTCAAGGTTAGTTTTAATGGGGCCATCTTCCCGTCATCGTCTCTTTAAAATTGCTTTGATGCATTAGAGCGTGGGTATTTCCAGTTGGTATCTTGTATTAAACGATTACTAGGAGATATCCCAATAGATGAACCTCCATTTTTAGAGGTTGATGTTTCTGGGCTTCACCCTGACGTCACTTTCAGCCCCATATCGAGTTCTCCATCTAGTTCTGATTCTGATTCTGATATTTCTGATCACAGGGTATCTTCTCGAAGGATGGGTAAACATCAAAGCACAAGCAAGGTATACAAGCACGGCTCGAGCAGCGTTCAGACTAGGGAACAAATTGTTAATGAGGGTGACGCTGATGTACACAGGGCGTCTCGCCTTTCGTTTTCTAACACTCACCCGAGTGGCTTTGATATTGAACCGAACATGGTCGGGCCAGCTGAGATAGAAAAATACCGCTCCCGATTCGACTTGCCCGACTCAGTCACTTTGGTTCCTGCGGGGAATAGAGCCGTATGGAATCCTCTTGAGGGGATGATAGCGATTTACGGATCGATGCTTTGCTGCGGCGTCACACTTCCCCTTCAGCCTTTTATTGCCCGGTTTTTAGCTGAAGAAGAGATAGCCCCGAATAGTTACAAAGTCTTGATGTGCATGTGGCAAATGTTCAGCCGAATGAACCTTTCACCGCCTACCCCGAATGAAATCAGGCATTTCTTTACTCTGAGGCAGGTTAGTAAAACGGGGACCTATTTTCTTGCGTCTACTCCTTCGGACGGTTGGGTCCCAAAAGAAGTGAAGGTGAATCGGGGGGTCGAGGTTGTTGATGACCGAAAAAAGAAGGGCTTTATATGGGGATTCCCCACATCCAATAAGTTCTGGAAGAACAATTGGTTTTTTACTGGCGGGGCTCTCGGGCTCGACGTCACCGTTCGATCTGGGGATTCCCGAATGGTGTTGAACGTTCTCCGCTTCTTCTGTTCCCCTGAAGCGTGGAACAATAAAACTATTGATTATAACGATTCAAAGCTGAAGAGGCTGACCCGGGCAGCTATCCGTACTCTGGAAAAGAGAAGCAAGAGCTATCTTTTCAAAGAGGACGACTTAATCAAGCTCGGCTTCTTTAGACAGGTTTCGGGCCATCGAAGGCGTTGTAAGTAGCCTAGCGCCCTTTCTGCTGTGTTTATCTATTTTTCCATTTCCTATTCTAACTCCCTTTTTTTTTGTTAGTGTTCGATACAGATGTTGTTTGCGATCTTCAGGCTCGTCAGGTGAAGGCAATTCTTCAAGCGAGTAGGAATGAGGCTTCCCGTAAGGGCGATGAGGGTATTGCTCCACCCGAGCCTGATGAGGAAATTGATACTGCTGAGCAAATTCCTGAGTACGTTGATCGGGGTGCTCAACCTTCTGCTTGGGATCTCGCTGGTTCAAGTGGCCAAGGTGAGCCGACTGTGACACAACTGCCTGAAAATAGGGAGAGGCAGTGTGAGAATCCAAGTGAAGAGCCTGTTGGACTGTCTGAGGCTGGCGATTATGGTAACGTCTTGACGGATCAAATGCCTGTCATTGCCGAGCTTTTTGAGTCTTTTTCGGGATGATTTGCTGGAAGATCCTGCTGCTGATCTCTTCCACCGTTCTCTGGGTGAGAAGTGTAAGGCAGTTAGTTCACCTCCTCGTCCTCTCAAAGTTCCTCTGGTTGTCACATTTATTGACTCCAGCGACAAAGATGTTGCGGATGAGATTGTCCCGAGTATGAGTGCTGGAGTATCGGCAGATGCAATCCCTTCAGGTCCAAGTAGGGCCTCTTTTACCCCCGAGGTTAGAGATATAGGGGCAGAACCTTCGGGGGTTCCCTCTCCATCCCTAGAGCCAAATAGAGCTTCTCCTGTTCCCGAGTCTGGAGATCTGGTAACTCAACCCTCTGGGGTTCCCTTATCCCTTTCTCCAAAGGATATGCTTCAAGAGATGTCCTCTGGTCGGGCTTATATCCGCTAGAGCGGTTTTAGAGATGGTTCACTGCCCGAACGTCTCCAAAACGTTTTCAACGGTGCATCTTATGTAAGTTTAGCTAACTGACTCCTTTACTGTTTTGCCTTTGTTGGATTTCTAAGTATATTCTTTTGTAGATGGTGGCCGAATTTGCTGAGCTTGTTCAGACGCAGCAATGTCAGGCTGATCGGATAAAGCGTCTGGAGGCTCAGCTGAAGGCGAGTGAGAAGGGTCGTGCTCTAGCTGAGCAGGCTTACCAGCAGGAGGTCGGTTCCGTGCAGATTTTTACCGACAATTGCCTGGCTAAACAGGTTGAAGCTGAAGACAAGGAATCTTTGGCAGAGGAGAAGGTTGCATCGCTTCAAAACCTCCTTTCTTCTACTGAAGAGTCTATGCTCAAGGCCGAGCAGGAGGCGGAGCAGGTGAAGTCGGCGTATGTCCAAAAAATCGAAGATTTGGAGCGCCAAGTGCTGACAGTTGAATCCCTTTCCCGAGAGGCCAGGTTAGAGCTGGAAGTCCAAGGGGTGGATCGTTTTAAAAGATCCCCTGCTTACGATGCCCTACTTCTTCGGGAATTTCAACTTGGGCTAGTTTCGGCCAACGAATTCTTCAAAGTAAAGAGTAGGGCAACCGAGAAGGCCCGTGGTAACTGGGAGCTGTCAATCAAACACCATGTGGACCGGTCCTTGGAATCTCTTCGGATTCAGATGAAAGAATGGAGAGCCTACTGCCGTAGTCAAGGCAAGGAGCCCTATCCTATGCATTTAGAGATTCCGTCCGAGCACTCTCTCTCGACCTTTTACCAGAGTCGAGAGTGTGTCGAGGGTGTAATCTCGGATGTCGGGCCAACCCCGGGTATTGATTACAGCCAGTGGAGGGATAAAATTGTTGATGATTTCACTTTTCCGTCTGATGAGAGCCTGCTTCGTGAATACGAGATGGTGCCAGACCCGAGTATTGGTAAAGGCTCGAAATCCTCGCAACCTTGATTTTGTAGATTTGTAAGAGATTCTGATTCTGATTATTTTTTACTTGTGAAGAATCGTTTCTTTGAACTGTAACCATCCTTTTTAAGAGCAATAGAATTCGATTTTCTGAGTTGAATGGTTTCAGTCTTTATTTTTGTTACCGGAGATAGTATTAGACTGGCTGATGGTCGGATAATTTAACCGAGTGTCTTATTAAACCGGTTGTTATCCGAATAACTTCAATTGCCAAGGATCTTATTAAACTGGCAGGTGGTCGGGTAACTTAACCGAGTATCTTATTAAACCGGTTGGTACCCGAATGACTTCAATTGCCAAGTATCTTATTAAACTGGCTGGTGGTCGGATAACTTAACCGAGTATCTTATTAAACCGGTTGTTACCCGAATAACTTCAATTGCTAAGTATCTTATTAAACTGGCTGGTGGTCGGGTAACTTAACCGAGTATCTTATTAAACTGGCTGTTACCCGAATAACTTCAATTGCCAAGTATCTTATTAAACCGGTTGGTACCCGAATAACTTCAATTGCCAAGTATCTTATTAAACTGGCTGGTGGTCGGATAACTTAACCGAGTATCTTATTAAACCGGTTGTTACCCGAATAACTTCAATTGCCAAGTATCTTATTAAACTAGCTGGTGGTCGAGTAACTTAACCGAGTATCTTATTAAACTGGCTGTTACCCGAATAACTTCAATTGCCAAGTATCTTATTAAACTGGCTGGTGGTCGGGTAACTTAACCGAGTATCTTATTAAACCGGTTGTTACCCGAATAACTTCAATTGCTAAGTATCTTATTAAACTGGCTTCTTTATTATTAACCGAGTCATCTTGAAATAGGAAAGTTTGCACTTATATTTCATACCCGGTTGCTACCCGAACGTTACATCAAGGCTCACCATGATTATACGTTCGAGTCCTTACGCAATACTAAGGACGTCTCCCTAGTTTTTATGCGCAAGGGTTTGCCGAATCGTTGAGCTCCTTTTTTAAAAAAAGTTGCTTCAACACAGCTACGCATTTCACCGGAATTTCTCCCGATAGCGTCCCGAGCATTTTTTCAGTCCGGTGCATCGGGTTTGCCTTTTTGCGAAGGTCATTTTGACCCTGCTCGGCTGGCATGCTCCTACGAGCTTCTCCGCCCTTTCGGGATTTGATGGTCCCGAGAATTCTATTTGCATGCTCTTATTATCATTCTCTTCTTCCATTTGTTCTTATTATCATATGCTTTTTTGGAAATCTCGGGCTAGGTGATTTCCTCTTGGAAATTCCTAGTTTTATTTATTACTGCGAAAAATCATCAAAGATTAATATTACAGTTTTAATATTTATTCTGACTAGAAAAAGAATAAAATATTATATATATTTTAAGGATGGAAAATCTTCAGATATTGGGCATTGCACGGTCGGGGTAACACCCCTCCATTGGGTCGAGCAATCCAATAAGCTCCATGGCCAGCTATCCCCTCGATCTTGTATGGACCTTCCCATTTGTCAGCCAGAGATCCCGCGGCTCTATTCTTTGTGTTTAGTGAAACCTTCCTGAGCACCAGGTCTCCTAACTGAAATTTTCTGATCCGAACACGAGAGTTGTAGTGGCGAGCCACTCTTTGTTGATAAGCTGTATTTCTTATTCGGGAATTTTCCCTTTTTTCTTCTAGCTCATCAAAACTTTGTAGCAGTGTATCAATATTTTGTTCTTCATCGTATAGCCTGACCCAGGGGGATGCATACGATGTTTCTATGGGGATGACAGCTTCTGTTCCGAATGCTAGGCTGAATGGAGTTTCTCTTGTTGAAGTCCTTGCTGTCGTCCGATATGCCCACAGCACTTCAGGAAGCTTTTCAACCCAGTTTCCTTTTTTGTCATCTAATTTTTCTTTGATAGTGTGCTTGATAATTTTATTTACTGCTTCTACTTGCCCGTTTGTTTGTGGATGAGCTGGTGTTGCATAATAGTTAGCACTATGATACTTCTCGCACAATTGTCTGAACCTTTGGTTATCAAACTGAGTGCCATTGTCGGTGATTATAGTGTCCGGAATTCCAAACCTGTAAAGTATGTTTTTCTTTACAAAATTCGTGGTGTTGGCTTCCGTGATATGCACCAACGCTTCAGCTTCGGCCCATTTTATGAAATAATCGATAGCTACTATGGCGTGCTTCGCTCCACCCCCTGTTCCAGCTGGCATTGGCCCGATCAGGTCTAGGCCCTACATGGTGAATGGCCACGAGGCAGTGAGATTTCTGAGCTTTTTTGGGGGTTGTCAGATATCGTTGGCAATTCTTTGACATGTATTGCAACTTTTCGACCATTGCTGTGCATCTGAGAAAAGTGTAGGCCAATAATAGCCTTGCCTGAGTACCTTATGCGCCAAACTATTACCCCAGTGTGGTTCCCGCAAACTCCTCCGTGGATTTCTTGAAATACTCGATGTGCATCTTCTTCCGGTATACATCTCTGGAGAGCTCGAGAAAACCCCCTTCTATATAATTCTACTCCGATCATGGTATACCTAGTTGATCGATACCTGATGTGCTTTGCTAATACCGGGTCTTTCGGGAGTATGCCTTCTTCCAGGAACCTTCTCAGCTGGGCCATCCAACAGTTTTACGGTGTTCGGATTTCTGAAATTTCCAAATGCTTAAGTTCAGCCGTACTCGGTTTAAGGAGGTATGCAACTGGAATGGTTTTTGGTCTGATCGAGGTTGTTGCTGATGCTAATTTAGATAAAGCGTCTGCCTTTTCATTTTCTTCTCTGGGGATCTGAGCAATCTTGTATTCTTTCAATTTTTGGAGGAGCTATTTTGCGATGTCATGGTAGGCAACCATTCCTTCATCTTTAGCCTGGTATTCATCCATAACCTGGTTGACAACTACATGTGAATCGCTAAATATCTCCACTTCGTCTGCCCCAAGAGCTATGCAGACTCTGAGTCCAGCTAACAATGCCTCGTATTCAACCTGATTATTGGTTGCCTTAAAATCAAATCTCATGGCACATTCAACATCATCTCCTTCTAGGGTGCGAACTACGATCCCTGCCCCGCTGCCAGGAGTGTTTGAAGAACCATCAACATATAATTTCCATTAGAAACTTCTATCCAACATTTTTTTTGCTTCCAGGTTCGATTATGTGAACTCGGCTATGAAGTCTGCCACTGCTTGTCCTTTGAGGGAAGTTTTGGGGACATAATAAATATCGAATTCACTCAACTCGATTGCCCATTTAGTAAGTCTTCCTGATATCTCTAGTTTTTGTAAGATTTGTCTTAATGGGCAATTGGTGAGAACCTGGATCGTATGAGCCTGAAAGTATGGTCTCAGCTTTTTTGCAGCTGAAACCAATGCTAATGCCATCTTCTCTGCCTGTGAGTATCTGGTCTCGGCCGGTAGGAATGCCTTGCTTGTATAATACACTGGTTTTTGTACTCCATCTTCTGTCCTGACTAGGTCTGAACATGTTGCAAGCTCGGTTATTGATAGATACAGCTGAAGTATTTCCCCTTTTTGTGGTTTTGAAAGGATGGGAGCTTGTCCCAAGTATTTTTTTATCTTTAAGAATGCCTGCTCGCACTCTTTATTCCACTCCAGGCCTTTTCCTTTTTTGATCACTTTGAAGAAAGGCGCGCACCTGTCTGTAGCCTTTGAGATGAATCTTCCCAAGGAGGCTAAACACCCTGTTAAGCGTTGTACCTCTTTCAATGTTTTAGGTGAAGTCATTTGCTGCAAAGCCTGGATCTTCTCTGGATTAACTTCGATTCCTCTTTGATGGACTTGAAAACCCAAGAATCTTCCCGAGTGGACTCCGAATAAACATTTGTTTGGGTTTAATTTCATCTGATATCTTCTTAATACATCAAATGTCTCTCAGAGGTCGCAAGCATGGTCATCTGCTGAGACGCTTTTAGTCAACATGTCATCAATGTAGACTTCCATGTTCCTTCCTATTTGCCGAGTGAAGATCTTGTTGACCAACCTTTGGTATATGGCTCCTGCATTTTTTAAACCGAAGGGCATCACTGTGTAGCAATATAAACCCTGATCCATTGTGAAAGCTGTTTTTTCTTTGTCAGCTTTGTTCATCCGGATCTGATTGTATCCCGAGTAAGCATCCATGAAGCTGAGCAGTTCATGACCTGTTGTGGCATCCACCAGCTGATCTATTCTTGGGAGTGGGAAGCTGTCCTTCGGACATGCCTTGTTTAGATCCTTGAAATCTACGCACATCCTCCATTGTCCATTTTTCTTCTGGACGAGGACTACCTTAGCGACCCACTAGGGGTAGCTGAATTCTCTGATTGATCCCGTCGCTAGTAGCTTTTCCATCTCTTGTTTGATTGCTTGACTTCTTTCAGGATTGAACGATCTTCTCTTTTGTACTACCGGTTTGGCATTTGGGCTTACTGCCAGGTGATGAGATATTATTCGGGCATCTATTCCGATCATATCTTCATGACTCCAAGCGAATACATATTTGTATTCTCTGAGCAAATTGGTCAATTCTCGCTTGATTTCTTCTTCCAAGTTGGCCCCGATCTTGACTTTCCTGTCCGGTTAGTCTTCTTCGAGTAGTATTTCGGCCACTTCTGTCTTGTATTCATTCGAGCCCTCCCTTGGATCTAGTTCGAATGACAATGATTCTTCACTCTCATTTGGCTGCATTATGGTGCACACTTGTTCGGCATCATGCTTGTCTCTGTATACCGACAGGTTTGCTCTTCGGGCCATCTCTTGGGATCCCTTGACTATCCCAACCCCTTGTTCTGTTGGGAACTTGATCATTAATGCGTAAGTGGCCATCACGGCTCTTGTTTTATTTAGGAATGGCCGACCCAATAACGCATTATTCGGCCAATTATCCAAATCAACTACCACGAAGTCGAGCAGGACAGTCCTCTGGCATGGTGCCGTTCCGATCTTCACAGGTAATTTGACTGTCCCGAGTGACCTGACCTCTATTCCCCCAAATCCTCTTAATGGAGTATGGAAAGACTGTAAATCTTTTCGGTCCAATCTTAGCTGGTCTTATACAGCCACGCTTAAGATGTCTGCTGAACTCCCATTATCTATTAAAATTCTCTAGACTTCCCTATGGCCAATCCGGGCACTTATAACCAAAGCGTCATTGGGTAGAACATCGACGCCGTGGGAATCTGCCTCTGTGAAGACTATCGGGTCCCATCCTTCCTTTACCCTCTTCGGGTGTGGTTCAACCGGATTCACGTCGAAGTTATTCCTGGCTTCTACTACTTCTCGGACTTCCTGAGTCCTTTCTCGGTTGCTCCTCCCAGTAGAAGGTCCTCCGAAGATTGTATGTATTACTTCATTGGCTTCGGGGCTGGCTCTTCGGTTTTGACCAGGGTCGTGATCAGCCTTGGCTTTCTTGACTTCTGATCTCTCATCTTTTTTTAAGATTACATCCCGCAGGTGCCCTTCCAGAATAAGGGTTTCTATGTAATCTCTAAGCTGAAAACACTTCGAAGTTTCATGCCCGGTCTCTTTATGAAATCTGCAATACTTGATTGTATCTCTCCGTGCGAACTGTGATTGTCACCGCGGTTCTTGCACCATATTCTTTTCTTCCAGGATGGCTAGAATTTCTTCTTGTTTCTTTCGAAGAGGGGTGTAATTTGTATATCTGCCGCGGTATTTCTCTGTGGACCGTTCGGCGTTGAGCCCATTACCCCATCCTTATTTTTCTCCTTGCTGTTCCCTTTTCGTTTTTCTTTTTGATTCTGCCCCTTGGATTCGGTATTCCTGTGTTCGGGCTTTCCTCCATGCATATAGCTTCCTCTTGTAGCTAACTCTTCTTCCTCGGCCAAAGCGTATCCTCCCGCCATATCCATCATGTCGGCATACCTTGTCAGCCGTGCTCTTCTCAAATCGAAGGATAATCGCCCATTCTGCAAGTTATTGGTGAAGGCAGCAATAATGGCTTCATCATCAGCGCTGCCAATCTCTGATACTGCTTGGCCAAACCGGCCCAAGTATTTTTTTAATGACTCGTCCTTCCCCTGTTTTATTTTAGAGAGGTAGGCCACCGACTTCTTTCTGTGAACGTTGCTCAGGAATTGCCTTGAGAAGCTCCTGCTCAACTCTCTGAAATTTCCGATGCTTGCTGGTGGTAGTCTTCCGAACCATCTTGAGCCTGTGTCCCCCAGTGTTTGTGGAAAATTGAGACTTAATAGGGGGTCACTGCGGGCATATTGAGCCATGGCACTTTTATAGCGTCTAACTTGTTCCTTTGGATCTGTATCTTTTTTGAATTGCTCCACATGCGGCGTCCTGAATCTTTCTGGGAAAGGGGTCCACAAAATTTCCCTAGTAAATGGACTGTCGGAGTCATCGTCGGATAGATCGTTGCAACCGTAACGTCTGACGAGTGCCTCCATTTGTCTCCTATTATTCTCTACTTCTCAAGTTAGGCTCTGGATTGTAATATCTCTGTCCCCTATCAGGCTTCCTTGACGGTTGAATCGTTGGGTAACTGTCATTCTTTTCTCAGATTCTTCACTCTGATGTCGGAACCCTCATGTGACTCCGTGATGACATTTACGATGGTGTTGATCACTGTCTTCTGATGATGATCGTCCTCTGCACCGATCGTATTTACTATGTCTGGCATGTACTGTTTGATTGCGATCCAGCTTTTGGTGATTCTCTTCCTCTAATGTTTTCTGTCCAACTGGATTGATTGAGGAAGAATTCCTTCTGGTTTCTGGCATAGTTATTCCTGGTCCTACCACCATTGAACGGAGCCTTGCGGGTTGAGGATTGGGAGTATATGCTCCTGCGGCCAGTAGGTCAATCTCTTCCTTTGCTGCGTCTGTCACCAATTGCTGCAGGGCATCTTGGAAACGCGGCGTAAGATCTCTGCTGGTTGGAGGAACTTGTTGGATCCCTGCCAGGTGCCAGGTTGGTTTTCTGTGTTTGCTGCAGGGTTTTATGACGTATTGCCAGTATGGAAATCGCCTGGTGATCTTTGGCCATTTCCTGAACTACTTCTGCTTCCAGCCATTGCTTTCTAACGAGTTCGGAGGTTCACCCCTCCTTCTAGCACCAATTGTTGACGTCGATTTCTGGATTATGCCAGAAAAGCCAACAAGGACTGGATTTTGGCTATTGATTCAAAGAGAATGAGATGCAGAGAGAGTAAAAAAGACAAGGTTTACGTGGTAAAACTCCGATGGTCGGAGAAACATCCACGGGTAGTTGAAAGATCAACCAAGCCAAAATCCATTAAGAGAATAAGATATTTTTACAAGCTCTCGATCTCACTTTTTCTCTCTGTAATACTTGTGATTACTGTATGCTATATTGCCTATATCTTTTCGAGCCAGATTATGGGTCTATTTATATGCTTATAGAACCCTAATCTGCTTTGTACAAGTAATACAAGATATTTGTATTTAATTGTGATTTGGTTACTTGCTTGAGGTTGATTTGTCTTCTTTCCTGTTTCGGAGTCTCTTACGGAAATCGAGTGGGACTCTAGTAGCGTAGTTCAATTTGACTTGTTTCCTTATAAGAATGCAGTCTTCGAAAAGGAATCAAGTTGTTTCCTGATTGGGGGACTCTTCTAACTTAAAGTCCATTATTTAGGATTCCTTCATGACGAATATCTTCGCGTATTCAATGACTTAACCCGTACGATAAGTTCTTATTCGGGTTGTATTTACTCCCGAGTAAGACTGATACCTGATGGTCCCGAGTAGTGCCGTTTGAGCCCGAGTGAATGCGTTGTTTTAGCCAGTCCCGAGTGTCGTTAACTGATCCCGAGTAGGGCTTTATTCAGTATATGCATACTCGAGCTTTCTCCTCTTTAATGACGCCTTGTAGGATATTTCCCGGATGCCCATTTAAGCATCCACCTGGCTATTTTTTTCCTTACTGTCAATGACGTGTATGCTTTGTAAAATTTACACACAACAATTATGAAATAAATAAATAAACAAGAACAACAATAGCATAAATATAAAATAAGAAAATAGAGAAAGTAGTAGCCCAAGAAAAAGGATTCTTTTATTCCTCAATAGTTCTTAAGTTCCCAATACAACATGTGAAGACTACTTTTATAGCCTTACAATTTAGTGACAATATAATGGTTACAAAATATAAAGACAATAACAATAATTTTGAGAATCAATAGAGTCATAAACTTTAGAATAAATAATACCATAAGGTTGAGAATAAAATAGGGAAGGTGAAGAATCACAAGTTACATTGTGAGATTGGATGACATTCACTTACATTATATTTTCATAACACTCCCCCTTGAATGTCCATTTTACATAGAATATGCCTCGTTAAAACCTTTACTAGTAAAAATCCCTGTGGGAAAAAAATACTAGTGAAGGAAAAAGAGTACATTATTCATATGAATCTGAAAAATAATATTGGAGGTGACAACAACTGTCTCATTAAAACCTTATTGAGAAAAACCATATGGGATAAAAACTCAGTGAAGGAAAAAGAGTACAGTACATAGATTTTCCTCCAAAACAATTTATGCCAAGATGATGCATACCTCATCATTATCTCATTTGGGAGTTAATGAGATGGTGGGGAGAGGAAGAATTTGTAATTTACTTGTATAAAATATATGATTGTGGACATCCACTTAAATAATATATTTATAACTCCCCTTTGGATATCTATCGTATAGAGAATATGTCTCATTAAAGCCTTTGCTAATAAAAACCCAATGGGAAAAAAACTAACAGAGGAAAAAGAGTACATTATTCATCTACATATTAAGTTAATCTCTGAGGGTATTTGGAGTACAAAACTGCCTCGTTAAAACATTACTAGGAAAACCCTAAAAATCTAATGAAGGAAAAAGAGTACAGTATGTAATATTTTCTCCAAAATCAGTAACTCCCACTGATAAATACGCTCCCCCTCATTCTGATATGGATGCTTCAATATTTTACATAGATATCGCATCACAATATTATGTATCAAGATTTACAATTGGTAGTGTATTTATAAATAAATCTGCAGGATTTAAACTTGAACATATTTTTTATCACCACCTTTGGAGATCAGATGTAAAGAATTTTAATAAAATAGCCTTTTAAATTGGTCTAACTTGTTATATACGATATCATGTTGTTTTATAAAAACACTAGTTGAACCTATATTTGGTACTTCAGGACCTAAAGTTCTTCAATAACGAGAGAAGATCATACATCACTTTAATTTATCGAACAAACATTGAGGAATCCATTCAATGTGTTTTATCCATGGAAAAGTACTTCAGAACATTTTTCTTATATATATTGATTAATGTTAATACCAAACTCATTGGCCGAGGCTAAATATTATTTTCAAGACTTTTTATCTTAGAAATTATTCCACTGATATATATATATATATAATTTATAAACTTAGCGTTATTTTTAATAACCTTTCGGGTTCTTAATAAAATCACAATTTTACTTTTCAAATGAAAAGATCTATTATTATATCAAATTTAGAACTTCTAGTTCAAATTAAATTTGATAACATCGGATTCTAGTAAGATAAATATTCAGAACTTCAGATTCTGAATTGTATTAATATTACAAGATTTATGCCTTTGTATTTTTCTTTTCAAATATTTGAGTAGCCAAATATTCATCTAACAATGAAAATTTAGATCCTCTTTTGAATCAAAACTTCAGGTTCAAATGCCAGAACTTCGGATTCATATTCAACCATTATATTCAAATTTAAAACCGCAAGTTCTTAAATGGATTTGATTTTGAAACTTCTGGTTCTAATTATATCAATCAACTCCAATAACATTAAGAACCACAAAAAAATAAACTAAATTTATTTTTTGATGTGGAAGATCCAACGTAGTGCCAACCACAGAGCATACTCATAAAATTAGTTGTGTTAAATAAATTAAATCAAAATAACAATGAGTAAGTTATATTGAAATACTTACTTGGTTATAATGATTTTAATTATCTAGTGACAATTTTTTATATAGTAGATCTCCAGGATCTTTAAATACAAAGTGTCAATTTTTCATGTAATTTGTTTTCACTTTGTGTCATATGTTAGCTCTTCTGGAGCTTTCATTATCATTGCTAAAATCAATAAAATATTTTAGATATACAAAATATACACAATTATTGTCATTCTATTTAGCAACTATATAGCAAGAAAACTTTTATAATTATTGGAAATTGTATTTTACGTCCTTCCAATTTTCTTGCTTTGTTTTGATATTCCACATCTGGTGGATCAATTTGAATTTCTTTATAATGATCATCTTGGCATCAATAATTACTTAATTATAACAATAATCACTTAATTATAACAATAATCATAATCAGCACCTTGACTATTCTTTTTTACAGTTATGACAATTCTTTCCTAAAAAGGACACTATTTCTATCATATTAACTTCTTAGTCATTGCTACTTTCTTCTGATTCTTGGTTACTAGATGACTCATCATCAGACTCATCATCATCTGAACTATCTATTATACATATACTTTCATCTTCTGAGATCTCTTCTATGTTGTAAACTTCCTCTAGATTTTCTAAATCTTCATCTATTTCTATTAAATTTGCTTTTTCTTTATTATCTGGACAATTAGGCTTAATATGTCCCATTTTTCCACATAAGTAACATTTACAATCTTTGTGATTTTTTCTTTTATAAATCTTCTTATTATTTTTTGCAGCTCTTTTTAACTTTCTCTTTCTCTTCTTATCTTTATTTATAAACTTAAAGAATTTCTTTGGTTTCGAATAAGGGGTCTTAAAAGGTATATAGGGAGGAGAATATTTCTTTCTTCTTTGTTTATAAACCTTTCTAAATCTTTTTGAACTATAATCCTTCCTTCTACTGCACCCTAAAGTTGGTACTTCAAGTAAATCTACACACATTTTACTAAATTGAATTTGGGCTTGTCTCCTAAGCTTTTCTTCATCACACATTTCCCTTTTTTTTTTCTTTAATAATGTTGTCGGCCATCTAATCAGGCCCACTTTTTTCTTTTTCTATATATAGCTTCTCCATCCTTTGTAATGATCATCGATCAATCTCTGTAAAAAACACATCTCTAAAAAAAAACCCTCTGAAAACACTATGTAAACACTATCTCTTTCATGTATCATATTTCAAGGATCAATAAAAGCTTGTGAATATTTCAGTAAGTATCCTGAATTCTCAGTTTTACTTTCAAGTTATTTATTAGTTTAGACACCAAAGAAGTCTAGCCAGGTTAACGAAAGCTAGAAGAGGTTGTTAAATTTATACAGTAACGAGGTCCAGAAACGTTGATTAAGAGTCACTATGCTAGTCATACTATAATCATGTCAAGTAAAGTTCTCGTTTTTATGAATCAAAAAATTGTTTTCTGGAAAAACTCTCTGGTGGCCTCGAGTAAGTCCTAGTGAAAGGCAACAGTAGGCTTTGAGAGAATTGAAAACCCATTTCTTGTGTCAGTAGGAACCATGAGAACCGAAAGACTTGTTTGATCAGCACCCCTCTCTTAAGAATTGGTATCAGAGCCTAGTTACTTTAAATTTAATAATCTAGTCTAGTGAGTAGTTACAGAAAGACAGACTTCTAATTACATCTTTGGATTTTCTCTCAAAAGAAACTTATCTGTTTATGATCTATATCTTCATAAAGCGTTGTAATATTAGATGTTCCAATCTATTGATATTATTAATGATAACCATGATAGTTGTTCATATATTATTAATATTACTTGTTATAAGTTTGTTAATTGAAAATTTTGAACAACTGAGTTAGGTATATAGGCTGGGAATACTCAGACCTACCCGTATCCAGAGTGATGCTGGCCAGGGTAAACTTGTGTTTAACAAAGCCACCTACCAACCAGTATTTATAAGTATTGTTGATAATATGAGTATTATAGATGCTATTTTAATACATTTAGCTATTAATGATCCAAAAAGTTTAGAATCTTTGAAAGAACATCATATTAGTATGATAGAAAAAATTAATGAATCGCTTAAGATTAAATATGAGGTATTTGATAAAGTTTACTTAAGCACAAATCATAGATGCCCGTATTTTGAAAAAGATCTGCATGACTTAGAAGAAATGAAAACCAGAAGTGAAAATAAAATAAAAGAAATAGATAGATTATTTAAAGAATATAGTCATCAGAATAAAGACTCAGAAACCTCTAAAGCATCAACTAGCTCTCTAAATGAACCAGAATAAAGAAATAGAATTTATAAATTCTAGATTAAAAGAGTGTAGTGAAAAGATCATAGAGATTAAAAAACAATTAGAAGACAGTAGTATTTCTGAAAGTAGAAGCTTTAACTCAAGAGCAAGACTAAGCGTAATAACTTTAGCAGAGAAAAAATGGAAAGAAAATCTTAGGATAATAACTAGAAAAAGAAAAACTAGAGTAATGAGTTTCCAAAGTAGTATGTTTTATAATAGTATACTTGAAAATGATCATAATGTATTTAATTGTTTCTTAAATATTTGCTTTGCAGGACTTATAGGTGAATTTATTAATATCATACAAAGTTTAGATATTTTTGAAGCAGGAAAGATATTTGGTATATTAATCATTAAGAGTAGATTCCCTATTAGAGAACAATTAATTGATGAGAAACTTTATATAGCAAAGGCTTATTTTTTCAGTCTTATAGAACAGAGTTCTAAAGTTCTAAAGAAATTAGAATACCTAGATCTAGAAAACACATGAGCTTTAAAAGACTAGAGTATCTAGACTTAGAAATAACAGGTTTTAAAAAGACAAAAATAAGTTTACAAAATAATATAAAGATCGGCTGTAATATTGAACATTTAGAAAATCAATATAAGCATATACACCATACTAGTAATGGACAACAAAACTTTTTAGTAGATTTAGTAATAAATTTGGGAAGAAGCTTAGAAGACAACATTGACAAGACTAATAACAATATTACGGAATTAGCCAAGTTCTTTCAGAATAGTAAAATTAAAACACTCCAGTCAAACTTAGACTACATAAGACAATTACTAAAAGATTTCAGTAATCAAGTTAAGAGATTTCCAAGTGTAGAAGAAATTTCTGAATTAACTAGAATAATAGAATTAAAGGATCCTAAACCAGTGGAAATAGAAATTAAAAGGATAGTGGAGATATTACACAAGGAAGTAGAAAGTATCAAAGAAACCCAAAAAGAACTAAAAGATCAACTTAAGACCATAACAAGAATAGTAATTGAATGAGCAGTATATTAAATAAAGTTATAGAAGAACTAACAATAGAGACAAAAAATAACCCTCCAATAGGTATAAGTGATGAAAGGTTCAGTACACCCAGTAACACCATTATACAAGGACAGAATAATACTATAATAAAATTACTTATAGAAGTCTTAACAAGAGTTGATAAGTTAGAAGAAAAAATAGAAAGGTTGGACCATAAAAGCATAAGTTCAGAGTATATAGCATGGTTGGTAAAAAGAATTGAAGTAGTAGAATCAAAGGTAGAAGAACATAGTAAGCCCTCAGTTCTTCCTAAAGTAGATATAGAAGACATTTTAGGACCAAAAATAAATTTAAGATCTAAAAATAAGTAGAATGGAGTTAGCAAGAACTTCTAGTGTAAGACAATCAGCTGTTAGTAGAGTAAGAAATATACTAAATTATAGTAATAAAGGTAAGGAAATTATTGAAAAAATAGAAGATTTAATCCAAGAAGATGATGTAGATAAAATGTTAGAAGTAGGGTTTAAGCAAGTTCAGAAAAAGAACCTATATAGAGAAGGAATTCTAGATAGCTTAAAAAGCAGTCTATATGTGTACAAAGATGAATTTACAATAGCAGTAGTTAAAAATAGAGAAGAAGTTACCCTAATAAGTCCCCAAAGTGCAAAGAAAATAAAGAAGAGTGGATTTTCTTCAATACATTTAGGAGTAATAATTATAGGAGTACTTAGTCAAACAAGAGCAGGACTTGATACAAAAGCTCATTTATATCTATATGATGGTAGATTTAGCAATCATACCCAGGCACAGTTAGCAACAGCCGAAGTAGATTTAAGGAATAAAGTAGCAGTAGTAGGATGCCTTCCGGATATTGATATAGACATCAGCGAATTCTGTAGAAAAATAAAATTAAGTATACAGACAAAAGGTTTTGATATGAACGCAGAATATAAGAATCTTAGGATAAAGATATTTGTGTTAGGAAGATGTTACAACAAATATCATAAGAAGTTTATATTTATAAATAAGAGCATAGTAGAACATTTTCATAGTGATTATATAAAAATACAGATCCCAAAGAAATTAAATATTAGTGAACTTAAAGGAATGGAATAGAAGCTACCTGACTTAGAAAAACAAAGTATAGAAATCCCAGAAGATAGTACTATATATGTTGATAAAAATAATCAAGCTTTTCAGAAGTTTCAAGACTATAAAGAACAAGGTAATATTGAAATAACTGAAGAAGAATTTGAAGATTAGGTTTTGAAAATGGATCAGCCTATAGATAAACAAAAAACCTTAAAAGAAAATAATAAGAAGATTTATAAAAGAAAAAATCACAAAGATTGTAAATGTTACTTATGTGGAAAAATGGGACATATTAAGCCTAATTGTCCAGATAATAAAGCAAAAGCAAATTTAATACAAATAGATGAAGATTTAGAAAATCTAGAGGAAGTTTACAACATAAAAGAGATCTCAGAAGATGAAAGTATATGTATAATAGATAGTTCAGATGATGATGAGTCTGATGATGAGTCATCTAGTAACAAAGAATCAGAAGAAAGTAGCAATGAGTCAAAAGTTAATATGATAGAAATAGTGTCCTTTTTAGGAAAGAATTGTCATAACTGTAAAAAAGAATTTAATAAAGGATATAAAAATAAAGACAATTATTTTTGTGGAAATTGCAAAGCCATTACTCAAGAAAGTGAAGTAAATAGAGCAGGAAGTGAGTTAATACTAATAGATATAGAAATTCTTTATAAAGGAAGACCAATAAAAACTAAGGCAATGATAGATACCGGTGCCAATAAATGCATCATTCATGAAAGCTTAGCCCCTGAAGAATATAGGACTAAACTATGAGCTAATATAGGATTAAGAACTTTTAGTAAAAACACTATTCAAATAACTGAATGTTTAATAAATATACCTATTAGGATTAATGGTGAAACTCACTATCTACCCCAAACTTTAATAACAAGTCAACCAGCTAGTTATAAATTTGTTTTAGGATTAAACTTTATACTAGGAAATAATGGAAGCATGTTAATTACACCTAGCGGAGTTAATTTCTTTAAGAAGTCAACTTTTATTCAACCTAAGTTAGAAACAAGTAACTTTCCTTATGAAAAGAAAGTCACCAACTTAGAAACAACTCTAAAGCTAGAATATGATAATTCTATACTAGAAGCCCTAGATGAAGAACCTGAAGAATCTAACTTAGACTCCCTAACTAGTGAAGAAATGGTAGACTATCATAAAGAAATATGTATGAAAATAGAAGAGCAAAAGGATTGTGAAGACTGGCCAATAGAAATAAAGCAAAAAATAGAGGAACTAGAAAAACTAAAAATAATAGGTGATAATCCCCAGAATAAAGATAGTAAGAAAGTTTATAAAATAGAAATAATAAATCCAGACATTACTATAATTACACAAGACCTACCATATAGTCTAGAAGATAGAAAGCAATGTAAAATGCACATAGAAGATTTATTGGAGTTAAAAGTAATAAGAAAGAGCACTAGTAGGAATAGAAGTCCAGCTTTTATAGTTTTTAGTCATAGTGAACAAAAAAGAGGTAAAAGTAGGATGGTAATGAATTACAAAAGACTAAATGACAATACCTTAAGAAATAGTTATAAGCTCCCTAATAAAGATGAACTAATAAATTGTATACAAAAAGCCAGTTGGTTTTCAAAGTTTGATTGTAAAAGTGGATTTTGGCAAATAAAATTAGATGAAGAATCTATAGGTTGGACAACGTTCAGTTGTTCAAAAGGGCACTTTGAATGGTTAGTAATGCCGTTTGGATTAAAAAATGCTCCTCAAGTTTTTCAAGAGAGGATGGATAAGATTTTTAAAAAGCTTTCAAGTTTTTGTATTGTATACATAGACAATATCCTTGTCTTTAGTCATAATAGATATATACATATGAACCATGTAAGACAAGTTTTAGAAGTCTTTAAAAATAATAATATAATTATATCAAAAACTAAAATAGAATTATTTAAGAATAAAATAGAATTCTTAGGTCTAACAATAGATAAAGGAAAAATAGAATTACAACCCCATATAATTACAAAAATTCTAGAATTTCCTGACAAAATAGAAAAAACTAAAGAACTACAAAATTTTCTAGGACTGTTAAATTATGGTAGAAAATTTATCCCTAATTTAAGTACCCTAGTTAGACCTCTCTATAACAAGGTTAGCAAAAATGGCCAAAAATATTTTAATAGTGAAGATGTAAAGCTAGTACAAAAAATAAAAGGAATAGCCCAAAACTTAAGCCCAATAGCTTTACCTATAGATAGCTACTACAAGGCAGTACAAACAGATGCTAGTAGCAATGGTTGGGCCGGAATATTAATCCAAAAACCCACAAAGAGTAGTCAAAATAATATGGAAGAAATAGCAATGTACGCTAGTGGAAAATTTACAGAAGTAGAATCCAGAAGATCTAGTACAAAATTAGAAATTTTAGGAATATTAAATTCCTTAAATCAATTTCATATATACATACAGAATGAAGCCTTCACAGTAAGAACTGACTGTAATAATATAGTAGAATTCTATAAAAAAGTACAGAAAAAGAACTTCGAAAGAAAAAACTCATTTGTTCGTAAAAGATGGATAGGTTTCCTAGAAACATTAACAGGAAGAGGTTATAAAGCAGACTTTGAACATATAAGTGGAAAAGATAATACTATAGCAGATATTCTCTCAAGACTAATAAATTGTTGACTAAATTGCAGGTATGGCAGGAAGTTCAAAGGATAGTCAGCAAAGTTTTAAAAGTACTTCTCAAAGCGCTAATAGTAAAAAGATTAGCATAGGATCTTATATTATTAACTACTGTCCAGGTGTTCATTTTCAACCATTATCTCAAGTAAAAGAAAAGATTAATGAAGTTCAGCAAGCTATTTTAAATAACATTTGGTTCTTTAGAAACGATAATAAAGGTTTTCTTCAGTCTTTAAATGTTTTAAGTCATCACTTTTCAGAAGCAAATAAGTTTGGTTTTTATGTCGTCTTTAAAGGAAGAAGGACAGTGATATTTTCAACATGGCAGGAAACTGCTAGTAGTATTGAAGGATTCCCTAATCCTATTTTCAAAGGATATTTTTCCTATGATGAAGCCTATACAGCCTTAAAAATGTTTTTCCAAAATCAAGATGGCTTCGAACCTATTTTAGAATTTAATGGATGCATTTATAGTAGAGAACAAATTAAGAGCTTCATGAATCATTTCAAAAACATCAATGAAGCAAAGCATAGGATCTCTGAAGATCTAGAAAGATATAAAAAAGATATGAATGATCTTTTAGTTGATCTTCAACAAAAGAATAGATTATTAAAAGAAGAATTGACTAGAGCTGAACAGTTATTAGAACAGTTTTAGAAGATGGAAATAGAATAAGGAAAACAAAAAGGAAATATTAAGGGCAAAGAAAAAATGGAAAAAATAAAGAAGCCAGAAATGGAAAGGCCCCTAGATATTATTAATATTACCCTAATGAGGGACCAAGCATAAATACTGTATCAAGCGGTAGAAACCCTACCTAATGATATTAAGCAGAGCATCTTTGGCTATGCCCGAGATGATAATCTGAAGCGTTTTCTAAAAATTCAAAAGTTTTTAGCTCAAGCAGTAGGACTACCTAAGGGTATGACTACACTTCTTCATAAAGGAAATATTAATTATGAATATCCTTTTAAATTTATGACTGCTCAAGTTCATCTAGATGATTTTCCAATGAACTTTGAAGTCCCTGAGCTTGGCCAAGTTGGTATCGAAGAATTATTCAGCTATGGAATCATTGATTCCATAAGTGCTTTTAGCATAATAAAGATTCATTTCCTCCCTGAAAAACTCCAACAGTCTATCAGAATGTTTGGAGGGAAGCACGGTTTCTATCTTGATATTGATTCTATTCCATGTGAATGGATCATTAACCAGCCTTACAAATTGACTAGTTTTCTTCCAGCTTATCACTATATTGTGATAGTAACATTAATAAGCCAAGGAACTATAAAAGAAGAAAACTTTCCTGCTGATCTTCAAGATATGTGTCCTGAGTATCTACAAAGATTTAGAGCTCAAAAATATTATATCAGCATAAATCTGGTCTGACCAAAACTGATTGGCCAGACTCCTCATATGTCAATTTTCCTCAGAGATCTGCATGTCTGGTTCAAGTATTTCATACCCTGGGTCTTTCTGAGTCCAGAGACTGATGATTATCTGAGAGAGGTTCAAGAACAAGAAATCCTAAAGCTAGAAGACTCGGTTCTAGAAGAAGACGATTATGACCTAGATGAAGAAGCCATTCACAATCTAGATGCCTGAAGTGTCGATAGAAAGAGACAAACAAAGCATAGTCAGCAACAGCAACAACAATATCAGTTCAAAGATAACATTATTAGAAGAATACAAAAGCCTTATTATTTATGTCGGCAGAATCTTCACTGTTTCTCCTTTTGCTTTAATAATTTAGAATCTTCACTGTTTTCTTTTTTCTTTAATAATGTTGTCGGTCATCTAATGAGGCCCACTCTTTTCTTTTTCTATATATAGCTTCTCTATCCTTTTTAATGATCATCGATCAATCTCTGTAAAAAACACATCTCTAAAAAAAACCCTTTGAAAACACTCTGTAAACACTATCTCTTTCATGTATCATATTTCAAGGATCAATAAAAGCTTGTGAATATTTCAGTAAGTATCCTAAATTCTCAGTTTTACTTTCAAGTTATTTATTAGTTTAGACACCAAAGAAATCTAGCCAGGTTAACGAAAGCTAGAAGAGGTTGTTAAATTTATACAGTAACGAGGTCCAGAAACGTTGATTAAGAGTCACTATGCTAGTCATACTATAATCATGTCAAGTAAAGTTCTCGTTTTTATGAATCAAAAAATTGTTTTCTGGAAAAACTCTCTGGTGGCCTCGAGTAAGTCCTAGTGAAAGGCAACAGTAGGCTTTGAGAGAATTGAAAACCCATTTCTTGTGTCAGTAGGAACCATGAGAACCGAAAGACTTGTTTGATCAGCACCCCTCTCTTAAGAATTGGTATCCACTATCCTTTTAATTTCTATTTCCACTGGTTTAGGATCCTTTAATTCTATTATTCTAGTTAATTCAGAAATTTCTTCTACACTTGGAAATCTCTTATCTTGATTACTGGAATCTTTTAGTTATTGTCTTATGTAGTCTAAGTTTGACTGGAGTGTTTTAATTTTACTATTCTAAAAGAACTTGGCTAATTCCGTAATAATGTTATTAGTCTTGTCAATGTTGTCTTCTAAGCTTCTTCCCAAATTTATTACTAAATCTACTAAAAAGTTTTGTTGTCCATTACTAGTATGGGGTATATGCTTATATTGATTTTCTAAATGTTCAATATTACAACTGATCTTTATATTATTTTGTAAACTTATTTTTGTCTTTTTAAAACCTGTTATTTCTAAGTCTAGATACTCTAGTCTTTTAAAGCTCATGTGTTTGCTAGATCTATAATATTCATTTCAATGAATGATATTAATCATATTGCGGTATGTTAATGATTTTAACATTCACTTCAGGGAATGATGTTGATCAAATTGGATTGATATCAATGGTTTTCTAATCAAAACTAATTGTTTTGTTCATCCATAAAAGGTATGATATCAACTAACAATTTGCTGAAATATATGATATTAGTATTGCCACTTCTGGAGCAAATTTAAAGCACAAAATATTGAAATATATATTGCTACTTCTGAAACAATATTTGAGCTTAATTCGATTATTTCCTTTCATTTATTAGGTGATCAAATCTTTCTTTAAAAATAAAAAAAAAGATGAGGAAAAATAATTCGTTGATCATAGGTATTCTTATTAGAAATGAACAACCAAACTTTTTTAACAAATAAGATAAAATATAATTCACGATAATTCATACAATTTACTGAAAACAACAACAAATATCTAGCATGACAAGAAGTTGTTTTCATGATTTGTTGCAACTTATAATTACAAATTTAATGCTAATATAAATCAAAGCAACATGGGAAATCTTGTTTTGAAAGAATAATGAGATAGAAATATTATATTATTAAGAAGACATGAATGTAAATCAACTCAAAATAAAACTAACAGTTTTAAATGTCACAAAATCCAATGGACTATAAACTACATATAACATAGTGAATAAATTCAAATGTCATTGAAAAACAATAGAAACATTTTGTGGTTGATAGATGTGTGAAATATAAAAATTATATTTTTCTAGTATAAGGAAATATAAGATTTCACACCTTACATATCTTGATAAGGAAGAAGAAATAAAGAATAAATAATATTTCATTCACGGTGTTTGAGTCTCTTAATGTGAAATATAAATAACCAATAAAAAATATATCAAAAAATGTCATATTCATATGAAATATAAACAACCAATTATAGGTATATAGATCAAAAATGTCTAAAACAAAAAGTAAATTATTTTTGCACTTTTTGGTCCTATTAATATCGAAATTTGATGTTCTATTATATCATAACTTTATAGTTATGATTTGTAATTTTAGAACTCCAGGTTCCAAACAAAATTCATAGTTACTGAAAATATTGAATTTCATCGGAATTTCAAGTTCATAAATAAACTTCTTGTTTATCATTGAAAACCATGAATTGAGAACTTTGGGCTCCAAAATTAACCACATCTATCGAAATTGAGAACTTCAGATTCAGATTATATTATTCAAAATCTTATATGTTTATTTGTATTGCAGTTTAAAACGTCAAGCTTTTTGAATTTGCAATTTCCAAACACTGAATTGAGCTTCAGACTTTTCGATTTTACAATCTTCACACACCAGATCAAGCTTCGGGTTTTTTGATTTAACAATTAACAAATATACATCAAATCGAGCTTCAGGCTCTTTGATTTGTGATCTTTGAGTTGCAATATAATTAGTTTCATTATTGCAATCTTTTGGTTGCAATATAATCAATTAATCTATGTTTTTTTTTATTAGAAACCCAATGAATACTAAGCATAGAATTAAGAAAAGAAATAATATCAACTATTTTTTTAGCCCAAAATTAGAGATAGAAATACTTTACAATTGCTTGGATCTCTTGGTCTCATTAAGAAAGTATTATCTCTTAGCCCTGATCGAATTTGGATCATATGAATTTTGTCTTCAGGCATAGAGCTTTCAAATCTAGAAATTGAAATAACAATATTGGTTAGAGACTCATACTGATAACGTGTTATGAAATAAATAAATAAACAAGAACACAATAGCATAAATATAAAATAAGAAAATAGAGAAAGTAGTAGCCTAAGAAAAATGATTCTTTTATTCCTCAATAGTTCTCAAGTTCCCAATACAACATGTGAAGGCTCCTTTTATAACCTTACAATTTACTGACAATATAATGGTTACAAAATGAAAAGACAATAGCAATAATTTTGAGAATCAATGGAGTCATAAACTTGAGAATAAATAATACCATAAGGTTGAGAATAAAATAGGGAAGGTGAAGAATCACAATTTACATTTTGAGATTGGATGGACATTCACTTACATTATATTTTCATAACAATATATATATTTGTCATATGTGAATTTTATCGGATGAACACGTCGTCAAACAAAAAGAATAAATTGCTAGGTGGAAATCCAAATAGACATTCAGAAAATATTCTACAAGACATTGTTGAGGAAGAGAAAACCCGAGTAAGCAGATGTTGAATGAAACCTACTAGGGATCAGTTAAAGGACACTCGAGACTGGTTAAATAACGCTTCCACTCGGGCTCAAATGATGTTACTCAGGCCCCGCAGGTACTGTCCTTGCTCGGGATAACTATGAAGAAAACCGAATAAAAAGCTTAGTGCTTAGTTCACACGGACTAGGTCACTAAATACACGAAGATATCCATATCAGGAAGGAATCCCAAAGAGAACAGAATACTGAGCTGAAAGGGTTCCCAATCAAGCAACAACTTTATTTCTTTAAAAAGACTACATCCTTATATAAGGAAACAAGTCCAAATAGGACTACACTACTAGAATCCCATTCGACTTCAATACAAGACTCCAAAACAGGAAAGAAGACAAATCTACTTCAAACAAGAAACCAAATCACAATTAAATGTAGAGATCTTTTATTACTTGTACAAAGCAGATTAGGGTTCTATAAACATATAAATAAACCCATAATCTCGTCCAAAAAGAGATATAGACAACAAAGCATACATAGAAATAATAGCAAAATTCAGAGAGAAAAAAGAGAGATCGAGAGCTTGTAATATTCTAAATTCATAGTGGATTTGGCTAGGTTGACCATTCAACCACCCGTTGACGTTTCTCCGATCTTCGGATTTTTACCACGTAAAAAACTCGTGTCTCGTTTACTTTCTCCTTCTCTCTCTCTTTGAAATCTCAGCCGAAATCCAATCCTTGTTGGCTTTTCTGATACAATCCAGAAATCAACGTCAACAATTAGCCCTAGAAGGAGGGGATTACCTCCGACTTGATCGGAAACAATGGTAGGAAGCAGAAGCAATTCCGGGGATGTCCAAAAATCTCTGGATAACTTTCACGTTGGTAGTACATCACGGGATCTCACTGCAACAACAAAGAACCAACCTACATTCCTGCGAGGATCCAACCAGCGGAAGACATGGGTTCGAGGTGGTTCGAAAGATTGCCTCCAGCAAGCATCAGAAGTTTCAGTGAACTAAGCAAGAGCTTTTCAAGGTAATTTCTGAGCAATGTTCACAGGAAAAAGTCAATAGCTCACCTTTCTCAAATAAATTAAGGGAAGGATGAGTCACTGCAGAAATACTTGGGAAGATTCGGCCAAGCAGTGTCAGAAATTGGCAGTGCAAATGATAAAGCAATAATTGTTGCATTCATTGTTGCATTCATCAACAACCTACAGAATGGTCGGCTATCTTTTTATTTAAGGAGAGCCCGACTGACTAGATATGCAGACATGATGGATATGGGGGGAGGATATGCACTGGCCGAGGAAGAAGAATTAGCCACTGGAGGATGTTATATGCAGGGAGGAAAACCCGAACAGAAGGATGTTGAGTCTAAGGGCCAGAACCAGAAGGGAAAACAAAAAGGAAATGGCAAATAAAAAAGCAAGGATGGGGATAATGGGTGTAACACCGAACAGACCACTGAGAAGTACCGAGGTAGATACACCAATTACACCCCTCTTTGAAAAAACAGGAGAAAATCCTGGCCATTATGGAAACAAAGAATATGGTTCAAGAGCCACGCCGGCAATCTCAGTTTGCTCGGCGAGACACAACCAAATACTGCCGGTTCCATAAGGAAACTGGTCATAAGACCTCCAAGTGCTACCAGCTCAGAGTTTACATAGAAATCCTCATTCGGGAAGGATATCTACGGATGTGATTTTGAGAAGGGATGAAAAATCAGAAGCAAAGAAAAGATCAGGGCAGACCACAGCTCTAGTCGAGATCAAAGGGCCAATTCAAAAGCCAATCAAGTAATACACACGATCTTTGGAGGACCATCCACTGGAAGAAGTAACCGAGAACGAACTCAAGAGATCAGAAGAGCAGTAGAAGCAAGAAATAACTTTGATGTAAACTTGGTCGAGCCAGACCCGAAGAGGTTAAAGGAAGGATGGGACCCAATAACATTCACAGAAGCAGACTCACATGGCGTCGATGTACGGCCAAATGACGCCTTGGTCATATATGCCCGGATTGGTCACCGGAAAGTCAGGAGAATCCTGATAGATAATGGAAGCTCGATAGATATCCTCAATGTAGCGGTCTACGATCAACTCAGGTTAGACCGAAAAGACCTACAACCCTTCCATACCCTACTCAGAGGATTCGGGGGAGTTGAGGTCAGGTCACTCGGGACGGTAAAGCTACCTGTGAAGATTGGAGTAGCACTTTGTCAGAGAACTGTACTGCTCGACTTCGTGGTGGTAGACTTGGAGAATTGGCCATACAATGCACTATTGGGACGACCATTCCTGAATAAAACTAAGGTCGTAACAGCCACTTATGCTTTAATGATGAAATTCCCGACTGAACAGGGGGTCGGGGTAGTCAAAGGATCTTAGGAGATGGCCCGAAAAGCTAACTTGTCAGTATACAAGGACAAGAATGAGCAGGTTTGCACTATAACACAGCCGAGTCAGAACGAAAAACCCCTATCATTCAAGTTCGATCCAAGAGAAGAACCGAATGAATCTAAAATTGAACCGATTGAAGAAATCGCCCTGAAAGAAAATGAACCGGACAAAAAGGTCAAGGTCGGAGCTAATCTAGAATGAAGAGTCAAACAAAGCCTCATTGATCTACTTAAAGAATATAGGGATATGTTCGCTTGGAGTCATGAAGACATGGTCGGGATAAATGCTCGAATAATATCCCACCATCTCATAGTAGACCAGAATGCAAAACCGGTGATACAGAAGAGAAGATCATTCAACCTTGAAAGAAGTCAGGCAATCAAACAGGAAGTAGATAAGCTACTCATTGTAGGATCAATTAGAGAGGTCAATTACCTACAATGGGTGGCTAATGTAGTACTCGTACAAAAAAAGAATGGACAGTGGAGGATGTGCGTAGATTTCACAGATCTGAATAAGGCTTGCCCGAAAGGTAGTTTTCCACTTCCGAGGATAGATCAGTTGGTGGACGCTACATTAGGCCATGAGTCACTTAGTTTCATGGATGCTTACTCGGGGTATAACCAGATCAGGATGAACAAAGCTGACGAAGAAAAAACAGCAATCACAACTTATCAGGGTTTGAACTGCTATACTGTGATGCCCTTTGGACTGAAAAATACAGGAGCAACTTACCAAAGGCTGGTTAACAAAATCGTTTCACAGCAAATAGGAAGAAACATGAAAGTATACGTTGATGACATACTGACCAAGAGCATCACAGCAGACAGGCATACTTCAGATCTGCGGAAAACATTTGACGTCTTGAGAAGATACCAGATGAAGCTGAATCCGAACAAGTGTTTGTTCGGGGTTCCTTCAGAAGATTCCTGGGATTTCAAGTCCATCAAAAAGGAATCGAAGTCAACCCTGAAAAGATCCGCCCTGCAGAGAATGACTTCACCGAGGACACTTAAAGAAGTACAGCGCCTAACAGGATGTCTGGCTTCCTTAGGAAGATTTATCTCAAAAGCCACAGACAGATGTGCACCCTTTTTCAAAGTAATTAGAAAAGGGAAAGGACTTGAATGGAATGAAGAATGCGAACATGCATTCTTAAAAATTAAAGAGTACTTAGGACAGGCTCTCATCCTTTCAAAACCTCAGATGGAGGAGACACTCCAACTGTACCTGTCAATTATAGAACTAGCAGGAAGCTCAGTTTTAGTCAAAACAGAAGATGGAGTACAAAAGCCGGTGTACTTTACCAGCAAGGCACTTCTACCAGCTGAGACCAGATATTCACAGGCAGAAAAGATTTCACTGGCACTAGTCTCAGCAGCAAGAAAGCTAAGGCCAAATGGGCAATCGAGCTAAGTGAATTCGATATCCACTACATCCCCATGACATCTCTCAAAGGGAAAATGGGCAAATGGGCAATCGAGCTAAGTGAATTCGATATCCACTACATCCCCATGACATCTCTCAAAGGGCAAGCAGTGGCAGATTTCATAGCAGAATTCACAGAACAGAACCTGGAAGCAAAAAAGATGTTGGGCAAAAATTTCCCATGAAAGCTGTATATTGATGGCTCTTCAAACACTCATGGCAGTGGGGCAGAGATCGTAGTATGCACCCCCGAAAGAGATAACGTCGAATGTGCCATGAGGTTTGACTTTAAGGCAACCAATAATCAAGCCGAGTACAAGGCGCTACTAGCTGGACTCAGAGTCTGCATAGCTCTCGGGGCAGATGAGGTTGAGATATTCAGTGAGTCACAGGTAGTTGTCAACCAAATCCTGGACGAGTACCAAGCCAAGGATGAAGGCATGATAATCTACCGTGATATTGTGAAACAACTCCTCAAGAAATTTAAAGAAAATAAGATTACCCAGATCCCTAAGGAGGAGAATGAAAAGGCAGACGCATTGTCCAAGCTAGCGTCAGCAACAACCATAATCAGGCCAAAGACCATTCCGGTTGCACATCTTCTTAAACCAAACACAGCTGAACCAAGAAACTTGGAAATTTCAGAAATCTGAACACCGCCAGATGGTTGGATGACTCAGCTAAAATGGTTCCTAGAAGAAGGTGTGCTCCCGGAAGATCCCGTACAAGCAAAACACATCAGGTATAGATCAGCCAGATACACGTTGGTTGGAGAAGAACTATACAGAAGGGGGTATTCCTGAACACTCTAAAGATGTGTATCAGAGGAAGATGCATATCGGATATTACAGGAAATCCATGGAGGAGTTTGCGGAAACCACACTGGGGGTAAAATTTTGGCACACAAGGTACTAAGGCAAGGCTATTATTGGCCTACTCTATTTTCAGATGCACAGCAGTGTTCAGAAAGTTGCAATACTTGCCAAAGGATTGCTAATGACATCCGACAACCCCCTGAGCAACTCAAAAACCTCACGTCCCCATGGCCATTTTCCATGTGGGGTTTGGATCTAATCGGCCTAATGCCAGCCGGGACAGGGGGTGGAGCAAAGCATGCAATAGTAGCTGTTGACAATTTCACGAAGTGGGTAGAAGCTGAAGCATTAATGCACATCACAGAAGCAAACACCACAAATTTCATGAAAAAGAATATACTTTATAGGTTTGGAGTCCTAAACACTATAATCACAGATAACGGCACCCAGTACGATAACTTGAAATTTAGACAGCTGTGCAAAGAGTACCAGATTGTCAATTACTATGCCACACCTGCCCACCCTCAGACAAATAGGCAGGTGGAAGCAATGAACAAAGTCATCAAGCACACAATCAAAGCAAAGCTAGACGCCAAGAAAGGAAGTTGGGTTGAAAGCTTCCCGAAGTATTATGGGCGTATCAGACACCAACGAGAACTTCAACAAGAGAAACTCCATTCACTTTAGCGTTTGGAACAGAAGCTGTTATTCCTATAGAAACGTCATATAAGTCACCCCGGGTCAGGCTATACGATGAAGAGCAGAACATTGATATGTTATTACCAAGTCTAGATGAGCTAGAAGAAAAAATGGAGAAATCCCGAATACGAAATATGGCATATCAGCAAAGGGTAGCTCGCCACTACAACTCTCACGTTCAGGTCAGAAAATTCCAGCTAGGAGACCTGGTACTCAGAAAGGTGTCATTGAACACAAAAAATAAAGCTACAGGTTCCTTGGCTAACAAATGGGAAGGCCCGTACAAAATCGAAGGAATAACTGGCCATAGGGCATACTGGATTGCACGACCTAATGGAGGGGTTTTACCCCAACCATGCAATGCCCAATATCTGAAGATTTTCTATCCTTAAATTGATTTTTTCTTCTTTTTTCTAGTTAGGACAATTTTAATTAGGATAAATATTAGTTGAAATTTATAACTATTGATTTTGCAGTTATAAATAAAAAATTAGACTCAGAATTTCCGAAAGAAAAGCATCGAGCTTGATTTCCAAAAGAAAACATATAATAATAAGAACATATGGAAAACAAGCATGATAATAAGAACATGCAAATAGAATACTCAGGACCTTTAAATCCTGAATGGGCGGAGAAGCTTGAAAGAGCATGCCAGCCGAGCAAGGTCAAAATGACATTCGTAAAAAGCAAACCAGATGCACCAGCTCGGGATGCTATCGGGAATAATTCAGGTGAAATGCGTAGCTGTGTTAAGCAATTAAAAAAGCTTAACGATTCGGCAAACCCTTTCACATAAAAACTGGGGAGACGTCCTTGGTAATGTGTATGGACTCGAACGTATGATCATGGTGAGCCTTGATGTAATGTTCGGGTAGCAACCGAGTATGAAACACAAGTATAAACTTACCTGTTTTAAGATGACTCGGTTAATAATACAGAGTCAGTTTAATAAGATACTTGGCAATTAAAGTTATTCGGGTAACTACCAGTTTAATAAGATACTTGGTTAAGTTACCCGAACATCGAAGAGCCAGTTTAATAAGATACTTGGCGATTAAAGTTATTTGGGTAACTACCAGTTTAAGATACTTGGTAAAGTTACCCGAACATCGAACATGGCAGTTTGATGAAGTACTCGGCAACAATCAAGAAGTTGAAGTGGTCAAAGCAAATCAATCATTTAGAAAAACTTGGAATTTTATTGATTTAGAGAAGGGTTACAAATGCCTTACAATAAAGAATCAAAGATTTCTACAATTCTACAAAATTAAGGTTGTGAGGATTTCAAGCCCTTGCCAATACTCGGGTTTGGCACCATTTCGTATTCAAGGAGCAGACTTTCATTAGAATGCCAAGCAATTGTGTCGACTGAGTCATCTATCCATTGGTTGTAATCCTCTCCTAGGACCGGTCCGACATCAGGCTCCACACCCTTCACGACCGACTCTTGACTGGCATAGAAGGTTGAGAGGGAGTGGTCGGATGGAATCTCTAAATGTATAGGATGGGGCTCATTGCATCGGCTACGGTAGTAAGCTCTTCATTCCTTCATCTGAGTTCGAAGAGACTCCAATGACCGATCCACATGATGTTTAATTGACAGCTCCCAATTGGTTTGGGCCTTCTCAGTTGCTCGATTATTGACTTTAAAGAATTCACCAGCTGAAACCAGCCCTCGTTGAAACTCCCGAAGGAGAATAGCATCGTAGGCAGGGGATCTCTTGAAACGATCTACCTCTTGTACTTCAAGTTCCAGCATGGCCTCTCGGGATAAGGATTCGACTGTCAACGCTTGGCGCTTTAGATCTTCAATTTTTGGCTCATACACTGACTTAGACTACTCCGCTTCCTGCTCGGCCTTGAGCATAGATTCTTGGGCAGAAGACAATAAGTTTTGAAGTGATATTGCTTTCTCTTCTGCCGAAGAAGCTCTTTCCTCGGCCTCTATTTGCTTTGCCAGACAGAGATAAACAAAAATTTATGTAGAACCAACCTCCTATTGGTAAGCTGTTTCGACCCGAGCTCGGCTATCCTCACTTTCCTTTAGCTGAGACTTCAGACGCCTTATTCGATCAGCTTGATGTTGCTGCATCTGAACTAGCTCAGCAAATTCAGCCACCATCTGCAAAGAAATACAATTAGAAATCTGGCAAACAAGCAAAAAATTAAAGGAGTTGGGGGTAGCTTACATAAGATACGCCATTAAAAACATTTTGAAGACGTTCGGTCAGGGAGCCATCCTGAAAATTGCTCCAACGGTCTTCCCCGATGAAAGCCCGACCAGATGACATCTCCCACAACATATCTTGGGGAGAAGGATGTGAAGGAACCCCCGAGGGTTCAGCCTCTAGATTTTTAACCTCGGAGGGAGCGGAACCCCTATTCGACTCTAAAGCCCTCACATCCGCCGATACTCTAAAATCAGAACTGGGGTAAGCCTCATCCACAATATCTTCATCGCTGGAGTCGATGAAAGTGACCATCCGAGGAACCTTGAGAGGACGAGTTGGAGAGCTGATTGCCTTCTGTTTCTCACCCTGAGAACTGTGGAAACTGAGATCAGCTGCGGGATCCTCCGGAGTATCAACCTGGAAGGCTTCAAAAAATTCGGGACCTATAGCTACCTGTCCCGTGGAAGAATTACCTTCATCACCGGTGTCAGTCTGCTCCGTAGGCTCCTCATCGACATCTTCACTTTCCTTTACCTATCGACAGGCAACTGAGTATCGGTCAGGCCACTAGAATCACTAGTCTCCCCAACCGTCGGTTGAAAAACGTCCTCAGGGACATCTTCGGGAATCTGCTCCTCAGCAGCATCAGTTTCCTCATGAGACTCGGGTGGGGCAATGACTTCATTGCCTTGACGAGAAGCCTCTTTTCGACTCGCCTGAATGATTGACTTCACTTGACGAGCCTGAAGATTACAGACGACGTCCGTATCAAACACTAAGAAGAAAAGGAACAGCGTCAGAATGCAAAACAAAAAATATATAACAATGAAAGGAAAAGGTTGCAAAAATCACTTACATCGCCTACGTTGACCCGAAATCTTATCAAAGAATCCGAACTCAATCATCTTCGACTCAACGAAGAGATAAGTCTTGCTCATTTTCTCCAAAGTGCGAACCGTTGCCCGAGCAAGTCTGGTCAGCTCTGCATCACTATACTCAATTTTCTTCTTGTTCCAAAACTATAGGGAACAGAAGAAACGGAGACTTTCAACACCGTTCGAGCACCCCCAGCCGAAGCAGTAACATCGAGCCCGACACTCCATCCTGCAAAAAATCAACTGTTCTTCAGAACTTGTTGGATGTAGGGAATCCCCATATAAAACCCCTCTTTCTGGGGTAATCAGAGGTATCAGCTCTCCGACTCACTTTTGTCCCCTTAGGGACCCAGCAATCCGGCGAATTAGACATAAGTAGGTTCCCTACTTGCCCGCTTGCCTTAGTGTAAAAAAGTGCCTGATTTCATTCGGAGATGGCGGCAATAAGTTCATCCGGTTGTACATGTTCCACATGCACATCAAAATTTTGTAGCTGTTCGGGGCAAGCTGAGCCGGAGTAATCCCTGATTCAGCCAAAAACCAGGCAATGAATGGCTGGAAGGTTAGAGTGACGCCGCAGCAGAGCATGGATCCGTAGATCACCACAATACCTGGGGGAGGATTCCATACAGCTCTATCACCCGTCAGAATCAGAGTGAACGAATTAGGCAAATCGAATAGGGAGCGATATTTCATTATCTCATCTGGCCCGACTACGTTCGGCTCGGTGTCAAAACCCACTCGGGCATTCAGCAGGAAAAATAAGACGAGACGCCCTAAACTCCTCTTCAATATCATTTTCGTTGACAATCTGCTCCCTGATCAAAATATTGCCCGAGTTGTGCTTGCGGACTTCACTTCTACTTTGATGTTTTCCCATCCTTCGAAAAGGTACCCTGTGGTCAGAAATATCACAATCAGAACTAGATGAAGAACTCGATACAGGGCTAAAAGTAACGTCAGGGTGAAGCCCCGAAACATCAACTTCTAAAAATGGAGGTTTATCTACAGGGATTTCCCCCAGTAATCTTCTAATACAAAAAAATAACTGGAAATCCCCACGTTCTAATGCATTAAGAACGACATTAAAAAGACGATGACGGGAAGATGGCTCCATTAAAGACTAACCTTGAATTAAGTTTGATGCAAGATCTTCAACGGAGAATCGCGAACTTGTGTAAAGAAATCTGGGTTTAAAGAAATTTCTGCTGAAAATCGTCAAGAATAAACCAACAATGTCTCTCAGTGAAGAATTTAAAGAGAAAATGGCACCAAGTTTTCAAGACGGGAAATAACGATGACGAGGTTTGATGAAGTAGGCGGCGCATGGGAAGACGCATAGGTCGTTTCTCATAAATAATCTGGAAAAATGAAGAGGTAAAATACACGTGTCAAAACAAGAACTAAACTCAGCCGTCAGAACTTCAAAGCGTCACCGTCATTAAAGATCACGTGTGAGGAGGCAAATCGAATTTGCAGGGTCGCCATCAAAACACGTCATTATTTACTCGGATACTGAAAAGATATTGATAACTAATTAAAATACTTTTGTCCGAACAAACCTTGTTCATAAAAAATATTTTAAGGGGGTATTGTCATATGTGAATTTTATCGGATGAACACATCATCAAACAAAAATGATAAATTGTCAGATGGACATCCAAATAGGCATTCAGAAAATATCCTGCAAGACATTGTTGAGGAAGAGAAAACCCGAGTAAGCAGATATTGAATGAAACCTACTCGGGATCAGTTAAACGACACTCGGGACTGGTTAAATGACGCTTCCACTCTGGCTCAAACGATGTTACTCGGGCCCCGCAGGTACTATCCTTGCTCGGGATAAATATGAAGAAAATCGAATAAGAAGTTTAGTGCTTAGTTCACACAGACTAGGTCATTAAATACACGAAGATATCCATATCAGGAAGGAATCCCAAAGAGAACAGAATACTGAGCTGAAAGGGTTCCCAATCAGGCAACAACTTTATTTCTTTAAAAAGACTACGTCCTTATATACGGAAACAAGTCCAAATTGGACTACACTACTAGAATCCCATTCGACTTCAATACAAGACTCCGATACATGAAAGAAGACAAATCTACTTCAAACAATAAACCAAATCACAATTAAATGCAGAGATCTTTTATTACTTGTACAAAGCAGATTAAGGTTCTATAAACATATAAATAGACCTATAATGTTGTCCAAAAAGAGATATAGACAAGAGAGCATACCCAGAAATAATAGAAAAATTCAGAGAGAAAAAAGAGAGATCGAGAGCTTGTAATATTCTAAATTCATAGTGGATTTTGGCTAGGTTGACCATTCAACCACCTGTGGACGTTTCTCCGGTCATCGTAGTTTTACCACGTAAAAAACCCGTGTCTCGTTTACTTTCTCCTTCTCTCTCTCTTTGAAATCATAGCCGAAATCCAATCCTTGTTGGCTTTTCTGATACAATCCAAAAATCAACGTCAACAATACTAAACATGAAAAATATGAGATTGAGATCTGAAAAAAAAAATATAAACAAAAATAGTAAACATTCAATTATTTGAAATAATATATGTTATTAGGGTTTTAAAATAAGGAAAGTGGGGGTTTTATTAGTTTTATTTTGTACAGTATTCTTTTTAATCAAAATTGTACGTCTATTTAAGCAATTTGATAAATAAAAAAAATAAACACTAAATAATTTAAAAAATGGGGAGTTAATAGTTCAGCAGGTGTGTCAATAGCACCACTAAAAAACAAACGTGTTGACAATACATTCAGATATGAGGAAAAAAATATATCATTTAAATTCAGATTTCAGTCTTTATTACTTTTTAGAAAAATTCAAGACTGTTCAGTCTTCAAAAAAAAAAAAACAAACGATCCCTAAATAATTTAAAATGTAGGGATTAAATAGTTCGGTAGTGGATGTACCGATAGCACAACTCTATAAATCTTACAACTAATGTGGAATTAATTTTGTTAAATTATACGGTGAGATTTGAACCCCTCACTATTAATGTGGGAAGGATGTGCGCTAACATCTGTATTGAAAGGTGGTGTACTACAACTATAATACTTGAGACATGGAATACTATACATTAAGAACTAGTTCTTATAAAACAGTTGTTTGCCAATGGCCAAAAAAACTAGACATTGAAGAGCAATTTTCCATCTTCAAAAACTGTCATAGCAAGCAACCCAAAGATGGAATTACGTCAAACTTTAACTGTCATTAACTGGCCGAGAAAAAACGATGAAATGAAATGAAATGAAATAAAATAAGTTAAATGTAATTTGCTAGTACAACTACAAGCAACTTGAAAGCAATCGCCCAAAGTGAAGACAAAAGACAATGCTTGGTTTCACTTCACTTCACATGAAACAGTCCACAGCCCCATGCCCCCCATGTGCTTCCAAGACAGCCAACCCTCGTTTTTATAACCATTTTTTCAAAAAAAAAAAAAAAATGTTGTTATCATAGTATCATCGAACAAAAACCAAAGTTGTCCAGTAATTACAATAATAATTTATTTATTTTTTGAAGATACTATAATAATTTTTATTAGTTTGCATGTTGGTGTTTATTAAAAGTATATGCTTGTTAACTCCTGATTGTTATGGCTGTTAATGGACTGTCAGAAATCAGAATTATAAAACAAATCAAAAGTGATTTTGTACGTTTATGTTCATTTGAAAATGTAAAAAAGAAGCAAATAGAAAAAAGGCCACCAATTTTGCATGAAATTTGGGTTTGGAAGCAAGCAGAAAATGGGGATTGTAATGAATCATCGCTTCTACTCTTGCAAGTTTGAATAATTTTTCATATACTAACCCAGAAAATAAATGAACATGAACAAACGATTGTCAAAATGTAAATAATATACTTACTAAGAATACACAAATATTAGTTGAGATCACAATCTTTGACATGACTCGTTAACATGGTTCGAATTGGAAACAAGTTTAACAGGTTATGTTTATTGATACCGACTTAATTGATTCTCGACACCAACTCGATGGGATAGGCAATTTCAAAGGCCGACAAAAAAAACAATGAAACAAATTCAACCAAATAAGGTTTTTCCAATTTTAACACGAATAAATGAGTCATGTTCCAATTTACACAAACAAAAAATATGAATTTCGATCCATATATGTGATACGAGGTTTACTCGAGAGTGAAAACAAAAAAGAAAAGGAATGAATTTTTAGAACTGTTTGACCTTGATGGGTTAATTGTATATACTTTCCTTGGAAGACAAGCAACGGCATGTAGGTTGGAGAGAAAAGCTTGGAAGTGAGTTAATTTGGTCACTCGAATTTCATTTCCAAATACTTATTTGGCAACCCCTTTTCATTGTTTTAATATATTTTGCTTATTGGGACTGTCTATACACAAATTATATATAAAAAAAATGTTTCATTTGTATATTATCACAATTACAGTAGTCAAAACCAAACGAAATTGACCGTCAGTTGAAAAATAAAAAATGAAGTCCTGGACAAGTAGAAATAATCTCAATCTGTCACAATTTCAATTTCGTTACAGCGAAAAATCAATGTGACAAACTGCAAAAATTACACTGGACCAACAGGGTCGCAGGAATCAAAGAATTGAAATTTAAGAAATATATGTAACGACATAACTAGCAACACGTCAAACCAAAGTAGAACTTGTATAAACGGAACATTAAACAAACCTATACCCAGCTACGATTTCAAACTCATGATCTTGTTTTGGCAATTAGAACAGCATGTTTGTTGAAAGCGTTCATTATAGAAGACCTAATAAAACAACTCTAGGGCACACCAGATATATGATTTACACAGCAATTGGAGGATCCTGCATTTAAGAATCGGTAAATTTAAACATTCAAACTACTACTGTAATAAAGATAAGATAAAATGTGAATTTTGACAACAATTATAATGCTACCAGCAAAGAAACCTACCTTGGCAGTCAAATTTGACACAGCTACATTAAACTTTTCTCTCGTTTTTGTACCCGCTACTAGCCCAGCTTTTGCGACCTTACTAAAGGCACCATTCAGCCAAGCTGTTCCAGCAGTCACATACCTGTGCAGAATCAAAATAACAAAGGTGTTTCATGTAATAGTTGACTCAAGAAGACATTATAACAATGCATCTATCTCATTTACAACAGATTAATAATTGAACAAGCATTTAGATTTCAAAGCTTCAACAGTTTATCCAAATTAATATGTACGAAAAGAATGCATAAAGAAATATTCAGGATCAACCATTTCTATTCCAAAAAATACTGGGGAACAAACTTGAAAGTTAGAAACAGGGGATCAATATCCAAAATGCGTTTCTTTGGATTACAGGAAAACTTGATTTGGTGTCCTTCACTAAAGATGCAAGTGCTATAAAAGGAAAATATAGGGTTCAAATAAGCAATAGAAGCAGAAAGGCAACTGCAGATGTTTAGATGTTGAAAAATGTGTCACAATTGTCAAAAGCAATTTTTGAGAAAAGATTAAAATCTACTTAGAAGGGGTATAAAGTTCAATCAAAGCATAACTCTTGGCTTCAAATATAATCAGTTCTCCAAAGGTATAAAGTGATGTGTATTGGATGATCTCCTGATTAGATGTGCATTGGATGATCTCCACATAGTTAAGTGACATGCAAACTTTTTTTTATCGACTACAAAACAGTGAAATAGATTACAATGTTTTAGTTTAGGGATGCCATTTATACCTGCTTGTTTTGACTGCTGATCCTGTATCGTTTATTTTTCTCTCGGCTGCAAATATAGCTGCCATTGTTTTATCTGAGACATGAAGCCTTTGATCAACAGACTTCACTTTCTCATTAACTGCTGAAATCCCAACTGTCAATTTCTCTGTGAGGCCAACTTTGCGATCAAAGGAAACAACCTTGGCAGATGCACTGGCTGTTAACTGATGTTTTTCATCAAATGCTTTAGCCTTATTCACAGCATCTTGTTTAATTGCTGAACCTTTTGCAAGCATACTTGTAACAACTTCTTGGGCTTTACTTACATAAATCCTCCCACTGTTAGATGGGCTTGTTTTAGCCTGCTTACAGGAACACATTACCCAATATACATAAGCACAATGAGATAAATTTTAAGGTGCAAATGGTATGACAATGACCGAACGTATCTAGCAAACTTAAGTTGCATACTGTTATATGCATGTGGAATTTCATAACATAAAAGCATGGATTTGTTCAGGAAGCTGAATTAAATCTTAACAGGCTACTCACGCTTCACTAATGATATATCCTACATAACACATTTAGATCAATCAATTTGGTTTGATCATTCACCCAAGGCAACTAGGCATTCCGTGATATACAATTAAACAAACCACACATCCAGAAGCCAAGCTTATCAACAATAGTTCTACAAGTTTTCCAAACGCAGCCATGTGATTAGCACCAAACAGCATTTGGATTCCATTGGATAGAAAGATTTAAACGTCAATACATTTTTAACACCAAATAAGCTCTAAAATGTTGATTTCAACTAACCTCAATATTTTCAGCAGGAACTACAGACACAGCACTTTCCTCTATAGTTACTTCCTGCATGAATTGCACTCGAGAACGGAACGTTAGGATTTGGCCACTGTACTTGTAAAGAGATTACAAGAGATTGTTAAGGCTTACCTGCATCTCAAGTTTTGGCACATAGTTTTCAGCTGAAGATATACTCACAATCTGGTCTACTATTGTTGCTCCCTGAACACAAAAAATACACGATTTTCATTGTCTACGGCCATACTATGCAGAATATTCAGTGAATATATAAAATTATTTCTGATCACATGTTAAAATCCCAGGAAATCCTGTAAATTACTAATTTTCATATTTCAATCTTCAGAAATGCAACCATAAATTCAAACGTTTTATATTTTACTCGCAATTACATGATACCACTGATCATCAACTCTTATTTTAAAACAAAAATCAAGATAAAATCGACTGATTTGCTTGCAATTTACTTGTTTCTTGACTAATCCTAATAATAATAGTTTAGTAGCCTGTATGTGATAATTGATAAACTGAAAGAGAGTTCTTTTTAAAGGGTGGAGTTAAAGAAAAGCATTCAACACATTGTTTTTCTTCTCTATATTGCTTTAAGTTCACTCAGCATCATAAAACTGAAATCGAATAAAGTGACGAGACTGGCGGAAGAAACAAAACAAAGCAATTTCTAACAAAAGAGTTAAGCCAGATTGAGGAAACTCACAGATAATAACAATGCAATTTCAAGCGCTTTGGGATCCTTGAATGTAACAAAAGCAGTCTTCGATTGCCCGGATTCACTGCAACCGAAAACAACAAAAAACACCTTAATTCACCTTCACGTTCCAGTAATTGCTCAAGCACGCAATTTAAATACGCCAAATAAAGTAAATATTCTCCCTACAATTTCCACACCAAACCCAGAAAAAATAAAATAAAATAAATATAAAATCCAAATTAAAATTTTATTCCATTCCATTCCTTTCCTTATATAACCAGATATTTTTAATCAATTAATATAAGATTAAATAAAACACAAACCAAAGATCCAACTATTAGAATCAACAGCACCCATATTAATTATTTTTCCAAATTGAAACAAAAACCAAGATCCAAAATTTCACTTTCCTTATTTAGTTCTAAAGACACAAAAAGAAATGGTTTTCTTATTTTCATAAAAAAAAAAAAAAAAAAACAATGTAGGTATGTCTAATGCATATAGACTGCGTACCATAGGATCTCAATTCGTTCGATATCACCAGAGAAAGAGAAGAACTCGTGAATCTCCCTCTCAGTAGCTAGATCTGACAAGTTCTTCACTTGAACTGTTCTCGTCTGACAATTACAACCACTTGAACGTCAAATTACAGAGTTAGGGTTTCTTTTGAATGACTGAAAAGAGAGTAACGTAGGGAACTGACCTGCATTGTAAATGAACACGACTGTGTAGAAGTTGGAGTCGTCGTTGAAACGCAGAGACTATATTATTGATTTTATTTCATTGTTGTGTTAGAGACTAGAGTCCAGCCTAAAGAGAAGGAATGTAATAACAAGTCTGGTTACTTGATAAATGGCCCTCCTTTGTTATTTCTTTGTATGACCATTTTACCCTTTTTAAAGAAGACTTTGGTGGGGGGTCTGTCATCATGTGTTTTTTTTAATATCATCTTTTACAGTCACTTTCAATTATAAAATTATATTTTTTTTTGTTATTCGGTGCAAAGAATTATCCACATTTTTTCTTTGAGTGGACAATAAAAAAATAAAACAAGCAATTTTCTTTTGATTTGAATGTTTATAAATTAATAAAAAAAATTGTGACTATAATTAAATAACATATAATAACGGGATAAATCTCAGGTGGTGTTTGGTCGGTGGAATGAAATGGAAAGAAATTCATTCCATTTGTTTGGTTTGTTAAATTGCAATGGAATGAGCATTCCATTGGAATGGGGATTCCACCATTTTGGTGTAATGAGCATTCCATCCAAAAACCAATAGAATGCCCATTCCATTCCATTAACACATTTTATTTCCAAAAATAACCCTCTATCACACAACTCAATTCCAAAAATACCCTCATTTTCAAAAATAATATATATTATTATTATTATTATTATATTATTATTATTATTATCCAAAATATATATTATATTTTCTAATTATTTATATTATATTATTATATATATAATATTTGTAATATCTATTATTATATAATTTATACTTTTATATTTTATTATTATTATCCAAAATGAACATTATATTTTCTAATTATATGTATTATTATATATATACACACATTATATAATCATATATAATATTTATATATTTAATGATATTAATATTAATAATATCAATATTTCTAATATATAATATATAATATTTATAATATATAATTATATATTGATATATTATATAATTTATACTTTTATATTTTATTATTATTATCCAAAATGAACATTATATTTTCTAATTATATATATTATTATATATATATACATATAATATTTATATATTTAATAATATTAATATTAATAATATCAATATTTTATTATATAATAATATATATTAAAAAATATATAATAATATTTATAATATATATTATTATGTAATATATGTATATGATATATTTTATTTAATATATAATAGTATTAATATTACTAACATATAATATATAATATATAATATAGAAATATATAACATATATTGTAATGATATATATTTCATATTATAATATATATATATATATATATATATATATATATATATATATATAATATTATATATACTTTCATATTTTTTATTATTATCCATAATATATAATGTTATTATAAATGTTTTGTAATTAGTGGTATTTTGGTCAAAATACAGTTGAATCAATTCTATTCAGTTGTTAACCAAACAAAATATTACTGATTCAGATATTGATTCTAAAGTCCCAACCAAACAAAGAAATCCGATTCTCATTCTTTTCCATTCCAATTCTCATTCTTTTCCATTCCAATTCTCATTCTCATTACCATTCCAATTCTCATTCCACCATGGTAACCAAACGTCACCTCAATTTTATGAAACATAAATGATAAATAATATTAAATACAATTAGACTATTATATTACTTGTTATTTTTAATGAATTTTTATTCAACAATAATGATACTTTGTCCAAATTTGGTTTCAAAATCTAATGTTCAAATAATATGGCATCATTATAATATATTCATTTAATTTGTATTAGATTTGAATGATTTAAATGGATGGATAATAGTGATGTCAAATCATTTAAGCACAAAATTTGGATAAAGTATGATTAATCTTCAATGAAATTAATGATTTTTTTTTGTCTATTGAATAAAAAGTAATGCTACTTTATCTAAATTTAATATCTAAATTTAGTATCCAAATAATCTAGTATCACTATAATCCAATCAATAAATCATACAAATATAATATAATTTAAATGAATAGATAGTGATATCACATCATTCAATTACTATTGGACATCAAATTTAGATAAAATAATATTATTATTTATAAGTAATGTTGTTTTACCCGAATCAATAGAAAAAATATTGTATACTTTTTTTAGGAATAATATTGTATACTTGGATTGGCTTGTTTCAATAGTATGATTAAATACATTTTCTCTAATATTGTATACTTAGATTGGTTTGTTTCAATACATTTCTCTTGTTATAAAAAATATAATACATATTTTACATCCTTTTCTAACAAATAAATATATATATTCTCTTTATTTAATTGGTTGTACATATTTCTTTCTATATTATTAATAGTGAGGATTCAAATATCATCGTTCACTATTAACATTTTAAAAAATAGTTCTTTATCCTTTTTTCACCTTGAATGTCTTTATATTCATAATCTATAATCATATATTTTAATAAATTAATTAATTATCTTTTAACAGTATTAAAACATAAAATTAATATAATTAATTTAAATAAAAATAAAGAATAGATGATGATGCTCAAAGTGAGAAAGGAATCTGAATTAAAAAAATCCATATGGAGAAGGGTAAAATGGTAAAATGAATAGAGACAGGTCATATGATACTTTTCTTGGTCAATATGTGGGGATATGTCTTGAATATTGAGCGCCCACCGGGACCTGAGTTGGACAGTGAATTGTGTTTGAATGAGTCACGCTTTTTCTTTTAATTTTTTAATAATGTTATGATTTAAAAAGAGGAATAAATTACTTCACTTTTGGCGCAATCTTTGATTCCATTTCCATCTCATGCGGTCATGCCTGTCTGTGTAATGTGTTATATGGACACTGTAGTTTTCACGCGCATGCATTTCTTTATTCTATTATTGGTAAAACAAAACTTATAATAAAGTATAACCGTTCGGTCCCGTTAATATCTGTTGTTTAAATGACGTACTTCATATATCTATATATATATATTGATAAAATTAGACTGCTATAGTGGGAAAAAGCATCACAAACGATCATACGTTGAAAAACCCTAAAGCAGTATCCATTAATAATATAAAAATAATAAAATAAGAGTAACAAACACCAGAAAAACATAAAAACCAAGGGAAACAATCCTAACAAAAACATTGACACGCGTGCTATAAAAATAAAAAACATCAAGAAAAACGAAAAGACTCTCTACCCATGCAATCATTGTCAACCAATAAAGAGTAGAAAGACTGGGAATATGCCCACCACGAATCGACCTCTAACCCCAAAGCATGCTTAGAAAGAGCGTCTGCAACCTGATTTCCCTCCCTAAAGATATAAGAAACCTGAAACTCCATTTTTGATATATGATAAATACAGAGTTGCCAAGCGTGCCGAATTCGCCAAGGAACCTGTTCAGAGCGAGAGGAGAGCAGCTGAACCACATAAGAAGAATCACTCTCAAGTCAGATCCGATGCCACCCATTCTGCCAAGCAAAATTAATAGCTATCGAAGCTGCAAGAAGTTCCGTCTCAAATGCAAACACATGATCAAGAGGAACAGCAAAACAACCCTTTACAAAAGCTCTACAATTACGGAAAATACCCCCACAACCCCCAACACATGGAGAACTCAAGGCGGCACCATCAGTATTAACTTTGGTCCAACCAAGAGCCGGAGGAGACCAAATCACACTCCTGATAACAGAAGCCCTAGCCGGAAGGCCACGAAGATCAAAACGACGAAGAATCAAAAGATCATCTACACAATTACGCATACACCCAATCTCTAACCGATTAGCGTCAGACACCGCACGCCAAACAAAAGACAAAGCAGATCTGAAATCCATAGTCTTACTCTTAAAAATCCACTGGTTACGGGCAAGCCACACACTCCAAACCACAACATGAATAGCTGTCTTCCATAAAACACGCATCTGATCGCTAAACGAAACTGACATGGCCTGAGAGAAGAACGAACTCCAAGTATCGACATAAATACGTCACTGAAAAGCTGAGAAAACCGCCTCCCAAAGAGCAACCGCTAAGGGGCATCGAATGAAAAGATGATCAGACGACTCACTGCTAATCCCACAAACACTACATCGGGAAGCTAAGTGAAACCCATCCCTACATAAGCTATCATCTGTAGGAAGCCGATTCAACAAAAGACGCCATGCCAAAGCTGATCGGGAGGAAGGGATAAAACGACACCAAACATCTCTCCACCAATGGACTTACGGAGAATCATGAATCATACAGGAATAAGCCGACTTGCAAGAAACCTGCCCATCCCGAGAATGAGCCTACACAAAAGAATTTGTAACTGGAGAGATAGCAACGCTATCGATCCGAGAACATAGATCTGGAAAACGGACTCGAAAACTATCGTCAAGAACCCACTTACCCTCATAAATAAAATCAGAAACCCTTGCCTTGAGAAGGGTAGCCAAGTAATCAGGAATTCCCAGAAGCTCAAGAATGGGAACCCCCAAACAATTATCGCGTCAAAAATCTCGCTGAGAATTCTCTCCAATGAGCCAAATGCCCTCTTTAAGAAGATCTGAATAGTGAGAGTGGAAAGAATGCCAAATCGACGAAGTGACATATCCCCCATGAGATTTCCGAAGCTGCGTGAGATACCGCTCCCTCAGAAATGAAAAAACAAAACTTTCAGAGGTCATAAACTTCCAGGTGAGCATTTTTAAAAGAGAATCATTCAGTAACCCCAGATCCTTCAAACCAAGACCACCTTGAGTGTAAGGCTTACAACAATGACCCCAAGAAACCCGAATCAGTTTAGTCTCCTCACAAGAACCTGTCCATAAAAAATTTCTCAATTTACGATTAACCAACCTTAGCAAAGAAGAAGGCCATTTGTAGATCATGAATGAATGCACAAAGGATCCCGTAATGACCGACATGATCAGAGTAGTGCGACCGGCCAAAGAAAGGGATTTCCCCTTCCAATTAGCAAACTTAGACAGGATTTTATCCGCTATAGGCTGTAACACGGACTTCTTGGGCTTTCCTTTAATTACGGTACCCCCAAGTATGAGAAAGGTAACCGACCAATCTGCATACCAACCAAGGACTGCAATCTACCAATCTGGGAAGGGGAAACAGAAGATCCAAAATAGATAGATGACTTACCCCAATTAACCAGCTGACTTGAAATGTTACCATAAACCTCAAAAGCACTCATGATATTCTTCAGATTCCGAACCGTGCCTCTGCAAAAAATCAGAACATCATCTGCATAAAGCAAATGAGTAGGAGCAGAAAATCCCCTCGGAGAAGAAATAGGCAATAACTGAGAAAAATCCACCATCCTAGACAACAGTCTACTAAGGAAATCCTCCGCAATACCAAACAAGAGAGGGGATAGAGGGTCACCCTGACGAACCCCTCTAGAACAATGAAAATAACCCTCTGGGGACCCATTAATCAACACTGAAAGCCTCGAAGATCTTAGTATGCAGTGAATCCAATCCATAAAAATTGGAGAAAACCCAAGAGCTTGAAGCACTCTACGAAGAAAAGACCAATCCAAAGTATCGAAAGCTTTGCGAATATCTATCTTCATGGCCAAATTACCTCCATAACACTTCTTATGCAACACATTCACACAGTCAGAAGCTAAAGCAATACAGTCCTCAATGTGACGGTCCCGAACATATATATATATAAAGGGAATTATAAAAAATGATCAAAATTTTTTTATTGAGTTATTGTTTTTAGTTATTATTATTTTTAACTATAGTTAGCATCATTAACATTGAAGTGATAAGTATGTCATCACTTTTGTTTTTTCAAACCCAATATTTTCCATCCAAATTTTTACTTATCAATGTTTTCACCTCCAATTTTTTTTTTCAAAATCAGATTTCTCACTCTTTCTCTCTGTGCAAGCCAATTTGGCTCTTCATCTCTCTCTAAACCGATTGGATTCTTTATCTCTTTCTCTAAATAGTTTTTGGTTCTTCATCTCTCTCTAAATCGATTTCAGTCTTCATCTCTCTCTAAACCGATTTCGGTCATCATCTCTCTCTAAAACAATTCTGTAAATCGTCTCTGTATTTCGGGTCTTTGTCTCTGCATTTTGGGTCGTCGTCTCAGTATTTTGTCTCTGTCAATTGATTTGACTCACAACATTCTTGAAGGTAGATTCAGATCTGAAACCTAGCATTCAACTCAGTCTTGAAGCAGTTAAAGGTATGTATCCCTTTTCCACTTGTTTTTTACAAGAATTCTCAAGTTTAATTTGAAGAAAAAGAGGTTGGTTTCTATTTTGAGTGAAACCCATGTACTGTAATTTTTTATTCCCAGGTTACATGCCATGCTATTTTAATGTTATATACCAGTTCAATTTAATGTAACATGTCAGTTCAATATAATGTTACATGTCAGCTTATTTCTAAGTTTCATGTCTTCCTGTAATTTCGATTTAGAGTGAAGCCCAGCTATTGTAAGTTTTTGTACCCAAGTTGCATGCTAGTATTTTTAAAGTTACATGCATGTTTATTTTTTGTACCCAAGTTACATGCTAGGTTATTTTTAAAGTTACATGTTAGGTTATTTTTGAAATTACATACTAGGTTATTTTTGAAGTTACATTCCCTCCAAGTCCTGTTTTGTTACATGTCAGGTCATTTTAAAGTTACATGTCAAATACTTTAAATGTCAATCACTTTACATGTAGGAATATGTGTGCAACGAAAATGGTCATCCATCACGGTGGAAGTTAGGTGGGCAATTGTTACGAGGGTGGTATGACAAAGTGGGTCAATGTTCGTAGAGGTGTGAGTTATGATGCCTTGGTGAAGTTGGTACAAGATGTTGCTAAAGTTGATACTGCTAGGTACAACTTACAATTATGCTCATTGGCCTTTACAGTTAGTGGTACTGTTCGTCCTAGAATGACAATGACGTGTCATGTATGATGAATGAAGATAAGCTATTACTTGAGGTTTTTGTCTCTGTTTCTATGAAGGAAGCAACATATTGTGTGCAAGATGACAACCTAGTACAATCGACATTTCTTGACCAATGTAACCTACCTACTTCACAACATGTGTATGGCGGGTTTCTCTGGCAACTGAGAGCATGTGGATCCATTCAAATTGTAGACCCAACTATATGTAACAATGGCCGCAATTCATAGAAGTGTCCATTGGCACCATAAGTTATTGGTACAACCTAGATTTTACCGTATTAGTAATGATGTTTTAATTCTTATATGTATGGGTGAAATACTTTTTTACGTACTGTAGACTTTATTAAGTTCATATTGAATTTGACAGTTGAAAGACGTTGATTCCAAATTACAATTCCAGTAGTATTACATGTTACATGTTACATGTAAGTTGAAAATGAAGTTACATGCCAGTTAAAAATGAAGTTACATGACAGTTGAAAATGAAGTTACATGTCTGTGCAAAAAAAAATTCATTCCAATTTAGAACTCCAGTTTTGTTACATGTTACAAATTACATGCCAGTTCAAAATGAAGTTACATACATGTTTAAAAATAATTTCATTCCAATTTAGAACTCCAATAATGTTACATGTTACAAGTTACATGTCAATTGAAAATGAAGTTACATATCAGTTGAAAATGAAGTTACATATAACATTGATGACAGCTCGATACCCGATGTTGATAGGGGTAGTCACGACGATGAAGATTGCAATCATGTATTAGCAATGACTTTTTAATTATTTATTGTATAAGCAATGTCGTTTTGAAATGATATGATAATTGAATTCCAGTAATGTTACATGCTAGAAGTTACATGTCAGTTGATACTGAAGTTACATGATAGCTAAAAATGAAGTTACATGCTAGCGTATTTAATCACCACATTTGGAAGATTAATTTCATTCACAATTCCAGTAATGTTACATGTTAGAAGTTACATGCTAGTTGATATTGAAGTTATATGTTAGTTCAAATGAAGTTACATGCCAGTTCAACATTTTTAATTCTTTTTGTATTAGCAATGACGTTTTGAATTAATTTGAGAATTGAATTTGAAAAGCAAATTCCAGTATAAATATATGCTTATTCGGATTTTGAAATTTCAATAATGTTACATGCTAGAAGTTACATGTCAGTTGACACTGAAGTTACATGCTAGTTAATAATGAAGTTACATGCCATCTCATTTAATCAACTCATTTGGAAGAGTATTTTCCTACACAATTCCAGTAATGTTATATGCTAAAAATTACATGATAGTTGATACTAAAGTTACATGTCAGTTGATATTGAAATTATATGCCAACTCATTTAATCAACTCATTCAGAAAAATATTTTTATACTCAATTCCAGTAATGTTACATGCTAGAAGTTAGATTTCAGTTGATACTGAAGTTACATGCTAGTTAATAATGAAGTTACATGCCAGTTCATTTAATCTCTATATTTGGAAGACTTATTTGATACACTTCAAAGAATAAAATTGAGTATCATTCATTTCATACACTTCAAAAACAATAATGATGCTTCAACAACGTAATCAATCACAGTTGGTAATGAAGTTAAATGACAAAGAACAATTTTCGAAACAACTATGCCTATCAACAAACCTATACCAAGTCATATATATTGATGAAGACCTGTGCAAGAACACATCCTAAATAAAGCTAGATAATGTTAAATTCATGAATGAATGATGGATATTTTGGTTTGGAGAGAAAATGTGAGTTTTTGGGAGTCTATCTCTTTAAGGTTTACTTTCTCTCCCAATATATGAATTCTGAACTCACATAAATGAGCAAGGGAGAAAACAACACACACACACACACACACACACACACACACATATATATATATATATATATGTGTGTGTGTGTGTGTGTGTGTGTGTGTGTGTGTGTGTGGGTGTGAGGTCAAAGTGATGCTATGTCATTTTGGAAAGTTACAACTTACAACAACCGAAATAACGAAGTACGTGGGTATGGTACCTGCGTACTACCCGTGCACCGGGGCAACACAATCACAGCAGAGGGATTGCGCTAGTAGTGCCCTGGTAGGGGCACACATATTACCCATATAAAAGAGATCGAAGAATCAATAAGGCTCAGTGGGTGGGTACTGTATGCATAAGGACCTGCCAACTACCTATACAAAAGAGACCCGAGACAAACCAGGCTTCAATGTGCGGGTTAATACGCAGGTAGGGACTTGTGCACTACCCGCGCAATAGAGACGAGGATGAGGTCTTGATCTCTTAACGCGCTTAGATAAGCATACCATCGTGTATGCATTGACATTTTTGACCAACTAACAGACAATGAAAACATATAACACAACCACATTTGGAGCTACTCAACAAGGAACAAATGCATGTCAATTCAAATGCATGTAAGTGTGAGTGTGCAACAATAAATGCATGTCAATACAAATGCATGTCAATACAAATGCATGTATATGTGTGTGTGTGCAACAAAATTTCAAGAGTCAAGTCAAGTGATTTACCTTGCGCTCTAGCTCTTGAAGTCATGGAGATGCTTGGAATCTTGCTATTGAGAGCCTAAAATACCCATTACAAAAACATCCCACAATGTAGTTTGTCATGAAATAAGCCAATTATAAAACAGAGATCCTTACACAAATCACACGCAAAGCTAAACTAAGATAGAAAATAAACTTATCTAAACAACATCGTTTTCATGGGTGACACAATGGCACTTAGCTCGTGCCACATGCCTTTTAAACCCTTAGGCGTTACCTAGAGAACGAATGGAGTCTCGTGAGGGTTTACAACATGATACCTACAAACATATTTTCAGCCGAGTCAATTAATGATTAGATTTGAAGTTGAGTGAACCATAGTGATGTAGACACAAGCAAGCTAAGTTCATTGAGGGAAGGCTATGAGTATGTTAACTAAGGTGCTACAACACTAAAGATTATATTTCCGAACTTCTTAGTGTGCTTAGTAGCAAAAGCATAGAACACACGAGTCATTAGATAACATTTCGCTTTGACTTTAAGCCTTTCAAGATTTCTCTCACTTTACCACATGGAACCTTGGCTCACCCATCAAACATATACGATTGGAATTTATGCACAAAGAGTTTGTCAAAGGATACCTGCACATGAAAGTTTCAAAAAAATACTATTATGCATGCATATGGACCTAAAGAACTGAATTAGACATTAAGAACCTTGATAGCATTAAAATCACCATAATCTTTAAGCTAACTACTATCCCTTAAGATCAAGCAGTTTAATATTGAAAATGCCATTTTGTGAGTTATGTTAGAGTGATGGGTGGATATGGTGATTTTGGTTAGCTAACGATCATGCTACGACGATTTGACATTATAAATTCCAACTTTTATTTATTCACATTTAACTCTTTGAAGCATTTACATTTGAGCATTTGTGCTAACTTTAGTTGCTTTAATTTGAGCAACTTTTACATTGACACTTGCTTTTTGAGTGCTTTAAACTTTTAGCATAGTTATTTGCATAATTTTCAGTACATTTACCCATATACATACTATTTGACACATTAGAGCTTTTTCTTTGAGCTCATTTACACATTGCATTTCACGTGATCAAAGCATATGGATGGTTTGTTTTTGGTTTATTGTGGTGATATAATATGGGAGGGTACGATGTTAGGTTTTAGTGGGTATGTCTTACATATTTAGGGCGTTCAAGCACACACAAGGCTAAAGATGTGTTTTAGCCATTTTTAAATGACTAACACATATAGCCTACTCATCTCTGAAGGGACAAATCAACTCGAAAATTTTAGGTGAGAAAGGCAATACCTTAATTTAGACCGTTCTTGAATGACCAGTGCAAATGGAATGAGGCCATAATTTATTTGATGCTTATTAATCTACATGATGAGTGTTTAGAGAGCTAACATGAATTTACTTTTTGTGGACCCATTTTTTTAGGCAATGAAGCTCACATGGGTAGTCTCCACTAATAACCTGGACATCTCAAATGTGCTACCTCATTTACTAAAATGCAAAAAAGTTCAGTAGGTTGTGTGCAAGCAATGTGGTGCAACTTTGGCCAACACATCCCTAGACTAGACTCAATGACGCATGACGTACTAAAAATGCCTACATCGGCTCAACCCAAAAGCATCTCAACAAGTAGCCAAATTGCTCTAATATTTGAATTAGAATGGTAGGAATTTGATAAAATTTAACATAAAAACACATAAATTTTATAACATCATGTAAGTTCCTCATTTTGTGATTGACTTATTTTATTATTAAACCACTTTAAGGCTTAAATTGGGTAGTCTAAGTCTTCTTGTGCATGGTCAAATCTTTATAGGCTTTCTCAAGACATCTAGCTCAAGAAGAACTTCAAAGGTATATCACTTGTGCTTAACTCTTTGAAAAGAATTAGTTGCACACAAACACACACACTCTTCATGCATGCCTTGCTCAACTTGCATTTGTGGTTCATCTTTACATGTGTGCTTTCTTTACACTTCTCACATGTACACTTTGTTGCTAGACATATTGTGGTTTTATGTAATGTTATTTGTTTCCCGAGATTTGGTCGAAAACGTCCACGTATGCATGATTGTGTGTCGATCTTAGCGCGATGAGTGACCTCTTACAATGGTCCCAGTATGCGGTTCCCACGACGTGTGTCCCTACTCATGCAGTCACCCGTATAAATCTCTCATGAGGTTTCTTTCTTTCTGTGTGCGGGTCCCTACTTGTACAGTCTCCTAAGCAAATCTCTCTTGAGGTTTCTTTCACTCAGTGCATGGGTCCCTACCTGTATAGTCACCCGTGCAAATCCCTCTAGAGGTTTCATGCTCCAAGTGCATGGATAATGCATAGGTTCCTACCTGCGTAGTAGAGCCACACACTATAGTTTTTACCCTATTAAGTGCAAACTTTCCAAAACGATAGTCTCATATTGAACTCAAATATATGTGTTGACTTCTCTCTTGCTCATTTTTAAGAGTCCAAAATTCTATCTTTGAGAGATCCATTATTCTTCAAGAGAGAAAGATTCCTAAGAACTCATCTTTACTCAACCAAACACCAATCCATAAGAATCTATCATCCTTCAAGCATCATCTTGGGTTCATCTTGCTTTCGTTGACTAAGTAAATTAAACATGCCCTAGATCTCTTTGCATCCTTTTTATGTTCTTTCTTGCCTAGGTTTAGCATTTATTTGTTGATTAAATCATGTCTACTTGCTTGTTATTGTTTTGATTATGGTTAAGTCTTTAATTGTTGATCAAGATTGCTTATTCCTTGATAGCTTACATTTTGCCCTTTTAGCTAAATCTTCTTGCTTCACATTTAGATATTGATATCTATGATTACTTTAATTGTCATCATTGAATCCCTAGATAAGCATTTAGTGTAGCATAATATTAATTGCGTCTTGAATATTTCCATATATTCACATAGTTGTTTATCTCTTCATGGATTGTTAAGTCTTGTGGCTAACTGGTTTAGTGCTCAAGTTTTGGTATAGGATCACTATTAAAGGCCCATTGGGTAGAGTGCATGTGTTAGTGACCAATAATGGTTTGATTTGAGGTCAACCTAGGTTGTAAACTTTCATTCAAATAGTGGATTTGAGGACCGTAAATGGCTAGATGGATAACCTATGAGTTTTGTGAAGTTCGAGGGTTTCTCACGTAAAAGAACTCTTGTGTTTTTATTGTTTTCCATTTATTTCTTTGTTAATTGATTACTTGTTAGTATGGGGAAAAGTGTTTAACAGTGATTAATCAAAAAATTGGTAATCAATCGATTAAAACCTATTCACCCCCCTCTAGGTTAGCTTAGGCGCACATAGTTTATTTTCACATACCAAAAACAAATTCACATGACAAATTATGGTCACCGAATGGCTACACCCTCAAACATAAACTAGACATTATCCTCAATGTTTGTATATTTGAAGAGATTGGACAATGGAAGCGTAAAAGCGGGAGCATGGCTAAAAGAGCGGCACTACCCAAACACAACCAAAAATCCTATAACTAAGCACAGTATAATGCCATACACTAAATATAAGTGGAAATGTAAAAACATAATTTAAAAAGGTAATAAACAATATAAACAATAAACTTAAGTTAACATAATTGAAAGAAACTAAAAGTAGTCTAACATGAAAAATATCAGAAATAAATGGTGTGAAAAGTAAAGTAAACACTACAAGTTTTGAAACTAAATGTTGATGCAAATAAACTAAAGCATACGTCTTTGAAAACTAGAAAATAAACTAGAACACTACAAAGCTGAAGCATAGTGGTACGAAAGGGTGAGGTCTAGTGTACTCTAATCTAAAGTGATGTTCTTGCCCTTCCTCAATCTCTCTATGTCCTCAGACGTCATATCATCTATAATAGAAGAAGCTGTTAAGAAACCTTTAGCACTGGCATCTGGGGCACATGCTAAAGTGGGGGTCTAGTGTCTCATTTGATAATTTTGAAGGTTGAATCTCTTTTAAAGCCCAAAGTGTCTGCCCAAATATCCTGGATCTCGACATCCCAATTCTGGTTGCAATCATCCTGATCTCATTCACATGCATCCATCCTCTATAATATGCGATCAACCTTCCCCTCTACTCAAGCTGAGTCGAGTCTGCTATCTATAAAAGCTTTCATAATCTACTTAAATTGGGACATCCCTTGCCAATGCTTAAAGTCCTTCAAATCTAAATCCTCCACTAAGGGCTCACAATCATCCTTTTCCTTATTAGACTCCTCAAGTCCGGACTTTATATTTGGAAGAAAGGACCCCCTTTGTCATAGCATTTTTCTGCTCTTGGTCTTTCTGGTGGTGTCAGTCTAAGAGCAGAGATATATGTCTTCCACGATATCTATCACACTCTCATCACTCTTAAACTCTGAGACTCTATCTTTCGTACATATTTTAGTGATGAGAGATGGAAAAGAGGTCAGCTTCATGACATCTTTTCTGTCCATATCCTAGTTATTGTTCTTGTCAAGGTTGATACATCCTGCAGCTTTTATCTAAACCTTAAATATCTTTCAAACAACAATCTTGCCCATGGATAGTTGGTAAAACGTAATTCTTCCCTATGCTGCGAGATAGTGGTCTTATGAGAAGTTGGCCTCAAAGAGTATGCGTGGAAGGTGTTCAGAAGTGCTAAATCCTTGAGCAATTAAGATTTCTTTAAGTCATGTTGTCTAGTCTATTTAGTGCCAGTGTCGCCCCTCGGAAGTGCATCCAAATCCCTCTTTGTACTTTGGTACCTCTCGAAGCCTAGATCAAAGTTATCATAGGTAGTTGTTGCAATGATATTGTTGATTATTTTTTTTAGGTTTATGATTTGTGTTGGCATAAATTTCGTATCCAACGATATTTCTTTTATATTGATTAGTTGTCTATGTTGATATGATTCAAGCTTCAAATAAATAATGACAACTTGTCAAGCAAAGAGAATCCTTCAAAGAGGAACAAGCATTAGTGTACATCAAAGGTAAACTATACTTTTTTAATTTTGCAAAGCTATCAAGGCACACACACAAAATGCATTCATATGTGTCCCTACATCGTTGTGCTCAATTTGTATAACACATTCACACACATTAAAATGTATGCACATGCATTAGATTTAATTTTACAAACTTAGCAAAAATGCATCTGGTAGGACTATATCTAAAAAATGACATACTTGTGTGTTTTTGTATTTGTATGTTTGTGTTTTTATGATATCGTACTTGAATAAGTACTCACACTGTTTATGGATTGGACGAAGACGAAAGCCACTGGCGAAGATCCGTGAAATGATTATTCTTTACTGAGTTCTTATCATTTCAGTTACTCATTTGTTAGTTTTCGAGTTCCGAGTTTGAAGTTACTAAACTTTCCTTGTCTTTACCATCCATGGTTTTCGTCTTGTTATATCGAGTTGATTTCCATGCTTTTTATAAAAGTTTTGTTGACATCGATGTGGTGAGGGAGTCCCAGTTTGTAATCCAAAACTTGATTTGAAATTGGAGTTTGGAAGCCAGAGAATGGTCGAAGAACACGTGAGGAGCGCACAAGAGAAAGGAAATGGCCAAAGGCCATTTGCCACCCTTCCCGGAAGGCACGTGAGCCTCATGGGAAGGAATGCTTCCTGCCCCTGTGACACCCACGCGCCTTCTCGAGGTAGTTGGGTGGTATGCCAACATATTCCATGCAAGCTCACCTCCTCGCCATGTCATCTTCCCTCCATTCTTTTATTTAAATTCCCTCTCCCTCTCATTTTCTTCTTGACAAAGAAAAAGTGCAGAATTTTCACATGAAATTCTCTGAACTTCCAAACACTAAATCTCACTCATTTGAAGTCCAATTTGAGTGATTCAAGTTGAAAGTATCTTCATCTTAGAGTCATCTATCATCTCCAATAGAGTTTGAAGTCATTTGTTCAATATATGTGATGTTTTTATATCAAAAAATGAAACTGCACGTTTTTTTCAAGGTAGTGATTTATCTTTTTATTTTTGTTCTTCAAAGCCTTCAATTACCTTGGATTTTCTTCTTTTATATGTATATGTTACTTGAACAATAGCTATTTATTCTTAAAACCTATGTTTTCACATGCTTGTGAGTTATATTGTGCTAGCATATTATCTACGGCTATTTGCATGTTGAATGATCCTATTTTGATGATTGATATCCTTTACATGTACTAGAACTCTTTATTTGAACATATTTAGGAATAACATATTTAATTATTTATTTAGAGCCTATTAGAATTTAATTTATTAATTTTGAAAATATGCTCTAAATGATTGCTAGAAAATTTGATTGAACATATTTTGTGATTCTAGCATTTTTTTATTTTAGTTCTAATGTCTTGATATTGTGCTTCATGAATATGAGTTGTTTTTCATGCTATAGTTATATGAATAAAATATAGGCTTTTGTGTGTGTTAAGTGTTTCACATACTCTTGGTTGTTGTTCATGTTTGAAGATCTAGACAAATTTGTTTTTGTGTATTTTGATGATTATGTCTAATTCTTCATGAAGTGTACCTAATCCATACATTACATATGTACATGCATAATTTGTGTGATGACATTATTATTAGTATTGTAAACTAGAAAAAACATATTGTGTGCTCATTGTTTAATTCTAGTTTCCATAGGATATTTTGGTCATATGTTTTATGCTGTGTGTGATTGCATCATTTGCATTTCACTTAGATCATTTGCCTTGCTAAAGGTAGAAGTTTCTTGTTGGAGTATGATGCTTCAATTTGAGAAGAGTGTCGGTCCGGAAAGTTAAGTATGGAGGCTTGACTAGAATCAAGCGGGTTCGGGGAGTTGAGCAAGAAGGCTTAGCTATGACTATGAGGATTCGGAAAGTTACGTAAGGAGCCTTGACTAGGATCGGGGAGATCTAAAAAGTTGAGCAAAGTGGCAAGCTTTTCCTTTGTAAAAGGCATGCGGGTAGGATAAGAGGGATATCCAATAGGAAGCGTATCATGTGGATTGGTCAATTATTAGGTTGTACTTTTATCCAACTAGTGAAAGGTGATTTTACTGGTGGTTATGGTATCAACCCGTGAATATTCATCTTAGAAGGTTTTACCACGTAAAAATCATGTGTCAAATTTCTCTAACCTTATCTCTTTGATATTTGTATATGTGTTGTTGAATATCTTGTTGGGAACCTTATTGTTTGATATTCTCTTAAGAACAAGATTTATATATATGTGAATACTAGTGCTTAATTGTTTATGTGTTAAGTGAAATCTCTACATATACAAATCATAGACTATATTTACTTTCTTGATTAAGCATGACTTTCATTGATCTATGCGTGTTTGTATTTGCTTGATAAATTGTGATACAAGCTATCTAGAGGGATAAACTTTTGTTTGTTTTAAGGGATTGAAAAGAGGTATAAAAACCTATTCACTCCCCCTCTAGGTAGATTTAGGTAAATTAACCGTGTTTGTAATTTCAGTTCCTACGGTGATTTTCACCTTCACACCTCTTACCAAAACCTCTCTGGTTGACATGAAAGTTGACGGAACCATAATAGCATAAAAATATTTGACTATAGTGGCGTTGGCATGGCCCGGTGTTTTCACAAAATTCTCTCATTTCTCACCTTAATCACAACTAGAATAGTAGTGCTGCTTAAGAATGCAAGGTGGAAACCCCTATCACTAAAAAGCCCAAGTTCTTGAGTAGGCCAAGGCATCAAAGTCCCTATTGCGGACATATGGAGTTGGGACTGCTTCTTTATAAATTCCCCATGACGATCCTTCATCAATTCGCCTTTGTTTCTTGGTTCTTCCTATATCTTCAATCCAAAAAACAGAAAAAATTCCACAAGATTTCCATTTGAAAAGTCTTAATTTCCATATGGAATCGGTCAAAATCAACTGATAATCCCACCAAACTATGGTTACAACCACACATAGGAATATCTAGCACTTCTTAAATATAACTCAGCACCTTCAAAACACAATGCCCACAATTTAAAACACAAAATTTTGCTTCAATTGTTATTTTGTGTACAAATATGCACTCATATGTATCGATCTAACCAACTGTAAATAGATTTATGGAACTAATATTATTAATTAACTCGTATCATGAATCTTCAAAACCAACAAACAATACTAATTAAAATATAATTCTCAAATTAAAACTAGGTATATTAAACTGACTTCATTTGACTGACTACATAGATATAATTTCATCATCATGAATATGATCCCAATATTTAGAAGAAAATCAAGAACAAAAATGAAGAAATTAACCCATTTCTACCACCAACTATGCTTAATTAGTTGTAGTTTTGAATGACTATCGATTAAAATAATTTGAAATAATTTGAAATAATTTTATTGCTTAAAAGAACAACAAATTGAACAACTATCACACAATAATCTGAAACACTGAACTTATATTTGGTAGGGTTGTTGTTTGTTGAGTGCGATTAGGGGTGGGTATGAGTGTCGCTGGTTCTGGCTGTTGTTGCACCTGAAACAAATTTGCTTTTTTCGTTGTTGTGGTTCGTAGGTCTTATTGGTTGTGTCTGAGTGTCCATGATTACATCCAAAATGGAAAATAAGATTAAGAAACCAATGGAAAAAAAAATATCACAACACATGTTTAAATTGCAATGAGTAAATATGCTACCCCTCTACATACAATCTACAAAAATAAAAAGTCAACACAATTAAACACATCTTCAAATAACTGATTTCAAAAGAACAACAAATTTAAGATAAAAAAACAAATTCAGTCTGAAAGTATAGCTACTGTCATGCTTAAAGACAAAATTTCAAATATAATGTTATTTTGAGAATCCCCTACAGCGGTCTCCCAAGCGGAGTTCCCCAGTGATGCACCACTGGCTCTACCGCGGTTTGGACATTTCCTGTACCGCGGTTCAGACTGCGAAGATTCCTAGACGATGCACCGCTCACTCTACCGCGGTCTGGACACTTGCCTAGGCCGCGACACGTATAACGGTCATGACGGAATTCAGTTGCCCTTTGTCCAAAACGATGTCATTTCATGTAGGGCACATTATTTATATGTTCTCTTCTCTTCTCTTTGTTGTGTGAGTCCAATAAGTCATTTTTACTCACCAAGCTTTCCTTTAGAGAGAAATTGACTATAAGAGAGAGAGAGCTCCCAAGAATCCATTTTTACTCAACCAATCTTCAATTCATGAGCATCTAGCATCTTCATGCATCTTCTAAGCATGGATTCCTCTTGTTTTAATTGACTAGGTAATCTCTACAAGCCCTAGAACTTTTTGTTTCATTACTAGGCCATGTTTACCTAGGAATACATTTATTGCTTATTGATTGTATGCATTTATGTTGAATTGCATTTATAACATGCTTGGGTTGTTGATTATTAGTTGAGATTTATATTTTGTGATAGCTAGGGTTTGTGACCATTTTGCCCTTATAGCTAAATCTCTATGTTTTGCATTTAGATATTGTTTAGGACTCATTGGTTGCATTTTGTGATTGCATTATAGTCCTTGTCATGCTTAATGACAACTTGTGTTGATATGGCTTTTGTGATAGCTAGCATTTAGGTCATTGTTGCCTCTAACTAATTAGGTCATATTGATTGCATTTTATGACCATGCCATGCTTAATGACAACATATGTTGAAATGGCTTTGTTTGATAACTAGGATATATTGTTGCATAACTATATCTAATTCAGTCTTTATGAACATTCATTTAGACATTGATATCTAGGAATTGTACTTAGTGACATTCTTAAATTCCTAGATAAGCATTTAGTGTTGCCTAGCATTACTTGCATGTTTGAATATTTTATCATATTCACTTAGGTTGTGTTTGACTCTTCATTGAGGTTAAGTCTTATGACCAAGTGGTTAGGGAATAAGCATGTTGATCAAGAATAACTATTAAGACCATTGGGTAGAGTGAAAGGGTTAGTAACTGGAGGGTGTGACAGGAGGTCAACCTAGGTTGTAAACTTTCATTCAATAGTGGATTTGAGGATTTAATGTGGTGCACATATCAGCCCGTGGTTTTTCCCATTTGGAGGGTTTCCACGTATATCTTAAGTGTCTTTATTATTCCGTACTTATTACACTAGTGATATTATTGTGACTAGTTAGGGGTATTTTCGTCTAATTGACCATTAATGAAAATTGGGTAAGATTCGATTAAAACCTATTCACCCCCCCCCCCCCCCCTCTAGGTTATAGACACACAGGTTTTTAAGGAACTTTTAATTGGTATCAAAGCAGGTGCCTAGATATACTTAGGTGATCCGTGCTCTGTGTGTGTCTTGCTTGTGCATTTTTGTTGTTTGCATCTTGTGCGGTGCATTACATTTGCATCTCATTCATTTAACCCAAACACTATGAGTGAGCTTGGGATGAGCAAAGAGAGAGCATCAAGTATAAGACCACCTTCGCTTAAAGGTGATAATTATGCCTCATGGAAAGGCAAGATAGAGTCTTATATTTGTCAAATAGATGACCGTGCATGGATGGCGGTTGAAGATGGGTACATTATTCCGAAGATGACCAATAATGATGGAGTTGAAGTTCTCAAGCCTAATTCTCATTGGAGCACACAAGAATTTGAAGCTTCCAAGTGGAACAACAAGGCTATGCATGCAATCTTGTGTGCCATGGATGACAATCAATACAAGTTGGTTCAAAATACTAGGCATGCAAAGGAGGCTTGGGAGATTCTACAAACGGCTTATGAAGGAACCAAAGTGGTCAAGGACTTTAAGCTTCAAGTCCTTCAAATGCAATTTGAGACAATTCGGATGGAAGACGACGAGTGCTTTAATGACTTTCAAGTGAAGTTGATGGACATCGTAAATCAAAGCCATCAACTAGGTGACCCATATTCGGATAGAAGGATCAAAAAAAAAGATCATGAGGTCACTCCCCAAGAGATTTGAGTCCAAGGTGACGGCACTGAAAGAAAATAGCAACTACAAGACTATGAAGCCAAGTGAAGTGATTGGAAGGATTCTAGCCTATGAGTCTAGGTGGACTTCTACACCTATATCTCCTAAGATGAAAAAGAACATAGCTTTGAAGACATCCAAAGTAAAGATGGAGAAGGATGACTCAGGTAAGGAGATGGCTCTTATGGTGAAGAAATTCAAGAAGTTTATGAAACTTCACAAGAATGAATCAAAGAAGAAGATTGAGCCAAGGCAAGAGAAGCCTACAAGAAAAGGCATTCAATGCTATGAATGTAGTGGGTCTGGTCATATAGCCACCGAGTGTACTAATTTGAAGAAGAAGAAGAAGAAGAAGAAGAAGAAAGGAAAAGTGGTTGCTGACTCATCAAGTGAGAGTGGAAGTGAAGAAGATCTCTCAAGTGATGAAGAGGTTATTCTTAACTACACGGCTTTTGAAGCCTCATTTGTAGAAGATGTAGAAAAAGACAACAAAGCCTTAAGTAGTGACCTTGAAAAAGGAGTAGATGGAAAAGTAGCTAAGAGAGTAATAAGTGAAGCTACTTACGTTGATGATGCCATCATGGCAACAAGTGACACTAGTGATTACTCTAGTGATAAGAGTTCTTCATCTCACTCTACAAATGGAAATGTAGAGAGTATGAACCTTGGAGGGTTCATTGAGTATTTTCAAAGCTCAAGGTTGAATATGAAGAAAGAGGTTCGAAAGCTAACGGAAGAAAACCTCAAGCTATCAACCGAAGTGACTCACTTAAGTGAGAAAGTGAAGAATGAAAGAAAAGTGGAAGACAGCTTGAAGGAGAAGCTTAGAGAAGCTAGAGAGTTGATTGCTAAGATAATTTCGAGTAAGGAGAAGCTTGACCATATGTTAGGAGTTGGCAAGAAGCCAAGTGACAAGAGAGGTCTAGGGTTTGAAGATGACAAGGAGACCTCAACTCCTAGCAAGACGATATTGTCAAGAGCTTGAACTTCAAAGAACCTCTTCCTCCACTTCATCCTAAGATGAAAATTGAACTAGGAGAGTGTTCTAGAAATGTCAAAGTCAATATGGCACCAAGAAGTTAAGCTCAAGCTCAACCATTGAGAGCACTTCAAGCAACTATCCCTCAAACTAAAAGCCATCAAGCCAAGAAGCATATCCTGCATGCTCAACAAATGAAGCAATCTTCTCCAACTCAACAACAAGGGAGAAGAGAATCAATACCACACCAAAGGAAAGCTCAAAGATATGGGAAAACACTTTTATCATCCTCACAAAGGAATGGTATGACCCCTCATTTTATTCCTTCATGTCATTTTTGTGGTGTTGATGGTCATATTAGACCAAATTGCTTCAAGTACATTAACATGTGTAGAACTAAGAGCATAAATGAAAGAAAAAAGGGTAGAGCCAATATGCATGTTCCTAGGAAAGCTAGTGTTAATGATCCTAGGAGTAATATGATGATCTTGACCACTAGGAATGACAATGTGTCACCTAAGTGGATTAGAAAAGAGGAACTCACATGCCATTGTGCTAAGGTTTCACCCATAGGCTCAACTAGGTCAAATGGACTTAGTAAGTCTATAGGGACTCATATCCTCTCTTGACTTGTTTTGATTGACCCCATATAGGGAGCTCAAGCAAAGAGAGCAAATTGGCAATGCATTGTGCTCATTGATAATATCTATGCTTCTTTATTAATTGCTTGAGATGATTGATTGTACATATTTTTTTAATAAGTGTGCAACTTTGCTTTACATGCAATCCATGTCTTATTTATGACCAAACATGCATTTTTGGAATAGGAGAATTGATTGGGAAGTACTTTTTGAATGACCTAGAACTGATCTCCATGACATGTTGATTCTTTATATGACATGCTTTAAAGTAATATGCATGATGAAATTGTTGAATGCTTTAAAATGAATACAAAATTTGTGTGTGAAAGCAATTATGAGACTTCACTCAATAAGGATCTTGTATCCAATTCAAGGATTTTACAATCCAAAAGTCTCTCTCTTTTTACTTGTCAAACAAGGCTACTATCATACGGGCATTCCACCCGGAAAAATTGAAAAGGGCACAATAGTCGCTCATGTCTTGTTTTGCTCGTAAAGTTTGATATAGTTATTCTTAAAATGAATTTTTTCTACAGTCTATATCTTGCTTACTTCATAACAAAGGGTGAAATTGGTTTGAATTCTCTTGGAAACCCTTGTCATTTTGCTTTGCCAAATACCATGTTTTGATCTTGAATACAACTTGTCTTGTATGCAAAGCATTCGTTCACACATTTTTTTTAATAAAACTCCTTGTTTCTCTCCTTTTAATTAAGTTGCATAAATTTGGTTATATGATTATGCATATGTCTTGTACCATAAGCTCTTCTTGCTAATGCCTTCTTAAGGGAATACTCCTTTGTCTATCTCATGACAAAAAGGAAGAGTAGTGTGGATTTAGAGGGGGTTGAGTTTGACTCATTAAGGGGGAGTTAACCTATTTAGGGCGAGAATTTTCATTTGCATTGTTGATGCATGTTGCTTGTTTCTATTGTATGCAAATTGCTCTTGTTTTTATGTCTTTGATCACCTCACATACACTTGTCTTGGAAAGTGTAGTTTTTGTTTTGTTTTGTAGGGATGTTGATTCTACAAGAGATGGATGACTTGAAGATCTAGTTTATTAGACATCTCTTTATAATGTAGAAAAACTTTGTTGATCCCTGTTTTTTGTTTAGTTTATTTGTAAGGATGAATTGTGAGCGGAGGTTTTGTCACGAAATAGCCAAAGGGGGAGATTGTAAGTTCCTCATTTTTTGATTGGCTCATTTCGTTGATAACCATATTTGGAGATTAATGTGTAAGGGTAGTTTAGGCCATCATTGCTCAAGACGCAGCTCAAGCTTCAAAAGGTAAATCACTTGCTTAACCTTATTTGAAGAGTTTTAGTGCACACACACACTCTCATGCATGTTTTTGATCATCTTGCATGAACGCTTAATTGTCATAATTGTGTGCCTTTTTGTCATAACTCTTGCTTGGGTGTTTAATGCAATTTGTTTACCCTTAGAAGAGGATTTTCCCCTAGACCGCGGCCAGGACCGCTTCTTATGCATTGCCTCCGCCTCGGTATGCACAACGGTGTTCTCCAAGCAATGTACGCTGCTGCTACAGCGGCCTGTGCAAGTTGCATGCACAGTGGTCTCCCAAGCAGAGTTTCCCAGTGATGCACCGCTGGCTCTACCGCGGTCTGGACATTGCCTGTACCGCGGTCTAGACAGTGAAGATTCCCAGACGATGCACCGCTCGCTCTACAGCGGTCTGGACACTTGTCTAGGCGTACACACAACGGTCATGACGGGAATCGGTTGCTCTTTGTCCAAAACGATGTCGTTTCGTGTAGGGCACATTATTTATATGTTCTCTTCTCTTCTCTTTGTTGTGTATGAGTCCAAGAAGCCATTTTTACTCACCAAGCTTTTCTTTAGAGAGAAATTGACTCCAAGAGATAGAGAGAGCTCCCAAGAATCCATTTTTACTCAACCAATCTTCAATCCATGAGCATCTAGCATATTCTTGCATCTTCTAAGCATGGATTCCTCTTGTTTTAATTGACTAGGTAATCTCTACAGACCTTAGAACTTGTTGTTTCATTACTAGGCCATGTTTACCTAGGAATAACATTTATTGCTTCTTGATTGTATGCATTTATGTTGAATTGCATTTATAACATGCTTGGGTTATTGATTGTTGGTTGAGATTTATATTTTGTGATAGCTAGGGTTTGTGACCATTTTGCCCTTATAGCTAAATCTCTATGCTTTGCATTTAGATATTGTTTAGGACTCATTGATTGCATTTTGTGATTGCATTATAGTCCTTGCCATGCTTAATGACAACTTGTGTTGATATGGCTTTTGTGATAGCTAGCATTTAGGTCATTGTTGCCTCTAACTAATTAGGTCATATTGATTGCATTTTATGACCATGCCATGCTTAATGACAACATATGTTGAAATGACTTTGTTTGATAACTAGGATATATTGTTGCATAACTATATCTAATTCAGTCTTTATGAACATTCATTTAGACATTGATATCTAGAAATTGTACTTAGTGACATTCTTAAATTCCTAGATAAGTATTTAGTGTTGTCTAGCATTACCTGCATGTTTGAATATTTTATTATATTCACTTAGGTTGTGTTTGATTCTTCATTGAGGTTAAGTCTTGTGACTAAGTGGTTAGAGCACAAGCATGTTGATCAAGAATCACTATTAAGACCGTTGGGTAGAGTGAAAGGGTTAGTAACTGGAGGGTGTAACAGGAGGTCAATCTAGGTTGTAAACTTTCATTCAATAGTGGATTTGAGGATCTAGTGTGGCGCACATATCAGCCTGTGGTTTTTCCCATTTGGAGGGTTTCCACGTATATCTCAAGTGTCTTTATTATTTCCGCACTTATTACACTTGTGATATTATTGTGACTAGTTAGGGGTATTTTCGTCTAATTGACCTTTAACAAAAATTGGGTAAGATCCGATGAAAACCTATCCCCCCCCTCTAGGTTATAGACACACACATTTTTAGGGAACTTTCAGATATAATTTTCTTATATCGTTGAAATTCGTTTAAAAAAAATATAAAATCAGTTTAGTCCACCCTACCAAAACACTCTGGCTTCACCCCTTTAGGTAAGAGTTTTTATAAAATAGAAACGAAACTTTTCCATCTAGTGATGGAAGAAGATGCAATCCAAAAGACTAGTTAATATATTTAGTCAAATTTATTTCTGTCTCAGGAAAGGTCTACAATTTTTCACAATAATATCAAGAAAATAAATATTATATATTTATTCTTGACTAAATATATTTATTATATATTTAGTAAATGCTGCAAACCTATTTCAACCGAATTAAGCTTGCCAGGGTACTTTAGGTTAGAAATGGCTCATATTCCAATGGTTATTAAACGAGATTCAATCAATACAGAGATTTTTTGGAGATATGGGAATCATTTGAAAATAGAAGATCGTGTTTAAGGGAGGTTTGAGGACCAAAGAAGAATTGAAGAAACGAATTCCGAAAGGAACCGTGGTGTGGAACACGGTGCTGATAACTCGCATATACCGCGACATAAGGAGCGGTCAATTCCAGTGAGTATCACGCGGTGTAGACCGTGGCGGAGGTAAATGCACCAACCGCAGTATTTTCAACGGTAGACTTCAACGACTTTCCGCGGAGTAGGACACAGGTTGCAAATAACGACCCGAACCGCGATAACAACGAATTTTGCCCATATCAGGAACGTTGTGCGAAAATAGGAAAAGTTTTCTTCTAGAAGTTCTTATGCTTATCGAAAAAGGAAAAAAAGAGTTTGTGTACATGAAGAAAAATGATTTCTTCTTAACAAGAACACTTGTCAAAAATAGGAAATAGTATTTATGTGAAACAAGTAATTCTTATACATATATGAGTAAGATTTTATTTTATCTTATCTTAAACTCCCTGTAATTCATATAAATAGAATATAATAGCTAGGCTATTGTGTGTGAAGAAAATTAACAAATATTAGAGAGATCTCAAGAGATTATTGAGTGTAATTGGGTTTAAGGTGTTTTAGAGAGAGAATTCTGAGTGTGTGGTTGTAACAATTTGCTACATAGTGGAATTTCTCTTATCGTCCTGACAGCCCTTGTTTTTTCCCGATTTGGGTTTCCACGTAAATTCTTGTGTTTTTTGTGATTGAGTTTGATTATCTTTTCCTTCTAATTTTTCTTTTGTTATTGTTTGTTTGTGTTATATCCAGCAACGGTTCCGTATAGTGACGTTTGTTCACCAACAATTGGTATCAAAACCCTGGTTGCTTGATAGTGATCTTAACAAACTAGATATGGCAAAGATGCTGAGATTTGAGGTTGAGAAGTTAAAGATTAACTTTGGCTAGTGGCAAGTTCTAGTCAAATATTTGCTAATCCAGTACGGTTTACACAAATTAAAGGTTAAGTCCCCCCCTGAGAACCCTGAAGGCTCTGGAGATTCTAGCAAAGAAATGGATGTTACTAGTTCTAGAAAGCCTTTGATGAGCGATGATGATTGGGAGGATTTAGACTAGAGGGCTACAAGTGTGATACGATTGTGCCTGACCAACAATGTTCTTGCAAGTATTCATAGAACATATTCAGCGAAAGAAATTTAGGAGAGGCTTGAAGAATTGTATCAAGCAAATAACGTCAGTAACCGATTCTACCTAAATGAGCAGTTTCATATACTGTAGATGATTGAAGGTATGAAAGTTTCCGATCATCTAGGAGTGCTCAATGGAATAGTTTCCAAATTTGATTCGATTGGAGTGAAGATTAATGAACAATACAAAGGATTAAGACTTATCTGGTCCCTTCCATCATTCTATGCGCACATGAAGCCAATCTTGATGCATGGGAGTTCAACCATATATTTTGAAGATGTGGCGAATAGATTAATCTCTTAGGAACGAAGGCTACAGAGTGAAGGTAAATCTTGATAACTCTAGTCTTTTGGTTGATTGGAAGAAGAAAGGCTTTGAAAGGAAACTCACTTGCTGGGGATGTGGACAGTCTGGACATATAAGGAATGATTGTCAAAAATAAGAAAACAAGTGCAGCCAAGGGCGCTAAAGAAAGAGATTCGACAATCACCTCTCTTGAGTTCGACTACAGCGATGGCCTCTAAAAAAGTCTAAACATCCTCATGGCATGACCGTTAGTTGCCATAAAAGATGATGTGTTACTGATAGTGGGTCCCCAATTGCACACGGTCATTGGTTAAGAGGTGATGCAAGGTGTATGGTGGACAAGGATGTCGATGGCTGAACAAACTCCCTAGGAACTGAAAGTGAGGAGTTGCACCATAATTTTAGCAAGGTAAATTTTGACATGTGCCTGTGAAATCTTAGGATGGGTGTTCCTAAGTGGTTATACCTCGTGGTGGGTATGTTGATTCTCGGTGATGAGGGTCGTAGCTGTGGATGAAAGTTTTGTTGGGAATTATCGCCATAAAGGAGGATTGTTGAATATGGTTCGTATTCCCAATTGTTATCAAACGGGATTCAACCAATGCAGAGACTTCCTGAAGGCGTGGGAATTGTTTGAAAGTAGGAGATCGTGTTTAAGGGAGGCTTGAAGACCAGAGAATAATTAAAAAAATGAATTTCGGAAGGAACTGCAGCGTGGACCACGGTGCGGACAAGGCTCATATACCGCGACATAAAGAGCGGTCAATTCCGACGAGTATCACGCGGTGTGGACCGCTGCGGAGACAAAGGAACCAACCGTGGTATTATAAGCGGTGAACTTCAATGGCTTTCCATGGTGTAGGGCCGAGTTGCAAACCACGACCCGAACTCGCGGTAACGTCGACTTTTACCAAAATCAGGAATGTTGTGCGAAAATAGGAAAGATTTTATTCTGAAAGTTCTTGTGCTTATCGGAAAAGAAAAAAAGGTTTTGTCTTCATGAAAAATAGGAAAGTTCTGCACTTGAATTAAGGAAAATGATTTCTTCTTAACGAGAAAACTTGTCATAAATAGGAAATAGTATTTATGTGGAACAAGTAATTCTTGTACGTATAGGAGTGAGATTTCCTTGTATCTCAAGCCCATTGTAATTCATATAAATAGACCATAATAGTTAGACTATTGTGTGTAGAGAAAAATATCAAATATTAGCGAAATCTCAAGAGTGCATTTGATATAATTTGGTTTGAGTTATTTTAGAGAGAGAATCCTGAGTGTGTGGCTGTAACAATTTGCTACATAGTAAAACTTTCTCTTGTCGTCCTAACGGCCGTGTGATTGGATTTGATCATCTCTTACTTCTTATTTTTCTTTTGCTATTGTTTGTTTACGTTCTATTCGGCAATGCTTTCGCGTGGTGGCTTTTGTTCACTAACACTTTAGGTGGGATAATGAAACAAAATGGAAAACTAGTTGAAGCTTTAGGTTCACTGTGAATATTATAAGCAAGAGATGATTTTCCCATGAATTCATCAGGAAGCTGCTTCATGCTTGATAGAAATGGTGATGACAAGATTTTTTTTATCAAGTAATGATGAAAAGTTGTTGCTGAAGGTAGTTGTAATGGCCACCTATTTAGCGGAAAGGTTGAGTGGGATAGAATGATCATTAGTGTCACACTGTTCTATTTTGAATTGAAATGAATTTATCAACTAATAGTCATTTTGATAACGTCCAACCAAATGGATAATCACCAGGGTAATTATCCCTCAATTTTTTTCTCCTAAATTTAATTCACATAGGCCAATTTCAAAAAAGGGCTATCAACACATTCTTCTTTATTAAATCTTAATCAATTATAATTTCGAAACTCGTACTAGTTTACAATATCAACATTGTTGCTGCAGTTTTTGTTGTCTTCCTTTTATATTCATCGTTGTTGGAAGAGAAGATTGGGCAGGAGAGAGACAGACACACAAAAATTCCTCCACTTAAAACACGCAACCACACTGTTTGGAGTCGTATATTATTGGATGAATAACTAAACCCACCTTACAGTGACGTATTTTTAGTTTTACCAAACTTGAAAAGTCAGAATAATTAAGAGAACCCTGTACAATTTCCAGGATTTTCAAACTTGTATCAATCTTCATCTTCATCTTCGTAATATTTGAATGGCAATGGTACTGTTTTGAATGCTCGAAACTTGCCAACATTATTCAAATGCTCATTTTCCAACCTGCCCAAATCCAAATAATTACCACCATCAAATATATTAAAGTACTCTTGGCAGCATTTTTATTTTTTTAAAAGGTAGACAATATATAAGTAGGGCTGACTAGTATTATTATTTATTAAATTGAAAATTACCTGAAGAAATTCCATATGCCACGACGAATAATTTCCAGGCTCGCGACCATTGTAATCAAAGTTTGTCTATGTAAGAAAGACAACTGTACGTTGAGCACGGTTTGCAACCAGGCAAATCTTAGCAGGACATTCAAGACCTGTGTTTTTCGTTAACTATGGTCAGTATTTAATTCATGTGATTAACATTATAGTAATTTTTATCAGGTGCCGATAAATCTACATAGACACGGTGTAGTTCTAGGATATATCAATGATTAGGTGCGAAAATTCTGCACGTTTTTTTTTTGGTGCATCGGTTCTAGGATGATCAAACTTACCATGGCCACGAAATAAACAGTTTTGTGAGGTATAAGGAGTTTGTCTCTCAACCAGCGGTTCTTAGATTGGCGTTGAAGAAGTCCCCAGTCCACAACAAGGTCCCAATAAGTACCATAAATTGCTGCAATAACTGAAAATATCCCTGCTGTGATTTTCCACCCCATTCCCATGTACAGACTGTATGCAGTTCTTGTGCAGATTGCAATGATTGTCACAAAATATTTCATCCCATTGTATCCTTGCATCGGATCCTTTTCTTCATAGAGTCGTCGAAGGCACTATAATCGAAACATTGAAGATAAGTCTAATTTCAACGGATCCGGTCCAATTCAATCCAATTTTGTGCGGTAAAATGTGATACCTGAAGGAAGCGAGACCAGTACGGAATCACAGCAACAACGAAATAGAAAGTATTGTAGACACCATTTGTTTTGCAATTGTTTTGTCTGAGTTTATAGTCTCCCCAACCATAGTAGCAGATATAGAATTCCAGGCTTCTAATGGCTTGAACCTGCCAAAAAAAAAATGATATCAAGTCAAGTGGGCCCTGAAATAACCACGACTATGTAACCGTACAGAATCTCAAGTACCTGGCTAGTTAACTGATCAGCCAAGTAGAAATCTTGGAGTGTCACCTGCAGTAGAGAGAAATGTGCATCATTATATTAATAGATTCCTTCTGTAAGTTTTTTCTGATGTTTATTTTTTTTTCTTGGTATTTCAATATTGTTACATATATACCTTGTAGAGAGGAGCACAGATGCAGTGAAACAAGCAGGCAACAAAGAAGAATCGACTCGATCGATATATGATGTTCAAGGGGCAGATCAATATGAGAATCACAAGCTGATCGAGAGAAAGAAAGAAATACATTATTTTTAGTGCAAATTTTTGGAAGTAAAACATATATATGTTAATGTTGAGGGAAAAAAAAGATATAAATTTACCACAAGCAAACCTAGTGGAAGAAGCTCAGTGATGGCTTTGAAATCTTTTGTTTTGGGGTCCATTTCCATGTCCAGATTTAGGAGCACACTGGTGAGAGCTAGTGTTCCAAGACCAAAACTCACAAGAAGCACTTCTCTGTAACCCAACTCTGTTCCTTGTTTGAAACCAAAAATGAAAGGATAATTTACCCGATACCGCCTCCAGTAGTATATGTTCCCAGCATACATTAACATGTGTATAACAATGAATGCAAAGAAGCTGCACATATAGATGTAAAATTTACAGTACTTGTCAAACAAATGTACAATATAATTAAGATTGAACACAGTTCTGTCAGCCAAATACTAAATTATGTAACCTGTAAAGAGGGAACATGTTTTCCATGTATTGTTTCTGTCCTTCAGTGTTTAGAATATCGCGGGCATGTATGACGAAGATAAGGGCTAGTATGAGAGCTGCCGTGCAGCCAACGAAGAGACCTAAACAATTTTTTTTCAATAAACAGATTCCGGGTAAATAAAACCAAACCAAACCAAGAACATGATCATTATAGTGGAAATTGATCTTACCTGTGGAAAATGATATCCGATGTCTTTCTCTTTTGGCCTTTGGTCTTAAAATGTTCATGCCTTTTCTGCGATTTGAATTTGAGAAATGTTTGATGAATGTATCTTCAACTCTCCCCATAAGCTTTGTTAGCTGTGCAATTAATGAGTAACGACACCAATTTAGATAGCTTAAAGAAGTTAGAATCTTATTTTACTTCATGAATTATACAGAAGACTTACTTCATCAGAGCTGCCAAGATAAGAGTTGTCCACCATTTTCATATAAGAAACTCTTGCTCTTCTTGAAGTTATCTGCAGCAAATGAAGATCGAGAAACGAAAAATTTAGTCTAATCTCAGCTTCTTTAATTTGTTTGAAAAAATGAGTAGTTTTGTAGGAGAGGTACAGGTACCTTGTCATATTTCTTCATGATTTTCGAAAAAGCTTGCATATTCAGGTAGCTGTTTTTCATATGCAAGCAAGAACAATGAATACACACAAATCATATATAAGAATATTTCAACCTTACAATGAATGTAAATATGGTACCTATAGTTCTTAAGAAGACGAATCTTGTGATAGAATTCGGTAAAAGCATGTTGGAGTTTCTTTTCGACTTCCTTTAGATTTTCCTTATTGAAGGTGACCTCCGTATGCTGAGGAGCATTGACAAAACCTTTGAAGATTGAATAGGGAGTCTCAAGGGTTTTGTTTAGCTTCACACGGTTAAGTACATCTAGTGGAACCGTCTTCTGCTTCTGTTCTTCAAGTTTTCGGTTTGTAGAGTAATGATCATCACTTGATTCATCTGATTACGAATCCAGTTAATGATCAAGAAATTGATCAGAATCGTTAAGCTGTTAGAAATCAGAATATAATATTCAATTTTGGCTTTATAATAGTGTAACAAGTTACAAGTACATACAATTGCTTGCTCCAGGCTGATCATCAGAAGCTGAATCAATACATACTTCTTGCAATTTCTGAGCTTTTATCCGAAAAGCGATCAAAGCTTCCATTTGCTTGCTTAGAGTTTCAGCTTCATCCATCACCTCCTTCACTTTAAGCCTATAAAACTTGTCAACTTTGTTGAATTGATCGTCAAGCCTTGTGAAAAACAATTGCTCACTTTCTCCTCCATCCTCTGCAGCCGTCATGAGGAACGTTGTCTCGTAACATTCAGAGCCGTTTCTGTTGACATAATTCACAACAATGGAGCTCTCAATGTCTTTCATTGATGATGTCTTCATGGGTTGATGATTATGCCTTTGTATTAAACCACTGAAAGCTCGATAAAGTGTTAATGTGCGGTTTAGGCCACCGCCTCCTCCTGCCGCTGCTGCTGCTGCTGCTGATGTAGAAGTTTGCCTGTGATTTCTTGGCTTTGTAGGTAGGATGAATTGTTTCAAAAGTGTCTTCAGATTCTCATAATCCATGTAAGCTTCTTGCCATTCAGGTACCATTTGGGAGGCATATTCCTTCCCGAACTTCATCCTGATCGCGCTTCTCTCCTGAAGCTAACTTGAATTGCTATGACGGACGAGGACGAGGACAAGGATGGGGATGGGATGACTCAAAAGAGATTAAGAGGGTCGTTTTTACACGTGCTATGTATAGTTTATTATGATTAAGAATGTTTTTACAGATCATTCAGATTTGGCAACTGGATTTCATGATAATTTTAACAAATTAATGGTGGATTAAGCACAACAGTGGGAGTGGTTGGTTACCTAAAAGTGAACTTTAATTGTCTTCTTCTTACAATTTTAAACAACTTAATTTTTGAGAGACAATGCCCATGTTGTCCGCATCAAAATTCAAAACTTCACTCCTCAGTGCAGTAATAATGTGTTAAAAACAAAAAGCAAGAATGTATGACTGTAATGCTATTGTCTTTAGTTGTTGTTGGTATAAAAATTCTTCAGACGGACCCATGATTTGCGGATGATTTTTTTTTTATTTATTTTAGCAATGGTAGAAGATCAAATCTCATAAGTACAGTCTAAAAATCTAATTTCATAATTAAAAGAAATCGGTTTCTAATATTAAAAGATCTTCCATTAATTACTATAATTTTATAGATAATGATCAAATAATATACGTAATTGTCGAGATTTGAACTATAAAAGGTTACGGGAGAGCATACATCTCCGGCTACGGAGCCCATAAGTATTTGACATTGTTTCAACCTAGAGAACTAAAGGCAGCACACAAGTTTTTAACTTTTTCAAACAAATTCTCAGAAGGAACACCAATCTTGACTGCCCTCTGTTTCTGTGTTTCAGGTATTCAAGGTAGTTTTTTTTTTTTTTAATATGTTGATTTCTATAAGATCAATTAAATATTTAAATTTAATCTAAAGGTGGATTATAAAATATCAGCATCATAATTATGAAATATATTATATACAAAATTTCAATTATTTTATATATTCCTAAAAAAGTAATAATTTAGAAATATTTATCATAAAAAATAAAAATTATTTTAATTCAATTACATAAGGGTGATTGTCAACTCTTTGATTGTGTATTTGGGCATTTCCCCCCCTTTGTATCGGTGATGGGTTGAGTCCAATCTACTCTTAAAATACAAAATGTACGGAGTACTCTCCATTGTGCTATGGGACTCACTATCCTATATGCTCTTGACAATATTTTATAAACTCTTTTGTATGATGTATTTAATGGAACAACTAGAATACACTACAATTATTAAACTAATAATTCATAATATATTATGTAAAGGCAATTAAAACACAAATAGATCCCATCTCTTGAAATCTTCTTGTACATATTGGTGTGATTATCACAGCAAATGGTCCCAAAACTTCTCCTGCTTATCACTTGCTTTGCAAACTTTAGTAACAAAACATTATCATCTCCTTAATTCATTTTGTGAGTGAGTTCTTTTATATATGATTTAAATAAAATCCATAAAATTTTATTTTATTTTTATTTTAATATAATTAAAAAGAGAGAGAGAAAAAAAAGCAATCATAAAAAGTGGAAGCATGTTACACACCAAGAATGATAATACTATCAAGAAGGGAATCACCTTTTGACTTTTGAAGTTTGAGGCCTTTCTTTTCAGAATGCTCAAATTTTGAGTAATACTCCATCACCATAAGAATTTGGCTAGTGCCTATTAACATTGGCTGCCAACTGGCAGCCGAAGTTGTTTGGGACGGTTGTTGTATAAAGTATGAATAACAATTTTTTAATTTTATTATTATATGTTAATTACACAATAAAATTACATTAAAATATAGAAAAATTGGAAACTATTAGAATAAAGTTAATAAAAATATAGAATAATTGAAAATATTAGTGAAATAATATTATTAAGTAATATAATTACATTTATAATATTAAAATTTTGAATACACTAATAATATTACATTAATAATTAATGTAATTACATTTATGATGGAAATATGAGAAAGTTGAAAATTTTATTAGAGTGATAATTATAATTAATATAATTACATTAATAATATTAACAAAATTAAAAGTAATATTAACACCTTATTAATATTTAGTGCAACTATTTATCATGAATTATATAATATAAAATTGTAAGACTTATGAATACATATATGTCATTATCAAAAGATGAATACAATTTTACGAAATATATGGAATTAATTAAAGTAAAAAAAAAAACTAAATTAATAAATAAAAAGAAAGGTTGCGAAAAAATGTGTTGAAAACTTAAATAAAATAATGTTTGGGTGTTCACCGGTCAACATCTAAAATACGGACAAACCAATTGAATTGTTGGGGTCGTTATTCTGGTCAGCACTGAAGCATTATTCACTTAAATATAAGCAAAATTACATTTAAAATATAGGTAAAGTAAATATATTATTACAATGTACATATAATTAAATTTTTCATGGCTAATATTAAATATTATTATTATACTTAACGTATAGAGAATTGTAAATGTTGGTAGAACAATATTAATGAGTAATGTAATTACATTTGTAATTTTTAAATCTGAAAATATAGTTAAAATGATATTAATATGCAATATAATTACATTTATCATGGACAATATATTGAAAAAAAAAAGTGAAATTAGGTAATTATTTGTAACATGATAATAAATTGGAAGCATTTTGGAAATGTATATATCAGTTTAAGTATAAAAATAGGTATACAATTTATAGTAAAATAATAATAAAAAATATTTGTTTGGAAGTAAAAATAATAATGAAAAGTATAAAAAAAATGTTTAAAAAAGGTTAGACAAGTTAAATATAGGGATATTATCATTTTGGTCTCTATGTTTTTGTCAACAATGACGTTTTTAACTGTCTTTCCATTTTAGTGGTCTCTATGTTTTAAAAAACACATCAACTTGGTCCCTTAGTCGGTCAACTGTTAGTCAAACTTAATAATTTCAAGGTTGGTAAATGATGCAATTTGATGAAGTGGACGTGGTAAACGAAGAACTGGTAGACGGTGACACAGGAACCATGTTAATGGTGCGCCGTTCATGTTTGACACCACGAACTGATGATGGAGATTGACTTCAGAATAATATATTTCAGTCTACTTGTACCATTATGGGTAAGGTGTGTTGGTTTATCATAGATGGAGGGAGTTGTGAGAATATTGTGTCAGCTGAAGCAGTGCGAAAATTAGGGGTGAAAATAGAAAAACATCCCAAGCCATATCGATTAGTGATCGTGGCAAAATTGTTATATATTTTGGCCCTCATTTCCTTAGCCATTGTCTCGTTTCCGGGTGTTTTTGCGTCTCTTATGGCTCTTTATTTGTGTTTTCTGTTGATTAGGTACATTCCGGTTAATTGGATAAAATATGTGAATTTTGTGCAGAAAAAGATCAAAAAGTTGTAGAAACGGCATCAAGGCTGTGCGCTGGTCTTGCGCGGGTTCCAATCGGCGCATAACCCACGCACTATGAAGGATGTATAGGCCAAGGCATTGTGCGGGTCTACACCCATACACCATCGAGCAAGTGTCCGCGCATTCCTCAAAAACCGGGAGCTAGAATCGATGCATCAGGGCAATGTGCGGGTCAACACCTGCGCACCATCGCGCAAGTGTCAGCGCAATGCACTTAAACTGGGAGAGGAAAATCATAGCACCAGGTATTTGTACAGGTCATGCGCAGGTCTCAATCAGCACACAACCTGCACATTTCTTGGGACGGCTTGCCACATCAGCAGTTTTCAGCCATTTTGAAGGCACCTATAAATTGGATCCATTCTGTTAGGAGCCATACACCCACACACCCATTCATAACCATTTTCTCTCTCTAGATCTAGGAATTCTTTCCTTTCCAAAACCCATTCAATTCTCACATCATCTATATCATCTACTCAACAAAAGGAATCATTGAGATTATTTTAGAGCTTCAAGAATGAGGAATCATATATGGGTTTACTTCTATCCTTTTCTCCTTGTTTCATTATTGTAATAGACATGAGTAGCTAAACATCCCACTAGGGGATTGATGTGATTCATTTGTGATCATGGGTTTGTAATTGAATTCTATACTTATCAATTAATCTATCAAGTTTATTCCATTCATTGGTTGTTAGTAATTTAAAGATGATTTGCATTTGATTGTACCCTTATTTCTTTGCATTTTATCTAAGAATCGATTAGAGTAGAGAATTGAGTATACTCTCTATTTAATTATCGTAGCTCATTTGAATGGAAGGATTGAATTAGAGAACCCTCCTCTAGTTCTCTAATTCAATCCGGAATTATTAATCTCTATCCTTATCTAATCTCAATTGAGTGACCAATTTTATACCCTATAGATTGGTTGTTTGAGAGAGATTAAGCACCAACTCTATACCCTCTAGATTGGTGAATTTATTAAGAGATTATGCCTTATTTGTTAGATATGCATTTTAATGAGCAATCATTTGTGGGTAATCAATACTATACCCTCTAGATTGGTTACTCTGGATTAATGAGCATTAATGAGAATTCATACATAACCATGGCTACATGTTGAATCCATCATTCTCTTAGTCCCCTTATTATACATCTTCATTTACTATTTGTTGCATTTCTAGTTAGTTAGATTTGTTTTGTTTTGTGTTTTAATCATAATTGATTCGAAACGTCTTTTCTATTGTTCTTCTTGCATAATAGCTTAGAGTATAATTTGATCAATTAAGGCATAACAAGATCTCTGTGGACGATACACATAATTGCTACTATATTGTTATCAAATTTGAGTGCAAATAGGGTTTCATAAATTTTGTTTGACAAACTATTTTACATATATAAAACGGCACTTGTCAAAATGGTGCCGCTGCTGGGGATCGACGTATATGTTTTTCTTTGATTAAATTGCTTAAGTAATTAGATTTCAGTTTTCGCCATAGAGTTTATTTATTGTTCTTGTTTCTTTTACCTTGTTTCTTCTGTTTGTCTAGTCTCAAGTGTAAAGATATATGCACGGGAGACGTTCTTTACAAAGACCAACGGTACCAATTCAAGACAACATTAACCGTGTTTGTAGATTTGTTAGAAAATTTTAATAGTATCAGTTTAAAGAATAAATGGATAATGATCAGGTGCCTAATGTGCCAGTACAGGCGGAAAAGACAACAAATGACTTGGGTTTTACTATAGGGGAGTACACTCTTCCCTCAACTGGAGAAGAGATGCCCAATGCTATAGTTCTAGATGAGGTTACAAGGCAGTACGAACTAAAGGGCATGCATGTCAACTTGCTTCCATCATTTCACGGATCACCTTCAGAGGATTGTTTACAATTTATTAAGCAATACTGTGCTGTTCCGAGACCTTTCCTGTTGTGGTTCGCAATACCGTATTGACTAGGGGCAGTTGCAAATGAGGTGTTTTCAATATTGCTTGAAGGATTGGGCTATGCAATGGTATATGGCCTTGAGGCCCGGGACTCTCACAACTTGGCCTCAAGTCTGTAAGGCTTTCTATAACAAGTTTTTCCCAACTGCTCGAGCAAGAGAGTTAAAAATTAAGATCACCACCTTTAGCAAAGAAGAAGGGGGGCCATTTTATAAAGCATGGGATACATTCCATGTCTTTCTAGCACAAGTCCTACCACACACATATACGGATGAATTGAATGTCACTTCCTTCTATCAGGGTTTTTTGAATAGTAGTCAGGTAATGGTGGATAATGCTTGTGGTGGAACAATTGCTGACAAGAGGGCCCTAGAAGCTTACCAGATCATGGAAAAGTTGGCTCAGAATTCTCAACAACGATCTTCCAACATTCTTAGAGGTGGTAAGATTGGGATTGATGATAATATGGGGGTTGCTATTAAGATAACTAGGATGAAAAAAACATGCAATCTATTAAGGATATGTTACACAACATGAGTAAGTCGGGAACTAAAGTGAATCAAGTCGGGAGTGACTCGATGAGTGGGGTTTTTAATTATGAGCATGAGGAGGCTCAAATGTTGGGAGGGTTTCAACGCCAAAGAAATGATGATCCCTACTCAATACCTACAATCTGGGATGGAGGAATCACCCGAACTTCTCATAGAGTAACAACAACCCAAGCCAAGGGCAAGGATTTAGTAATTACAACAATCAAGGTGGACCAAGCAATCAATGGCAAGGAGCTCAGCCCCAGCCTCCATCAAACTTCATTAATCAATCCAGTCAATTTCTGACAAAGACTAAGTCCCTCGAAGATATGATGAAGGAGCTGCAACAAAGCCACCAAAAGTTCACTTAAGAATTCAACAATAGTCAGAATGCTACCCAACAAAAGCTCCAAAACTACATAGATTTGAATGATCAAATAGTGCATGGTCTTGATGCCTCACTTCAAAGAATGGAGACTCATACGACCCAGATAGTAGACTACATTCTTAAGCAAGAAAAGGGGAAGTCTGTGAAAGGGAAAGAACAAGCTAAAACTTTGGAAGTAGTGCAAGACAACAAAGAATATTCGATGGAAGAACAAAAAGTGTTGGAGTCATTTGAAGCCAGTGAAGAGATTAAAGAGAATGAACATATAGATGAAGAAGGCAATATGGGAGTTAGTGAGGATCTCGTGGCGGAGATTGTACCATTAAAGTTAGAGGATCCCAGAAGCTTCATCATTCAGGTGAGCATCGAAAGTTCAGGCCTGATAGAAGGAGTGTTGGACATGGGGGCAAGTATAAACATGATACCCCTTCAAGTGTGTATGCAACTGAACATCGACACATTGAAGCCTACATCCATTACCTTGAAGATGGCTGACAATTCAATTGCAACTCCAATGGGTATAATTGAAGATGTGCAATTAAACGTTCGTGGGCTTAAGGTTTCGGTCGATTTTGTTGTTTTGGATGTCAAGGATGACGGTATCATAGATCGAGATTGGAAGCTTCTGCTAGGAAGGTCATTTATGGTCACAACTGGTATGATTGTTAATGTGGTTTCAAGAGAATTGTCTTTTAGTTGTAGAAGTAAGACGGTGAACTTCATTGTGAAGAAACCAGAGGAGAATGAAATGGGCAATCGGTGTCTAGTTTTAGAAGCTCTAAGAAAAGGCAAGAAAAAGAGGAATTTCTTGAACTTGTCAAGGCATTTGAATTAGCCTCAGAACGGGAAGCAAGACATCTTGATGGTGTCATGGAAATGGAAGCAATCAAAGAAGAAGACAACATTGTCAATGAGAAAAGTCTGAAAACGAGTTTTAGTATCTTGGAGCAGGAAAAAAAAGGGTTATAAGACAAAAACAAAGGGCTTAATCAAGAAATCGATGGTCTCAATGGAGAGAATGAAAGGTTAAAAGGAAAGTACAAGACCTCTCTGACCTCAACAAAAAATTAGGGAAAAAGTTGAATAAGGTGGAAGGAAAGAAGAAGGGGGCTACACAAGACTTAATCGTACTCGTTAAACTTTCGGAAGAATTTAAGGAAGAGTATAAGAGAAATAAAATAAAAATCTTGATAAAATTCGAGAGGAAATTGAACCTTTTAAAGGAAGTGAATGAGGCACTTAATAGGAAATAGGAGGCTTTGAAGGTTGCAAGAGTAAGGGTGTGTGACTACATAACTCAACTCGACAAGATCAAAGAGGAGGTCAAAGCACTCCGAGCACAACATACAAAGGAACCGTAAGGAGCGAACCATAAAGGGAGTTTTTCTCATACTCGACTTGTGTGCTTCTTTTGTTTTGATAAAGGTCATATTAGGGCTCAATGTTTTAAGTTTAAGGATAATAGGAGGAAGTGTCAAAAGACCCCACAAGTGGTTAAGCAAATTTTGGTTAGGAAGGATTTATTAAAAAAATATAGAATCAATGGGAAATGAATTGTTGAGAAAAAATCGGTAACCATTTGGGTGGTCAAAGGGAAGCAATCTTCCCAATCAGTCAACCCACCTTCTGTGGAATCCAATTATACTCCTCACGTATAGAGTCCTTATTTCTTCTAGTAGGATATTGATGTCACAATTTGTTTTCTTTATGCTTAAGATGCCTTATGTTTGGAATTCATTTTTTAGAGTGAGATTGGGGGCCTTTTTAGGATGAAGACAACTCATTGTGATATCTTTTGATTAATTGCTTTGAATTCTTAGTTTGTGTTTTTATTTATTTTAGGTGAGATTATCAAGTAATACAAGTCTTTTAAGAATAACTAAAGAAATCTGATGCAGGGGGGACACTAGGATTAGAGGAAAATTGATAGATGAGGTAAGATGGCTGTGGAGGCTAGAAATGCACAGGTCTCTCCAGAGCTTTACCTGGACGTCACCTGCACACTTAAAGGAAGAAAAGCGAATTAGGATATTGTACGGGTTATGCACGGGTGCAGACCCGTACAAGACCCGCGCATTCCTCGTGCCTTCAAGCCTATAAAGGACACATTACCGTCGAGAGTGTGCCCTACCACTTTCAAATGAATTTTCTTTGTTTTCCCTCTTCTCTTTAAAGGTAATATTTGTTTCCACAAATAATCCAAGACCAAACGAGGTATGTCCAAGCCTTTTGATTCATTATTAAATGCTTGTAACTTGAATTTCACTCTTCTTCTCCATCTTGCAACTGTGATTCAATCCCTATAGCATTATATCCTATATAAGACCTACATGTTCATGCAAAATTTTAATGGGATAAGTATAAAGGGTTGGGCATTTGTGATTACTGCTTGCATTTTGCATAATTATTAGGAATAACATGTTGAAATATCCATATGTAATTTTACTTAAGAACCTGATGAATGTGCAATTTTGGAGAGATCTTAAAAGGGAGCCCACATTCCTAGGTGATTCATGTTCGTGATTGGATTGGAAGATCTTACGGATTCAATTCGCCGCTAGTTCAATCGTCACGAGAAAAAGGTACGACACTTTTTTTATACACATCAATTAATTCAGGGTTAAGGTTATTGTTATTATAAAGGAAGTTTTTTTATTTAAACCGAAACCCTAATTTTCATATTTTCACGCTTCTGCTGCACGTATTTTCCCTACAAAGTTCACATACGTTATCGGTTTTTGAATATACAATGTATGCAATGCATTAGATTTCTATGCATAAACTCCATCATTGCATACCTTGATTGAGTGTGAACTTAGGACTCTGAGCGGAAAAAGAAGAGCAAAACCTGGTGAGGTTTAGAGTCAAAACAAATTATGCTCAATGTGTGGGAGTGAGTAGCTTCCGTTATGAGAGTGCTCTTATACGTGGGATTCGTGGTAGCGTGAATTTCCTTCAAGTGCCTTTGAGTTGTTTTAGATTGCCTTACATAAGTTTACTCCTCTCTATCACACATCCATGCATCTCATCATCGGTTGGACATGCGACTGATTGGATTATTTGATTTTGGGTTATAGGTCGAGTCATTTTTGTTTGAGTCTTTGTTTTGTTTTAAGTTTGCTCGAGAACGAGCAAAGGTTTGGATTAGGGGTGTTTGATCGTGCCAAAACTGTTTTATATTTTGGCCCTCATTTCCTTAGCCATTGTCTCGTTTTCGGGTGTTTTTGTGTCTCTTACGGCTCTTTATTTGTGTTTTCAGGTGATTAGGTACATTTTGTTTAATTGGATAAAATATGCAATTTTTTGTGCGGAAAAAGGTCAAAAAGTTGTAGAAGCGGCATCATGGCCATGCGAGGGTTCCAACCCATGCACTATGAAGGAGGTATAAGCCCGCACAACATCGCATAAGTGTCCGCTCATTCCTCTAAAACCGGGAGCTGAAATTGAAGCATCAGGGCAATGCATGGGTCAACACCTGCTCACCATCACGCAAGTGTCTGCGCAATGCACTTAAATTAGAAGAGGAAAATCAGAGTGCCAGATATTTGCATGGGTCACGCGCGTGTCTCAACCAGTGTACAACCTGCGCATTTCTTTGGACAACTTGCCATATCTGCAGTTTTCAGCCATTTTGAAGGCACCTATAAATTGGATCCATTCTATTAGAAGCCTACGCCCATACACCCATTCATAACCATTTTCTCTCTCTAGATCTATGAATTCTTTCCTCTCCAAAACCTATTCAATTCTCACATCATCCATATCATCTACTCAACAAAAAGAATTAAGAAGATCATTTTGGAGATTCAAGAAGGAGGAATCATATGTGGGTTTACTTCTATCCTTTTCTCCTTGTTTTAATCTTGTAATAGACATGAGTAGCTAAACATCCCACTAGGGGATTGATGTGATACATTTGTGATCATGAGTTTGTAAGGAGACAGTCAAGCTTTGAAGGAGAGACACCATAAAATATTACAGATTTCACCAAAAGAATGACCATGAAACCTCTAAGTGTTATTAGTTGAAAGGTTACATCGAAAAGTTGATTAGAGAGGGGAATCTCAAGGATATGGTCCTTCTAAGTAGAGATGACCAATTTAACGACACCCCGAAGGAAGAACGCGATATAAGCCAAAAGAGCCCCAGAAGAAATTCATAGAGTGGGGCAATCAACACCATCTTTGGAAGACCACACACTGGGGGTAACAGTCGGGAGAGAATGACTGATGTCAAAGAAGCCATAGAAGATCAGAGGAATCTGGAAAGTAAATCTATTGAGCCATGATCAGAAAAAGTTCAAGCAAGGATGGGATCCGATAGACTTCACCGAGGTAGACACACATGGGTCAGACGTAAGACCGAACGACGTGATTGTTTTATTTGTTCATGTGGATCACAAAGAAGTAAGAAGGGTGTTGATTGACCATAGAGGCTCAACAGATATCTTGAGTGTGGAAGTATTCGACTAGCTCAGATTGTAAAGAAAAGACCTTCAGCCGCTCAAAGTCCCATTGAGAGGCTTTGGGGGATGAGAAGTAAGATCGTTGGGAACAGTGAAGCTACCTGTAGAGATTGGGAGCTTTCCTTGCACCAAGACAGTATTGCTGGATTTTATGGTCGTAAATATGGAAAATTGACCGTGTAACGCTTTGTTGGGCAGACCTTTCCTGAATAAGTCGAAAGCTATGACTACCACTTATACTCTGATTGTGAAATTCCCAACAGAAGATGAGGCAAGTATCATGAAAATTTCTCCAGAATGGGCGAGAAAAGTCAATCTAGCTATATACAACAAAAGAGTAGAACCAGACGTAATACAAATAGATATCTAGAGAGATGAGGAAGGTTTGAAGGTGGATGAAGGAGAGACTGTAGTAAAAATGCCTACTCGATTCCATCTGGACCTAAGGGAGGTATCTCTAGAAGATGGGAAGGCCTAAGAAGATGAGCCGACTTAGGAATTCGTAATTGACGAGGGCAACCTCGATTAGACTTTAAAAATTGGGGTATAATTAATCGGAGAAATTCAGGATGGAACGATCAGCCTGTTAAAAGAGGACAAGGACATGTTCGTATGGAAGCATGAAGATATGCCCGGGATCGATCCGAAAATAATTTCCCACTACTTAGCGATTGATCCCGACCAGAAACCTGTCATCCAGAACAGAAGGCAGTTTAAACCAGAGAGAATCAAGGCAATGAAAGAAGAAGTAGAAAAAATGTTGGCAGCATAATCCATAAGAGAGGTACAGTTCCACGAATGGGTTGCCAATATGGTGCTAGTGAAAAAGAAGAACAGTCAGTGGAGGATGTGTGTAGATTTCAGTGATCTTAATAAAGCATGTCCGAGAGATAGCTTCTCGTTGCCCCGGATCGACCAGCTGGTAGATGCAACAACCAGTCATAAACTATTGAGCTTTATGGATGCTTACTCGGGTTACAACTAGATCCGAATGTTTGAACCCAATGAAGACAAAACCTCCATCATAACTGATTAAGGGTTATATTGTTATAAAGTTATGCCTTTTGGTCTCAAGAATACTAGGGCGACCTACCAGAGACTGGTAAACAAGATATCTGTCTGACAGATTGGTAGAAATATGGAGGCGCATGTGGACGACATCCTAACAAAGAGCACAACATTCGAAAAAGATGTAGAAGATCTTAGGGAGACGTTTCGGGTGCTAAGAAAGTTTGGAATGAAGCTCAATCCAAAAAAATGTGTTTTTGGGGTACCTTTAGGGGGGGGGGGGGGATTCCTTGGTTTTAAAGTTCTTCAGAGTGGAATAAAATTAAATCCAAAGAAAATAAAAGCATTAGAAGAGATGAGGTCCCCAAAAACCTTGAAGGAAATTCAAAGGTTAATGGGTTGCTTAGCATCCCTGAATCGATTCATTAGCAAGTCGACAAATAAATGCTTGCCCTTTTTAAAATCAATTAAAAAGAGCAAGAGGGTAGAGTGGAACGATGAATATGAGCAGGCATTCTGAAAGATCAAAGAATACCTAGATAAAACACCAATGCTATCTAAACCCCTAGAAGGAGAAGTGCTTTACCTATACCTGTCAATCACAGTTGTGGCAACTGGGTCAGTATTGGTCAGGTTGGACGAGGGAGTACAAAAGCTAGTGTATCACACAAACAAGACTTTACTACCAGCTGAAACAAGATACTCGCTAGCCGAATAGATGGTGTTAGCACTAGTAACAGCAATAAGAAATTTGAGACCCTATTTTCTAGCCTACAAGATCCTGGTCTACACGAACTGCCCACTGAAGCAGATTCTATCAAAACCTAAGGTGTCTGAGAGGTTAACCAAATCGACAGTGGAGTTGAGTGAGTTCGGCATAGCATGCCAGTCAAGAGCTTTAATAAACGGGCAAGTTGTAGCCGAACTAATCACCGTGTTTGCTGAACCAAATGGTGAGGTGATCAAGATGCTGAAGGAGAAGGAAGAATTCATCTGGAAACTGAATGTAGATGAATCATTAAACACGTACGGCAGTGGGGCAGGCACGATGATATCCTTTCCGAAAGGTGATCAAGTTAAGTATGCCCTACGGTTTGACTTCAAAGCCACTAACTACATTGCCAAATATGAGGCACTTTTGGCAGGACTTAGGGTTTGCACAACACTAGGAGCAGATGATTTGGAGATATTCAGTGACTTGCAGGTGTTGATGAACCAAATCTTGGATGAATATCAGGCCAAAGACAACAACATGGCCACTTATCTAGGGATTTAACTAGGTTTCTGCTTGGGAGATTCAAGGCCTATAGGATTACTCAGATCCCGAGGGAAAAGAACGAAAAGGCAGAAGTTTTGTCAAAATTGACGTCAACAACTATCAGCATACGGTCGAAGACTATCCCAGTTGCTCACCTCAAATGACCAAGCATCGAAAATGAAGAGGAAGTATGAGTAATTAAAGAAAAACAACCCACATAGATGTCCCCGATCAGGGAATATCTAAAGGATGGAACGCTCCCATCAAAGGTAACTGAAGCAAAACGCCTCAAATACAGAGCCACCAGATACTCGATAGTTGGAGGAGAATTGTACATGAGAGGATTTTCAAAAGCCTTACAGAAGTGAGTCTGCCCAATAGAAGGTAGACAAATATTAGGAAGTATCCACAGAGGTGTGTATAGGAATCACTCCGGGGTAAACGTTTGGTGCACAAGACTCTCAGACAGGACTTTTTCTGGCCGACCCTATTCCAAGACGCTCAGATAGTCGCGAAACAGTGTGGTAGCTGTCAGAGGATAGCCAATGACATCAAGACATCCTTAAGCAGTTGAAGAACTTGACATCACCAATACTATTTTCCATATGGGGGTTAGATCTAATTGGCCCAATGCCGACAATAACCAAAGGAGGAGCAAAGCATACCATTGTGGTTGTAGCCTACTTCATAAAATAGATAGAGAAAGAAGCATTGATATATATAACTGAGGCTAACACTATCAATTTCGTGAAGAAGAATATCATTTACCGATTTGGATTCTCAGACAGAATAATTACAGACAACGGGACCTAGTTCGTCGGTGATAACTTCAGAAACATGTGTTAGGACTTCTGTATAAAGAATTATTATACCTCACCAGCCTATCTTCAGACCAATGGCCAGACGGAAGCAGTAAACAAGATAATTAAGCTTACCGTGAATGCAAGGTTGGATGCAAAGAAAGGGAATTGGGCAGACAAGCTACACGAAGTCTTGTGGGCATCCCTGACCACAGAGAGGACTATGATAGGAGAGACCCCCTATTCACTAGCATTCGGGATAAATGCAGTAATCCTGGTTGAAGTAATTCATAATTCACCAAGTGTACAATTCTTTCATCCCAAGGTAAATGTGGAAATGTTAGAACAGAATCTAGATGAGTTGGAGGAAAAAAAGGACATGTCGAGGATAAGAAACGCTGCCTACCAGCAAAGGGCAGCCAGGTACTATAACTCACATGTCTAAGTCCGGAGATTCTGAATCATAGATCTAGTTCCGAGGAGGGTGTTGCCCAATACAAGGGAGAAATCAATTGGATCATTGGTAGATAAATGGGATGGACTATACCAAGTGGTCGGATTGGCTGGTCATGGAGCGTACCGCCTTGCCCAACCAGAAATAGGCGAGCTGCCCAAACCGTGCAATGCTCAGTATGTAAAGATGTTCTACCCCTAGGGGATTCTTATTTTTAATATTTATTTTTAGTTTAGAAATAAGTTTGTCTAGTTTAGCTTAAAAATGAGTTTGCCTTGTTAGCTAATATATTAATGTTTTTTTTAGCATTCAATAAAAATCCCTTTGAGGGAACACTTTCAAGAAGTCAAGAAAGGTGTTCTAAATTTACTTTTGATTACAAAAACAATCCCGGGGCACCTAAAAATCAATCAGTGTCAACATGAGCAACCAGGAGGCCTAATACGGGGGCTAAAAACACACACCTTAAAGGCAGTATACACTCACCGAAACTAAATGGGTGTAATGAAACACTGTTAGGGCGCTTTCAGGCTATAAGGACTTGATGGGATGCACCAAGAGTTGACTAGGGATTGAAATGTCTATGCTAGAAACAATTGCTAATAAAATTGAAGCATTTGTAAAGATAGTATGATATAAGCCACTCTATTGCAACGAATCTTGATCAACACACTATTGGAAGACCTCTTAATGACTTAGTTTACAAATAAAAGACAAGTATCTATAAACTAAATACCATGAAAATGTTATATAAAAGAACACTACTTGACAAAAGTATTGAATCCCTAGAATAAATCATAACTACAACTCGAGGTAGAAAGTCGAAATTTGGGTACTCAAAGTCTGCCTTCTCAAGCATTGGTAGTCTAATATGGGTTACAGAAGATTGAGCGGGCTTGCCTCATAAAGGAATGGAATTGAGATCATGTTCTTATACCTGTTCTCGCACCTTATCCACTTATGTTCTACTTCCCGGCCCTTTTCCCAACCAAGCATAGGTAGAACCCCTCTTTCCTATACACATAAAGGTTCCAAGCAAGGTGAGTAGTTTATAGTCGACTCAATATCGATGAAATCCCCCATTTGATCCCTCTAGTACGATTTCCTTGTAGCGCACCCTTCATCGAAAGAGTAGGAGGTTGAAAGACCCACATCTGAATAAACCTTTAGGTTGAGAGATATCAAAGGGGAACCCCGGCTAGCTTATTTGTCCCTGTATTATTCAACTCATCTATCCACTTATCTTGTCCAAGCAGAAGCAAGTCAACTACCATTTCGAGGACAAACTCACGGATATTCGATTTCCCACGCTTTCCTTTCCGTCTTGAATCGATGGCATAATCAGTCTAGTACTGACGCGTGGTGTTACAAAAGCCTATGTGACTGACTTGCCATTGCCAACCGTACGCCGCGTATAGTTTAGTCGTCTGTTTATGCGAGGGTTTATTCTCCAGTTTCGGATGCCTCTGGCTGGGAAGAAGCCCTAATCTTCGAGTCAGGAGGTTAGATACCCACCATATGAAGTAGCTTGGCTTGTTAGCAACGCTTGGATAACTTCTTAGTCCTTTGATTGAGACCGAGCCCTCACTTGCCGAGCGAACCTCTTCTTATTCTCCTTCGTTCGCAACCCCACCTTTAATTAAATAATTCAAACCGACGATTCGACAACAAAAGGAGTTGTCGTCTGGCATCACCACTTGAAAAGCTCGTATCAAGTCAGTTTCGTTGCCATACTCTGAGGCTAGTGTATCTGACACAGTAGCCTCAGATCTTAATTCTATAGGCATTTACGTTAAGTATAACATAAGTGGGACTTGAGAACCTTTGAGTATCAATACAGCCTGATAGACACTGACTAAAACAGGCAAAGTAACACAGGACGTATAGCGAGGGCAGCCTCTCTCTCTTTCCACCTCTCCCTAGGTATCTATAAATTGATCTTGAGCAATTTCTATTTAGTGGAATGTGATCTCCGGCTTTCAAGTTCTTCCCTTCCCTTCAACCTTAGCCCTCTCTCTCCCTACACTAGGGGGGGGGGGGGGTATAAGAGGGGGGCGATAGAGAGAATAAAACCTTCCCCACGTTGGGGATTTAGGGGGGTAGCGTTCCTAAATAAAAGGGGAGATGGGGCTCGAGGAAAAGGGGGAACCAATCCCCCTCCTCCGCAGCCTTGCTACGTATTCTAAAATTTTGACATTTTTAGAAGTCATTCCACTTAATAAAATTAGCTCAAGCTTTTCCTACATACCTTCTAGAAGGTATGGCGTTTATCGATCAAGTATAGCATGTTGCTGATACACGGCTTTATAGAGGTCACCACTCCTCTTCCGCTACCAGGTCAACGTTCAATGCGCTTCCAAGAAACGAGCAGGTCTGTAGCTACCTGCCCAAAGCTTAAGCTCTCACAAATCAATTTAGCATATTGAATAGCCAGTGTCATCTTGTCTTCTTTCGAACTTCCTCTCTATGATGGAGGTCAATTTGACGGAAGCTCAAGCTCCTTCGAGAACTTGCGTGTATGATAACGCTGATCAAACTCCACGCAAGCTTCTACGCAAATGAGTAATGAAAGAAAGTTTCACTGGTTGTTATATGATATTTGTGATTCAGTAAAATGGATAGACGGATTGGGAAAGTAATCCCGAAGGCAAAACCTAAGGACAAAGATCAATGAATCACTTAAAAGCAACGAATCAGTCAGGGGTTAAAATAATAGATCGAACCAACATAAATTGTCTACTCGACACTGCTTAAAAATGGGTCACGACAAACCCCGCCGTGTATAATTACTTGGTCGAAGTTGGGATGTTAAACTTAATGTAGTTTAAGTTAATAAACAGTCATGGCCATACTAAGGCTACTTGGTTAAGGATGGTGTATCCAAACCAAGCATGACTAAAAAATGAACAACTAATTAAGAAACGATCGAAACCAGACGCGTTAATATGGTCTCAATTGAATCAGTTGACTCGGTGTAAGGCAACACACATAGTTCGAGCCAATTCATGACTACGATAGTTAATAAAAACGCTCGGTCAAAAGTAGACCGTTCGATTTTAGCATGAAAACCCGACCATGAAAATGTTCTGCTGAAGTCAGGGCAGTTAGCGTAGTGCCACAAGGCGCGTATAGTTGAAGCTAACAGATAGCCCCGACCAGACATAAGTTGATTGGTCAGAGGTGGGTTATTCAATTTAACATGACAGTAAGCGAGAGATTAAATTACAAATTGATCCATACCTTGTGCAAGAGTTTGGTTGTAGCCGAGATATTTAACTTGGTGCGGTATATTGTACGTAGTTCAAGTTAGTAAATGGCTATGTCCGTTCTTAGAATGCTCAGTTTTTTTTTACTCACTTGATCTGGCTCAAGGCCCCGAGTGATCCCAATCATACTGTAAAACATTCAACTCATATTAAATTATTTGTCAAGATACAAACAAAAGAGAAGAAAGAATGGTATCATTAATATTGAAAAAAGTAATAGATTACAAAATGATGGTCACATAGGCAACATTGGTAGAAAGCAGGACAAGAGAGTCAAGCATCCAGAGCGCTCGAGAGACCTCCAGGTCCGGATCTACCAGGAGAAGGGTCATCATCCTTATAACCCTTGGTCAGGTCTCCAAAGTCTGGCCAGATGATGCCATCTTTCGGGTCGTCAACCATGAACGGGGAGTATTCTATGTCAGATAAGAGGCCAACATCAATTCCCTTAGTCAGGGCACTGCTCTCTTCCTTGGTATGGAAGGCCACCAAAGAGGATTTAGAGAGAAGCTCCAAGTGCATATGATGAGGGTCCTTCCCGGTGGATCTATAATAAGCCCTCATCCTGATCATTTGGTTCTTTATGGCTTCCAAGGACTCGTCTTTATGTCTTTTGATAGTCCTGTCCCATTTTTGGTGAGCCTCCCCCGTTAGCCTTTTCTTGCCACCAAAGAACACTCGAGCAGTGGCTAGCCCTCTCTTAAACTCTCTCAACATGAAAACATCGAAGACTGGAGACCTCTTACTGCAGTCCATATTCTGAACTTTAAGGGTTGACCTGGACTCTTGGGAGAGCACCTCTATACTGACTTGTTGCTGTTCCAGATCCTTTGTCAGGTGTTCATAGTGGATCCGAGCCTCTTCAGATTCCTGTTGCATCTCAAGCATGACTTGCTGAGAAGAGGTAAGGGTGTCTTGGGCGATTTAGGTCTCCTCTTTGAGTTTATGTAATATTGTTTTAGCCAGGATCTCCCTAGACTCAAGCTCAACACTTCTCAACTTTGCCCTTGCGACCCTCTTCTCTAGCCCAACATTCCTTGTGGTGAGCTCTTTGAGAGTTGTTTCAGCTGTGGATGCCCTGCCCTGAACGTTGGCAATAGTTTTCCTCAAAGCAACCTCAGTTACTGCATGAGTCTTCAGCTTTTCCTCGTATTGCTTGACTTTGGATGCATTGGCAGAAAAGAACTTAAGAGAGTTATCCTTTTCAGCAAGAGCTCTCTTCAATTGAGATATCTCCGCAACATGCTTCTTTTGGTCAGCTAAGGCCCGGGTCAGCTCCTCCACCCCCTAAAAGAAAAAGTCAAAAATAAGAACACTGGTACAAACACAGATGAATGGTAACACAGAAAGCACTTACAAAAACTCCATTGTTGAAGATCAAGTGGATTCGCTACGAGGTACTAGCAGCTCTGGCTTCCCTCTAGTACCCTGTCACCAAAATACCTCTCGCTACTTAACATGGTTTAAAGCATGGAAAGGGGGTCAGTGTAAGAGCTACTCAAACTGGGGATTCGGGAAGACCCAGAAACAAGTGAAACTATGGAAGCTAAGGGAGTAGACCGATCATGATTGAAAGTAGAGGTGGTCAGGGGTACTACTAGAAGAGTCTTGTCCGCAACACTTTTCACCTTTAAAATTCCAATACCCTTTCCAGCCTAAAAAACAGTTGTGGGGGCCTAAAACCCCGCCCCTCAAGGACTTAACCTTTACTAACACCAACCTAAGGAAGGGACACGGAAGGTGTGCTATTAGGAACATTCCTAGATTGGCTTGTCCTTGTATCCCCAGCCAGCTTGGCTATTGCACCTGACCTCGACTTAAACACTGAAAGAAGCATCTGCTCCTCAGTGACATCAAGCATTTCTTCGTCAATGAACTACTCCTCCGAATTGGGCACCATCATCAGGTCTAAGTCAGAGAAAACTACTTGACGTTTTAAAAAGAATTGCATAGGAGCCTTCCCTGAGCGTTGTGTTGGAAGATCAAAAGTAGCCTGGTCAAAAAGATGAACAACTTGAACGTGAGAAGGCTTAGGATGAGAGAAATACCCTATCGGTCGCTATCCGGTCATATAACTAGTCTTCAACTATCTTGGTCGGAACAGGTGGGAGGGAAGCAGATAATAAAGACGTTCGATCACCCTTTTTCTTCGACGGTTGCTCCTATAAAATTAAGTCAGTCACGGTCACCTGATCATCATCATCTTCCTTATCTTGGATGATAGGGTCAACCTCAGATTGGGAGGGCATCAGATCAGCAACATATAGAGCCTCCATTTGTTTACGGATGGCCTCAGGGGTAGAGGATCCCTCTACAATCTTGGCCACTTTGCCATCATGAACCTCTCAACCAGATTCCTATCAACTAGACCTTCATTTACTGGGACTATCTCTACTAGATCTCTCCCTACTGGACCTATCTCGATCAAATCCCTCTTGGGTAGACATGGTAAACCAATCTCTAGACGACTCTTTTATACTACTTCAGGGAGGAGAGGCATCACGACATCTCACTTCAGCTTGTCCAGCAGGAGCTGCCAAAGTGTCATAATCAGACTCATATATATATGCTCCATTAAGTCATGCTCGGCGGGAGTAATTCCCTAAGCCACCTGATAAGCGACCGCTTTTCTGAAAAGAAAACCCAGTGAAAAATAATAAGAATAAATACACATTACAAAAGATAAATGATATCAGGATTAGGACTTACAATGCTTGCATCGACTAGAGACAGCCGAGAAAAGCTTCAACTCGATTAGCTCTTTCTCCTTGTACAGATTATGATGGTCCCTGACCTCCTAAGAAGTCTGAGCCACCTTGAAAACCGTGTTAGCCTGGTTCCAAGTCATCATAGACACAGTCTTACTCCATAGTTTACGACTACAAAGTGTCTTGAGACACTGCTCATTGTTTACTGTTGGATAGGGTCAGCCACTATGATCTTGCCCCAATCATCACTGACGAATAATCAATTGTTCTTCTAGTATTTGTTCATGGAAGGGAAACCCCAAATAAAGCCCTATGGTGCTTATGAGTGGAAAGGCCAGGTTTATCACTGAAACCATGGGGAATCTAGCTACTCGAGAAGGTTAATTGCAGATAGAAGGTGCCTCCAGCATTTGACAGGCCAAGGGTATAAAAGTTACGTATCTCTTTTGGGGTAAGGGTACTTGGCCTTGATCTTCTTCCACAGGTGCCACAAGTTTATCAACACCCGATATGAGTTAGGGGTTAGTTGAGCGGGAGCAATGCCCCGTATCTGCCAAAAATTGAGTGATGAAAGGTTGAATGGGGATGGTGACCCCAAAAGACAACATAGTCCCATAAATAGCAACCGCACCAGGTGGAGGGTTCCATACAGCATGATCACTGTTGTGAATCAGTTGCACCAAACGCGGGAGGTCAAACCGATCCCTGAATTTCTCGAGTTCATCATTAGTCACCATATTTATCTCATAATCGAAAGCACACGGGTGATCTGTGGTGAACTTTAGAATGTGTGCCTGTCGTTCTCTTGGGACTTCTTTTATCTTTAACTTTTACGAGATTATCTTCAAATAGCTCGCAAGACGGGTAGTTTCTCTCGGTGAAGCTCTGGCTTTTTTTCTCAATCTGACTGTCTTTGACATATCAAGGCAAACACCAACATAAGTAGAAGTATAAGGGTTAGCAGATGAAGAAACATACTCAAGATGAGCAATAGAGTAATCTATATTTAAAGCAACAATTTGAAACGAATCAGTATATGCATGAAAAGGACCCCAAAGTATAGAAGTTCGCTAGCCTCGATGGCACGCATAAAAAGTTTGAAATATTGATAACGAAGAGTGGGATCCATACCTGGAATATAGGTGAGAGCAACGAAACACAAATTGTTAGTAACGAAAGAAAGAAACGAAAAAGCTTAAAATTTGGAGAAGAAAAAAATATTCGAGTTTTTTATTGAAGACGTTATGAAGTCCTGCGAGGGAAATGAAAAGTTTTGAATTATATACAGGAGTGGGTAATGTCATCAGATCATGCAAACGTCACCAAGCGTAGCATACAAGAGTGGAAATAAGTGCACGAAACTCTAAAATCTCACGTCTTTTGAATTTTGAAAATGACTAAATGATTACATTAAACGAAACGAATGTGATTGAGGTTAATGCATAGCTGTTAAACATTTAATGTGCATTAATGAGTTATAGGACAGGAAAAAAGAACTCAGTAAACACACTTTACCGAGCATGCTCTATTCGGAACGAGATAGTCGGCCTTGTATGTTTAAGGGGGTATTGTTATTGGCGTAATTTGGATGATATAACACGTCAGCAAAAGAAAAGAGTCGGGGGTGCCACGTCACCAAAAGTCAGCCAGATCAAACCAACCTAAGTTTATCAAAGAAAACCCATCAAACCCATCAAACCCATCAAAACCCCCGACTAAGATAATGCAAATGATCAGATAAGAAGATCCCATCAAGATTATCAAGATAGTCGAGGGAAAAGTTGTGATTGGGTAAAACCGTTGTTCGGGGAAAGTAAATTTGGTCAGGTTTAACAGGTGGTCGGTTGCGTGACATGTGGACAACACTCAGATTTAATGAAGTTACGGCTCTAATACGTAGAAAAAGAATCCGACTTGAACAAGACATCTCGAAGTACATCATGATAAGAAAACAAGCTTCTAATAGATATCAAAGTGTAAATTAGGCAAGAGGTCTAATACAATTAAGATACAAGCAGTGCAAAACAACGAAGAGAATAATATGATACCAACAAAATAGAATTTTGGTTCCATTACGGGATCTTACTTTACTTGTACACCAAGATTTAGAGTTTTAATCATGTATAAATTGGATCTAATAACACCCATAGAAAGGGGTGAACGCCAATTAACCTTACAAGAGTGCAAAAGAGATCGTGTGTGTAATTATTCTCAATTTAGTGAATTATTTTCGCCGTTGTCGGCAACCGTGGATGTTTCCCCATCTTGGGGTTTTACCATCTAAAATCTTGTGCCTTGTTTACTTTTTTATTTATTTCGGTTCATAGCTTGATTGTTTATTCACACCACTTGTTCGACGAGTGATCAAATAAAATAATCCAAAAATCATCTTCAACAAGATTCATCTTAAACAAAAAAAAAAACAAAACTGAAATTGAAAAGCAAAATACTCAAGCCTGATTCATCACAAACCAAACACCCTCACCAGACCCAGAACCAAAACACCACACTAGAAGACAGAATCATATCGCCATCATCACCACCACCAGAACCAAACCAAACCACACCACTAAAATCCATAATCGAAGCACACCACCACCACGACCACCACGAAACCCCATTGGCGAAGGATTTTCAAATCTCTTAAAAAAATAAAAGAAAAAAGGTCATCAAATGACCATCATCACTCATCTCCACCGTTCCAAATCCAAATCACTATCACCTCTCTCGATCCACCATCCACCATCCACTATCATCAGTCATTAGTCATCCACCATCCACCAACATCACCAAATCACCATTATAATCTCTCCCGATCTCGTCGCCGGCGGTCAACGTAAAAACAGTCTTAACCACAATCTTCTCTCTCGATCTTAATTTACAAAGATCGCTTCACATCCCCAAATACACATATAACACTCAAGCCTACTAAACCTTCAAAAATCTACTTCTCACCACCATCATCATCACCACACCAATACCCAAATCCAGTCGATTCACAAAAAAAAACCCAAATGATTGATACAAAACTGGTTGATGCACAAAAATCCAAACAATTCAAACACAAAACCAAATATTTTTTACGAAATCAAAACCGAAATATTGTTGGAGAGAGTTTGTTTGGAATTTAAAGTTAGAGGAGAAAATTATTTCACTGATTATTTAGTGGGTCTTCATTCTGTGTGAGGGTGTTTGGTTCGCGATGAATCGATGGATTTGGATCGGTGGAGATGAGTGAATTCATCACAAAAGTTTTATTTTGTGTTTTATAAATAAATTTTACGAAGACCAAGTTAGAGGAGAAACATGGTTTTCGACGAATCACATTAAAATTATTTAATTAAATTTTATTTTGTGTTTTATAATTGGTTTTTGGATTTCCACCGATTTTTTTTTCCATTTTTTGTTTTTTTTTCTTTTTTCATTTTTCATTTTTCTTTTCTTTTATTTTTTTTAAAAGAAAATAAATGGTAAAGGTTAAAATAGTCATTCACCATTTTTTGTAAGGGTTGACTGTTAAAAAAATGGTCAGAGAGACCAAATTGATGTGATTTAGAAAACATAGGGATCACCTAGTAAAAAATGGAAAGACATTTAAAAACGTCATTGTCGGCCAAAACATAAGGACCAAAATGACGATATCCCTTAAATATAATGAAATATATTATTTTTATTGATTAGATTATTAAAAAAATTTGTAATTGTGGAGAACAAGTTTGACATTGAAGTTAACATCAAAGTTGTTTAAAAAAAAAAAAACTATCGGTTGGGAATAACTTCAACATTGGTAGGAATCACTTTAACGTTTTAACCAACGTTGGAGTTGTTTTCAGGAAAAAGAGAACAACGTTCACATTTCACGAAACACTTTGATGTTGACTTCAACGTCAAAGTTATTCTCGGGAACAACTAATCGTTGGGAACCACTTCAACGTTCCAATCATCGTTGTTGTTCCCGAAACATGTCAACGTAAGACAAAGGAAACAACTTTGAGATCGTGAGAATAACTTTAACTTTGAAGTCAATGTTAAACTTGTTCACGAGAATAAGTAATTGTTGGGAACAATTTCAACGTTGGTGGGAACAATTTTAATGTGCTAACCAACATAGGAGTTGTTTTCAGGAATCACTCAACGTCAACAAAAGGAACAACTTTTGCATTTTATGAATCACTTTGACGTCGACTTCAACGTCAAAGTTGTTCACATGAATAATTATTCGTTGGGAACCACTCAAACGTTGGTGAGAATCATATTAATGTTCCAACCAATATTTTTCGTAAACCACTTAGGCTCAGTTTGGTATTATTGTGCTGTGGGGAGAAGTGCTTTTAGAATTGTTGTGAGGGAAATTGCTTTTAGAATTGTTGTGAGAAGAATCAGTTGAGTGTTTGGTAAACTGATTTTTAAAAGTACTGTGAGAACTAAAAGCAATTTCAACATGTTTGGTAAACTGAAGTAAAAAATGTTGTGAACATATAAAATTACTAAAATGACATGACATCTAAATAGTGTTAATGTGCTATATTTTATATTTTTCTTATTTATTTGTGTTTAGTATTAAGTGTAATATAATTATGGTACTTTATTGAATTAATTAGTCTCATTTTTTTTATTTTACTTTATTGAATTAATTAGCCTCAATTCTTTATCTATTTATTTCTTTTTTTATTCTACTTTTTTTTATTTCTTTTTTATTTTATTTTATTGAATTAATTAGTCAAATTTTTTTTTACAGTTATGGTAACAATGTTTTTGTACAATAATGTAAGCCCAATTTTTTTTTTGATAAATTTTGTTAAAGGCAAGGACAAAGTTGGAAAGTTAACAAAATTTCATTTAATATTACTGTAGTGCGTTTTCTAAAAGCATAAGCTAAAATCCAAAAGCATGTATTTGTAGCTTCTTAAAAACTCAGTTGGGAGAAGCTAAAAGTGATCAAAAGCACTTCCTCGCGATTTTATCAAACACCCTATCTTTAGTCCGGAATCACTTTTGACCCCAAAAGCAGTTGGAGAAGCAATGCCAAACTGGACCTTAATGTCAAGGAACAACTTTTAAATTTTAAAACTACTTTGACATTGTAGGCAACAATAAAGATTATAAAGTAGTTCTCATGAACCACTCCAATATAAGTAATAAAAAAGTACAGTATTTATTTATTAGATTATTAAACAAATTACTATGTTTTATAAAAATTTACTGTATTTTAAAACCTAAATAAATTCTTACTGTTAAAAATATTTCCAAATCAAGTTACATAAGGTCCATAATACGTATGAAAATTAGTAATTTATTAAGATAAACCGCTTTGGATATGCGCCCACGCCAATCCCTACTCCCATGCATGTGAATCAGATCTTTTTCTTTCGAAAGGAAGTTTCGTTAAAAGAGACTCTTGTAGTCTTGTGGATATGTACTTCCTTTTAGATCAAACTTACAAGCAACTTTTTATATAGTTATTAAAAATAGATGTCAAACATTGTTATAAAATTTAGATAACTTTTCTTTTAAAAAAAATTGACATCTATTGTGTAAAAGGTTGTACTACATGCACGGTTTGAATATATATTTCTTTTGGTCAAGAAAAAGGTCCCTAAAATTATGTTGATAGATTGATAGCAAACACTACATATATGGTTTAAATATTTACTCTTACTAGATAAGAAAAATATCCCTACATAATAGCGGAGCCTGAAATTCAAGTTTAAAAGGACCTGTATATAAAAAAAATAGTGAATAAATCAACAGTTTTTTAACAATTTTATAATTTTTAAATATGATTTATATAGTTTTTTTTAGAGACACCAGGCCACCCTCCTGGTGTGACTTGAACCCATATATTTATGGAAAAAGCTTGGGTACTGACTAGTCAGTACCCAGCTATACTGACCCTCCAATGAGGGTGTTGTCATATGGTAAAAACTCTTTAATTTTTTACTATATTCTCTTTGCTTTGGATTATGTGGCAACCAACCATTAGTTGGTATGTATAGATGGGTACTGACCGGTCAGTACCCAAGCAATATCCTATATTTTTTCCTACTAGACAAGAGAAATCCGCACATTCAATTGGATATTTGCATTGGAAAAAGGGAAAGGTGTGATGCTCACCTCGACGACCGAGAAATAATTATATATCCGATTGACTAAATATATCAAATCAATATTTAAATGTAATATTTAATTTAAGATAAATTAAGATATAAACATAATTTTAATTTTGATTTCATAAGGATAATAATGTTATTTTAAAATATTCATTAATTGATGAAATAGATTTTCCATAATCACTTTCAAAATGTAAACCCTCTTCCCACATATTTCTCAAAATCATTGTTAAAATTTGTTAGATTACAAATTAATCACTTTTGTTTTACCAAGCATCATTTTTTATCAAAATTATAAAATAAGTTGATTTTAACTTTTAAAAAGCAATACCAAACTGACTTATAATTTCAGGATCCAATAATCTAGATAATTAATTAAACACTTAATTAGTTAATCCAAATTATTAATTCTAGATTTTGTCAACTAGAAAAGTAGAATTTAACTCTTAAATTTATAAGATAAATTATCCGGAAAAAATATTTGAATAACTCATTGATATAATAATTTCATATAGATTAATCCTCCATTCATAGTTCATAATTAGAGCTGGTCAAAATTTATCAACTTCTCTAATTACATCTTTCTCCTTGAGTATCTATGATCCCCTAATGAACAATTAATTCATAATCGTATTATGAATTGAGCGCTCAATTGTTCAAGACTCAATTCACTAAACAAGAGAGCTATTTTATAGCCTCCGACAGGAAGAAATGGATTCCAAATCTATAATTATTATTCCCAGCTATCTATTATATTGTGTGTCCAAAATACAAGGTTTACGATCTAAGATAAAGACTTTACCAAGTAAATCAAGAGACACAATATAATAAGTAGGAGGCTATTAATTATTCAGAATTAAGATCATTCTGTATATGATCATTTGAATGATGAATTTAATTCTCTTATTATAACAAATATTATAAGATAATTTAATTCATCTCGGTCCATTCCTATATAATCTTATTATATAAAGTACCTCTATCTTGATGTCACTACATCAACAATCCGGATAAGATTGTTCCATTCTAAATGGTCATGGACCAGACTAGTAATTTTAACTAAATTAAAGATTCAAACATAATTATTAATTACGGAAAATTTAGATTATTATCCTTAAACTTAATCCTCATGTTACTAAGTTTAAGGTGACACAATTAATGAAGGAATTTTCATAATATTTATTTAACATATTACAAACTAGAGTAATGTTAGGTTTTTTATTTTTATTTTCCAAATTTCTTCTCAAATGGTGTTGGCACGTGAGGTGTAAACATATTGTAAATCATGATATTATGTGGTGAGTAATGTAATGTTGACACCTCACCTGTCAAAACTATTTTGGAAGGAATTTGGAAAACCTAGTATTACTCTACAAACTAATTTGTGCAAGCAAATGTATTTATTTAATAAATTCAACAAATAATTACATCATTGAATGCTTCTATAGCTCTTATCCTAACATTTTTATTATTCTCATACTCTTCCATAATATTTCGTGTGTGTGTATGAAATAAATTTTACGGTTTAAGAGTTAAGAATTGTTTTCTTCAAGAAAACAAAATCCCATTGAGCGGTGAACGTGTGGTTTATTATTATCATTTTTTTTTGAAAAGTAGGGTTTTATTAGATTTACTTTATAAAAATATTTAAAAAAAAAAACAAATTGCATATGTATTTAAATAATTTTGATAAAAGAATAAAATACTAAATAATTTAAAAGATGGGATATAAATAAGCATGTATATTAGTATGGGTGGGCAAAAAAGCCCATAAACCGTAAACCGAACCGAACCGAACCGTTTGGTTCGGTCCGGTTTCGTATGTAAAAAAAAACTGTTTGGTTTTATTATAGTAAAACTGTACGGTCCGATCCGGTCTATGGTCCAAGCATATTAAACCCGAACCGGACTGTAAACCAAATACCTTTATTAATTACTATTTTACTTATTACTGTATTACATGTCACAAAAAAAACTTTTTAATAGAATTTAAAAATAAAAGGTAAAGTCAAAACTCAAAAGCCCTAATTTATTATTTCATAGTTATTTTGTAGGTATTTTATTCGGCCACCAACAAGATTACTAGACACGTTTGTTTTTCAAGGAGAAAACTGAAAACATCTATTATCAAACAAAATCCAAGCAAGGGAAGGTAAGATATTTCAATTTATTTCCATTCTTTTATGAAATTATCACCGGCTTTACATGGAGTAATAATAAAAAAATATTAATAATATTAAATTAAATTAGTGCTATCCTCATGATTTAACAATAAACACTTGTATGTAATCTATCTTAGTGTGTTGTTATGACTTATGATTATAGATTTATAGCAATAGCAATTTTTTTTTTTAACTTTCTAAAATTCTATATGACGCTTTATTTGATTTTTATTTTTATTGCTCTTAAGTTTTTTATTTTGATGATCCATATGTAATAGTAACTTGCATGTCTTTCTCCTTACGCTTTATTTTTTTATTTACTTTTGTTTTTGCTTTCTTTTTTTACAAGTTTTATATGTTAATTATATTCCACATGTGTTTGCTTTGTTGTTTGTTGTTGGTTTGCACATGGAGAACGAATCAGAACCTAATAAAGACCGGAAAATTCAAAACTTGAGATCTATTGGTGACAATCTTTTACTAGGATCAAACAAGGGACACAAGCAATGTGCAACTTCTATAAGAAAGATTATGTAGCAATTCCTAGTAAAAATGGTACTTCTAATTTTAAAAGGTACTTGGATACTTGTGGCAATATCAAAACACCTTAGCAAAAAAAGAAGCAAAAAACATTAACTCGTGTAGAAGGTGGTAGTGAGTGTAAAACAGCTGATGTAGCACCTACAATATATAATTATAATTAGGAAGACACTAATTAGGATGATGATCATAGATGAGTTGCCTTTCAGTTTTGTTGAAGGGAAAGGGTTTCGATAATTTATGAGGAATTGATACAGAACGGAAGTATAAGGGTTTACCAATGTAAGCCCTAAGAACGCATAAATTGGAATCCACCAACAAAGATAATCGTAATTCAACTAAAACTTTTATTATGTTTTTGAAAATAAAAAACAAGTGGCTTAAATAATCTCTGGAAACCCTAACTTAAACAAAAATACCAAATTGGACATTTACTAAACAAATAAAAGCTAAAATGAAAAAACAAAAAAATATAATAAAACTTCAAATGCTTGACATTCTGCCTTAATCAATGAATTTGAGGTTGTAAATGACCTCAACCGGGGAACCGTAGTTGGTACGGCGTAGATCATGAAAATCCCTCTCCACAACCATATTATAATAGACAAACGGACAACCGAGATAAAAGTTATGCCTGTTTTTTCGAACCAGCTCTTTTTGTCGTGCCTATTTCTCTTTTAGCCAATTTTCTATTCAACTCTTCTTCAAACTCCAAAGTTAATTGTCATACATTAGTCCTTCCCACCTGCGAAAAACTCAACCTCGAGTTATATTCTGGATAAAGCAGAACATCGTCACGAAACTCATATAGATCAGCTAAATTGAAAGTTCGAGAGATATTCATATCAGCAGGCAAGTCGATCACATATGCGTTATCATTGATCTTCTTCATCACCTTGTACAGCCCATACTTCCTTGGTTTCAAATTGTTATAGGAATCAATTGGGAACCTTTCCTACACAGAAACACCATAACCTGATCACCCTTAACAAACAATTTCTCTCGCCTTTTGACATCAGCTACGGCATTATACTTTGCATTCTTCTCTTCCAACAGAGCTTTCATTTCAGCCTGAACATCTCGAACCTGCTCAGCCAAATCTCGACAGCAACACTTGCTCCAGCAACCTTGGGAAGATATGCCAGGTCTAACGCGTGCTTAGGAGGCTGCCGATACACTAAAACAAAAGGAGATGTGCCCGTAGCAGTATAAACTGCATTATTATATACGAACTTAGCTTGTGCCAATGCCACGTCCCACTGTTTAGGCTTATCACCACAATTTTTCCGAATTAAATTCCCCAGTGTTCGATTCAAATTCTCAGTTTGTCCATCAGTCAGCGGATGCGCAGTGGTACTAAACTTTGGAGTAATATCCATCTGCCGCCACAATGTAACCCAAAAATGGCTAAGAAACTTTGAATCCTTGTCAGAGGTGATAGACTGAGGTACTCCATGTAAACGAACCACCTCCCGAAAGAACAGTTAGGCAATATGAGACGCATCAGATGTCTTCCGACAAAGGATAAAATGTCCCATTTTGGAGAACTTGTCAACCATAACAAACACAGAATCTACTCCACTCTGAGTCCGTGGAAGACCCAAAACAAAACCCATCGACAAATCCTCCCATATGGTACTTGGTACAGGCAGGGGTATGTGGAGACCTATATTCTGAGCCTGCCTCTTAGCAGTCTGACAAACATAACACTTTCGAACAAAGTTACCCACATCGTATTTCAACTAAGGCCAGTAATACCACTTGGCTACCCTACTAATAGTCTTGTCACGTCCCAAGTGACCACTCAAACCTCTATCATGTAACTCTCGGACCGGTTTCACCCTCAAAAAACACCTAGGAATACATAATTGATTTACGTAGAACAAGTAGTTATCGATCACATGAAATTCTCCTTCTATTTGCTTAAGAATACCCTTTTCCCATACCTCGGCAAAATCTTCATCATCCGAATACAACTCTTTTAGGAACTCAAACCCAATAATCTCTCGATGCATAGTGACCAGTAAATGCGCACGCGGACTTAATGCATCTACCACCCTATTCAGAACCCTAAATTTGTATTTCAGAACAAAAGGAAACTTATACAAATAGGTTTCCCAACGAGCATGCATATTACTTAAACTTTTCTGACTGTTCAAATACTTCAAAGCTTGGAGATCAATGTAAAGAATAAATTCTCGTTGAATCAGATAGTGTTCCTAATGCTTTAGAACACAGATAATAGAATAAAATTCTTAATCATAGGTACTCCACTTTCGCCGTGCATCACTAAGTTTCTCACTGAAAAATGCCATCAGTCTCTTCTCATGTGACAAAACTGCTCCAATCTCAATTCCACTAGCATCACACTTCACCTCAAAAAATTTCAGCTGGGTAAAACCAGAACAGGAGTAGTGCACAGTTTTATTTTAATGACTACAAAAGCTGTGTCAGCTGTTTCACCCCAATGAAACTTACCCTTCTTTAAACACTCTGTAATGTGAGCCACAAAACTGCTGAAGTCCCTAATAAATCGATGATAAAGCGTCGCCAAACCATGGAAACTCCTTACCTCTTCTACCATCTTTGGTATAGGCTAATCACGAATGGCTCTCACCTTTTTGTCATCAACCAATATACCCTCTGAACTGACCATATACCCAAGAAATAACTATCTTCTTATTAGCCAACTGCACTTTTTAAAATTAATAAACAACTTATTTTTGGACAACACCTCTAACACAACTCGAAGATGCTCCATATGAACTTTCTCACTCCGACTGTAAACCAATATGTCACCGAAATAGACGACTACAAATTTTCCAATGAATGGTCACAATACCTGGTTCATAAGCCACATAAATGTACTAGGCATGTTGGACAATCCGAAAGGCATAACCATCCACTCGTAAAGTCCATCCTTTGTTTTGAAAGTTGTCTTCCATTCGTCACCAGGCTTAACCTGAATCTGATAGTACCTACTTTGAAGACCAATTTTGGAGAACAACTTCGAACCCTCTAACATATCTAGCATTTCGTCTAATCTCGGAATGGATATCTGCATCTGACAGTTATCTTGTTAATCGTGTGACTATCAACACACATCCTCTAACTGCCATCTTTCTTTGGGAACAGTAATGTGGGAATAGTGCATGGACTCATACTCTCTCGAATAAACCCTTTCTTTCTTAATTCCTCCACTTTTTCCTGTAAATTTTGATTCTCCTTAAGACTCATTTGATAGTGTGGTAAATTTGGTAAGCTTGCTCCCGAAACTAAATTAATATGGTGTTGAATATCTCTCAATGGTGAAAGGTCATCTGGTAAATCTTCTGACGCCAATTCACTGAATTCGGTCAATAGAGACTGCACCTTCTTGGGTATCACAACTCTCTGCATTTTTTTGCCTTCTATCATTAGAGCACCTACAACCACAACATGTATCTCTTGTGTCTTCTTAACTTCAGATTCCAAATCAGTTACTGATATGACTAAAGTGACTAAGGACTGCTCTTCCACTGTGGCCTTAGTTGAGCCACCACATGAACTTTGTTTCGAAACTATTGCAATATTCTTACCTTCCAAATTAAAAACACAAACATTGTTTTGCCCCCTGTAGGTGACATCCACATCAAACTGCCATGGGCATCTCAATAACACGTGACTAGTGTCCATATCAACTACATCGTAAACCATCTCATCTCGGTAGTACTGCCCGATTGAAATAGAAACTTTACACATCTTCATCATGTTCACCTTAGGTCCTTTTTGAATCCACCCAATTATATTAGGCTTTGGATGTTTGTCTACCTGTAGCTTCAGATGTTCCACTAGTTTTCTGGACATAAAGTTCTCACAACTCTCACTGTCAACAATTAAATCACATACCTTCCCTTGGACACTACAACAAGCCTTAAAAATATTACTTCTTTGTGAGAAATCCTCCAACTTTATTGAACACATGACTCGTTGAATCACACAATTTACATACTCTTATGTTCCTTCATAATTTATGCACCCTCCAGGAATTCGTCCATGCCTACTCCTTCTTCAACATCTTGATCGTACTCGTTATTCTCTCCCACATCCATAAAATTCAATGGTTTCCTAGCTGGACACACATTCGAATGATGGCCTGGTTGACCGTGCTTGTAGCACTTCAAACCGCTTGATTTAGCATATGGGTTTGGTGCCACCCGTGGAGCTTCATTAGTAGCTACTACCGTCGAACACATACCAACAGGGTTACTGCTAGGAACTGAACCTTTAGGTGTCTGATATGTAGTCGTTTTTAACTGACTCTGACCTTTGCCCGTTGAAAATCTGCTTATGTACGCAACTATATTGGATGTCTCACCCGTGTCTTTCTTATAGTAGGAAAATCAGTTGGATGTTTTCTCCATTAACTCAGCCTTCAAGGCCATGTTATGCGCCTCATCCACTGTTCAAATGACTTGCAGTCCAATTTTATCTCGAATAGTAGACTTCAATCCCACCAAATATCTAGAAACCTGTTGTCCCTCAGTCTCATTCAAGTTGTTACAAATTGACAGCCTAGACCACTCCTCGGTATAATTTGTAACAGTCTTGTTACCCTACACACAATTCTAATAATTATGGAAAAAAACAATTGCTCATAATCTGGGGGTAAAAACCTGATCATCATCAGTTGTTTCATTTGCCTCCAAGTTCGTACAAGAGCCTTGTCTCATCGTTGTCTATCCATCTGCAACTTCTCCCACCAAACAGCAGCTCCGTTCCTCAACTTATAGGCTACCAATTTCAATTGTCGATCCTATGTAACTTTAATAATCTCGAATAACCTCTCAACCTCAGAAATCTAGTACAGGAACTCTTCGATCTACAGTTTACCATGGAACAACGGTATGTCTGCACGTAATCTATAGTCAGGTTGATATTGGTTCCAATTTGGTTGACGAATCCCTTAGTAACCCTAAAATTCTCATCAAAGTCTTCATCACTCAAATCTTTGAACAACACGTGTCTCGCCACTCTAGGTGGACGTCCACCTCTAGGGCTGCCAAGGGCAAATCCCTCAACTCCATCTCTGTTAGCAAGGGTAGGGTGTTAGCAGTAGGGGTGTTGAGATTAGGTAGCTGCTCCAACAGTTGCTAAAACATGGCTTCTAACCTCGCCATCAATTGTCGCTGCTCATCAATTGATGCCCATACATTGTCATCCCAATGACCAGCGTCGTCAGGGTTAGCTATTCCAGCTTCGTTGTTGGACATTGATCAAGGCAAATTTCTTGCTCTGATACCACTTGACGCAGAACGGAAGTATAAGGGTTTACCAACATAAGCCCTGAGAACTCATAAACTGGAATTCACCAGCAAAGATAATCGTAATTCAACTAAAACTTTTATTATGTTTTTCCAAACAAAGAACAAAAGACTTAAATAGTCTCTGGAAACCCTAACTTAAGCAAAAAACCAAATTGGACATTCACTGAACAGATAAAATCTAAAACGAAAAGCAAAAAAATTAAAATAAAACTTCAAATGCCCAACAACCTGCCTTATTCAGCAAATTTGAGCTTGCAAATGACCTCAACCGGGGAACTCAGGTTGATATGGTGTAGATCGCAAAAAATTGACGAAAACATAATAGAATAGGTAAATGGACAACCGAGCTAAAAGTTATGTCCGTTTCTTCGAACCAACTCTTTTTATCGTGCTTATTTCTCTTTTAGCCAATTTTCTATCCAACTCTTCTTCAAACTCAAAGTTAATTGTCCTACATCAGGAATGCTTGTCATAGGTTTGATATTCAATCTCGAAGAACAATTACATAAGATGTGCTTCAGTTGTATGCGGATGAGAAGGTGATGTTGAAAAGTTTGTTTTCGGCAAATAAGCAAAGGGTTAGTATTACCAAAGACACATGGACTTCAATACAAAATGTTAACTACATGGTAATTATTGCCCATTTTATTGTTATGGATTAGGTTTTGCACAAAAAGATTTTAGGTTTTTGTGTAATACATAATCATAAAAGCGAAACAATTGGGAAGCTCAGTGAAACTTGTTTACTTGATTAGGGATTAGAGAGAGTGTGCACAATTACTGTTGACAATGCAAGTGAGAACAAATTGGCAATAGAATATATAAAGAAAAAGATGAGAAACTTGTTAGCGGGTGAATTTATGCATCTGAGTTGTTGTGCACACATTATAAATTTGATTGTGAAAGAGGGGTTGAAAGTGTTAGATGAGCCTATCTCTAGTATTTGTAACGCCGTGAAATATATTAGATCATCTCCTTCACGGCTTGAAAAATTTAAGTCCTATGCGAAATTGGAGAAAATTGATTGTGGGAGAGTTGTTGTGATGGATGTTCCCACTAGGTGGAACTCAACCTACTTGATGTTGTAAACTGCATTGATATTTCAAAAGGCATTTGAAGGAATGGAGGATGATGATGAACTTTATAATTCATATTTCAATGAGAGTGAGAGTGGAAAGAAAAGGGAAGGACCACCAAATATGGTACATTGGGATAAAGCTAAGAAGTTTGTGAGACTTTTGAAGACATTTTATGACATGGCCTTGAAATTTAGTGCTACTTTAAGTGTGACTTCAAATCTGTATTTGAATGAAATATGTAAGATTTTGTCCCTCTTAAATTCAATGAGTGGTCTTGGAGATCTCGAGTTGGCTACCATGACAACTAATATGAAAAGAAAGTTCAATAAGTATTAGAGTTCAGTTGACCAAGTTAATGAATTATTGATTGTATCGGTTGTGCTTGATCCACTGCAAAAATTAGGCTTTGTACAATTTTGTTTTGCTGCTTTTTTATGAGCTTGCCAAGGCTGAAGAATTGGGAAAGGATATCAAGAACTTGCTGGTTGCGTTGTATGATATCTACAATGTGTGGTCAAATAATAATGGTTGTAGCAGTAGTGGAACTAATGGTACCAAACTTCCAATATTGTTCAACTGTCTAGTCAAGATGTAACTTTCGAAGTTGATCATAATGATTTTCTAGTGTCATTTAGGAAGCTAAAGGAAAGGAAACTAGACATTAGTATGCAAAATGAAGTTGAAAGGTACTTGTCGGAGGCTACAACAGATCCCAATAACAAAAATTTTGATATCTTGTCTTGGTGGAAACTTTATGGTACTGAATATCCAACTTTGTCTCAAATAGCAAGGGATATTTTGGCAGTTCTGGTGTCTACCGTTGCTTCTGAGAGTGCATTTAGAACGGGATGTCGTGTCCTTGATGCATTTAGGAGCTCTTTACCTCCTAAAACAGTGGAGGCCTTAATTTGTACTCAAAATTAGCTTAAAAGCTCATTACTTATTGAAGAACTCTCGAATGAATCATGTATTGAGCGAACTCAATTTTATGAAACAATCGAGTCAGGTAATTCACTAAATTATCTACGTTTTTGTTTGTTTATTTTAACATGTTCAATTATTAATTACACTTGTTTGTTTATTTTTGTTTTATTATAATACAGAATTCATGAAAGCGACACCTACTGGAGCATCAGAAGATCAAGTTATGGTTGATTAGTGATAAGCTGTTAGTAATATTTTAGAAAATTATATATATATATATATATATATATGTATATATATATATATATATATATATATACACTGCATCTTTAGTTTATTAATTGTTGTACTTTTTTCTTTTGTAGATTTAATGTTTGGAAAAGTGGAGGAAATGGAAGTGTCATCTGGAGGACATCATTTATCAATATTTATTTATTAGTTGTTTTTGTTTTTCTCTTCCAATTAGAACAGATCTGGAAGCTTTTAGTTTATTTGGATTTTTAAATTTTATATTCGAAATTTTGAATAATGTTCACAGACTGTCTAGACCTTATAATGTTCTTTAAGCCTCCATTGTTTGGCTTCCGGTGTATTAATTTATTTTTTTGGATGATAGATTATTACTTTATTTTTTTAAATATTATATTTTAATATATTTTATTGTTTTATACAACTTAGTTTATATTTTATATATGAATTGATCACTTGATTATGGCATATATAATTATATTTTTTTTTAAATTGTCAAGCATTTGAATCTCAAATCATAAACCGTCGGACCGAACCGAATAAATATAATTTGGTTTGTTCTGGTCCGGCATGGGCGAACCAATGAGAGGGTTGCCCCGGGCTATAGCCGGGCAATCTTCTGATTTTTTTATAAAAAAATTATTATCAATTTATTGTATAAATGTCCATTAACCTTCTACTGTTAGTAAATTAATTTTAATATCAACTAATATTACTAAATATACCCTTGAACATAACATTATTCACATTGCCTTTTTATTTTCATCCAATATTATTTTCATACTTTACTTTTAATCAATGTTATTTTCATCCTCTACTTTTTAAATTTTTATAATCTATTTATGATATTTGTTCATTTGTTAGGGTTGTGATTTATAGAACTTTAACCTTAGATTACTTAATTTGTAGGTTTTTAGTACGCTGAATGCTTAATGATTAACCTATTATAACTGAAGATCAAAAGATAATAATAAAAACTAAAAGCAATTACTTATTCTAACTCAATACAAAACATTGTATGTATTAAGTAGTTTTTACAAATAGGTAAATTTATACATGCTTTATATAAAATATTCACATTAATTTTGTTCTAATTGTTAGTCTAAACATTCCATATTCACTCAGTTTTGTTCTGATTGTTAGATTAAACAAGTTTTAAAGTAAATTTTCATATTTGTTGAATCTATATATATATATATATATATATATATATATATATATATAAAAGTTTAGCCCAGGTAACAAATAATTTCTGGGTCTGCTCTGTGGTCTGGTCCGGTCCGAAAAAAAGAATGGTCTAAACTAGTACTATTTTTCAAAAGACTGAAATTTTTTATTCGGTTCGGTTCTAATCGAAACCGGACCATATCCAACCCTATATATAAGTGCCAATAGCCGAATAGCACCACTCTTAAAATTACAGATATACTAAAACAAAACTATAAAATGGACCTAAAACTTTAAAAAATGGCCGCTTAAAAAATTAAAATAATTACAGAAGCTGGCCGGAGTCCCCTCAAGGCCTCAGCTGTCGAAGGTGTAAGGAGATATTCTCCATGGGAAAAGTTTGTGCAGTTTTTCCTTTAACACATGCTAAAAAACTAACGGTATTTATATATTGACTACTAGAATATTACCTACATTTTTTATTTGAAAATATAATTTAAAAACAATGACTAACACGTCCATTTTATTTTTTGCAATTTTCAACATTTGGAAGTGGTATACTTGTTTAAAAAAAATAAAAAAAAAGGTGGTATACTTGAAAAAAGTTAGGATGCATTTACCTACATTGAAGAACCCAAGTCTTATTGGGGTAATAAGTTCCACTTGCTTGCAGTCCAGCCCATAACTTACCTACTACTTATGGTGAAATGGTCCCATGTGGATGGCAATTGGCAAGCAATCACTTGCAAAATATGAACCATGTGGATATTTCTACTCAATATACAAAACACAACCTCCCCACAAAACTTTCATTAATACATCACATTGAAGGTCCAATTTTCTCCATATGATCTAAGTTCTGTACAAAATTAAGGGATATATACTAATGTTCAAAAGCAATGAGTTTTGTCAAAATCTAGTGCAAATTAAAATTAACTTAAATTGGAATTCATCCCAACTTCATTTAATTTCATTTTAAATAGATTACGATTCAACCCAATACAAAGCAATTTTAAACGGATTTTGAAATTGACCTTATTAAGAAAGTTGAATATTTTTTAGACTGTTCAAGTTGATTTTTAAATATGGATTCAATGAAAACATTCAAAACCATCAAAATTGATTAGTTGGAATTGAATTGACCGGATTGAATACGATGAAATGAATTGAAAACTTAAAATTCGTAATTCACTTTTAAAAACTTCAAATTTTTAGTCAAATTGAATTGACTAGTTTGGATACACTTAATCTACGAATTCTTGTTTTCCAAGAAAAAAATACACAAAAACACAAACTTTATGTACATGTTATTGTAACCTCACCCACTTAACTAGCATGCAAGTCCCCGTCAAAATCCAAATGTCTTACAACCAACTTCATTAAACTAAATTAGGTAAGTAATTAATTTATATTTGTAACTTTCTTTCCTTTTAAAGGAAACAAAATAAAATAATTAATAGAGTTAATGGCGTAAAAGTTAAAAGTTGGTAGAAGAATACTCATGGTCTACCAGGAAAACCATAATGTCTTTGCTACCAAACAAAATATTCATATGGCAACAATCAACATGCATATACTTACGCTACCTTTTAACTTTTCGGTGCTTCACACCTTTGAATCCCACCATCACTTTTATAGTCACTCCAAACTCAGCTCAGAAGAAAAGAAAATAAAAGCAGAATCTCCCTTCCTTAGCTCACAAGTCATGACTTCTACATATACATACATACTAATTATATAGTAAATGGATTCGTGTTATTTGAAGGATTGTATACATTGATAAATTCGAGTTTTCGAACCTGGCAAGTTGAGAGTTGAAGCTTATATAGCAAACAAATGTGTATGTGTGGTGATGGAAGATCAATTGTTGAATTTTGTGCAGCAGAATAGCAGCAATATGACTACTGGTGGGGTTTCTGTGAAAACAAGTAGTGCAAGCTTGTCTATGTGCATGCTTGGCGGTTCACACGAGCGTGACGCTGCTGTGGCTAGAGAAGCACTTGAACAAGGAGATACCAATTTCAAAGCACTTGTAGAGATTTTTGTGGGAAGGAAATCAAGCCATATTGCACTCATCAAACAAGCTTATCAGAAAAATTATGGAAGGCAACTGGACCAAGATATTGTCAGAATGGAGCCACCTCACCCCTTCCAAAATGTAATGCAACACATTCCAAGATTCAACATTCAATTGGTATTCAATTTTGAATTAATTAGTTAATGGAACCATTAAAGAATCGAAACTCCTTACCATAGATGTTGCTTGTCCTGGATATACAGTCCTCGTAGTTTTGTTTACGGATTTTTCAATGCAAAACACGTATACGCTGAATCAATTTAGTCATATTTAGTTATATTCTTGATTTTTGCTTTACAATTTTGATGGGGTTGAGAGAAAATTAAGGTTCGTATAATGTAACAGATTCTAGTGGCTATTTCAACATCACACAAGGCACACCAAGCAGATGTAAGCCAACATATTGCAAAGTGTGATGCTAGGAGGCTTTTTGAAACAGGGGAGGGAAGCTCAGGAGCCATTGAAGAAGCTGTTGTGCTTGAGATTTTCAGCAAAAGAACCATGTCACAGCTGAAGCTGACCTTTTCTTGCTACAAGCACATTTATGGACATGATTACACAAAGGTAATTAATATTGATGTTGCAAGCTTCACATATACTTGATTATAATTGAAAAAGTTGTGTACACTTATTAGAGTGAACTCATGTGATAATTTTGAAGGTTTCTTAATTTGTTAATAATTACTTGAAAAAAAATTCAGTCTCTTAAGAGAGGAAACTCCACAGCTTTTGAAGATGCACTGAAGATGGTTGTAAAATGCATTCTAAATCCACCCAACTATTATGCAAAGGTAAGTAAATCAATCTGACTATCTGTCTATCTATTATGTGTACATGTATCTATGACTTGAATAAGCGGATTGAACTAGAACTCTCACTATTAAAATGTTTGAATTTATAATTAAGGAGATTAATATTAGAGTATTACTTGATTATTTTCTATTGGTTTAAGTTTTTAGGTGTAGTGATAACTAATTAACATGGTATCAAGTTAACATGTATTTGTTTCTGTATTTATTCTACCTCTGCATTTGGTCTTGATCTACATGCATGCCAAGCCCATCAGCCCCATTTCCTTTAAGTAATGCAATTGATACCATCAAAAGTGTTATGTTTATGCTTTTTGACTCATGAAACAAATGAAATATCAATTTCCTTGTAAAAAGATACTTAGAGTGATTCTCAAAGAAATTTCATATGTGCATGCTTTTCTCAAAATCACCTTTTGTGTTAGAATTATTTACTTGCAACTTGTTCTCATGGAGAAGTAATTGACAAGTGATTTTCTTGAATCAAAATTCAATGGTAGCAGACATTGTATGCAAGCATCAAGGGGAAGACAGTGAATAAAGGTAGTTTGGTGGCAAGAGTGATAGTGTGCAGAGCAGAGGTAGACATGGATGAGATTCAAAACAATTTTAGAAGAAAATATGGGATGGAACTGAGGGAAGCAATTTCTGAGAGCATTCCTTCTGGTGATTACAGAGACTTTCTTTTTGATTTGGCCTCAAAAACAGCTACAGCCAACACCATCTCTTCATAATTAATTTCATAGGTGTGTAAAATACTAAACTATTTCGAAAAAAATAATAATTTCAAGACCGTACTTTTGTAACATTAGGGAGTACAAAAGAACTGTCCTGAAATTTGACCAGAGGAGGAACCAAAATATATTAAAGTTTAATTTAACTACACTTTTACTTTAGTTTTGTTTTACCTTAATTAGGGTGCAGTTTAATAGTGAATTAATCAGCCGTATTGTAGTGAGATGAAATTATATATATGCACCGATAGGATTCGAACAGTTGATTTGGAAATCATTTGATCAAACCCTAAACTCTTCCATCTACTAGTTAAGTTACGCTCTTGGAGGCGAGGCAAAACTATACGGTGAGACTTAAATCAACCTTTTCCATCTCCCATAAAACTGTGATGGTAACATGTGGCTTTAAGGGTTGCAATAGCCTCTTGCCTTAATGGTTGAGTCTTTAAAGGGAAGTTTCACCACCAAGGTTCAAGCCTCGGTTGTTATAAATATTTATCCCACATTTGATCATAAAATCCTAAAGTGGGAGCAATCATCTATCTGTTGTGAGAGTTGTAACCTATATATTACAAATATTTTTATTATATTATCATTTTAAAAATTTTTAATTACCAAAGTTATTTTAATTCCATTTAATATTTCTTCAAAAAGCAGTCCTAGAGTCTTTTTCTTTTTATAATAAGAGATAAAATATTTTTATATCTATTTTCATGTTTGATTGAAAATATAATATACATTGTAATTGTAATAAGAAATTAACAAAAGATAAAATCTAAATATTATCTAAAACAAAAAAAAAAACAAAGAGAGATAACACAAACCGAAAAAATAAAAATGTGTAAACACATCTGGAAACAAATATATAAATAAGTCTGACTTTTGAGATTTCTTGGCTTTGGACAAGACTTTAAAAATAAGTACATATAAACCTTGAGACCTTTTTAAGTTTTTTATTTTATATTATTAATTTTGTTTTCGCAACCAAGTACTTAATAAGTATCATCAGTTTGAGATGTTAGTTTTATTCTAACCAATAAGTGTGGATACTAATAAAAGAAAAAGTATCTACTAGTGTAATGTTACAAAATTTTCGATTTTTAATCCACAAAATTTGAAACATTCCAGAAATTCAAACTCAAAATTAATCAAAATACAACTTCAAAGGGATATCCATAAAGTTTCACTACAAACAACAAACAAAATCACAGATTCGAATACCATGGAAGTTTTCTTCAAAAAACAAATGAGTACATTTGCATAGAGAATGTGAGAACCATGAAAGAGCGACAACAAGTGGTGAGAGAAAGAGGGAACTGAATACAAGTGAGAGAGAATGTGAAACACCACTTTTTTTTCAATGATAAAGGATAATTTGATCGATTTATGTACTTAGATGAAATCAGTTATGAGAACAGTTTCAATTTTTTTTTAAGTAGTACATGAACTATTACAATAGGACGGTCGGAACCTACCGAAATTAAACTTTATATATATGGTTCATATATTTAATCTCATAACAGAAGATAACTACTCCCACAACTCAGGAAGCAAACTTTCTACACATATAAAATACATATGGTTGGATTTGAACCCTTAACTAAATATTTAGAAGGAAGGTGTATTACAACTCTATTAAAAAGTGATCTGTAGAACATCTCTAATTCTACAATAGATTGTGAAAATTTTATATGCCATATAGGATCAATAGATATATCTTATATGGCATATATATAAAAAAAAATTACATGCTATTTTGTTCAATACAACAATTCCTATTTAATATCAGATGTTGTAAAAAAAATAATAGACTGTCAATATGAATACGTACTTTTAGAGGTCTAGGTGTATAACTATTAATAAAAAATATTAAAAAACTATTAAGAATATATCTCGTCAAAATTAAAATAATAAATTATATTTTCAAAACAGCAGTATTGATGACAGACATTTCTTTTAGATGTCTATCTACTATATTTTAATACGATATAGAAAACAATTCTCCTAACAATGTTGACTTGTCAATATTTATTATGATGGAAACCATTTTTATATTAATGTTGCGCTTACACTTTTTAAATTTTAAAATTACTTTTTGTAAACACTTTAAAACACACTTCAAAAGGGCATATGATTCGGGAATGTATGTTGATTAAATTAATGGCAAACTATTATTTCAGCAACATGCAAATAATACAAGGATGCAAGTTATTCCAAAAAAAAAAAACCATATTTTCCAGCTAAGAAGGTGATTATGTTTCGGTCATTACCATGATTTTGACATCTTCTATTAATTTGACCCCGTTAGCATGAACATGCTTATCAATTTGACCCCGTTAGCATGAACATGCTTATCAATTTGACACTTGAAATAAGTCAACAACACTACAGTCTTATAACTTATAAGCCCTTCGAAAATCCAACTAAATACACTCTAAATGATGACATTCTTCAGGTATAAAGATTAGAAAGTAGAGAAGGAAAAACTATATACGGGTGAGAAGTATATTGAATCTCATCAAGATTTAATGGTATATGTTAACAGGAAATTTGCTCAGGACGAGAAATTCATACTAACACCCTCGAGACTACTATTACGGAAGTGGTGGCCAGGGTCGGTACCGTTGATGCCTGACCTGTATAGAGGTAAACGAGAGGCTGGATTGATACAATACAAATGAGAGCTTTTATTGATTACTTGTTTCGATATACAAATCACTCTTTCATATGCTCACAGTCTCTCTAGGATCTAGGAAGGTGGTAACTTTGTGTTTGTCGAATAGTGGAAACGAAGGTGTTCCCCTCTTCTTTTCTTTTCTTTTCTTCTATCTGTCGTTCCTCCTCTGATTTTCGTATGATTCCTCTTTTCTTTTCTTTTTTTTTGTATATTTTGTATGTCATGCTTGACCCTATTTATATCTGGTCCAAGTAGGTTTGAATTCGCTGATATCCCACCACGATCCTACGAATCCGTTACCTCCTTATCGAGCGGGATCATTTATTTAAAAGTTGTTGACCTTGAGTAAATAGCAGAAACGATGATATTGTTAACGAAAATGAGTTTGTTTCCGGTTAGGAATCAAACTCTTGACTCACACGTAAACGAAATTAAAGATATGATCTTGTATGTTATCGTGGCATGGCTTTTCATGGAGGTCACCGAGCTAGCTACATGTCGTCTCATAGAGCGAGGTAGATCCATGCTTCGACTTTGTTCTTAGAAGCTCGGGATAGATTTTCCCTGATCCTTGGGAGCTTGAGGTGTCCTTGTAGACATTTCTAGGAGGTAACCGAGGTAGTGTAAATTTAGACATGATTCCTCTTTCATGCCCAGCAAGGACAGCGGGCTTCTGGAGAGGTTGGCGGGCTTCTGTCTAAGAATACTATTAAGCTTGTCCTCCGAAAGTCTTAACTCGGAGGAAGCTTGCTTTGCTTGTCGGGCTTCTCTCGAATGTCTCTTGAGCTTGGAGACCCCCATGGCTTTTACGAGGTGGTTGAGGAGCTCGACCTCAGGAACCGAGGTTCCCCGATAGGTGGCCTGGAGAAGCCTGGGTTCTAGTGTTCGTGTAGGGGCTCGTCCTGGTCGCGCCTAGCTTATTTTCTGATAGTTTTGAAGCCGGGCCGACCTTTCCCTCTCCTGCGGGGTAGCTTTATGGTCTATCCGGGCTTCATTAATGTCGATTATGAGATTTGACTTATGGCGGGTAAGTGTAAAATTTCTCCCCTGACCAAATTTTACTATTAACAGAAGTCCCCTCTGACTTGAATACCAGAGGTAAAGTTAGGGTTGGAGTCAGATTCCTTATTTGATTGAGAAATTTTCTTGTTATAAAAATAATCAATGAGAGCGAAATCTTCTCATTAATTCCCCAATATTGAATTTGAACTAGTGTTTTCTTCGAGGAAAGAACGGCTGCAAAACGGCTCTCTCTGTGACCCTAGGTGATCTTCCCGAGGATATCACTGACATCATTACCTTTAACTTCTATTTAAATCCGGCCTTACCATCAATTCCTTCACAATTTCTCAATTTTCAAAATTTCAAATTCCTTCTTTCTTGCTACCCTCTACCGATTTCCTCTTGTCTTTCGCTTGCTTTCAAATTCTCCTCACCCATCAATGTCAAATTCCTCAGATAGCATCAAATCCTTGGTCGAGGGCACTAGAGGCTCTAACCTGGTTCCTCGGAAACAGGTGCGAGGAATTTTGAGTGACTAGGACTCCTCTCAGGTCCGCCAGCGCCGTCGTTCTAGTAGGAACGTCTCTATTGGGTCCGGCTTCTCGAACCAGCTCGACAACCCTCTAAACTTAGTTGATGAGGATTCTGATGTTGGGGAGAGGGTCGACGCTGTAGAAAAGGTTCTGGTTACAGTGGCAGAGCTTCTTTCAATGACGACCCTTCCTTTCAAACCCAGGGTAATTCCTGATTCCACCATTGATCTTCAATCGATTAGTCACCTTCGGGATAAATATGGCATCCCTGACACCGTCTCTCTCACAGTCCCCCATAGAAATTACGACGTCTTTAGCCCGTCCAAAGGCGTACTTTCTATTCATGTCGCAGTTTTCGAGAGCGGGGTGAGGCTCCCTCTTCATCCTACCCTTCGACGGGCTCTCAACGCCCTTCAACTAGCTCTGCTCCAACTAACGCCTGGCTTCTGGAGTTACCTAGTCAGCTTCTTCATGCTATGGAGAAAGCAGTACGAGATGAGCAACATAACTGGAGAGCCCGGGGCAGAGGAGCTTAATTTTCTTTTCCAGATAAGGAGCCTGGCTGGGTCCCTCAAGGTCAATTTTATGCCAAAGCCAAGAACAAATTCAATTTTATCATTCCTGGGGCTTCAAGGAAAGACTCTGTTCGGAAATAAGAGTGGATTCTAGCGGGGGGGGAGGGGGGACTGGGGGAGCTCCGTTTTCATCTGAGGGCATGAGCTTGCGGTCCCCACTGCTTTTAGTGACAAACCCTCGTGGGATCAAGACTCTTTGCCCGTTGAGTCTGAGGTTGTGTTGAAGACCATCCTGGGCAGAAATTATTTGAATTTGAAGTTTCCAACTACTGACCCCTTCGACCCCCGCAGGGTGAACAAGTACCTGCAGATCTCTGATGCTACTCCTCGTAAGTATCGTACTCTATCATTATTTTGGGTTATTGAATGGTTCAATTCTGATAGTCTTAACCCTCTTTTTAACAGTGTTTGTTGTTGCTCCAACTTCTAGCGAAGCCCGGCAAGCTCCTCCTCCTCCTCCTCCTCCTCCTCCTCCCAGATAGTCCCCGAGAGCTTTCTCGGCTGTTTAGAAGAAGTGGGGAGGGGGTGGGGGGGTCAACCATTAGGGCTTCTACCTTGCTCGTTCCTGCTCCATCGCCTTCCCAGGTGAAGTCCAAGATGGCTATTCTTGCATCTCAGGTAGCAAAGGCTCTAAACCGAAGAGGGCCCGCTTCCCAAGCCTCTGATAAGTCCACTTCTGCCCCATCACCAGTGGTTTCTGCTTCAACTGATGCTTCCCCGGTCATATCATCTCCTTCTACTGATCTAGCTGCCTCCCAAGTAATTCAGGTTCCTAGGGATCCCGAGGCTGGTACTCCTGAGATCGCCCCCTCTCACCCCCACAAACAGTGGAGCTCGTAGGGTCAGGACTAGGTCCTGTAGCAATTCGTTGTGTCCTGTCCAGGTGGCGGGCTTTCTAGGATGACCTTGATGCCCGTGGACGTCATGGTTACCAAAGGGTTTTCCCTTCTAGCCGAAGTAATCGTCGCTCTTACTTTCTTATTCAGTAGCATGATTTATCATTTCCTAACATGATTTCCATTTATAGGCCTTCAAGTTTCGAGTAGCCATCGGACATCAGGTGACTTCTCTCCGCGACTGGGCAGCTAAGACTGAGATTGAGGTTGACCGAGACATGGGGTTACTGGCACGGGTTCAAACCATGATCCAGGAGATGACCTCTAGCTAGAAGGGAATGGAAACATAACTGGCTGAGCTCCAGTGCGACCACGAGAGGTTGAAGCGGGCCTTTGATCAGGAAACTCTCCGGTAGAAAGCGACGACCCAGCTAGCGGGATGACTGGAAGGGAGAGGCTCAGGCACTGGATGTGGAGAACCAAGCTCTGCAAGCCCAAGTTGCCAAGCTCCAAGCCGAGGTGGAAGCTTCTTTCAATGAGGGGTATATATATGCCTCCTTTCAGGTTACGGAAGCTCTCCCCTCCCATTTGATCTTTACAGCATCACTGGCTGGGACAGGGAAGAAGTTATGTCTCGGGCTGCAGAGATATCTTGTCCCGAAAATGATGAAATTGGCCCTTCTAATGGGGAGGAAACTGGGAATCAGTTTGAAGTACAAGATCTTCCTCCTTCTATTTTGACCTTCCTAGTGTCAGATCCTAGCGAATCCTCGAGGAGGGTCTAACCCAAAGAGCTAGAAGGAGGCCTTACAGAAGTTTGAGATCCTTCCATGATGCTTTCAGGAGAGGAGACAGCGGTGGGTGAAATTATGCCTGAGTCAGTGGCCCATCTTCTTGATGTAGCCATACCGCACGAGGTTATGGCGGTGATCGATGAAGTTATGGAGAAAGACCCCTCTGAGCGTCAGGCAATCAAGGAGCATCATCAGGAGGAGGTGGCAGAGAGGGTAGAAGCAGCCAACCAGAATGAGCCGGGAGGATGCAGCAGTTTGAATTCCATTTCTTGTAGCTTGTTTTGAATGCCCGGAAAAGGGGGTGTGCATTCCATCTTTACCCGTGCTTGATCATTCATCATTTCATTTTTTTATAGCCCGAAATTAAGGGTTGGGCTCCTTGTTTGCTGTAGCCTTACTGGGGAATAGGCTCCCCCATTTATTAATAAAGCTTAACTAGAGATCTGGTTCACATTTTGACTTACATGTACTTGCTTCTTTTTTGATCTCCCTCTAGGTTCAACCTGTGTTGCAAATCGACTTAGCTTAGGAAGAATAACAAGATAAGAACATTGCTTAAACGTGAAAGCAGACTTATAGCTTAACGTCTTTAGTCGATAGTCCCTTGTTTGATCGTAGACCTATTATAGTGAGCAATCACGCGTACAAGGAAGATTTGTAACCAGTAATAACTGGGGTATTTATATTTTAAGTAAATTGAGCCCTCCATCCTTGAGCCCCTTCAGGGGGTTGTAGCCCGAGGGAGGCATCAAACAAAGAACTGTTTAGCTCTCTCTTAGGCTAGGGATCATGAGGGATTCCGCACTCTTAAACTTGAATCCTTCTTGGTGGTGGTAGTCCGACCAAGGCATCAGAAGGGCTTATCTAGCTATTTCTTGGTCTTGAAATCTGGATGGCAACTATGCTCTTACACTCAACTTATCTTAGGGGCGGTAGCCCGACCAAGGAATCAGGAGGGATATCTAGCTATTTCTTGGTCTTGAAATTTGGATGGAAACTATGCTCTTACATTCAGACCCTTCTTGGGGGCGGTAGCCCGACCAAGGCATCAGGAGAGCTATCTAGCTATTTCTTGGTCTTGAGATCTGGATGACAACTATGCTCTTACACTCAGACCCTTATTGGGGTGGTAGCCCGACCAAGGCATCATGAGGGCTATCTAGCTACTTCCTGGTCTTAAGATCTGTATGGCAACTATGCTCTTACACTCAGACCCTTCTTGGGGTGGTATCCCGGCCAAGGCATCATGAGGGCTATCTAGCTATTTCCTGGTCTTGAGATCTGGATGTCGACTATGCTCTTACACTCAGACTTATCTTTGGGGGCGGTAGCCCAACTAAAGAATCAGAAGGGCTATCTAGCTATTTCCTGGTCTTGAAATCTGGATGGCCACTATGCATTTACACTCAGACCCTTCTTGGGGGTTGTAGCCCGACCAAGGCATCATAAGGGCTATCTAGCTATTTTCTGGTCTTGAGATCTGGATGGCAACTATGCTCTTACACTCAGACCCTTCTTGAGAGTGGTAGCCCAACCAAGGCATCAGGAGGGCTATCTAGCTATTTCCTGGTCTTGAGATCTGGATGGCAACTATGCTCTTACACTTACACCTTTCTTGGGGGTGGTAGCCCGACCAAGGCATCAGGAGAGCTATCTAGCTATTTCATGGTCATGAGATCTGGATGACAACTATGCTCTTACACTCAGACCCTTCTTGTGGGTGGTAGCCCGACCAAGGCATCAGGAGGGCTATCTAGCTATTTTCTGGTCTTGAGATCTGGATGGCAACTATGCTCTTACACTCAGACCCTTCTTGGCGGGGGGTAGTGCCAGGCTGAGGCATCAGGAGGGCTATCTAGCTATTTCCTAGTCTTGAGATCTGGATTGTAAATATCCTCTTACACTCAGACCCTTATTAGGGGTGGTAGCCCGACCAAGGCATCATGAGGGCTATCTTGCTATTTTCTGGTGTTAACGGGAAATTTATTTAGGATGAAAAATCTCCATTAACGCCCTCAAGACCACTACCGTGAAAAAGGTGGCCGGGGTCGGTACCGTTGATACCTGACCTGATCTTGAATGAATATAAAGGAGGATGAAAACATAGGTAGGAGACAAGCCATCCCGCCCGTCGGGCTTCGTTCTTATGAAGTAGATCTTGGGAGCTTGAGGTTCTCTTGCTGGTGTGAAGGAGTTGATCTTGGTCCTGGTCCTGGTCTTGGTCCTCGGTTGGGGTCGGAGCCTGTCATGGTACCTTGAGCCCGGTTCTGGAGCCCGATTCCTTCCAATAATTCCCCGACCTAGATAGCAAGTAAGGAGGGGGGCTTATCTAGCTTTAGTGTTAGAGAGCTCAATTTCTGCCACAGAGATGATGCGGGAGAGCTCATCTACTTCCTTCAAGCTGGTCTAGGTGGTTTCTCCTCATCTTGACGTGCGACTTTGGCGTATAGATGAGAGGATAAGAGCGCTAGGTCCAGCGGGGTAGGAATCTAGCGTCGTTTCCTTAGGTCTTCATTGTTGTTTCCCGATCTCATGTAAGAAAGATTAGAGAGCTAGGACCAATGAGGTCAGTTCCTAGCCCGCATACACACATGTGTAACACAGTAGATAATAAGAAATACACAAGTCTTTTGTAGAGGGAGATGGACTGACCAAGGGGGAAAAAGCATCACGATTGATCACATGCTGAAAACCCCAAGACAGTATTCGGAGGAAGGAGGAATACCCTTCCTTATGTATATATCAGAGAATGCTCCGGGGAGCTTACAAGAATGGTGAAGTAATATAACGTAGTTGCTCCGGAGAGCTTACAATGGTGGTCAAATGTAGACCGATGCCGGTATATTCTAGGTAAAGGTAATACATACATTGATGATGTCGAGAGATCTTTAAACAAAGCATGTCTGTCTTCTCTCATTCATCGGATCTATCTTCTATTTCTTTAACAGGCATATTTATAAATGGTGACTACCTTGGCGTGCAAGTCCAGGATTCTTCAATCTTCCTCTCCTTATTGAGTACGTTTCTTCCTTTAATGTAGTTGACCGGATCGTGGTTAATATCTCGGAGGGGATGTGATTGTTTCCTCTTCGGACTCTTCCTTCCTTGATAGGTGGGATTTTCTGTTATAGTTGACCCCAAAGAATAGGTTGTGGAGGATATCTTAGAGGAAGAGGTATTTGTTTCCTCTTTGAACTCTTTCATTAATGATGGCCATTAAAGAGTTGAGTATTCTCTTATTACTGGTGTTGATCATGTCATTAATTGGGTTGATTTCCCCCATTAATACGGTTTACCTTATTAATGGTACTTTAAATGTCTTGGAAGTCAATCCTCTCCTCCTACGTTGCCGAGATGAGAGTTCTAGTTCTACATGTCACTTTGGAGAGGTACTTCATGGAGGTTACTTGAGGTGACATTTGATATTCCTTGAGGGCGGGGTATTCTAGGATCTAGCATACTGGCGGGGTCCCCCGGGGATCTCTGGATTTTCTCGAAGCTAGTTGTTGGTCTTCCCATGGAGCTTGAGCTAACCATTTTAGAGGCGAAATATCCCATTGGGTTCCAACCTTATAGTGGGGAGCTTGGTTTAGCTAAGCCGAGCTTTATCATAGGACTTGACCTAATTATGTAAGCTTCCTAGCGGGGTAGCGGGCTTGGCTAGCAGGCCTTGGTAAGGTGTTTGCCATAAACCTGCGACCTTGGCTCACTTCTGGAATGGTGAAGAGGTACGCTCTTGCTAAATCATACCAGGATCTACAGTGGATCTTGGCTCTTTTGGTGACGACGGGGCTTCACTGGGTCCTTCCTTTAATGCTCGGATAGGTCAAGATTATACCTCGATAAGGTAGGAGAGCCTTGATGTCGGGGAACCCAGGTCCTTTCACGTCGACCTAGCTTCGGGCTTTATCCTGGTATAAGGAGCTTGACGCGGTCTCATCGGGCTTTATTTGGTAAGCCTGGACACGTGCGAGATGCTCAGATGGTATGGGCGGCCTCGCCTTGCTCCTATAGGATCGCGTGGTAGCTCAACCTCGGGGACCTTGGCACCCCATCATATAATCCCGAATTCGGACCCTTGTAGGAAGGTTGGGAAGTGGAAAATTCTTCTTTGGTCCCTAGCCAAATTTTGCTATTAATAAAAGTCCCGTCTGACTTGAACACAGGTAAGTATTAGGGGTTGGAGTCTGAATCTTGTACTACATAAAGAATTTTTCTTGTCGCTTCTTACTTGTAGCCAGAATTGCTCCCAGGCTTAGAGAACCGGGGTACTATTCATTCCTGTAAAATAAACGAGCGTATTGCTCGATCATGTTGGATGAAGCTTCTATGGTTAACATGGGTACCTAGAATTCCTTTTCCAGGAATCGCGGTACTTAGACGAGCTGGCTAAATGATCCCGGTAGGCATCTGTGCCATCTAGATCCTTCCTAGCGGGGTTGGCCCGGCCAAGGTAGCAGGATGACCTTTTTGGTTGTTCTGATTTCGTGATCTAGCAGGAAACTATGCACTTACGCTCAGATCCGTTTTAGGAGAGGTCACTTGACCAAGACATCATGAATGCTAGCTACCCTGGTCTTGGGATCCGGATGGCAACTATGCCCTTATACTCAGATCCCTCTTGGGCGTGGTAGCCCGACTAAGGCATCAGGAGTGCTAGAGAGCTATCTTGGTCTCGAGGTTACCATTATCGAAATACCATGGCGTTCCTCTTGGAGGGATTAATCCGGTCCAAGGCATCATGAGGGTTATCTAGCTATATCCTGGTATTTGGATCTGGATGGCAACTATGCTCTTACACTCAGACCCTTCTTGGGGGTCGTAGCCCGACCAAGGCATCAGGATCGCTATCAGCTATTTCCTGGTATTTTGATCTGGATGGCAACTATGCTCTTACACTCAGACCCTTATTGGGGGTCGTAGCCAGACCAAGGCGTTAGGAGCACTATCTAGCTATTTCCTGGTCTTTTGATCCGGATGGAAACTATGCTCTTACACTTGGATCCTTCTTGAGGGAGGTCACCCGACCAAGGCATCAGGGGTGATGAGGGGGCTTCCCTGATCAATCCATGGTCTCGAGATTTGGATAGCAACTATGCTCTTACACTCAGACCTTTCTTGGCGGGGGGTGGTTCCCGACCGAGGCATCAGGATGGCTATCTAGCTATTTCCTGGTCTCGAGGCGATCATTGTCGAAATACCATGGCGTTTCTCCTGGAGGGATTTATTCAGTCCAGGGCATTATGAGGGCTATGGAGCTCTCTCCTGGTGATGGCGATCCTCTTGAAGGGATTTTATCAGGTCCAGGGAATTAGGAGTGCGGTGTAGCTCTCCTGGTGATGGTGATCACATGAGATCTACTACGGATACCAAAATCGAAAGAGATGCAAATTCATGGCGAGCTAATACGAAGTTGTATCAATGCATGGTGGTATTGGTTGATAACCAGTCTCGCTTTAGGAGTTCTTTAACAAGAGAATCTCTTGAGATGGTGCTAGGGCCATCGCCCCTCATATTGGAGTACTGGGAAAATATTGAGCTTCAAGTCCCCAAGTGATGTAACCGGTTTGGAAGTCCGCTTGGGGTAGATGAGAGCCTTCAACAATCGTAATGGAGCTTGGGACTCCATTTTGAACTAATTGGGTCCTCTGGGTGCTTTCCGAATGGATCGAGACCTTGATGGCTCACTAAGGCATTGGAAGGCCTAGTACAAATGGAGAGGAGCCATCGGTATGATAATCTTCGACAGCAAGCTGGTGTTTGCTAAGGTCGAGCTCGTGCCAACCAAGGAGGATGGTTACTTCTTCACAACCTTCCAAGTAGAGCTGGCTCTACTTCCCCCCTTTGACTTAAGAGTCATTGATGGACGGAAAATGGAGGGGATTAAGAAGAAAGCTGCTGAGATGGTTGTGTATTTTCCCCTCTTAGCTGGCAAGTCTTGGGTTGATGAAGTAGACCCGGGCTCGAAATCATGGTACAGTATATGATCAATTCGAAGATGGAGCTTCTCCCTTAAATAAAGACCACAGCTGAGGTGGTTGTTTATATGGCAGGTGAGCCCCGGTTGATCCAGAAGTAGATGTTTCGGATTGAGAAAACTACTCTCTTAGGTGACGTCAAACCAAAAGGTGGAGGAGCTGACCACGGTAGTGAAGGGCGCAGTTATTCTGAATGACCAGAATTGAGGCAACCATGGCTAATAAGCAGGTAACCCGGGAGTGGATCCAACATGCATATGATGTGGAGAGACTCAGGTCCATGCGTCGTGCCATGAGAGGATTGCTCCGAAGAAGGAGGTAAACTCTTGAGGGAGTGGTTTAAACTCTGCATGGCAACGCTGCTACCTTGGAAGCCAAGATAGGTGCGTCATTTGCTGAAGGATGCTTCTGTGTTGCTTGCTAGGCAGCTCAAGCTCTTCTTCCCTCTGACCTGATCATCATTGGAGGACGGATACCTTGAGTAGATCACAGAGAAAGTTGAGAGTTACCTGAGTCCGCTCCGACTGAAGCCAGACCTTATTGAGATGATGGATGCGCAGCTGATGAGAAGGACTTGGCTCCCATTTTTGCTTTCATGTCTAGTCGCGTTGGGGTAGGAACTATCTTGAAGTCCTCTGCTGTTATGGATGCATGGGGGGCTTCAAGTCTGCCTACCTCTCTATCTGAATCTGTCTAAGTAGAGGTCCATATTGGTGTTACCAAGGTAGGTGGGTGCTGGCTCAGAGAGGTAGATCGGAACCAAGGTAGCTCGCTAAGGCGATGAATGGCCCCAAACAAGTGGAGAGAAGACACCAGCCTAGTAATTGCCTGGAGACATGCTCGGGATTCTAGAAGTTTCCCGCAACTGAGAGAACACTTTGGACCCCTCCGTGATGAGTGGTGACTTACTTGAGCATTGGATGACCCTTTATGAATGGAGATGGGCTACCTGTCTGGTACCGGTTCAGAGGCGTACTTGGGATATCAAGGAGCCCCCAACAACTGAGAAAAAGCTCTGAAACCTTCAAGAGTGGGAAACCTCTGGGATCTCCTCGATCATATCGGGCGTCGGTGGCTTGCTAAGGCGATGAATGGCCTGGTAAACATGGAGCGAAGCCTCCGGTCTTGTAACGATGCTACCAGTCTAGAAGCTTACTTAGGCACGTAGGTGGCCTTACCAAATGGGGGAAGCTTCTAAGAGCTCCTCGATCAGATCGGGCTTCGATGGCTTGCTAGGGCGATGAATGGCCCGGTAAAAATGAAGCGAAGCCACCGGTCTTGTAGCGGTGCTACCGGTCTAGAAGCTTGCTTAGGCACGTATGTGGCTTTACCAAAGGTGGGAGGCTTCTGAGACCTACTCGATCGGATCGGGCTTCGGTGGCTTGCTAGGGCGATGAGTGGCCCGGTACACATGGAGCAAAGCCACCATTCTGGTACTAGTCTAAAAGCATGCTTGGGATCTTTGGAGTCCCCAGAAATTTGAAAGGAGGCTCTGGACCATGCTGGGATGGATCAGGGTTGTAGTAGCTCACTTGGGCGTTAACCGACCCTGTATAAGAAGTGAGGAGCCACTTGACCTTACAGTGAGGCTGTTAGTCTAGAGGTTTGCCTAGGCATGTAGGAGGCTTTACCAAGAGTGGGAAACCTCTGGGCTCTCCTCGATCAGATCGGGCTTCGGTGGCTTGTTAGGGAGATGAATGGCCCGGTACATATAAAGCAAAGCCACCGGTCTTGTAGCTATGCTACCGCTCTAGAAGCTTGCTTAGGCACGTAGGTGGCCTTACCAAATATGGGAAACTTCTGAGAGCTCCTCGATCGGATCGGGCTTCGGTGGCTTGTTAGGGCAGTGAATGGCCCGGTAAAATATGGAGCAAACCATCGGATGTACTGGTCCAGATGCATGCTTGGGATCCTAGAAGTCTTCAACAACTGAGAGAGGGCTCTGGATCATGCTGGAATGAATCAGGAGCTCAGTGGCTCACTTAGGCGTTGACAAGCCCTGTATAAGAAGTGAGGAGCCACTTGGCCTTAAATTGAGGCTGCTAGTCCAAATGTTTACTTAGGAATGTAAGAGGCCTTACCAAGAGTGGGAAACCTCTGGGCTCTCCTCGATCAGATCGGGTTTCGGTGGCTTGCTAGGGCGATGAATGACCCAATAAATATAGAGTGAAGCCACCGGTCTTGTAGCGTTGCTACCGCTTTAGAAGCTTACTTAGGCACGTATGTGGCCTTACCAAATGTGGGAAGCTTCTGAGAGATCCTCGATCGGATCGGGCTTCGGTGGCTTGCTAGGGCGATGAATGTCCCGGTAAACATGGAGCGAAGCCATCGGACTTGTAGCGATGCTACCGCTCTAGAAGCTTGCTTTGGCACGTAGATGGCCTTACCAAATGTGGGAAGCCTCTGAGACCTCATCAATCGGATCGGGCTTAGACGGCTTGCTAGGGCGGTGAATGGCCCGGTAAACATGGAGTGAAGCCACCGGAGGTACTGGTCCAGATGCATGCTAGGGATTCTAAAAGTCCCCAGCAACTGAGAGAGGGCTCTGGACCTTGTTGGAATGAATTGAGAGTTCAGTGGCTTACTTGGGCGTTGACAGGCCCTGTATAAGAAATGAGGATTCACTTGGCCTTACAGTGAGGCTGCTAGTTCAGAGGTTTACTTAGGCATGTAGGAGGCCTTACCAAGAGTGGGAAACCTCTGGGCTCTCCTCGATTAGATCAGGCTTCGGTGGCTTGCTAGGGCGATGAATAACCCGGTATATATAGAGCGAAGCCACCGGTCTTGTAGCGATTCTACAGCTCTAGAAGCTTGCTTAGGCGCGTAGGTGGCCTTACCAAATGTGGGAAGCTTTGACGAGCTCCTCGATCGGATCTGGCTTTGGTGGCTTGCTAGGGCGGTGAATGTCCCGGTAAACATAGAGTGAAGCCACCGGAGGTACTGGTCCAGATGCATGCTCGGATCCTAGAAGTCCCCAGCAATTGAGAGAGGGCTTTGGACCCTGTTGGAATGAATCGAGAGTTCAGTGGCTCACTTGGGCGTTGACAGGCCCTGTATAAGAAGTAAGAAGCCACTTGGCCTTGCAGTGAGGCTGCTAGTCTAGAGGCTTACTTAGGCATGTAAGAGGCCTTACCAAGAGTGGGAAACCTCTGGGCTCTCCTTGATCAGATCGGGCTTCGTTGGCTTGCTAGGAAGATGAATGACCCGGTATATATAGAGCGAAGCCACCGGTCTTGTAGCGATGCTACCGCTCTAGAAGCTTGCTTAGGCGCGTAGGTGGCCTTACCAAATGTGGGAAACTTTTGCGAGCTCCTCGATCGGATCGAGCTTTGGTGGCTTGCTAGGGCTGTGAATGACCTGGTAAACATGGAGCGAAGCCACCGGAGGTACTGGTCTAGATGCATGCTCGGGATCCTAGAAGTCCCCAGCAACTTAGAGAGGGTTCTGGACCCTGTTGGAATGAATTAGGAGCTCAGTGGCTCACTTGGGCGTTGACTGGCCCGGTACACGAAGTGAGGAGCCACTAAGCCTCTACTGGTGATGTTGCTCTAAAGGCTATACAGCTGAGTTGGTTTCTCAGATTCATGAGTTGACCTGCTACAGCTACCTAGGAGCTTACGAAGGGCGGACCCGGAGGAATAAGTGGATCTGTATGAACAAGTCGAAGCCCGGTGGATATGGTGTAGAAGTGATACACAAGTGGCGAAGCGAATCTGCTGTAGAAGAGCAGGAGAGGTGCACTTCTACTGTACAAAAATTCTCGATGTATCAGAATGGTTCAGCTATATAAGAGATCTTCAAGTGGGGAGCTATTGGATTGGAGCTCCACGATTATCTGAGCAGGTTCACTTCATAGGAGTAGCATAATGAACTGGTTCCACTAGGAATCCCACGTACCATAGTTGCTCCACAATGAACGAAACTCGTTAAATGATAAAATGAGCACCACATGCGATACATAGGCGATGTAGACAAGTATGGAGAAAAGATATCGTATATAGTAAATGATATTCATGAATAACGAATCTATTACCTCGAAAGTATAATGATACTCATGTAGAGACATAGAGGCTTTCAAAAGGGGTGTGGAAACTTCCCACAGACGGTGCCAGAAAGTGTTAACGGGAAATTTACTTAGGATAAGAAATCCCCATTAACGCCCTCGAGACCACTACTGCGAAAGTGGTGGCTGGGGTCAGTACCGTTGATACCTGACCTGATCTTGTATGAATATGAAGGAGGATGAAAACGTAGGTAGGAGACAAGCCATCCCGCCCGTTGGGCTTCGTGCTTATAAAGTAGATCTGGGGAGCTTGAGGTTCTCTTGCTGGTATGAAGGGGTTGATCTTGGTCCTGGTCCTGGTCCTCTGTCGGGGTCGGGGTAGGAGCCTGTCATGGTACCTGGAGTCCTGTTCTGGAGCCCGATTCCTTCCTGTAATTCCCCGACCTAGATAGCAAGTAAGGAGGGGGCTTATCTAGCTCCAGTGTCAGAGAGCTCAATTTCTGCCACAGAGATGATGCGAGAGAGCTCATCGACTTCCTTCAAGCTGGTCTTGGTGGTTTCTCCTCATCTTGACGTGCGACTTTGGCGTATAGATGAGAGGATAAGAGCACTAGGTCCAGCGGGGTAGGAATCTAGCGTCGTTTTCTTAGGTCTTCGTTGTTGTTTCCCTATCTCATGTAAGAAAGATTAGAGAGCTAGGACCAATGAGGTCGGTTCCTAGCCCGCATACACACATGTGTAACACAGTAGATAATAGGAAGTACACAAGTCTTTTGTAGAGGGAGATGGACTGATCAAGGAGGAAAAAGCATCACGAATGATCACATGCTGAAAAACCCCAAGGCAGTATCTAGAGGAAGGAGGAATACCCTCCTTATGTATATATCAGAGAATGCTCTGGGGAGCTTACAAGAATGGTGAAGTAATATAATGTAGTTGCTCCGGAGAGCTTACAATGGTGGTCGAATGTAGACCGATACCGGTATATTCTAGGTAAAGGTAATACATACATTGATGATGTCGAGAGATCTTTAAACGAAGCATGTCTGTCTTCTCTCATTCATCGGATCTATCTTCTATGCCTTTTACAGGCATATTTATAAATTGTGTCTACCTTGGCGTGCAAGTCCAGGATTCTTCAATCTTCCTCTCCTTATTGAGTACGATTTTTCCTTTAATGTAGTTGACCGGATCGTGGCTAATATCTCGGACGGGATGTGATTGTTTCCTCTTCGGTCTCTTCCTTCCTTGTTAGGCGGGATTTTCTGTTATAGTTGACCCCAAAGAATAGGTTGTGGAGGATATCTTGGAGGAAGAGGTATTTGTTTCCTCTTTGAACTCTTTCACTAATGATGGCCATTAAAGAGTTGAATATTCTCTTATTAATGGTGTTGATCATGTCATTAATTGGGTTGACTGCCTCCATTAATACGGTTGACCTTATTAATTGTACTTTAAATGTCATGGAAGTCAATCCTCTCTTCCTACGTTGCCGAGATGAGAGTTCTAGTTCTACATGTCACTTTGGAGAGGTACTTCATGGAGGTTACCTGAGGTGACATTTGATATTCCTTGAGGGCGGGATACCCTAGGATCCAACATACTAGCGGGGTCCCCTGTGGACCTCTCGATTGTCTCAGAGCTAGATGCTGGTCTTCCCACGGAGCTTGTGCTAACCATTTTAGAGGTGAAATATCCCATTGGGTTCCAACCTTGTAGTGGGGAGCATGGTTTAGCTGCGCTGAGCTTTATCATGGGGCTTGACCTAATTATGCAGGCTTCCTAGCGGGGTAGCGGGGTATTCGGCTTGGCTAGCAGGCCCTGGTAAAGTGTTTGCCATAAACAGGCGACCTTGGCTCGCTTCTGGAAGGGTGGAGAGGTATGTTCGTGTGCTGCTCTTGCTAAATCATACCAGGATCTACAGAGGTTAACGTGGGGCATAGGTCTTAACCTGTCTCGGATAGAGGATGGGAGTCCCGTTCTATTACGAGCTGGTTCCTGAGGAGTAGATTACAGGTGATCAAAGGTGAGCTGCCTAGCCCCGGGCCTACTTGACTCCCCAAGATTGCAAAGGTCTGCTTGCTGGATGGTAATGCCCTCAGCGAGCAGTTGAAGGCGGGCGTTTTCTACGAAGGTTGCCGCTTTCTGGTCAAGCTCGACCTGATTTCCCAGAGGGGGATCCAGAGCTCGCACAGTGGTTGGCTGGCCTGGAACCTGGCAATGGAGCCCGGTTTTCCTCCCTTTCTTCGGGACCTTTCTTGTTGACACAACAGAAAGTTGTCCCGATGCGCCCAACTGTCCTTATGATGAGCAGAGCCTCATGATTCCTGTAAAATAACAAACTTTTGAATATAAAGATGGTCAGGGGTTCGTTTCCCACAGACGCCGCCAGAAAGTGTTAACGGTAAATTTGCTCAGGATGTGAAATTCCTACTAACACCCTCGAGACCACTACAACGGAAGCGGTGGCCAAGGTCGGTACCGTTGATACTTGACCTGTATAGAGGTAAACGAGAGGCTGGATTGATACAATACAAATGAGAGCTTTTATTGATTACTTGCTTCGATATACAAATCACTCTTTCATATGCTCACAGTCTCTCTAGGATCTAGGAAGGTGGTAACTTCGTGCTTGTCGAATAGTGGAAACGAAGGTGGCCGTGTTCTGAACATAGAATTTAGGCCTTCCCCCCTTCTTTTCTTTTTTTCTATCTGTCGTTCCTCCTCTGTTTTTTGTCTGATTCCTCACTTTTTTTGTATATTTTGTATGTCATGTTTGACCCTATTTATATCTGGTCCAAGTAGGTTTGAATTTGCTGATATCTCGCCATGATCCTACGAATCCATTACCTCCTTATCGGCTGGGATCATTTTTTTAAAAGTTGTTGACCTCGAGTAAATAGCGGAAACGATGATATTGTTAACGAAAATGAGTTTGTTTCCTTTTAGGAATCAAACTCTTGACTCACACGTAAACATAATTAAAGATATGATCTTGTATGTTATCGCGGCATGGCTTTTCATGGAGGTCACTGAGCAAGCTGCCCCTGTCGTCTCATAGAGCGAGGTAGATCCATGCTTCGACTCTGTTCTTAGAAGCTCGGGATGGATTTTCCCAGATCCTTGGGAGTTTAAGGTGTCCTTGTAGACATTCCTATGAGGTAGCCGAGGTAGTGTAAATTTAGACGTGATTTCTCTTTCATGTCCAGCAGGGACATCGGGCTTCTAGAGAGGTTGGCGGGCTTCTGTCTAAGACTACTGTTAAGCTTGTCCTCCGAAAGTCTTAACTCGAAGGAAGCCTTCTTTGCTTGTCGGGTTTATCTCGAATATCTCTTGAGCTTGGAGACCCCCCTCTGGCTTTTACGAGGTGGTTGAGGAGCTCGACCTCAGGAACCGAGGTTCCCCGATAGGTGGCTTGGAGAAGCCTGGGTTCCAGTTTTCGTGTAGGGGCTTGTCCTGGTCGTGCCTAGCTTGTTTTCTGATAGTTTTGAACTCGGGGCCGGCCTTCCCCGCTCCTACGGGGTAGCTTTATGGTCTATACAGGTTTTATGAACGTCGATTATGGGCTTTGACTTGTGACGGGTAAGTGAAAAATTTCTCTTTGATCCCTGGCCAAATTTTACTATTAACAGTATATATGTAGCTCCCATAATATCGGAGAGATACATGTAGTGGGATTCAAACCCTTCACCGGAATGCAATAGTACTGTATATTGAAACAAAGGTTGGCTTTTATGAAGATAAAAAAATTACTCATAAAAAGACATAATATATCCCTAGGAAGTAGGAAAAATGGAAAAGCTATGAATAATGAAATAAAAGCAGGAATATTGTGTGACCTACGCAGGAGGAGAAAGTGAAGAAAAGATTATCCAAAGACACAAACCATCTCAAAATCCTTAGATTTCAAAAAAGAATAATTCCCTTTCAAAGTCCAAAAGAAACCTCCTCTGCCATGCACCATCTTCTATTATCAAACTCTTTTTCTACATTATAAAAGCTATGCAAGGAAATAGAGAAAACGCATCATTCAATTAAGAATTTATTAATTTCTACATTATTAATTTTCATTCCAAGTTTAAGCTACACATCATCAATGGAAGCCAAGAATGATGCCAAGCGCTCTTACGACGAGATTGAACCCTACTGCAAATGGCGAAAAGAAGAAGCTAGCGACATTCTAGAGATCCATCTGCAAGGTTTATAGCTAAGAATATTTCTCATATAGTTGATTTTTTTTTTTCGATCAAGAATTGAAAACAAGCTTTAGTTTTATTGAATCATTTTCTGGTTTTAACGGTCCTGCATTTCTATTTTTATTTTAAGAATTTCTAATGTTACAAAAATGTTACAAAGCTAAACAAAAAGCTTTTATTTTTCATACTTTACAAAGTTGTGTAACATACAAAATGGCAAACTTTTGAATTTATTTTTCAGGACTTGACTGACCAGGGAATTATTAGGTTTATTATTGTTTTGATTATTTGTTTTTTTTTTCGGCAGGTTTCAAGAAAGAACACCTGAGGGTGCAATTGAACAATTTCGGGGTCCTGGTGGTCACCGGAGAGTGTCCGGTGGACCAAACCAAAGGGACAAAGTTTCGCAAAGAAATCAAGGTTTCCGAAGACTGCAAACGCAATGAAATCAGAGCAAAGCTCACCGGCGGTGTTCTTTACATAACAATGCCAAAAATAGGTAGTCTTTCAAACACGACCAGGACACAAACTCAACCTGATAAGCAGAATCAAGTACAACATGTTGATGATAATCAAAAACCAAATAAACCTAAAGAGAAAGTGAGCGGTGGTTATGGGGATTCTGATGGTGCAGTGAGGATGGGGGGGACAAGAGAATACTTGTTTCGGTTGAACCAAATGGGTGGAAAAACGGCTCTGAAACTGGGGGCATTGGCTGCTGTGGTGCTGGTCGTCAGTGTTGGAGCCTATGTTGCTTACAAATATCTCAAGTCTTTTCATGTCGACAACTAGTTCTTGTATAGTTTTACAAGTTTCATATCCTTTAATGCTGGGTTCTTTTTAGAACTTTGAATTGTATCACCTCTTCCTGGAAAAATATTGTGTTGAAAATTGATCAAATGATGAATTGAGATTCCTGATTTACTTTTTTTTTTTTTTTTGTTTATTGCCCTCTCTAATAATTTGTAATCTGATTTTTTTTTTGTTTCTTCACAATTAAAAGATAAAAAATATTTTAAGAAAACTTGTTTTACTGGGGTTTTAACTAAATTAATAATACTTATAACTGTGATATTTTTCAGATAGAATATTTACAAGAAATTAATTATAAAAACTAAAACAATAAAAATATTATTTTCTTTTCCTGTTTTCTATGAAATTATTATTATTATTATTTTAAACTTTGATTTTTTTTAAAATTATTCGTTCAGTACTCAATGTCAATAAAAAATAAAAGGGCTCAAAAAATAAATGAAACTATTTGAGAGGGGTGTTGTGCAAATGTCACCAGTTTAGTAATGTAAGTTTAAAATGCACCATTTAAACTAAACAGACGAGAATACCCCCACAAAATTGAAAAAGAGAGAAAAGTTGTCGTTTTGTGTTTCTGAGAAAAGCAACAGTGAGAAAGAAACCGAGAAAGAAACTGACAACAACGAAATCGACGGCGAGGAAATCGACAGCTTATTGATCGGAACGGGAATACAATACATTTCGCAGTGAGTGACAAAGGTAAGTTGAGTTTGTTTTATTTATCGATTTGTTGTTCATAACTTATAATTGCATTTCAGACTTGTTCTGTTGAAAGAAATTGTAGATTAGGGTTGACAGTGGTTGTGGTTTTAGTTTGAGTTTGAAATGAGGTTCAATATTCTAGTATTGAGGAATTTTTGTTTTGAAACAAATATAAATCGAGAATATTTCAAACGAGATCGATGAATTTTTTAGAAATAATCGAGAGGTTTTTCAAAGTGATCGAGAATATTTTTTATAGAATCGAGAGGTTTTTCAAAGGATCGAGACTATTATGAAAGGATCGAGAATTTTTGAAAACGATCGAGAATATTTTGATAATGATCAAGATTGTTTTTCAAAAGATCGAGATTTTTTAAAATGATCTAATCGAGCAGATTTTTCAAAGAATCGAGAGGTTTGTGAAAGTGTCGAGAATATTTTCAAAGGATCGAGAATGTTTTCAAACGATCGAGAATGTTTTTCAAATGTTCCAATTTTTAGAAAATGATCGAGAATATTTTTCAAAGAATCGAGAGGTTTTTCAAAGGCTCGAGACAATTTTCAAATCTTCTAGAATATTTTCGAAGGATCGAGATTTTTTAAATTGACCGAGAACATTTTTCAAAGAATCGAGAGGTTTTTCAAAAGATAGAGAGTTTTTTGAAACGATCGAGAATATTTTCGAACGATCGAGAATATTTTCAAAGGGTCGAGAACATTTTCAAATGATCGTGAAGTTTTTTCAATGAATCGAGACGTTTTACAAAGGATCGAGACTAATTTGAAAGGATCGAGAACTTTTGAAACAAATCTAGAACTTTTTAAAATGATCGTGAAGTTTTTTCAATGAATCGAGAGGTTTTACAAAGGATCGAGACTAATTTCAAAGGATCGAGCCTATTTGCAAAGGATCGAGAACTTTATAAACAAACCGAGAACGTTTTTAAATGATCGTGTCGTTTTTTCAATGAATCGAGAGGTTTTAGAAATGATCGAGCCTATTTGCAAAGGATCGAGAACTTTTTAAAAAATTCGAGATCTTTTTTAAAGGATCGAGAATATTTTAAAAGTATCGAGAACTTGTTTCAAACGATCAATAATATTTTCTAATTTTTGTGTACTACTGATGTATTGTTTCTGTGACATTGCAGATGACGAGCAGTATGAAGGAAATGCTTAAAACTGTAGAGGGAGATTGGTTCAAGGGAAAATTGACCCGACACAACCATTTTAAAGCCCTCGCTCGTATAGACGATGCACTGAATCGGGACCCTGAAGAGTTTGCTGTTCAGGATCGGCGTCGGTTCATGGCCTCTTGTTTTGGGCATTTCATGTCGATGCACCGGGAGCTGAAGTTTTCTGGTGGTGTTATTCATCAGCTGCTGTTGCGGGAGTTGGACCATGAAGGGCCGACAGATGAGATGCGGTTCTTGTTAGGGAACCATGTGGTGAGGTTTTCGAAGGTGGAATTTAGCCTCATCACCGGATTACGTTTTGGAGTCGTACCAGACACGAGTATGTATGTTGCAGTTGAGAATGACATACAAGAACGGTACTTTCCCGCACATGATGAGGTATCGTTGGATGACTTGAGGGTTGTTCTTACCCAGGGAGAGTTTGAAAAGGCGTACGATGTTGTGAAGTTGTGCCTCATTTACATGTTGAACTGGATACTGATGGGGGTGGACGAGAGAATGAAGATTCCAGTTTGACAGTTTTGGTTGGTAGAGGACCTCAATGCCTTCGATGCGTTCCCGTGGGGTGCCCACGTCTATAGGCATTCTATATTTTCATTCAAGCATGCCTTACCGCGACGTCGTGAGGAGATACGGCAACAGTCACAGAGCTATGTTGGACATTCCGTGGAGGGGTACAACATCTTTGGTCTATCACATGCCTTTTTGGTAAGAAATTTTAATTCCAACATGTACATTTAATTTTTAATCCAAAATTGTTTTGGATTATAACTGTACATATCTTTGATGCAGATATTTGCTTTTGAGGTGATCCCCCAATTGGGCGAGGTTTTCGGGACTCGGAGGGTTACAGACCTTTCCCCTCGGTTGTTGAAGTGGGAGTTGACCAAACAACCTAGAGGGAAGAAGCTGGAGAAGATTTTTAGTGCTAGGGTAATTTTTTTTTGTTAAGTCAATAATTTATATTACTTACAATAAGTAACAATGAAATTCATCTAACTACGGTTTCAGATGTCGGCAAGGACGGAAATCTTGCCCACAACAGTTGAGGCAGTAGCCCTGTACTTTACCTGCCTAAGTGAGGGGGGGAGCCCGTATGTGCAAGACAACAGGGTTCACCTTTCTATTGTCCTTGAGCCGACTACAAGTGTAGTTCGTCTCGAGGAGGAGGGTGAGGGTGGGAGGTGTACTGAGACGGAGGCTTCAGACCCTACATGTCCAGATTTCAGAGGCATGGACACTGGTGAATCTGAGCCATCTCCTCGGTGAGTGAGGCAGGTTTGGTTTACCACCCGAGGAACTGGTTCCGCTACCGAGGATTCCCGTGCTAGCGTTCAACTTGATGGGGAGGTAAGTTGAGATGGTAGTTTTATTTTCATTAACAAGAGTTGTTGATTTTTTTCGTATTAACAAAGTTGCATGATTTCAAGCCCGTTTAGAACATAACTTAAAGAAGTTGCTTGAAGCCCTCTGGAAGAGTGAGGAGGATCGACAACAACAGTACCGGGATTTGCTCGATTTGTTCCGGAAGAGCGAAGAGGATCGACAACAACAACATAGGGAGTTGCTTGCATTGATCGGGGGACTTCAGGGCTTTAGGACCCATACAGAGGATCCACATACCAGAGGGGCATTTCTGGATAGTGGGGCTCAGTCTTCCCCTCCCTTTCTAAGAGACCAGCCGACCCTCCCTCTCCCTCTCCCTCAGAGAGAGAAGCAGGCCCCCCCTCCCGCTCAAAACGATTCGCAGGCTCCCCCGTCACCTCCTAGAGAGAAGCAGGCTCTCCCTCCACCGATGTCCAAGCAGCATGCTTCCCCTCCCCCGTCCTCATCTCAGCAAACCCCGGCAGAGGGAGTTAGACAGCACATGCGTGTAGTGAAGCGCGGTTGGCAGTTAGTTAGCACGTACACAGATCCGTGCCGACCTAAGAGGGTGAGGGTTATACTAGAGGGACCTGAACACGTATTTAATCCCCAAGAACAGTTGGACGATACCCAGTTAAAGGCGTACCGAGCCTACAAGAGGAACATAAACGGAGAACTATGCGTAAATTTCATTGTTATTTAGGTGGCCGAATTTCTTGTAATGCATTATATGAAAGTGTAGAGGTTGAAACATTAATACAGACGTGATGTTGATTTGCTGGAGCCGGTTGATGCTGCATGGTTCCATCGGTTGCAGACCAACTTCATGGATATTGATGATCAGGTTTGTAGGAGCGTAAATCCTGATTTCAGTATTTGTTTTAGAAGTGTAAACATCCTAACATTTCTTAATGTGTTTATATTCCCAGCATATGGACGCATACCTCCATATTCTTCGTAAGCATCAACGGGCATTTCCGAATGTGTATAGTCAAATGGTTAACATATTGGACTAGCAATTCTTTGTAAGTACTTAAATTTATAATGATAACACGTTGTTTTATGTGTGTATGGAAAATAAAAATTAATTTTAATATTATTGTTTATGCAGTCCTTTTTGGAGCATCAGTACAGGAAAATGATGCCTCACAATTCTTGTTGGCAGATCACCCCGAGCCGTTGGAATGTGTTGAGGTCTTGGTGGAAGGATGACGACCTCACAACGGTCCTTGGGGGTGCCCCGATTGGATGTCGTCCGTGTCACGAGGTTGACATGGTAAGTGTTACTTGACATGGTTTGCAATTGTTTACATAAAGGGTTTTGTACATTTTAACACCTGTTGTTGACATTTCCAGGTCTGATACCGTGCAACATTGGGTGCCAACATTGGCTGCTGGTGACTGTGGACCTCACATGCGGGAAGCTGTTCATAGTCGACCCCTGGAGACAGGAGGTCAAACCTCGTATCTGAAAGCAGTAGGTAGCCCCGTTGCGCTACTTTGTGCCCTCGACTTTGCATCAGGCCGGGTTTCATACTAAACGAGCAGCAGGACTGTTGAAATTGAGAAGACAAGTAAGCCCTTTGATGTCACCGTCGTGTCGGGAAAACATATCCCCCAGCAGAAGCAATCGTAAGACATTACGTAATAGTCACTTTAAGATTGTATTAGTATAAACCTAATGTTTTATTAACGCTTGTTAATGTATCCAATTTCAGGGGTAACTGTAGTCCCCACACGTTGAGATTGATCGAATACATACTGGCGAACAAAAAAGATTTCGATTGGTTTGAAGACGATATAGGGATCATTCGGGAGAAGATGGCGGTTGAAATATTTACAAACTCCAGGCCCGTATAGATTTCTGTAGTAATTCATATGTATATGTACCAATTCTGTTTTATATGTTCCAATTACTTTGTATATTTACAAATTCTTTTGTATATTTACAAATTCTTTTGTATATGTACCAACAGTTTTTCGGCAGTTTACCAATTCTTTTGTATATTTAGAAATTCTTTTGTACAAAATTTCTTACATTTTTATATATACCGAGAATATTTAAATACAATTGCATTTCAGTTACTTAACAAGTCATACGAGTTCAAATTATAACAATGTCATCATGGTAACACCTAAATTCATTCCACGGTCCCACCGTCTCTAGTAGGGCACGTCTGTCTGTTATGACCAACAGTATGACAGATACTACACTTGCGTCTGTATTCCTCAGGAATGCCTCTGCTCGGATCTTTATTAGTAAAAGCTGGGTTAGAACATCTCCTTGAATTATGCCCTGGTTGTCGACATCGCCTACAATTCTTTTTGGATGTTCTCTCCGAATACGAGATACGGCGTGAAGCCCTCGGGCAGCCTGCTTGTCTCCTGGAGCTTGGATTCAAAACGACTCTCTCAGCGATGTCAGATGTCACAATCTAAGTGGAAGGATGTCCAACAGGCATAATAGGAACCGAGCACGCTTCAATAAGTGTTTGTCCCTTGTAGTAGTCCGCACAGAGGGGTGTGAAATCCATGTTTCGGTCCCTGTAAAAACATTGAAAACGATGATAAAATTGTATGATGTTTAAGTAATATTAACCGTACACGAAATTGTATGATGTACCTTGCGGCAGCGAGAGTGTGAGAACATGGAAGAAGGTCAATTTGGAATTTGTTACATGTGCAGGTCTTCCGGGCTAAGTCAATGGTCTACTGCTTTCCAGCATGTTTCACCGAAAATAGTTCCAGTCAACTGGAGTAACGATCATAAAATTACACTTTTCTACACATTTCAGGATCACAAGATGTGATGCGTCGGTCAACTGATGACACATGGATTGTGCAACCCTATGACGATCGTGAAACCAACGCTGTAGCATATTCCTAATAAACTCTGCCAAAGTCAACATAGGCAGTTGTCATGCAAATTTAAGGCATGAGTTTATGCATTCTGCAGCATTTGTTGTCATGACCCTATACCTTCTGTTGGGGCAGTGAACACAGGACCATTTCTGTGGACCGGTATCAATTACATATTCATATGCATTTTGGTGCAAGTTGCGTAACTCTTCCATGTGCCGGTTATATTGCAACTCGGTGTACGCTCGGGCTGATTTATCCATTATTGCGGTAACATCCTTTCTATGATATCTCTTCTTAATATTTTCATAAAAGTGCCAGCAACATATGGTATGGGTGGCATAAGGGAACACTTTAGAAATCCCTGCTTCAATGCTTGCATGTCGATCAGAAATGAAAACCAAATCATCTATATGGCCAAGGACACCTTTCAAGCAATCCAAAAACCACTTCCATGATAGGTTGTTTTCCGAGTCACCGTACCCAAAAGCAATTGGATAAACCTGTTCATTCCCATCTTGTGCAGTTGCAACAAACATTGTGCCCCCGAATCTACCCTTTAAATGGGTACCATCAACGACAATAACGGGACGCAGACACCTCTGGAATCCTCTTACCGAGGCACCCGAAGACATAAAAAAGTATAGGAATTTACCATTTTCATCGCACTGTAAGTCAGTTATCGTTCCGGGATTTTGTTGTTCCAACACGTAACCGAATGATGGCAGCAGTTGGAAGCTTTCCTCATACGTTCCATAGGTGAGTGACAAAGCATATTCAAGGGCTTGATGTGCCTTACTGTACATTATTTGGATGCCATACATTGTTTTCATGTCGGCGATTATGTCATTCAGACGCATTAATCGACCATCTTGTTGCTGCAATCTAGGTGCAACCACTTCTCCAATTATGACAGCACTAGCTTGTCGATGGTGGCGGTGAATCTCCTCCAACAAACAAGTGTGTTCGTTGATAAAACTATGTACTTGAAAGTATGTCGCTTCATCTCTCCTAACCGCTCTTAACTTCCATGTTCAGTTGTCTATCAAACAAACCAGATGTAATGTTGTCTTATTCGACCTTTTCACCTTCCACTAGAAGTTGTGCCACATTGCAAAATGGCCAGCCAATCTTTTCAAATCCCTTTTAGTAGGAAAAAATTGACCTTTATATATCATGCTGGTAGGTTCATCTTCTACCCAGTTCCTGCTTCCACCCATACCAAACGAGTATGATTCTGCTCTTGGAATAACCCACGTTCTGGCATTCTTAAAATCAGATGGAGTTACATCAGGCCTGACCTCAGATGTCCCAGCTATATTTACTGCAGTGGAACTACATCTGTGGACACGTCTTGAACGTCTTTCCGTTTCAAACCGTTCTTCATCTTCCTCTTCCTCTTCCTCATTGTTCGGTACATTATGTATCGAATGCAAATTTGCCTCATTAGCCACCTCATGGATTGGTAGGTTATGAGGTTAATTGTTTCGCTCATTGTTCATGTCATCGTACATCTCATTGTATTGGTGGTTGTACTGGACATCGTTCAATTCAATTTGACAACCGAAATCATCGTCCAATTGAGCGCCAACTATAATACCATGGTCGGCTACTTCCGGCGGGACACCACATAGGTTTTCCCTACCGTCAATCCCATTTCTTTCTGTGAACAACTGGTTGCTTCCGTCTGAAGATCGAAATTGTTGGGTGTTATCATGAGGAGGGATTTCTTCACCGATGACACCTCCTACAGCCCTCTCAATTAAACTGACACATACTTGAGGGATTACCCCATCTTCCCCTAGCATAAACAAAACACTGTCGTCATTTCTTATAAATGTGCGACATGTGGTCCCGGGAACGATTGATATAGATTGTAGATCAGCAGTGTGTTTGTTCACATCGTACTTCACAACGGTTTGTACGATCGACACCAGCTCTTTGTAAGTCATATTTCTGGACACATACATTCCTTGGTTATCGGAACCAACAAACCTCTAACTTCCATCAGGTAATTGCTCCCATCGATCGTTGTAAGATATTACTAATCTAACCCGATCCATTGTCCTGTGAAAATCATCATCACAATCAATTATTAACAGATAAAAAAATTTACTTTTACAATTACTAACAATTACAAAAAAATCAAATGGATCGAGTACTTTATATAAGGGATCGAGAACTTTTTCAAGGGTTCGAGAAATTTTTATAAAGGATCGAGAACTTATAAAAAGGTTCGATTCGAGAACTTTTATCAAGAATATTTGTCAAACTATCGAGAACTTTTTATAACGGTTCGAGAACTTTTAACAAGGGAACGAGAACTTTTTGTAATTGATAGAGAACATTTCATACGGTTCGAGAACTTTCTAAAGGGATCGAGAATATTTGTTAAAATGACCGAGAACTTTTATCAACAGATCGACAACTTTCAACAAGTCAACGGGAAACTTTTTCTAAGGGATCGAGAACATTTCTAACAGTTCGAGAAATTTTTAAAAGGATCGAGAACTTTTAACAAGGGAACGAGAACTTTTTGTAAGGGATCGAGAACATTTCAAACGGTTCGAGAACTTTTTAAAAGGATCGCGAACATTTGTAACGGTTCAAGATCCTTTTAAAGGGTTCGAGAACTTTTTAAAGGGATCGAGAACATTTGTAACGGTTCGAGATCTTTTTAAAGGGATCAAGAACATTTTTAATGGTTCGAGAACTTTTATAACGGTTCGAGAAATTTTCCTAAGGGATTGAGAACTTTTCCTAAGGGATCGAGCATTTTTTGTCGAGCATTTTTTTTTCAAATAATCGAGCTTTTTTCTAACTAAACAAGAGCTCGTTCCAATATAAAATAAGCTCGATTCATCTTTAAATTTTCTCGGTCACATAAGAAAAAAACATTCTAGTGCAGAATCTGAAATGGATACATTGATATCGAGGAATGGATACATTGTTACATTGATATCGAGGAATAGATACATTGTAAACCCACATAGAAATGAATGCAAAATATCTAAAATGCATAAAAGAAATAAAAGAAATTTAAGTGAAGATCATAAATATTTGTTACCTTCTACTGCAGAATCTGGAGAGGGCTGAGACTCAAGTTTTTCAGACAACAACTTTTCTAAGGAGATACGGACAAGTTCAGAAAGGGGCTTTTAAAAAATTTAAGTTTAGGGGTAATTTGGACAGTTCACCATAATAGGTGCCTTTTAAACTTAAGTTATTAAAATGGTGATATCATCACAACACACCTTAAAAAAGGTGATATATTTCACCATTTCCTCAAAAATAAAATAGTGGATTTCACTACTACCCTTTGTTAAATTGAATCCAATAAAATTTTAGCTCAAAAGAGTTCACATTCTGTATTAATATGTTGTCGTATATATATATATAATTAAAAATTCATCAAGCTTATTATTCAATTTCAATCAAACAAATACAATTAAATAAATTAAAGAAGCTTATGATGTATATAGGCCATGGTGCTTAGCAATTGAAATTCATAAAATTAATAATTCCACACCAAAGATCTTATTTCTGGCCAACAATTAAACCTTTTCTCACACAACGATCATGGCGATAAAAACCATGGCTGCCACAATGAGTTGAGACGCAGAGGAGGTGATTTGGAAAGCTGAAGATTTGGTCGGAGCGGGTGCCGGAGCTTCAGCCTGAACAGTGATGGCTAGCTTCATGCCAAGGTCAGCACAGTGCCTCTTCGCACCAACAACACCACAAATGTACCACTTGTTTCCTTGAGTTTTTAGTGGGATTTTGTCATTTCCACTGGCTAAACCCAGGTTAGGTGGAGGAACTATGCAGTCATTGAACCCGGTTTCGTTCACTCTAAACACATTGTGATTACCAGCCTTGTAATTGAACACTGCAATAAATAAACAGAAGTCATGATCGAATTAACCCGGTTGTATAATTAATTTCTAAATTTACTATGTGGGATAAATTCATAAATCTGACATCCAGGTCATGAAGGCATTTACTATATATTAGGATTCCCGCATGTTTTAGCTGCAGGATTTCTGCATGTTTTTTCATATGCGATTTACTATGTTACGTTATAAATGTGACTTGGTAACTTTTGCTAGTGTGAGCATGTGACACTGTAACATTACAAATCCCTTTTTTTTTTTTTTGACAAAAGAGTACGTTATTCAAACAAAACGGGACTACAAACACCCTGGATAATCTGCCAAAAGAAACCTTATAAACATAGGAAGGGAAATCTTCCATCCAGAACCCCGATTATCTGCCAACCGTATAGCTAACTTGGCTAAACAATGGACTACGCAATTAGCCTTCTAGACGCAAACCTTGCATACAGAAATTAAAATTTTGCTTCTACAACTGGATATCGGGAAGAATTAAACCCATATTGTAAAACTCATTCTATAACGTTACAGAGTTGATTTTGTATGAAAAAAAAATATGGAATTCCGTATAAGATAAAGATCCTCAATACATAATAATAATAACAGTAATCATAACAATAAATATCATGAACAGAATCCTGTACGCTTTTTGTGCGGGATCGACTATAATACGTAACATAATGGAATATGTGGAAATCAATTTGTAATTAACATTATATAACCCACTATGTACCAGCATAAAAAAAAAAGAGGTGAAGGAATCTTCCATTTGATAATTTCTATAAATGTAAGTACATACCTAGTGTGTCACCAACCCGGAAAACTTTGTCCTTAGCCCAATCTTGATAGTTAAAATTAACGGTCCACCCTTTGTCGTCACCGACTATATGTTCTGTGGCCATGACAACTGTGGGAAGAACAATTATTGCTACAATGGCAAGGGTGATAAAACGATAAGAAGCCATTAATGTAGCTGGAGAATGAACTTATAAGAATATTTGTGTATCAGCTTTAATTGTTTCTAAAAGCTGGATTGCAATGTGGCTATTTTCGAGGGGACTATGGGCTCTATTTATATTGAATAAATTCTCCATGCAAACAAAAACTAACCGGCAAGGGTCGGCACACTCTTAAAATATTCGACAAATTTAAAACTTTGTGTTATACGTTAGGGTGTGAAATTAATTAATTAAAGTGACATTAACAGGAAGCAGCTGAGAAAATTGTCTTTGGTTGTATCTTTGAGTCGACATAATGATAACAAAATTGATGACTTCGTTAACAAATAATGGAAAAAATAATATTAAATTGGAAAATGTTAACTTGTGTACAGATACACAAATTAAAGTAATTTTTTAATGCCGATCAGTGATAAAATATATATTTTTTAATCCGTATAAATTTGAGAATAAAATAATTATTTGAAATGAAATTTTGTCCGATTCAACTCCGTGACGTAATTAGTATATAACAGAGTGATTTGTATACTTTTCTAAAAGTGACCATATGAATATATAATCGATTCCCACCTAAAACTTAATTTATAGGAATATATGGAATTATTAACTTGTGAATGAATTAATTAAGGATGCTTAATTTGATTTTTTAAAGCATTTATTTTTAATTTTTAAGGAAATTTAGTGATCAATAATTCAATTTGACTGCAGACTTTAGAGACCAATTCTACCATTCTGATTGAATATTCATGATAATCTATAGCATGCAAATTGTTGATAGATCAAACAAGCGTAGGCAGCCAAGCTTGTCTAGTACTGGATTTAAAGAAAATTAAAGATCAATTAGTTAATTTTACGAGGCAAGGAGAAGAATATTCTATTATATATCCATAATTAAATTATGAAAATTAATTCTACCATCTCTGAGAACATAAATTAAAGATATATGCTAACCTGTTTGATTATTTTGTGATCGAAGATCATCACATATCCTTGAAAGTACTCTCTCCAACCTCTTGATCACTTTTGCACACCGAGATAAAACTATAAAAGATGTTTTCAGATACTTTTTAGATAAACAATCTCATTTTTCAGAGCTGCATCCAACAGTTAAAATTTTATAACTCGATCGGATTTAATGCTAACCCGATATTTCTGCTATTGAAATACTATTGCAATATAATTGTGTAAGAAGTAAATGACCGATAAGAAAAGCACCATGACAATGAAGTAGAGCTGTTCTTCATAGTTGTTTGATCAGAGAAATTTGTGATGTAGCAAAGTTAAGAAATGTGTTGTTAATATCAGGGGTAAAATACTTCGAGATCCCTAGAGTTTGATATAAATATTAAATACAGCTGGAGAGAGCAATTATGCATATTTAGACCTTCTTTGCCATTAAATTTGACTTTGATTGACTAATAAAAAGAACAATCTGCTCATAGTTATTAATATTTAAAAATAAAGATAATCTTTTTTTTTTAAAGGATTACAACTATTACAATAATAAGACTATCAGGACCGGCTAAGATCAAACAATACATATTCGGTTCAAATATCTACTCCTCACGTATAAAGAGAAAACTCGAAAACTCCTCACATATGCTTGTAAGATAAGTATGGTGAGACTGTAACCCATCAATACCAATGTGGAATACAGATGCACTGTCATCTCTATTAAAAGATGATATTAGATGATAATAATCTTTTTACAAAACTTAAAACGTAAATTGTAGTAAAAATTATATAAAATTTAGGGCTCCATCCTAACGTTGTTTTGTAGTCCGTTTTCGTTTTTATTTTCCAGAAACGATTTTAAAAACGAGTTCGTTAATCGTTTTTCAAATTATTATTTTTTTAAAAACAACAATGTTAAAAGTGAAAGATTTGAAAAACATAAAATAATTAGGTCCGTCCTGTGAGCGTTTTTCAGATGCTGTTTTTCAAAAGTAAAAATGAAAATGAAAACATTGTTTTTTTAATTCAATTTCAAATTCTGAAAACACGTCTGGTAGCATATACTGAAAGCTGTATTTTAAAAATGAAAACAGAAAAAACACATCTGGTAAGTTAACCGAAAACTATAAAAAATTGAAATATTAATTTTGTCATTTTGTTTGATATTATTACAACTATAAACAAATTGATTACATAATTAACCATAGTAAGAACCAAAAACCGGGTTTTTCCCCACTGGCGGCCATCCTTCGGCCTAACAGGGTACTGTTCCGGTCAGATACTAACAGAGACGGATGGAGATCAGCCGGCCAAGCTAGTCAGTACGTGGCTTTGTTAAACCTGAGTTCATCCTAGCCAGCAAACATACTGGTTCCGGATGTGTCCAGGGTGTCCAGCCGATATACCAAACTAGTATACGGGATCTGTTCTGATATGCAGGATCCTCATAAGAGGCAAGCATAGAGCATACTGGGATCTTGGAGAAACATGGTTTCAGACACAGAGTCAGTTGAAGGTTGGGAGAGAGAGAGACTGTTTAGCTAGACATCGAGATGGAAAACATAATCCTCTTTTTTATTTCCTTTTCGTTCTATCTTACAAAGAGGTAAGCTCATGCTTTTATAAGGAAAACCAGGGCCTGCTGATCATTCCTTTGAGCTAGAGATAAGGATCAGACTGCGATATTTTACAAAGATAAGGGCAGCCGATAAAAGCAAACAGCTGGAAAGCACAAAACAAAGCAAACAGCTGGAAAGCATAAAATAAAACGACAAAACGGCCGACAGAAAAGCAGTGAGCGGGACGGGGCAAAGCTATGGACTGCTGAGATTGCACGTGGAGTGGTATTCGTCGTCTGAATTGTGGGCTCCACAGATTGAACAGGGCCATGTGTCTGTAGGGTCTTGGGAATCTTGGAGGAATGACTGTGGGAAAGGATGGAGGCTTCTGGTGGGGTCCCTTGGGACGTCAGGCAATATGAAGATGACGTCCGTGTAGTCATTGTTGATGTCACAGAGGAAATTGAGTAGAGGGACCTGTATGTTGGTGCGGTATAGGCCTTCATAGTCATAGGAAGTGTCCCACTCGTAACAGATATTGGTAGTCCAAAGTAGCTGGGTAAGTGGGCTGATATTGTAGGGCCTGCTAAAGATCCAGATGCAGCATACTTTTGCTGCCTGCTCAGAATCCATCTTCCAAAGATGATACTGGCCCATCAGCTGTGTGAGCTCGGCCTGCCATGCATGTATGGGCTTGAACCACTGTAGGAAGGTAAGGAGGTTGGATGGGCTGGAGTTCTGGACAAAACCATACAAGGCTTGTAGGGGAAAAACCATAGCGTGGTGGTACAAGACAGACAAACACCACAAGAACCATAGTACTTGGTTTGAGTAATAATAAAAAGGGGGGAGACGAAAAGGTCAAGGAAGGGCCTTTTTATGTTGGAGACTATGTGGTGGCAACCTTGGTTGTTAACTTGGGCCAGGTAAACAGGAAGGTGAGTATTTGCAAAGTCGAAGATCTGTTGGGGAGAAGGAGTGTGGCCTGGAGGAAAAGAGGCCAAGAGTTCCTGGGGGAAACTAGGAGGAGAAACAGGAACATGAGGGGGTGAGGACGATGAAGACTGGGTAAACATCATGTAAATTAAAGGGATTGGTCCAGTTCGAGAAAGGAGGTTGATGGGTTGGGGTCTTGAAAGCATGTCTGGGATAATATTATGGTGTCCCTTTACATGTTTAACTGAGAAATCATATCTGGCAAACCAGTCCTTTAGTCTGAGAAGCTGGGGGTTTGGTGGAAGCTTGTTTTTGAACTCCAGGACCTTTGGGAAGGAGGAGTTGTCCATTTCGACTGTAAAGTTGGATGTTCTGAGATGGAAGTCGAATTTAGAAATGCCATTCTTAACTGCAAGGATTTCCTTGTAAATGGTATGGTAGTGTTTTTGGGATTCCTTAAATTGGCCACTGGCATGGCCGCAGTATTGGCGGGCGTTTGGGGTTTCTTCAATGAGGATAGCACCCCAGAAGTGGTCACTGGCATCTGTTTGCAGGATGAGACGGCCTGATGAGGGAATGTGCAGGGGAGGGGGATGTTGTGCAGCCTTTTTTAGATGTGAGATGGCTTCAGTGTGTAGTGTATTCCATTGAGGAGGCTCTTTCTTAAGGAGCTTGGCCAGGCAGGTGGTGAAACGACCTACTTGTGGGATGAAATCTCTGACATAGTTGACAATTCCTAGGAATTGCTGAAGCTGCTTTAAAGTGAGGTTGCTATCTGGAAAGTCAAGCAATTGGCTGGCAAGGTGCGGTCCGGGGCTGTAGGCTCCATTCTTGATTTGCAAGCCAAGAAATTCGACTTCTGAAACCCCTATTGAGCTCTTCTTGTCAGATAGCGTGATCCCATGAGTTTGAAGAATCTGGTGGAACTTTTCTAGGAGCAGATTATGGGATTGATTGTCTTTTGAGAATAGTAAGATGTCATCTATGTAAAGTAATGCTGAGCAGAGCAGGGGCTGGAATATTCGGGTTACGGCCTTTTGGAAAAGAGAGGGAGCTGTCTTGAGTCCAAATGGGAGAACCGTCCATTGGTAATGGGCATTGGGAAGACAGAAAGCAGTCTTGGGCCTATCTTGGGGATGGATACCGATCTGCCAGAATGCTCCTTTCAAATCGAACTTGGAGAAAACTGTTGCGCCGGGTATGAGAGAAAACAAGGCATTGGGCCTAGGAACAGGGAATTTGTCGTCCTGTAGAAAGAGGTTGAGGGGCTTGTAGTCAATGACAAGCCTCTTTTTTCCCCTGGTCTTTTCCGACCTTTTTTCTACATAAAAGGCTTGGCAGGCCCATGGAGAGGATGTGGGCTCAATGAGGCCTTGGTCGAGGAGGGACTGACATTCTTCTGTAGCCATGGCAAGGTCAGTGGGGGACATTCCTGTATGGGTTGCCTTGGTGGGATTGATGTCTTCATTTAGCTTAAAAGGGAGGCTTATGAAGAAATCGGGATTTTTCCAGAGGGGTTGAGGATGGGTAAAATCAGTGTGACTGTTGGCGCAGAAGTTCTGGAGGCTTTTTTGGATATTTTTGAAATCAGGGTTTATGGTTGAAAGCTGGAAAATTTTTGGAATGTCGATAAACGGTTTAAATTCTTTCTTAAACCGGATGCCGTGAGGTAAGATCCTGATGGATTTTGCCTGGCTGTAAATGTCCCAGCCAATGAGGATGTCCTTGTCGGGTAGAGGAGTTCCGATAATGTATGTCCAGAGAATGAAGGACAGGAAGAACTGTAGTCCAATTTTTTGCTTTGAGATCAGGTGGGTGTTGAAGAGTTGGCCGTCTGCAGCAAGGAACTGGTTTTCTTGTTGTTTCCAGGCATCTGGAGGGAGGACATTTGGGTTCATCATGGAGGAGTGAGCTCCTGTGTCAAAATAAGCAATGACAGGAACTGGTTTGGAGTATTTTGAAGGAAGGACTTGGATTTTTACTTGTGGACCAGTGGATCCTTCATTTGTGACTTGGTAAGCCTCTGATGGGTAGCCTTGGCTAGAAATGCTGGAGTCGTCTGAGTCTTCAGAAAGGCTGGTGATATCTGAATCTAACATCATGAATGATGTTAGTTTGCTGACATCCTCTTGCTTTGAGAAATAGGACTCGACGTCAGCGTCTGATGGGATTTCTTCTTCAACCTGTCTCAGTTGCCTGATGAGTTTGGCTGATTTTGCTCTTTTGTTTGGACATTGTTTTGCAAAATGCCCTTCTTGTCCGCAGGCAAAACATTTGTTTGATTTGTTCCAGGATCGTCTCGGCTTCTTTCGGTAATACTTGTATTTTCTGGAACCTGGAGATCCTTTTGACTTTCGTGGCTTACGAGGTCTATCCCTGTTCGGTGTGTTAGCCCTGCAGTTGCAGTGTTCATCGGATCTGCATTTCAGGTGGTAATCTGGCGGGAACTTACAGTGCCTGCTGTACTTCTTTCCTTCCTTTATCATTTTTGCAAAAATTCGCTGTGTAGCGCAAAGCTTTTCCAAGGCAGTGTGGGTGAACATATGAATTTCTCCCAAGGTAATTTCTCTGAGGCTTTTTCCCGAGAACTCAATTTGCCTTTGCAGTTCTCCCTGGAGTTCTGATGGGAGCGAATTCAGGTACACTTGTCTTAACGTCTCATCGTTGACACCACCAAGAGCATGGTATCTGAATGACATGCGCCTGTAGTGGAAGTCAATGTCTTCTTTGTCTAGGGAGCACACTGTCATTTCGAAAAACTCTTGCCTGGTCTGTTTGTAGAACTGGGAAACATCTCCGAGAAATTCTTTGAAGATGATTCTTGTTGCTATTGAGACTGAGCCACATCTGACCAATTGCAGTTGTCTATATTCACCGAGAGCCTGATACCAGTCTCTGAGAGATCCAGTGAATCTGGAGACAAATTCTCGCAAAATGGTTTCAACATTGTCACCTCCTTTGGCAATTTGGAGGTCTAACCAGGCACTCATTTCAGACATTCTTTTGCGCCATTGTCTGGGGGCAACTTCATCGAAGTTAAACCATGGACCATTAGTAGGTTTAGGGGAAGTGTTGTTCTGTTGAGTAGTGTCTCTTTGGGTTCGGTCAGTTTGGGTACCCGGTACTGGCCGGGGTATTTCTGTGGTTTCTGACCCAGATGACGTACTCATAGCTCGAGTGGATGGTTGTGGGTCAGGTTGGGTTGAAGGCTGGGGATCGGCCCTTGTTTCCATGAAAACATGGGACAGGTCCTCAGGTCCTGAGCCATTGGAGGTGTCTGGTGTATAGTCAGAATGATAAGTTTCCCAAGAAGAGGTGGAAGAGGATTTTGAGGTGTCTGTTTCTGAGGAGGACAGGTCTGGGGAAAAATGGTGATGGGAGATGTATAAAAGGCCTGTTTACGGTGATTTGGGGGGTAATATTGAGGAGTTTGTTCCTTCTTTTTGTGGGGATTGTTTTCTCTGCTTGATGAAGGCTTGTCTGTAGGCAACGGTGGGTATTTCCGGAAAAGGTCTCCGGTTGATTTAAAGAACTGTGAGTGGTCAGGAGGGCGCAGTGGTGGAGGTGGCATTTGTGTTGGAAAAACTATAGCCGGGGAGTAAGGATGAGGGCTAGGAATGTAAGGGGAGGTAACAAAGTGGTCTCTGGTTATCTGGTCTAACTGGTCTTTCAGCCTTCTGATTTCTCTTTCCTTATTATCAAATTCAGGGCCGAAAATCCCTTGGCTAATGTACTGATGCAAGTCAGTATCTAGCCTGGCAACCTTTTTCTGTAAGTCTGTGTACATATTCCGCAATGTGGAATCTAAATGCTGCAGGTGGTTGTCTTGTTGGGGGACTTGGTGCGAAACTTTGTCTATTTTTTGGTCGATAGAGTGGAGGACTCTGTTTTGGACCGATGCATTGCGGGTGTGCCAATTGAGGACTTGTTCAGCCTGTGAAGGCTGTTTGTGGGATCCATCAGGTAGGACTTCTGCTGACTGGATGAAGGGTCTGGAAAACAGGTTTTTGTCAGGATTCGATGATGAATCTAGAGGAGGAAAATCCTTGTCGTAGCTGGAGGCCATGTAGCATGGGATAGGCTCCGGAGTGATTTGTTGTTTATGGAGCAGTCCTTCTTCTTCAAGGATTTGCAGAGCCCTTCTATATATGGGAAGAGGCTCGTTCTTTATCGGTCTGAGACCGATCCAAGAACTGTGAGGGTCTTCAGGCTTTCTGTAAGGAGTAACAGGTTTACAGGAGCTTCTCTCCTGTTTGAAGCAGGACCTGCATTCACAGTCCGAGTCACACATGTCTGGGTCTACGTCCCAGATGAAATGCCTATTGATTTTGTCAGTGTAGACAGGTGTTCCGTCGGCTTCAAAGTGACGGATGGGGATTTCTTTTTCAGTGGTGACTGGTCGGATCGTCAGTATTTGAAAAACTGGAGGAGCGCTGGCGGATGCTTCTGTAATAGGAGGGACAGTCTCTGAGGTGCCAACTTGTTCGTATGTGGTCTGGATTGAACCGTCTGCCAATTTTGTGAACTTTGTTTCGGCTGCCACAACAGGTGTTGTGTTTTGGAAGGCTTTTTCGTAGTTGGTTATCCAGTTGAGAGGCATGATCTCAGTGAGTTTTTCTCTGGGCAGTTGCTTGGGGATTTGAATGATTGTGGGGACCTCATCTTCTCTTTCAGCTTTGATGAAGATGGTATCGCCTGAATGTCCAGGGATTGGAAGATCAAGAGCATGATCTTGGAGTCTGTAAGCAATTTGGTGATGAAGGGTTGCCATGTAGAAGTTTGGCATCATTGGTGCTCCGATAATATGTAGCTGGATTTTGAGGCAATTGTGCAGGTTCAGGTCTCTGAGAGGTATGTTGAAGTTCGGATAATAGGTAAGCGAGATGCTTCCTGCATGTAACGTGGAGAGGCACGTGCCAATGACTGCATGCTCATATTGTTTGTAGATGGTGTTGAGCAGTGCAATCCGGGCCGTGACTGGCAATCCTTTCCTGCCATGCAAGGTAAGGATTATTCTAATTGCTCCGATGTGCAGATGGGAATATCCCTCTCTGATCCACTGTTCAATAAGCGGTTGACCGATTTCTAGGTCAACGTATTGTTCAGTTGACGAGGCAGGTATCAGGCAGTTGTCCAGGGCAGTAGACTGGACGTATTCTTTTACCGGAGGAGACCGGTGCTGGACCAAAGCAGTTACTCGTCTGGAAAGTGATTTGCTGCGTTTAAATATCGTATATGGGTTTAACAGGGGTAGAGCTGTTTCGGTAATCTGGGCTGATTCTGGGATGTGGGTGTATTCTACAAGATGCTGAATTTTGTTTGTTTGGGATTGTCTGATCGAAACATTGGAGGAAAGTCTGGAAGGCATGTTTTCAGAGATGTTGTTTGACATATTTTTGGTAAGATCTCCCTTTCTTCTTCTAACTTCTGTGCCTAATCACATGGATATATATTATAATAATATATATTATTTTATATATTAAATATTATCATATTTTTTAAATTATATTATATTTTTATATATAATATTTTATTGATATATATATAATATATAATCATAATATTTTATGTATTATAGAATATTAATATGTTAATTATGTAAATATTATAATATATAATATTTTATAATATATATATATAAATATTGTATATTAATATTCAATAATATTATATGTTGTTGACATCGATTTCTCGATGGATGAGAAAGTCAACAAGATTGGATTGAGTTTTGACCTGTCAAAAGAGAAAGAGAAAGAGAAAGAGAATGTAATATGGGTAATAATGACACAAGTTTTCGTGGTAAAACTCCGGTGATCGGAGAAACGTCCACGGATGGTTGAATAAACAACCGAGCCAAAATCCACAATTGAAATAAAGAATTCACCACTCGATCTCTTTTTCTCTCTCTTCTAGTGATTTTCTGTATACTGTTTTTTTCTATCTCCTCTAATAACGAGATTATGGATCTATTTATATATGCGTAGAACCTTAATCTTTGTACAACAAGTAATGAAAGAATTCGTTTATAATTATAATTGTTTGCTTGTTGGAGTTGTATTTATCTTCTTTCTTGTTTTAAAGATCGTGTGGAGATTGAACGAGACTCTGGTGATTTAGTCCATTTAGGACTTATTTCTTCATAAATGTGTAATCTTCTCGAAGAAGTAAAGTTATTGCCTGATTTATAACCTGTTTCCCATAAGGTATTTTATTCTTCTAGAAAATTTTCTTGATATGGATGTTTTGCGTATTTGAGCATGAATCTTGTTTCACTCACGTGCGAATCATGTGTAGGATTTCTTTATTCGGGTTTCTCATATTTTTCAGGAGTAGAACATGACGTCACTTGATCCCGAGCAGGTCATGACTTGCCGAATACTTGTGTTCACGCTTACTCAGGTTTCCATTCCTTAGTGATGTCTTGAAGGGTATTTTCTGGATGCCTACTCGGATGTCCACCTGGAAATATTAAGGGACTGTCCACCTTGTTAGTGACGTATACATTCGGTAAAAATATACATATAACAATAGCCCCTTAAAATATTTTTTTCCGAGTTGAAATTTGTTCTTTGGCGAAAGTATTTTAATCGACCCTTTAATCTTTTATGCCTCATAAATACCAGAATAATAATCTTTAAACAGCGCCTTGCAGTAATGACGTGTCTTGATAGCTACCACGTAAATGCGATTTGCCCTTTCACGCGAAATCTCAATGATTACGACGTTTTGGAATTCTGACGGCTTGGTCAGTTCTTTCCATGACATGTGTCTTCCAAACGCTTTGTTCCCCTAATAGCATTTATGAGAAACTACTTGTGGGTCTCCTGATACGCCGCCTACGTCATTAAATCCTTCTTTTCGATCATTTCCTGCTTTTTTTTAGACCCTAGGGTTTCGTGTCTTCGTTTTTTGAATAATCTATTTAACCCAAAAAAGGAATTGTTCTGGTTCATTTTTACAGAAACGTTCAACCCAAATTTCCTTGCGCAGATATTTATCTCAACTTTCCATTGAAGCTTTTCCCGGTTTCTTTGTATTTACTTAAAATGTAGTTTCGATGGATCGATCTTCCCGTCATTGCCTTTTGTTATAGCTTTTGAAGCCCTCGAACCCCGAGACCTTCAATTGGTTTCCTGTGTTCGTAGATTATTGGGAGAAATTTCCCCTGATGAGCCTCATTTTTAGATGTTGATGTCTCTGGGCTTCATCCTGATGCTCACTTTAGTTCTAGTTCTAAATCTTTAGTTTTGAATCTCTCGTTTCTGATCGCAGGGTTCCTCTTCGATCCACGGTGGGAAAACAACAGAGTAAATGTGTAGTTCACAAACACAACTCGGGTAGCGTTCAAATCAGGAGGCAAATAGTTGATGAAAATGAGGTTGAGGAGGAACATAGTGCATAGTGTATTCCCTTTTCTATTGATCATCTGAGTGGATATGATGCCGAGCCAAATGTGGTCGGGGAAGTTGAGATTGATAAGTATCGTGCTCGGTTTGACCTAGATGACCCAGTTATGATGACTCTTGCTGGTGATAGAGCCGTATGGAACCCACCTCTCGGCATGCTCTGCTATGAGGTGGCTCTTCCTCTCCAACCGTTCATCGCTTGGTTCCTTACCGAGGCAGGGATTGCTCCAGCCCAACTTGCCCCGAACAGTTATAGATTACTAATGTGTATATGGAATATGTGGAGTCGGATGAACTTGTCGCCACCCTTACCCAGCTAAATCATGCATTTTTTCTCACTAAGGCAATCTAGTAGGAATGGAACTTATTTTCTTATGTCTAGCCCACCAGATTGTTGGGTCTCTGAGGGGACGAAAGTGAACCGGGAGGTTGATATTTCTTCTGATGCCAAGAAAAGAGGCTTCGTATGGGATTCCCTAGTTCGAACAAGCATTGGAAGAATAATTGGTTCTTTACCAGAGAGAACTTAGGACTTGAGGTCAATCTCTCATCTGGGGATAATCAGGAGGTGCTAAGGGTTCCCCATTTTTTCTGTTCTCTTGATGCCTGGAATAAGAAAAAACTTATCTTTACTGACGCTGAGTTGACCAGACTTGCTTGGGCGGCTGTGCAGAATTTGGAAAAGAGGAGCATATCCTATCTTTTCGATGAGAAGAAAATGATTAACCTCGACTTCTTTAATCAGATTTCAGATCATCATAGGCGATGTAAGTAGAAATTTTCTCATTTCTATTTTGTTTATAGGTTATTGTTTTTGACTTGGTTTTTTCTTCTCTAACTTGTGCAATATAGGACTCGAACATCATCTGTGACGTCCAAGCTCGCCTGGTGAAATCAATCATTCAGGCGAGCCAAAAAGAAGCTTCTCGCCAAAACAGGGAAGGTATTGCTCCGCCTGATGAATTGGATAAAGAGTCTGATGAAGTTGATGAGCAAATTCCTGAGTATGTCTCTGAAGAGGTCATTCGGCCGATCGTGGGGGAATCTAACGGTTCGAGTGGCCCTACTTAAACTACCAATTCCTAGAAGTTGCCTGAAAATGAATGCAGACAAAGAGATCGTCTTGGTAACGAGGGGCCCGGTGAGCCAAAGTCTTCTATTGATGAGGTTCATGCCGAGCAGTTTGCTGTCTGGGATAAAGATAAACCTTCAGATGAACAAGTAAATCTCGATCCTGGTTTTTTTGGATCCTTCTAAGATGTTGATGATCAGGAAAATCCTTCTGTTGACCTCGGCTTCCATCGTACTCGGACTAAGAAAAGAAAGATGACCGACTCTCCCACTCGTCCTCATAAAGTCCCTCGGGTGGTATCATTCATTGAGTCAAGTGATCATGATACCGAGGTTAGAGTTTCCCCGAGCTTTCAAGTTGAAGCGTCTGTAGGAAAAACGGAAAATTCAAACTTGAACAGGGACTCTTTACCTTTCTGAGGTTGAAGACACAAGGGAGAAATCTTAGGGAGACCTTTCTTATCCTTCTCCCTAGGATATGCTAAGGGCGATGTCTTCTGGTAGCGCCTTCATTGGGGGTGATTGTTGGAGTCGCTTCAAGGATGGTTCATCAACAAATCGTCTTCAAAATATTTTCAACAACACGTCCTACGTAAGTCTTTTATCCCAACCGTTATGTTAACGCCTGTTAGATTTTGAACTTAACTCTTCTTTAGTAGTGGTGGCCGAGTTTCCTGAGTGAGTTCATATGCAACAATATCACACTGATCGGATAAGGCGTCTTGAAGCTCAGCTAAAGGAAAGTGAGGATTGTCGTGCGCGGGTTGAGGCGGCTTATCAAAGGCAGGTGAACTCTACTCAGAAATTCACCGATCATTGCTTGGCTAAGCAAATGAAGGCCGACGAGAGAGCTTTTACGGTAGAAGAAAAGGTAGGGTCTTTCCAAAATTTGCTATTTGCTGCCCAAGAGTCGATGCTCAAGGCTGAATAGGAGGCTGAACAAGCCAGGTCATCTTATAAGCATAAAATTGAAGATTTGGAACGCCAAGCCTTGACGGTCGAATCCCTTTCAAAGGAGGCTAGGATGGAACTCGAGGTCCAGAAAGTTGATCGCTTCAAAAGGTCTCTAGCTTATGATGCCCTTCTCTTTCGGGAATTTCAATGAGGGTTAGTTTCAGCTGGCGAATTTTTTAAGGTCAAGAATTGGGCAACTGATAAAGCTCGAACCAACTAGGAGCTGTCAATCAAAAACCATGTGGACCGCTCCTTAGAGTCTCTTCGGACTCAGATGAAGGAATTGAGAGCTTACTATCGCAGCCGAGGTAAAAATCCCCATCATATGCATTTAGAGGTCCCATCAGAGCATTCTCTCTTGACCTTCTATGTCAGTCAGGAATCTGGTGTGGATGGTTCGACGTCTGATGTCAGCCTGATCCCTGGGGCAGATTACAACGAATGGATGGACAATTCGGTCGACACAATTGCTTGACCTTCAAATGAAAGTCTGCTCTGCGAGTATGAGATGGTGCCTGACCCGAGCATCGGTAAGAGTTCTAAATCCTCATCCCAACCTTGAAAGTCATTTTTTGTAAAATTCTTGCTGTAAAATTTTGATCAATGAGAAGTTTTATATTTTTTCTAATTGCTTTATTCGGAATGCCAAGTATTTTGATAAACCGGCTAACTCTATTGCCCGAATAACTTTACTGAGTATCTTATTTAACTTAGTTTCGTTACTCGAATAATTTCTAATGCCAAGTATCTTATTAAACTGGTTAATATTAACCGAGTCATCTCAAAACATGCAAGCAAATTTATGCTTGTGCTTCATACTCGGTTGATACCCGAACGTTACATCGAGGCTCACCACGATCATACGTTCGGGTCCTTACGCAAGTCACTGAGGACGTCTTCTAGTTTTGTCCGCACAAGGGTTTGCCGAATCGTTAGGCTTTAAAATTGCTTAGCATAGCTGTGCATCTCACCAGGTTTTTTTCCCGACGGTGCCTCGAGTCGTTTTCTAGAATCTGGTGCATCAGGTTTGCCTTTTGGCTAAGGTCGACTGACCTTATTCGACTGGTGTGCTCCTTCGAGCTTCTCCACCCATTCGGGAATTTTGCCAAATTAATGGTCCTGAAGATTTTATTTTTTATTGCATGTTCTTATTATCATGCTCGTCTTTCATATGTTCTTATGATTAGATTTCAGAAATCCCGTGTTAGGCCTTTATTATAACTGCAAAATTAACAATGATAAAATCTTAACTAAAAAATATCCTAATTAACAAAATTGTTCGGACAAAAAGGAAACAAATTTCAAGGATAAAAATTTTTCAAATATTGGGCATTGCATGGTCGGGGTAGAATCCCCCCATCTGGTCAGGCGATCCGATATGCTTCATGACCAGCCACTCCTTCAATTTTGTATGGGCTGCTAGGTTTTAGTTTGTGTTGGAATTAATTCCATATCAAAATGATGTTTATTTGTAATGATTTAGTTGTTTAGATTCATGATGATTCAAGCTTCAAGGAAGAAGAAACAACAAGTCAAAACAAGTTCTAAGTCTTCAAGAGAAAGGATGCAATATGGTTCTACAAAGGTATACTAAGACCTTATCTTTCTCTTAAAAGGCTTTGGCACACACACACACATATCATACATTTGTGTCTCTGCATCGTTGTGCACCATTATAGGCACACATATACAATTCACTCATATGTGTCCCTGCATCGTTGTGCACCATGTATAACACATTCACACACTTAAAGATGAATGCTCATGCATTGGTATGGAAATAACATGTTTTGGAAAATGCATGATTGGAGACTATCTCTATGTAGTTTGCATTCTAATGTAAATTGTGTTTGTGTGTGTATATGTTTTGTATAACATGGATATTGAACTTGGATTTAGTCTTAAATCATTCTTGATTGAGTTCCGGTCATTTCGGTTACTCATACTATTGATTTCAAGTTCTAAGTCAAAAGATACTACACTTTCAACTCATGTTGTATACATTGTCTTCGTCTTCGTATATCGAGTCGAATTATTATTTTCTGGGTTAAGTATCTTATATGTCCATGTCCGTATGAGAGTTATGGTTTTTAATCCACAAATTGATTTAAATTCCAAGTTCGGAGGCCGGAGAACGGTTGAAGAACACGAGAGGAGCACGAGGGGAATGCACCATGGCCAAAAGGCCATGAAGATGTGCATGCCCGAGATGGCGCGTGGCCATCTCGGCCGCACAACCTTGCTGCCCCGAGATGCCCACGTGCCATCTCAGGGAAGCATTAACAAATGAGGGCAAAATGGTCTTTCTTACTTTATTCTTTCCCACTCCTTTATAATCTCTTTCCCTCTCACATTTCATTCTAAGAAGAAATTCAAACAAGTGTGCAGAAATTTTCTCTCTAAATTTTCTCACCTTCCAAACCCCATAACTTATTCATTTCAACTTCGATTTGAGTGATCCAAAGTTGAGAGTGTTCATCTATTCATCCTCCATCTTTTCTCTGAAGGTTTAAGTAAGTTTTGCTACTGTTTTTGGTGTCTAAGTATATAAAAACGGGACTGCACCTAAATCAACTAAGGTATTGATTTTTTCTCAAACTTTTCTTTTAAAACTTGGTCAATTGCCTTGAGTTTTATTCTTCTACATATATTTGTATATTGTGAATGTTTTGATTTGAGTTTTGAACTCTTTCAAAGCTAGGTTGAGTTTCAATTGAAATCATTCATGTTGAGTTAGGTTTTGATTTTGCCTATGTTATCACATGTTTGAGATTGTATTGTGATAGCTTTGATTCTAGGACTATTTGTTGATCTTTGATTGATTGATTTTGAGAAAAATAGTTCCTCACATGTATTAGGCTCTCTTGGCCAAAATTCTCACATAATACATGTGCTTATGTTCTTTTAAGCTATTCTTGTGTTTTGATGAATCTACTATTAGGAATATGCTCTAGAACTTTAGCTTAAATCTAATTGACTTTGTCATATGATTTTAGCTTGTTTTTAGTTTGTGTGATTTAAACTTGATCTTATGATTTGTTGAACATATCTTGTGATTCAAGTTTAGATGTATGCATGTATCTAGGTTGTGATTAATATTGAACATATCTTACATAATCTAGATTGATTACACATGCATGATAAACTAGACTATATATGATTTGTGCATTCATGCTCATGTCTAGTATTTTCCAAAGGATGTGTTGATCATAGCATTCTATGTTGCATGCTTGTTTGCGTTTTGTGTTTGCGTTTTGCATTCATGATCACCTAGATGCCTTGTGAGAAGGAAGTCTTGACAATAGATGTGGGACCTACGGTGTTGAGCAAAAAGTCTTGGCAAGAGGTGTGAAGCCTTGGATTGTCGAGAAAGAAAGTCTTGGCTAGGATCGGGAGGATCTGGATAGTCGAGCAAGAAGTTTTAGCTAGAGTTGGGAGAACTCAGATAGGTGAGCAAGGAAGTCATCACTAGAGTTGTGAGGATTTAGTTAAGTAAGAAGTCTTGCCTTGGGTCATGAGGATCCGGATAAGGTGAGCAAGGAAGTCTTGATAAGAGGTGTGAAGCCTCGGATTGTTGAGCATAGAGCGGAAACTTCTAGAGTAGGATAGGAAGGTAGTTTCTAGGTGAAGAGGTCACTTTAGAGATTGTACTTGTCTTATCTACTAGTGGATTTTGTTTGCCAGTGGCTGCTAGCCCGTGGATGTTTCCTCTTCAGAGGTTTACCACGTTATATCTTGTGTCAACTTTTCTCTATCCCTATCTATCTAATATTTGTATTGTGGATAGAACTCTTTATATATGTTGACTTCCTTTCTATAATATAGATTGTGTATGTGTTACAATTACTTGTTTGTATCACACTTTACTTGTGTCTATATATTGATTAATTGTCTTTAATTAATATATATATTGTGATACAAGCAATCTAGAGGGACAAACTTTTGTTTGTTTCTAATGGAGTCGAAAAAGGTGTCTAACCTATTCACCCCCCCTCTAGGTTAGCCTTGAGCATTTAACCGTGATTGTATTTTCATTTGGTATCAGTGCAGGACACTAGATTTCACTTAGTGTGAGTCCAGGGTGATACTTTCATGGTTTTTGCAAGGTGTTTGAAGTCATGGGTTTACAAGATGATGTAATGGCGGAAGAAGCCTCAATTACTAGGCAACCATTACTTTGTGGCACTAACTATGGGTATTGGAAGTTGAGGATGAAAGCCTACATCAGCTCTATTGATGAAGGGGCTTGGATGGTAGTGGAAGAAGGTTATAGTCCTCCTACCAAGGTTCAAGAGGATGGAACCATGATACTCAAGCCAATGAGTGAATGGACAACGAATGAGTTTGAGGTTGCTAAATGGCACCATCGTGCTATGAATGCCATCTTTGGAGGAGTTGATGGGCATCAATTCTTCTATATTCAAAATCTTAAATCCGCAAAGAAAGCTTGTGATGCTCTCCAAGTTACTAATGAAGAAACCTTAGCGGTGAAGAAAGCGAGGCTTCAAATGTTGGCATCACAATTTGAAGGTTTAAGTATGGGTGAGGAAGAAAAGTTTTAAGACTTCCAATTCCGGCTTCTTAACATAGCTAACCAATGTCAAGCACTTTGGGTACCTATCTCAAAAGAGCGTTTAAATTGGAAAATCCTTAGGTTTCTTCCTAAGAGATTCAAATCAAAGGTGACGGCCATTGAGGAAAGCAAGGATGTGGATGGTATGAATATTGATGAGTTGCTTAGGTCTCTCCAAACTTATGAGATGTGCTTGAAGCCAAATATCAAGAGTAAGGGAATTGCTCTAAATGCTGTAGAGGAGGAGAGTGATGGTGAAAATGAAGAAATGGCACTCTTGGTTAGAAGGTCAAGAAGTTTATAAAGTAGAATGGGAAGCCTAAAGGCAAGTCTTCTAAGGAAAAAGTAGTCAAGAGAACATCATCTCCAAGGATTGTGAAGAATAGTCAAGCCATGAACAAGAAAGAGGTTCAATGCTATAATTGTCAAGGTTTTGATCACTTTGTTAGTGAGTGCACCAAGAAGCCATCTAAGAAAGACAAGAAAGGCAAAGTGATGATAATTCTAGTGACAATGAGAGCTCTAGTAGTGAGTCTTCAAGTGATGAAGAGTTGGTGAGCAACTTTGTATCTAACGTCTTCTCATTCTCCACTAGATGTTAGTAGTACAATATCTTTGAACAAGAACCTTGATACAAATCATGTTGGAAGGTCTAGTTCCATTCCTACTAATCTTGAGTTGTTGAAAAATATAGAAAAGCTTGAAGAAGATAGAGACAATGCTCAAAGAGAAGTAGTTGAAAATGATAATTTGATCAAGAATCAACTAGATGAGTTTGTGGTTGTTACTCGTAGACTTCTTGGTGAGAAATGTGATATTATGAAGAAGTTTAGAGAACTTGAAATGATAAACCTTGAGAAGGGTAATGTGATATCTTCTTTGAAGAAGAGAGAACAAGAATTGATAGAAGAGATAGACACGGCTAAGGAGGCTATCAAGGACTTAGTGAATGATTCGGTTAGTGTGTCTAGTGTTAGGAATCTTGTTAACTCTTATAGTGGTGAAGACGACTTGGTAGTTGAAGAGGAGCTCTTGGAAGCACCACTTCCTACACATTTTGATGAAGTCGTGATTGATAAGAAACCACACAAGAAGAGAAGATTAAAAGCCAAGAAGAAGTTGGCAAACAAGGCATCTTTGCAAACTCCTAGTGAAGCTAGTTCAACTCCAAAAGCTACAATCTCATCTTGTATTCCAATTTGCCATTATTGCAACACAATAGGTCACATTAAGTCTAGGTGTTATAAATATATTGAAAAATGCAAATTAGGAGATAAAAGTAGGGTTAAGGAGGATAAACTTCAACTTCAACATGCTAAGGCCTTGAAAGTTGAGAAACATGATAATATTGCTAAGCATGAGAAAAAGTTATGGAGTAGAAAGAATTCTAATCTTGTTCAACTTGACAAAGCTTGTGTTGAAAATGTTAAGGAAGAGTGTGTTGATGATATTCTTGTTAATCAAGTCATTGAAGGACTTTACTCTAGATTTAACATTGTTGTCAATGATGATATTGGAAATGTTTGCGTAGGTACACCAAAGAACAAGTGGTTCAAGGGTGAGTGCTCTTATCACTAAAATAATAAGCACATGTGAGATAGCTTTGAGGCTATATAACAATTGTGTTGAGAATTCTTGCTTGCTAGCTTTGAATACTCTATGTATTGATATGAACTTGGTTATCTCACATCATGATTGTTATGATGGTCAAAATTTGTTGATTAACTTTAAAGAAGTTCTTTTGTTATATGTGTTGATTGGGTTAAGATATTATGCTTTTTATACTCTTGTTGTGAAACATCGTTAACTTGGTGTCACGAGGACATTCAAGGCAAGAGTGCTCATAAAAAGGGCGGAAGTATGATATTTGGTGAATATAATGTGCAAAAAGGTATCTCTATACTCTAATGCATATTCTCTTAGATATTAATCTTTTGACTCAATTTTTGATATACATCTCATAGCATGTCATATTAGAGAATTTTGTATAGCATACATATGGTTCTCATTGACATTTGCTATTTTAGGATCTAATAGTGATATTGTTCACATTGATCTTAACTTCAATGATTGTTTGTGTATAGTATATTAAGTGGCATTACTTTTGAAAATATGAGCTTCATATTCTTTGAAAGCTACTCATTAGAGAAGTAATGATCTTGAATAAGTCTCTACTTATTGCTCTTAGATCATGTGCTTATGAGCCATAAAATTTTGGTTTCTAAAATTTGCAATATGCTTATCTTATATGTTTTGCTAGTAGGTTGAGTTTACTAATGTGTAAACATTGGATACACCTTGAAGTTTTTGTGCTTAAGTACATTTAAAATGACCTTTGGTTAGTATCCATTTTGCTTCGGCAATTACATAGAACTCAATGAGCACCTTCATGAAAAGGGCTACACACATTGGTTGTGAAAGCTACCCAATGTTGAAAAGAGCTACACCATTGTGATGAGTGAAAGCCGTCATGAAGTGAATTTTGTTTATGTAAAAAAAAATGGAAAAATCAAAGAAGTGTTGAAATGAAATCATAAAAAAAAATTCTTTGATTCAAAGCCTAAAAAGAAAATGAGGAAGGCTTAAAAAGGAGTTTAGTTGAAAAATCAAATGAGCTCGGGTTGAAAAACAGAAATGGGATGACAAGCCACATGCACACACACGCTCATGTGTTGAAATCTATTCTCATAAAAGCAAAAAATTCCGGATGATATTCGGTTTGACTTTTTAAGGAAAAAGTTTAAGATGAATAGTTATTAGAAATTGTTTGCATGTTGATTATCAAACTACTTCTTGATATATATTTGAAGCATATCTCTCTCACACACACTTTGTTTATGAGTATGATGATATCTTAGCAATTGTTGAAGAATTATGAGAGAACCTGAAAAATCTTTGTGTATCTCTTTTAGCATATGAAGCTTATTTTGTTGATATTTCTTCAAATTACTTGAATGTGTGATTGTGAGAACATCTTTATGAACTCGATGCTATCATTGATTTTAGTTATAGCATTTATCAAAGGGGAGCATTGTATGCTAGACATTGTTCTCTTTTATGATATGTTCACATGCTTCATTTTGTTACATGTTGGCATATTACTCACTATCTTTGTCTTGCATGATGATTCATTCTTAAGTCATATGTCATTGTGTTTATATATTTGTTACTAATATGTTTGTTTTGTCTTTCACTCACTTTTGTTGTATGTATATAGCATCTTATTTCACAAGAACAAATGGGAAGAACTAAAGTTACCGGAAGTGGAAATCAATCGAATCCCATTGTGAAAGCCAAGTCTATCTCAAAGGGATCCAAAGCTTCAAGGTCAAAGGATTTAGGGATCTTTGCAACTAAAAAGATATTTCAAGAGAGAGGCATTGACTTAGGTAAATGTAAAGATTCTTATGTTCTTAAATGCATTAAGGATATAAATTGGGAATCTTGGGTGAGCATGCTAGGAATAGTGAATGACATTATTGTTAGAGAATTTTATCATGAATATAGAGATAGTGCCACCTTATTGGATGCTTTGATGGAGATTAGAGGTGTTGTGTTTAGAGTTAACCTGGTAAATATTAACAAGTTTCTTGGGCTATCTAGTGATATTGATTCAAACTTTCTAGATGCTGATATCATTGAGAATCTTAATATCATGGTTAGAACTCTATGTGACAATGCTTCTTTTGAGTGGAAAGTTAGAGGATATATTAGTCAACATGAGTTAACTAAGGCAAGTGCATTTTGGCATCTTTTTATTTGCACAAATTTTATTGGATCTTCGAATTCAACCGAGTTGAATAAAGGCAAGATCAAAATAGTATATGCCTTGGTGACTAATCAACCTATAAACCTTGGGGATTTGCTTATGTTTTACTTAGACAATGCGGCTTTCTCAACTAGATGAGATAAGAAGCTTGCATTACCGGGGTTTATAACTTCTTTGTGTTTAGCTCGTGGTGTTCAAAGTAGTGTCCCTTGGAAAAGTATAGTGACAAACGTGTGTCATACATGTCATATAAGGATAATGGTAAGACATGTGATACTTTTGGACTATTTAGTAGTTCGCAAGTTGATTGTCAATAGACTAGCAATAACATTCTTCCGGATTGGGCTTTACATTTGAAGAAGAAGGTTGATGAGCTTAGTGCTATAGTTGAAAAACAAGATGCTAGAATAAAAGAGTTGGATGAGTGTACTGCCTCAAGTTCTAGACCACCTCTCAAGCATTATGTTAGGTCAACTACACGTACATCTTTCTTTGGTGGATCTAGTAGCTAGTATTTGAGTCTCATGGTGTGTTTCTTACCTTTTGGCATCATTTCATGTCAAAAATGGGGAGAAAGAGTTGTTAAGAGTTGCTAGTTACTTAGTTTCCTTTTTATGTTGTTTTTATGAACTTTTGAACTTTCAATGACATGTAATAATTAGTATTAAGATTTGGTTAAGAATTCTTGTATTTGGCATGTATTGAGGGGGAGATACATGTATTTGTGGACTTAATTGTATATTATTATCCATATTATATGTTGCCATTTGTTGTCTTTCTCTTGTATATACATTATGCTTTGAGATGATTTGTAGGTTGCTTCAAGAGAAGATCAAGATGAAGTTCAAGAGTTGGTGAAGATTAGTTATAGGAATCTTACTCATTGTAATGTGAGGGAGTGATTTTGTGACCTATCTTCATTTTTATATTTGTAGTAAATGTATAGGGATTTGGAATTTTCCAAAGAGGGAGATTGTTAGGTTTTAGTTTGTGTTGGCATTAATTCCATATCAAAATGATTTTTACTTGTAATGATTTAGTTGTTTAGATTCACGATGATTCAAGCTTCAATGAAAAAGAAACATCAAGTCAAAGCAAGTTATAAGTCTTCAAGAGAAAGGATGCAATATGGTTCTACAAATGTATACTAAGACCTTATCTTTCTCTTATAAGGCTTAGGCACACACACACAAACACATATCATACATTTGTGTCCCTGTATCGTTGTGCACCATTATAGGCACACACACACATATCATACATTTGTGTCCCTGCATCGTTGTGCACCATTATAGGCACATACATACAATTCATTCATATGTGTCCCTGCATCATTGTGCACCATGTATAACACATTCACACACTTAAAGATGAATGCTTATGCATTGGTGTGGAAATAACATGTTTTGGAAAATGCATGATTGGAGACTATCTCTATGTAGTTTGCATTCTAGTGTGAATTGTGTTTGTGTGTGTATATGTTTTGTATAACATGGATATTGAACTTGGATTTAGTCTTAAATCATTCTTGATTGAGTTCCGGTCATTTCGGTAACTCATACTATTGACTTCAAATTCTAAGTCAAAAGATACTACACTTTCAACTCATGTTGCATACATTGTCTTCATCTTCGTATATCAAGTCGAATTATTATTTTCTGGGTTGAGTATCTTATATGTCCATGCCCATGTTAGAGTTACGGTTAGTGATCCGTAAACGGATTCAAATTCAGAGTTTGGAGGCCGGAGAACGGTCGAAGAACGCAAGAGAAGCACGAGGGGAATGCACCAGGCCAAAAGGCCATGAAGGTGTGCATGCCCAAGATGGCGCGTGGCCATCACGGCCGCACAACATTGCTGCCCTGAGATGCCCACACGCCATCTTGGGGAAGAATTAACAAGTGAGGGCAAAATTTTCTTTCTTGCTTTCTTCTTTCCCATGCCTTTATAATCTCTTTCCCTCTCACATTTCATTCTAAGAAGAAATTCAAACAAGTAAGCAGAAATTTTCTCTCTAAACTTTCTCACATTCCAAGCACCATAACTTCTTCATTTGAACTTTGATTTGAGTGATCCAAAGTTGAGAGTATTCATCTATTCATCCTCCATCTTTTCTCTGAAGGTTTGAGTAAGTTTTGATGCTTTTTTTGGTGTCTAATAATACAAAAACGGGACTGCACCTAAATCAACTAAGGTATTGATTTTCTCTCAAAGTTTTCTTTTAAAACTTGGTCAATTGCCTTGTGTTTTCTTCTTCTACATATATTTCTATTTTGTGAGTGTTTTTATTTGAGTTTTGAACTCTTTCAAAGCTAGGTTGAGTTTCAATTGAAATCACTCATGTTGAGTTAGGTTTTGATTTTGCCTATGTTATCACATGGTTGGGATTGTATTGTGCTAGCTTTGATTCTAGGACTATTTGTTGATCTTTGGTTGATTGATTTTGAGAGAAATAGTTCCTTACATGTATTAGGCTCTCTTGGCCGAAATTCTCACATAATACATGTGCTTATGTTCTTTTGAGCTATTATTGTTTTTTGATGAATCTATGATTAGGAATATGCTTTAGAATTTTAGCTTAAATCTAATTGACTTTGTCATATGATTTTAGCATGTTTTTAGTTTGTGTGATTTAAACTTGATCTTGTGATTTTTTGAACATATGTTGTGATTCAAGTTTAGATGTATGCATGTATCTAGGTTGTGATTAATATTGAACATATCTTACATAATCTAGATTGATTACACATGCATGATAAACTAGACTATATATGATTTGTGCATTCATGCTCATGTCTAGTATTTTCCATAGGATGTGTTGATCATAGCATTCTATGTTGCGTGCTTGTTTGCGTTTTGCATTCATGATCACCTAGATGCCTTGTGAGAAGGAAGTCTTGACAATAGGTGTGAGACATATGGTGTTGAGCAAGAAGTCTTGGCAAGAGGTGTGAAGCCTTGGATTGTCGAGCAAGGAAGTCTTGGCTAGAGGTGTGAAGCCTTGGATAGTTGAGCAAGAAGCCTAGAGTTGGGAGAACTCAGATAGGTGAGCAATGATGTCTTGGCTAGGATCGGGATTATCCGGATAGTCGAGCAAGAAGTCTTTCCTTGAGTTGAGAGAACTCGGATAGGTGAGCAAGGAAGTCTTGACTAGAGTCGTGAGGACTTAGTTGAGCAAGAAGTCTTGCCTTGGGTCGTGAGGATCCAGATAAGTTGAGCAAGGAAGTCTTTACAAGAGGTGTGATGCCTTGGATTATTGAGCATAGGGCGGCAACTTCTAGAGTAGGATAGGAAGGTAGTTTCTAGGTGACGAGGTCACTTGAGAGATTGTACTTGTCTTATCTACTAGTGGATTTTGTTTTCCGGTGGCTGCTAGCCCATGGATGTTTCCTCTTCGGAGGTTTACCACGCTATATCTTTTGTCAATTTTTCTCTATCTCTATCTCTATAATATTTGTATTATGGATAGAACTCTTTATATATGTTGACTTCTTTTCTATAATATAGATTGTGTATGTGTTACAATTACTTGTTTGTATCACACTTTACTTGTGTTTATATATTGATTAATTGTCTTTAATTAATATATATATTGTGATACAAGCAATCTAGAGGGACAAACTTTTTTTTGTTTCTAAGGGAGTCGAAAAATTTATCTAACCTATTCACCCCCCTCTAGGTTAGCCTTGAGCATTTAACCGTGATTGTATTTTCATGGGTCTTCCCATTTATCAGCCAAGAAGCCTGCATCTTTTTTTTTTATATTCAGTGACATTTTCCTGAGTACCAGGTCCCCTAGCTGGAATTTTCTGATCCGAACATGATAGTTGTGGTGTCGAGCCACTCTTTGCTGATATGCTGTATTTTGTACTCAGGATTTCTCCCTCTTTTCTTTTAGCTCATTTAAGCTTTGTGACATCATATCAACATTCTAGTGTTCATCATATAGTTTGACCCTAGGTGTCATGTATGATGTTTCTACCGGGATAAGAGCTTCAGTTCCAAATGCCAAAAGGAATGGAGTCTCTCCTGTAGAAGTTCTTGTTGTCGTCCGATACGCCCATAATACTTCAGGGAGCTTTTCAACCCAGCTTCCTTTCTTGGCATCCAACTTTGCTTTGAGTGTGTGCTTGATGATTTTATTTACCGCTTCAACTTGCCCATTCGTTTAAGGGTGGGCAGATGTGACATAATAATTTGCAATCTGGTACTCGTTACGCAACTGTCTGAAATTTTGATTATTGAACTGAGTGCCGTTGTCAGTGATAATAGTGCTCGGTACTCCAAATCTATAGAGTATATTTTTCTTCACAAAGTTTGTGGTATTTGCTTCTGTGATACGTACCAATGCTTCAGCTTCTACCCACTCGCATGCTTTGCTCCACCTCCTGTCTCTGCTAGTATTGGGCCAATTAAGTCCAGGCCTCACATGGCAAATGACCATGAGGATGTGAGGTTTCTAAGTTGTTCTGGGGGCTGTCGAATATCGTTGGAAATCCTCTGGCATGCATTACTACTTTCTGAACATCGTTGTGCATCTGAGAACAAAGAGAGACAATAATAACCTTGCCTGAGTACCTTGTGTGCTAAAATTTTACCCAGTATGGTTTCCGTATACTCTGCCGTAATTTCCTGTAGTATCCGACATGCATCTTCCTCTGATACACATCTTTGGATTGTTCGGGAAAACCCCCTTCTGTACAGTTCTCCTCCAATTAATATGTATCTTGTTGACCGGTACCTGATGTGTTTGGCTTCTAAGGGATCTTTTGGGAGCACACATTCTTTCAGGTACCTTTTTAGCTGAGTCATCCAACCATTTGACGGTGTTCAAATTCTTGAGATTTCAAAGTTTTTCAGATCAACTATACTCGATCTGAGGAGATGTGCGATCAGAATAGTTTTTGGCCTGATTGTGGTTGTTGCTGATGCTAATTTGGACAAAGGGTCTGCCTTTTCATTTTCTTCCCTAGGAATCTGGACAATCATATATTCTTTGAATTTTTAAAGGAGATGTTTTGCTATGCCTCGATAGGCTATCATACATTTATCTCTAGCTTGGTATTCATCCAGGACTTGGTTGACGATTACCTAAGAGTCACTGAATATCTCGACCTCATCTGCTCCGAGGGTTATGCATACTCTAAGTCCAGCTAATAACACCTCGTATTCAGCTTGATTATTTATTGCTTTGAAGTAGAATCTCATGGCACATTCAACATCATCTCCTTCCGGGGTAAGTGTTCGAGGAACCATCAACATATAATCTCCACGAGAGAATCTTGCCCAACATTCTTTTTGCTTCCGGGTTTGGTTCTGTGAATTCTGATATGAAATCTGTCACTACTTGGCCTTTGAGAGACGTCCTGAGGACGTACTAAATATCGAAATCACTCAGCTCGATTGCCCATTTAGTTAATCTCCTCGAAATCTCTGGCTTCTGTAAGATTTGCTTAAATGAGCAATCGGTGAGAACCTGGATTGTATGAGCATGAAAGTATGGTCTCAGCTTCCTTGCTGTCAAAACTAATGCTAGGGCCATTTTTTCTACCTGTGAATACCTGGTTTCAGCCAGAAGAAAAGCCTTGCTAGTATAATATACTGGCCTTTGTACCCCATCTTCTGTTCTGACTAGAACCGAGCTTGTTGCTAATTCCGTAATTGATGAATACAAGTGGAGTATTTCTCTCATTTTAGGTTTTGAAAGGATGTGAGTCTGCCCTAAGTTCTCTTTGATTTTTAAGAATGCCTACTAGTATTCTTCGTTCCACTCAAGCCCTTTCCCTTTTTTGATCATTTTAAAAAAGAGAGCACATCTATCTATGGCCTTTGAAATAAATCTGTCTAAAAAACTAAGCATCCTGTCAAGCGTTGCACTTCTTTTAGCGTCCTTGACGAAATCATTTTTTGAAGGGCTTGGATCTTCTCAGGGTTCACTTCAATTCCCCTCTAGTGAACTTGGAAACCCAGGAACCTTCCTGAAGGAACTCTAAAAAGGCATTTGTTTGGATTCAACTTATCTGATATCTCCTCAAGACAATGAATGTTTCCCGCAGGTCTGAGGCATGTTCGTCTGTCGAGACTCCTTTGGTTAGTATGTTGTCTATGTAAACTTCCATGTTTCTACCTATTTGGTGAGCAAAGATCCTATTGACCAATCTCTAGTATGTTGCTCCAGTGTTTTTCAGCCCAAAAGGCATTACTATGTAACAGTATAAGCCTTGATCGGTCTTAAATGTTGTTTTTTCTTCATCAGCCTTATTCATCCGAATTTGATTGTATCCGAGCAAGCATCCATTAAACTGAGTAACTCATGACCTGATGTAGCATCGACCAGTTGGTCTATTCTTGGGAGTGGAAAACTGTCCTTCGGGCATGCCTTGTTCTGGTCCGTGAAGTCAACGCACATTCTCCACTGACCGTTTTTCTTCTGGAACAAGACCATATTTGCTACCCACTGAGGGTAGCTGATTTCTCTGATTGATCCTACCGCGAGTAACTTCTCGACTTCCTACTTAATTGCCTGACTTTTTTCAAGGTTGAATGACCTTGTCTTTTATATTACTGGTCTTGCTTTTGGATCTACTGCCAAGTGATGTGATATAACTCAGGCATCTATTCCCGCCATATCTTTATGACTCCAGGCGAACACATCCTTGTATTCTCTAAGTATATTAATAAGGTTTTGCTTAACCTTCTCTTCTAAATTGGCCCTGATTTTGATCTTCTTATTTGGTTCATCTTCCTTTAAGACTATTTCCTCTATTGGTTCACTTTTGGACTCCTTCGCCTCTTCCCATGGATCAAACTAGAACAACAATGTTTCTTGCTCGGTCCGATCTGATCGTGTTACAGTACACACTTGCTCACTATTGTCTCTGTCTTTGTAAACCTAGAGATTAGCTCTTATGGCCATCTCCTAGGACCCCTTGACTACTCCTACCCCCCCGTTCAGTTGGAAGTTCGATCATTATAGCGTAGGTAGCTGTTACTGCCTTAGTTTTATTCAAGAATGGTCGACCTAGCAGCGCATTATAAGGTTAATTGCCCAGGTCTACCACTACAAAGTCGAGTAACACTGTTTTCTGACAAGGTGCTACTTCAATTTTTACTGGCAGCTTCGCTGTCCCGAGAGACCTGACCTCGATTCCTCCAAATCCTCTGAGTAGGGTATGGAAAGGTTGCAAATCCTTTCGGTCCAACCTAAGTTGATCGTAGACAGCCACATTGACAATATCAGCCGAACTGCCATTGTCTAATAAAATTATCTTGACTTCCTTGTGGCCAATTCGGGCACTTATGACGAGGGCGTCATTTGGTCAAACATCGACCCCATATGAATCAGCCTCTATGAATATTATCGGGTCCCATCCTTCCTTTAATCTTTTCGGGTCTGGTTTGACGAAGTTGACATCAAAATTCTGTCTTGCCTCCACCGCTTATCGAATTTCCAGAGTCCATTCCCGGTTACTTCTATCAGTCGATGGTCCTCCGAAGATGGTTTGTATTACTTCATTCGCCTCGGGACAGACCTTTTTGCTCCGACCAGATTTATGATCAGCCTTGGTTTATTTATTTATTTTTGACTTCTAATCTTTCTTTAGGATTACATCTTGGAGGTGTCATTCCCGAATGAGGGTCTCTATATAGTCTCTAAGTTGGTAACATTTGAAGGTCTCATAACCGGTTTCCTTGTGGAATCTGCAGTATTTTGTCGTGTCTCACCGAGCAAATTAAGACTGTCGACGTGGCTTCTTTACAAAATTCTTTTCTTTTAATATTGCCAGGATTTCTTCCTATTTTTTCCGGAGAGGGGTGTAGTTTGTGTATTTTCCTCGGAACTTCTCCATGGTCTATTCAGCATTACGCCCACTTCCCTCATCCTTAGTTTTTTCTTTATTGTTTCCCTTTTTTTCCTTTGTGGTTTTATACCTTCGACTCGATATCTTTTTGTTCGGGCCTCCCTCCATGCATGTAACAACCTTCTGTTGCTAACTCATCTTCCTCGGCTAATGCATATCCTCCAACCATATCCATCATATTTGTATATCTGGTTAGACGAGCCTTTCTTAGGTCAAAATACAGCTGTCCAATCTGCAGGTTGTTTATGAATGCAGCAATTATTGCTTCATCATTTGCACTACCGATTTATGAGACCGCCTGGCCGAATCTCCCCAAGTATTTTTTCAACGACTCATCTTTCCCTTTTTCACCTGTGAAAGGTAAGCCACTGATTTTTTCCTGTGTACATTGCCCAGAAATTGTCTTGAGAAACTTCTGCTCAACTCACTGAAAGTCCCTATGCTTTCCGGGCGCAATCTTCCGAACCATCTTGAGCATATGTCTCCCAGAGTTTGTGGAAAATTGAGACATAGCAAAGGGTCGCTGTGGGCATACTGAGCCATAGCGCTTTTATACATTCTGACGTGTTCCTTAGGATCTGTACCTTTCTTGAACTGTTCCACGTGTTGTTGGGGTTTATGCTTTAAAGATGTAATTTGTAAAAGGATTTATGAAATAAATAAAAGGAAAAGTTCAATTCATTCTTGTTGTGTTGTTTATTTTATAACTTGTGCATATATTTAACATCCATTATGTATACGAGTGTCATATATGGATGGATACAATAAGAGACGTGCAATATAAAGAGTCCATAGATAGCAAATAAAGCTGGGTACATTATTTGTGGTTAATCTATAGTTGCGGTCCATTCTGTAATATACGGTGATTCTATACTGAATCATTCATATGTAGATATGAGAATGGAGGCACCTTGTATGATGTGATCATATAGGACTGGGCCATGATCTATATGAATCTCTCACCAAGATCCGTTTACCGATGAGATTCATATATATCAACTAATGATGGCTATATGTGGGTGATCTTAATCTTGAGTGTCTTATCGACTCCTTCAGGTTAGATCGTGGTCTTTGATATACCATGGGTGAGGTCGGATGCAGTTCCCGATCAATATGCTCCGTATGTTGGGATTGCGGTTTGGGTTGTGGCTGGGAAGGTTTGTACAAAATAGTGGAATTCACTCATTCTTATGAGAAGTAGATGGTAGTTCCCATAAGGGTTGATTCGGGCTTGGACAATATGAGCGCTCTCCTAATTCCGTAAGGAAATAGGATTTATTGTTCATTAAAGAATCAACGGTACTTAAAGGATATATATATCAACAGCAATAAGTTTTGTATGAGAAGCAAATGATATGTGCGTGAAATCAATACACCAAATTGAGAAGAAAGAGTTTCTTCCAGTATTTCTCTACATCCTACATTCAAGTTCCTGAGACCGTGACGCGCCCACAGATAGTTACCAGTCCCGGGAGATAGCGAGGAAGATCGAGTAGTTCAGACATGAGCATATCGTAAAGTGAAGAAGCCTCCAAACGTTGCTAAGATTTTCTTCTTTTGATTATATCGATTTTAATTTCCTGTGTTTACATATTGTATGTATTAGTTTCGAAAAATAATTACAATCCTAAGTTCACTGGTCCCATATACAGATTATGATCTGTATTAAAATCTTTAAAACCTAGTTCCACTGCGTGACCGGTGAACGGGGTTCAAACAATTGGTATCAGAGCCAATTTTATTTTCGGAACATGAAATTATTTTCGATGCTCCAGTATGTATGATTGTGTAGGCACGATATAAATTGACTGTGAAAATACAATCATGGTTAAATGCTCAAGGCTAACCTAGAAGGGGGGGGGGGAGGTGAATAGGTTAGACACCTTTTTCGACTCCCTTAGAAACAAACAAAAGTTTGTCCCTCTAGATTGCTTGTATCACAATATATATACTAATTAAAGACAATTAATCAATATATAAACACAATGAAAGTGTGATACAAACAAGTAATTGTAACACATACACAATCTATATTATAGAAAGGAAGTTAACATACATAAAGAGTTCTATCCACAATACAAATATTAAAGAGATAGGGATAGAAAAAAATTGACACAAGATATAACGTGGTAAACCTCCGAAAAGAAAACATCCACGGGCTAGCAACCACCGACAAACAAAATCCACTAGTAGATAAGACAAGTACAATCTCTAAATTAACCTCTTCACCTAGAAACTACCCTCTTATCCTACTCTATAAGTTGCCGCCCTATGCTAAACAATCCGAGGCTTCACACCTCTTGTCAAGACTTCCTTGCTCACCTTATCCGGATCTTCACAACCAAAGACAAGACTTCTTGCTCAACTATCCGAGTCTTCCCGACTCTAGTCAAGACTTCCTTGCTCACCTATCTGAGTTCTCCCAACTCTAGGCAAGACTTCTTGCTCGACTATCCATGGTTTCACACCTCTAGCCAAGACTTCCTTGCTCGACAATCCGAGGCTTCACACCTCTTGCCAAGACTTCTTACTTAACACCATAGGTCTCACACCTATTGTCAAGTCTTCCTTCTCACAAGGCATCTAGGTGATCATGAATATAAAATGCAAACAAGCACGCAACATAGAATGCTATGATCAACACATCCTATGGTAAATACTAGACATGAGCATGAATGCACAAATCACATATAGTCTAGTTAATCATGCATGAGTAGTCAATCTAGATTATGTAAGATATGTTCAATATTAATCACAACCTAGATACATGCATACATCTAAACTTGAATCACAAGATATGTTCAGCAAATCATAAGATCAAGTTTAAATCACACAAACTAAAAACAAGCTAAAATCATATGACAAAGTCAATTAGATTTAAGCTAAAGTTCTAGAGCATATTCCTAATAGTAGATTCATCAAAACACAAGAATAGCTTAAAAGAACATAAGCACATGTATTATGTGAGAATTTTGGCCAAGAGAGCCTAATACATGTGAGGAACTATTTTTCTCAAAAACAATCAATCAAAGATCACAAAATAGTCCTAGAATCAAAGCTAGCACAATACAATCCCAAACATGTGATAACATAGGTAAAATCAAAACCTAACTCAACATGAATGATTTCAATTGAAACTCAACCTTGATTTGAAAGTGTTCAAAACACAAATCAAAACACTCACAATATACAAATACCTTAGTTGATTTAGGTGCAGTCCCGTTTTTGTATGATTCAACACCAAAAAAAGCAGAAAAATAAACTCAAACCTTTAGAGAAAAGATGGAGGATGAATAGATGAACACTCTCAACTTCGAATCACTCAAATCAGAGTTCAAATGAAGAAGTTATGTGGTTTGGAATGTGAGAAAATTTAGAGAGAAAATTTCTGCACACTTGATTTGAATTTCTTCTTAGAATGAAATGTGAAAGGGAAAGAGTTTATAAAGGAGTAGGAAACTTGGACAAGTGAAATGAACAAGAGGGGCAAAGAGAAGCCAAGAAAGCTTGCTGCCCAAGATGGCACGTGGGCATCTCGGGGCAGCAAGCCTTCTGCCCCGAGATGGCCTCGCGCCATCTTGGGAAAGAAGTATATGCTTGCTTCTTTCTCCTTCGACCTTCCTTCGCGTTCTTCGACCGTTCTCCGTCCTCCGAACTTGGAATTTGAATCCGTTAGCGGATTAAAAACCGTAACTCTCACACAAACATGGACATATAAGATACTCAACCTAGAAAATAATAATTCGACTTAATATACGAAGATGAAGTCAATGTATGAAACATGAGTTGAAAGTGTAGTATCTTTTGACTTAGAACTTGAAATCAATAGTATGAGTAACCGAAATGACTGGAACTCTCAAGAATGATTTAAGACTAAATCAAAGTTCAATATCCATGTTATACAAACATATACACACACAAACATAATTCAAACTAGAATGCAAACTACATAGAGATAGTTTCCAATCATGCATATTCCAAAACATGTTATTTCCAAACCAATGCATGAGCATTCATCTTCAAGTGTGTGAATGTGTTATATATGGTGCACAACAATACAGGGACACATACGAATGAATTGTATGTGTGTGCCTATAATGGTGCACAATGATGCAGGGACACAAATGTATGATATGTGTGTGTGTGCCTTAAGCCTTGTAAGAGAAAGATAAAGTCTTAGTATACCTTTGTAGAACCAAATTGCATCCTTTCTCTTTGAAGACTTAGAACTTGCTTTGTCTCTTTGTTTCTTCTTCCTTGAAGCTTGAATCATCGTCAACCTAAACAACTAAGTCATTACAAGTAATTATCATTTTGATACGGAATTCATGCCAACACAAACTAAAACCAAACAATCTCCCCCTTTGGCAAATTCCATGTCAAAACACCTATACATTTACTACAAATATAAAAATGAAGATATGTCACAAAATCACTTCTTCACATTACAATGAGTAAGATTCTTATAACTAATCTTCACCAACTCTTGAACTTCATCTTGATCTTCTCTTGAAGCAACCTACAAATCATCTCAAAGCACAATGCATATACAAGAGAAAAACAACAAATGGCAATATATAATATGGATAATAATATACAATTAAGTCCACAAATACATGTATCTCCCCCTCAATACATGCCAAATACAAGAGTTTTTAACCAAATCTTAAGACTAATTATTACATGCCATTGAAAATTCAAAAGCTCACAAAAACAACATAAAAAGGAAACTAAGTAACTAGCAACTCTTAACAACTCTTTCTCCCTATTTTTGACATGAAATGATGCCAAAAGGTAAGAAACACACCATGAGACTCAAATACTAGCTACTAGATCCACCAAAGAAAGATGTGCGTGTAGTTGACCTAACATAATGCTTGAGAGGTGGTCTTGAACTTGATCCAGTACACTCCTCCAACTCTTTTATTCTAGCATCTTGTTTTTCAACTATAGCACTAAGCTCATCAACCTTCTTCTTCAAATGTAAAGCCTAATCCGGAAGAATGTTTATGCTAGTCTCTTGACATTCAACTTATGAACTACTAAATAGTCCAAAAGTATCACATGTCTTACTCTTAGTCTTATATGACATGTATGACACACGTTTATCACTATACTTTTCCAAGGGTTGTACCGACATATCATCTCCACTACTTTGAATACCATGAGCTAAACACAAAGAAGTTATAAACCCTGGTAATGCAAGCATCTTATCTCCTCTAGTTGAGAAAGCCGCAATATCCAAATAAAACATAAGCAAATCCCCAAGGTTTTAGGTTGATTAGTCACTAAGTCATATACTATTTTGATCTTGTCTTTATTCAACTCGGTTGAATTCGAAGATCCAATAATATTTGTGCAAATGAAAACATGCCAAAATGCACTTGCCTTAGTTAACTCATGTTGACTAATATATGCTCTACATTTCCACTCAAAAGAAGCATTGTCACATAGAGTTCTACCTATGATATTAAGATTCTCAATGATATAGACATCTAGAAAGTTTGAATCAATATCACTAAATATCCCAAGAAACTTGTTAATGTTAACCGGGTTAACTCTAAACACAACACCCCTAACATCCATCAAAGCATCCAATAAGTTGGCACTCTCTCTATATTTATGATAAAATTCTCTAACAATAGTGACATTCACTATTCCTAGCATGCTCACCCAAGATTCCTAATTTCTATCCTTAATGCATTTAAGAATAGAAGAATCTTTAGATTTACCTAAGTCAATGCCTCTCTCTTGAAATACCTTCTTAGTTGCAAAGATCCCCAAATCCTTTGACCTTGAAGCTTTGGATCCCTTTGAGATTGACTTGGCTTTCACAATGGGATTCGATTGATTTCCACTTCCAGTAACTTTAGTTCTTCCCATTTGTTCTTGTGAAATAAGATGCTATAAACATACAAAAGTGAGTGAAAGACAAAACAAGCTTATTAGTCACAAATATATAAAACAATGACATACGACTTAAGAATGAATCATCATGCAAGACAAAGATAGTGAGTTATATCTTACAAGTATCATTAAGTCAAAATATGCCAACATGTAACAAAATGAACCATGTGAATATATCATAAAAGAGAACAATGTCTAGCAGACAATGCTCCCCCTTGATAAATGCTTTAACTAAAATCAATGATAGCATAGAGTTCACAAAGATATTCACACAATCACACATTCAAGCAATTTGAAGAAATATCAACAAAATAAGCTTCATATGCTAAGAGAGATACACAAAGATTTTTCAAGTTCTCTCATAATTCTTCAACAATTGCAAAGATATCATCATACTCATAAACAAAGTGTATGTGTGAGAGATATGCTTCAAATATATATCAAGAAGTAGTTTGATAATCAACATGCAAACAATTTCCAATAACTGTTCATCTTAAGCTTTTTCCATAAAAAGTCAAACCGATTATCATCCCAAATTTTTTGCTTTTAAAAGAATAGATTTCAACATATGAGCGTGTGTATGCATGTGGCTCGTCATTCCATTTCTGTTTTTCAACCCCGAGCTCATTTGATTTTCAACTAAACTTCTTTTTAAGCCTTCCTCCTTTTCTTTTTAGGCTTTGAATCAAAGATTTTTTTTATGATTTCATTTCAACACTTCTTTGATTTTTTCCATTTTTTTTACATAAACAAAAATTCACTTCATGACAGCTTTCACTCATCACAATGGTGTAGCTCTTTTCAACATTGGGTAGCTTTCACAACCAATGTGTGTAGCCCTTTCCATGAAGGTACTCGTTGAGTTCTATGTAATTGCCGAAGCAAAAAGAATACTAACCATAGGTCATTTTAAATGTACTTAAGCACAAAAACTTCAAGGTGTATCCAATGTTTACATATTAGTAAACTCAACCTACTAGCAAAACATATAAGAGAAGCAAGGTGCAATTTTTAGAAAACCAAGATTTTATGGCTCATAAGCACATGATCTAAGAGCAATAAGTAGAGACTTATTCAAGATCATTACTTCTCTAGTGAGTAGCTTTCATAGAATATGAAGCACATATTTTAAAAGTAATGCCACTCAATATACTATACACAAACAATCATCAAAGTTAAGATCAACGTGAACAATATCACTATTAGATCCTAAAATAGCAAATGTCAATGAGAACCATATGTATGCTACACAAAATTCTCTAATATGACATGCTATAAGATGTATGTCAAAAATTGAGTCAAAAGATGAATATCTAAGAGAACACGCATTAGAGTATAGAGATACCTTTTTGCACATTATATTCACAAAATATCATACTTTCTCCCTTTTTATGAGCACTCTTGCCTTGAATGTCCTCATGACACCAAGTTGACGATGTTTCACAACAAGAGTATAAAAAGCATAATATCTCAACTCAGTCAACACATATAACAAAAGAACTTCTTCAAAGTTAATCAATAAATTTTGACCATCAAAACAATCATGATGTGAGATAACCAAGTTCATATCAATACATGGAGTATTCAAAGCTAGCAAGCAAGAATTCTCAACACATTTGATATATAGCCTCAAAGCTATCTCACATGTGCTTCTTATATTAGTGATAAGAGCACTCACCCTTGAACCACTTGTTCTTGGGTGTACCTACACAAACATTTCCAATATCATTCTTGACAACAATGTTAAATCTAGAGTAAAGTCCTTCAATGACTTGATTAACAATAATATCATTAACACACTCTTCCCTAACATTTTCAACACAAGCTTTGTCAAGTTGAACAATATTAGAATTCTTTCTACTCCAGAACTTTTTCTCATGCTTAGCAAAATTATCATGTTTCTCAACTTCCAAGGCCTTAGCATGTTCAAGTAGAAGTTTAATCTCTTTATCCCTATATTCATTTCCTAATTTGTATTTTTCAATATATTTATAACACCTAGGCTTAATGTGACCTATTGTTTTGCAATAATGGCAAATTGGAATAAAAGATGAGATTGTACCTTTTGGAGTTGAACTAGCTTCACTTGGAGTTTGCAAAGATACCTTGTTCGCCAACTTCTTTTTGGCTTTTGATCTTCTCTTCTTGTGTGGTTCCTTATCAATCACGACTTCATCCAAGTGAATAGGAAGTGGTGCTTCCAAAATCTCCTCTTCAACTACCAAGTCGTCTTCACCACAATGAGAGTTAACAAGATTCCTAACACTAGACACACTAACCGAATCATTCACTAAGTCCTTGATAGCCATCTTAGCCTTGTCTATTTCTTCCATCAATTCTTGTTCTCTCTTCCTTAAAAAAGATATCACATTATCCTTCTCAAGGTTAATCATTTCAAGTTCTCTAAACTTCTTCATAATATCACCTTTTTCACCAAGAAGTCTATGAGTAAAAACCATAAACTCTTCTAGTTGCTTCTTGATCAAATCATCATTTTCAACTACTTCTCTTTGAGCATTTTCTCTAGCTTCTTCAAGCTTTTTTATCTTTTTCAACAACTCAAGATTAGTAGGAATGGAACTAGAGTTTCCATCATGATTTGCATCAAGGTTCTTATTCAAAGATATTGTACTACCAACATCTAGTGAAGAATGAGAAGCCGTTAGAGCTACAAAGTTGCTCACTAACTCTTCATCACTTGAAGACTCACTACTAGAGCTCTCATTGTCACTAGAATTATCATCACTCCAAGTAGCCGCCAACACTTTACCTTTCTTGTCTTTGTTAGATGGCTTCTTGGTACACTCACTAGCAAAGTGACCAAAACCTTGACAATTATAGCATTGAACCTCCTTTTTTGTTCATGGCTTGACTATTCTTCACAATCCCTGGAGATGATGTTCTCTTGACTCCTTTTTCCTCAAAAGACTTGCTTTTATGTTTGACATTCTACTTTAGAAATTTCGTGAACCTTCTAACCAAGAGTGCCATTTCTTCATTTTCATCACCACTCTCCTCCTCAAAAGCATTGAGAGCAATTCCCTTACTCTTGATCTTTGGCTTCAAACACATCTCATAAGTTTGGAGAGACCCAAGCAACTCATCGATGTTCATACTATTCACATCCTTGATTTCCTCAATGGCTGTCACCTTTGATTTAAATCTCTTAGGAAGAGACCTAAGGATTTTCCAATTTTAACGCTTTTTTGAGATAGGTACTTCAAGTGCTTGACATTGGTTAACTATGTTAAGAAGTCGGAATTGGAAGTCTTCAAACTTTTCTTCCTCACCCATACTTAAACCTTCAAATTGTGATGCCAACATTTGAAGCCTTGATTTCTTCACCGCTAAGGTTCCTTCATTAGTAACTTGGAGAGTATCCCAAGCTTCCTTTGCGGATTCAAGAATTTGAATGTAGGAGAATTGATGCCCATAAACTCCTCAAAAGATGGTATTCATAGCATGGTGGTGCCATTTAGCAACCTCAAACTCATTCGTTGTCCATTCACTTCTTGGTTTGAGTATCATGGTTCCATCCTCTAAAACCTTGGTAGAAGAACTAAAACCTTCTTCCACTACCATCCAAGCCCTTTCATCAATAGAACGGATGTAGGCTTTCATCCTCAACTTCCAATACCCATAGTTAGTGCCACGAAGTAATGGTGGCCTAGTATTTGAGGCTCCTTCCGCCATTACATCATCTTGTAAACCCATGACTTCAAACACCTTACAAAAACCGTGAAAGTATCACAACGGATTCACACTAAGTGCAATCTAGTGTCCTGCTTTGATACCAATTGAAAATACAATCACAGCTAAATGCTCAAGGCTAACCTAGAGGGGGGGTGAATAGGTTAGAAACCTTTTTTGACTCCCTTAGAAATAAACAAAATTTTGTCCCTCTAGATTGCTTGTATCACAACATATATATATATATATATATATATATATATATATATATATATATTAAAGACAATTAATCTATATATAAACACAACGAAATGGTGAAACAAACAAGTAATTGTAACACATACACAATCTATATTATAAAAAGGAAGTTAACATAAATAAAGAGTTCTATCCACAATACAAATATTAAAGAGATAGGGATAGAGAAAAGTTGACACAAGATATAACATGGTAAACCTCCGAAAAGGAAATATCCATGGGCTAGCAGCAACCGGCAAACAAAATCCACTAGTAGATAAGACAAGTACATTCTCTCAAGTGTCCTCTTTACCTAGAAACTACCCTCCTATCCTACTCTAGAAGTTGCCGACCTATGCTCAACAATCCGAGGCTTCACACCTCTTGCCAAGACTTCCTTGCTCACCTTATTCGGATTTTCACAACCCAAGCCAAGACTTCTTGCTCAACTAACTTGTCTTCCCGACTCTAGTCAAGACTTCATTGCTCACCTATCCGAGTTCTCCTAACTCTAGGCAAGACTTCTTGCTCGACTATCCAAGGTTTCACACCTCTAGCCAAGACTTCCTTGCTCGACAATCCGAGGCTTCACACCTCTTGCCAAGACTTCTTGCTCAACACCATAGGTCTCACACCTATTGTCAAGACTTTCTTCTCACAAGGCATCTAGGTGATCATGAATATAAAATGTAAACAAGCACGCAACATAGAATGCTATGATCAACACATCCTATGGTAAATACTAGACATGAGCATGAATTCAAAAATCACAAATAGTCTAGTTAATCATGCATGAGTAGTCAATCTTGATTATGTAAGATATGATCAACATTAATCACAAACTCGATTCATGCATATATCTAAACTTGAATCACAAGATATAATCAACAAATCACAAGACCAAGTTTAAATCACAAAAACCTAAAACATGCTAAAATCATATGACAATGTCAAATAGATCTAAGCATAGATTCTAGAGCATATTCCTAATTATAGATTCAACAAATCACATGAATAGCTCAAAAGAACATAAGCATATGTATTATGTGAGAAATTCGGCCAAGAGAGCCTAATACATGTGAGGAACTATTTTTCTCATAAACAATCAATCAAAGATCACAAAATAGTCCTAGAATCAAAGCTAGCACAATACAATCCCAAACATGTGATAACATATGCAAAATCAAAACCTAACTCAACATGAATGATTTCAATTGAAACTCAACCTAACTTTGAAAGTGTTCAAAACACAAATAAAAAAACTCACAATATACAAATATATGTAGAATAAGAAAACCCAAGGCAATTGACCAAGTTTTAAAAGAAAACTTTGAGAGAAAATGAATACCTTAGTTGATTTAGGTGCAGTCCCATTTTTGTATAATTAGACGCCAAAAAAAGAAGCAAAATAAATTGAAACCTTCAGAAAAAAGAAGGAGCATGAATAGATTAACACTCTCAACTTCAAATCACTCAAATCTAATTTCAAATGAAGAAGTTATGGTGTTTGGAATGTGAGAAAATTTAGAGAGAAAATTTCTGCACATTAGATTTGAATTTCTTCTTAGAATGAAATGTGAGAGGGAAAGAGTTTATAAAGGAGTAGGAAACTTGGACAAGTGAAATGACCAAGAGGTGCAAAGAGAAGCCAAGCAAGCTTGCTGCCCGAGATGGCACGTGGGCATCTTGGGGCAGCAAGCCTTCTGCCCCGAGATGGCCATGCGCCATCTCGGGAAAGAAGTATATGCTTGCTTCTTTCTCCTTCTACCTTCCTTCGCGTTCTTTGACCATTCTCTGGCCTCCAAACTCATAATTTTAATCCGTTTGAGTATTACAAACCGTAACTCTCACACAAACATGGACATATAAGATACTCAACCCAGAAAATAATAATTCGACTCGATATACGAAGACGAAGACAATGTATGAAATATGAGTTGAAAGTGTAGTATCTTTTGACTTATAACTTGAAATCAATAGTATGAGTAACCGAAATGACTGGAACTCAGTCAAGAATGATTTAAGACTAAATCCAAGTTCAATATCCATGTTATACAAATATATACACACACAAACACAATTCACACTAGAATACAAACTACATAGAGATAGTTTCCAATCATGCATATTCCAAAACTTGTTATTTCCAAACCAATGCATAACCATTCATCTTCAAGTGTGTGAATGTGTTATACACGGTGCACAACGATGCAGGGACACGTATGAATTAATTATATGTGTGTGCCTATAATGGTGCACAACGATGCAGTGACACAAATGTATGATATGTGTGTGTGCCTTAAGCCTTGTAACAGAAAGATAAGGTTTTAGTATACCTTTGTAGAACCAAATTGCATCCTTTCTCTTTGAAGACTTAGAACTTGCTTTGACTTGTTGTTTCTTCTTCCTTGAAGCTTGAATCATCATGAACCTAAACAACTAAGTCATTACAAGTAAACATCATTTCCATATGGAATTCATGCCAACACAAACTAAAACCTAACAGACTGTATGTCGTTTTTGTATGTATGTTTTTTTTTTAATTTACAAAAACATGGTTGATCGTTAATTATATGGTACTGTGGATTTAGTATTTATGGGTTATATTAATAATTTTATTTTATTTATAATTTTTTTTTACTGTTATTGTATTTTAAAAAAAAAATTGTAACATATATTGAAGACCTGGAAAAATCGCGAAGAAGGATTCATGAGATGAATCGGAGTGACCCGAAGAGACTAGAAGACTCGGAAATTACAAGAAGACAAAGGAATGCCTTCGGAATTTTTTTGTAATTTTAGATTCCAATTTTTTTAGGTTAAATAATCCACAGTACTCGGTCGATTCATGTATGTTTTATATTATGTGATGATAAAAGCATTGTCATGCATACGTGTGTCATTTAGATTAGATGTGCCTACACAAATATATTTGATATGTCATACATGCATCGTAGCCTGATATTTTTTGTATTTTTTTTAATGTGATTAAAATGGGCAATATACATAATTGGCTATGAATAATGAGATTAGTTTTTAATGGTTAGAAAACTTGGTAATTCTCATTAATATTAATCTAATTATTAAAGATTTTAATAAGTTAGAATAATATGGTCATTTATTGTAATTAATATTAATATGATTAATTATCTAATAATAAATGAACCGAATAAAGTGTTAGAGCTTTAATAGTTAAAACTTGGTGAACACTAACATAATAATCTGACATTAGTAAATAGTTTACAAAAGCTTAGATTATTCACTAATAGATTAGATTTTTAATTGTTAAAAATCATTAATAATTTATTAGTTAATTAGAATTTGTTTCCAATTCGTTAATGCGCTAGATAACTTGATTAAAGTTAGTCGTTTAATCCTGTAGAATCTAGGTGCATCAACGGTTAATAGAAAACCCTAATTTTAAAATAGTGAGTGGGAGAGGGATATATGACATATATATCCCGCGGTCTCTATCATTAGTTCAACACCATGAGATTCGAGTGAAGCCTCGTGACGGCTTTGCTTTCGTCCTCTTTAAGGAGGGTTTCCACAAAGGTCAATACCAAGGTTGACTTCCTAACGGATAGGATTTCTGAGGGTATTTCGGGATTGACCGACCCTAAGGCGGCAATTCTCGAGTTAAGCTCGTGAGATCTGAAATGGTGAGTTACACTCACAAAGGTTTTGATTAAGTTTGTTAATTAAAAACCTGACTGAATGAACGATGGTTGAATGATATGGAATCAGAGTTATTCTAGAATATCACTTGATTGAGAATGTCTCGGTCCAACATGCAAAGACTTGACCGACCCTAAGGCGGCACTTATTTATGGTATGTTGGATTGTCGTGGTATAGTAACTAGTTTTAGGGTAGTTCTAGTTCGTTAAACATGTGCATGCATCATGCTTAAATTTATGCCAAAGCACTCACACTTGTTTTAAATAAATGACTGAATGAATGTTTTATTTATTTTAGCAATAATGTCTTCTGCATTACTTCAAATTCTCGCAAACGACAAATTAACTGGTGATAATTACACTAAGTGGAAACTTAGCATTAATGCAATATTGGTCACCAAAGACCTCAAGTTTGTGCTTACAGAGGAATGTCCTCCAGTGCCTACTGTCAATGCCACACGAACTGTTCGTGAGGCATACGAGCGATGGGTCTCATCTGATGAAAAGGCCTGAACATATCTGTTGGCTTATATAATAGATGTGCTTGTCATAAAGCATGAAGCAATGACTTCTGAATTCGAAATCATGGAGTCATTGCAAGCTATGTTCGGGCAGCCCTCCGAGCAAAAGCGATATGAAGTTTTTCATTCCGCTATGCTCGCTCGTATGAAGGAAGGTTGGGAACATGTCCTGAGCATGATGTACTACTTCAACAAGTCAGAAGTCAATGGCGGGGCCATTGACGAACCCAATCAAGTGAGCATCATACTGACGACTCTTCCGAAGAGTTTTGATCAGTTTAAGAGCAACTACATGATGAACAAGTTAAGGTTTAATCTCACACAGTTGCTCAATGAGCTCACTACCTTTGAGTCCTTGACTAAGGACAACAAGGGTAAGACCAGTGAGGCAAATGTTGCTAAACCATCTTCCTACTCTAATAATAAGAAGAGAAAGAGGTCTACTGGGAAAGTGAATGGTAAGCTCAAGAAAGCCCAAAGCAAGAAGAAGCCCAAGAAAAGTAAATATGATTTACTTGTTCTTGAGTCGTGTTTAGTGGAAGATGATTCTTCACCCTGGATAGTTGATTCGGGGGTCACTAACTATGTTTGTTCTTCTTTACAATGGACTGATTCTTGGACACAGTTAGAAGAGCAAGCCTTCTCAATGAGTGTGGGGTCAGGGGATGTCGTGTCAGCACGAGCAGTGGGCGTAATTAAATTCCTGGATTTACACGGAATTTGATTTCCGTTTCTAAGTTGTGAGAACAAAAATATTCTGTTTCTTTTAATAATAAGTCTGTTATTATTGGAAAGATTGGTCTGAATATTTATTCGGGATTACTGAAAACAATTTGTATGTGTTAAGACCGTTAATACATACTACACTGCTCAACACCAAAATGTTTAAGGTTGAAAAACCAAAAACTAAACGATATAAGATTTCTCTAGATAATGACACGTATCTTTGGCATCTAAGGCTTGGTCATATCAACCTTGACCGGATAGACTGACTAGTAAAAACCGGACCTTTAAGTGAGTTAAAGGTAGGCACCTTACCTGTCTGCGGATCTTGTTTGGAAGGTAAGATGACTAAGAGACCTTTTACTAGAAAAGGGCTTATAGCTAAAGAACCGCTAAAGCTTATACATCAGACGTCTACGGACCTATGAATGTTAAAGCTTGGGGTGGTTATGAGTATTATGTCACCTTTATAGATGACTACTCAAGATACAGATACGTCTACCTAATGCAACAAAAGTCGGAAACATTTGAAATGTTCAAAGAATTCTGAGCTGAAGTTGAGAATCAATTAGGTAGGATTATCAAGTCACTATGATCGGATCGTGGAGGTGAGTACCTTAACCAAGAGTTTGAAGACTTCATGGTCAAGCATGGGATAGTTTCCCAACTCACAGCTCTCGGTACACCTCAGTAAAGTGGTGTAGCGAATAGGAGAAATAAAACCCTGATGGAAATGGTTAGATCTATGATTAGTTTCTTTTCATTACCAAATTCCTTTTGGGGATATGCGTTACAAACAGCGGCATACATTTTGAATATAGTGTCATCCAAATCTGTTCCTAAGACTCCCCTAGAGATGTGGAATGTTCGTAAAGCTAGTTTGCGATATTTTCGTATATAGGGGTGTCCAGCACACGTTCTGAAGAACATAACTGGAAAGCTAGACTCCAAGTCTATGGTCTGCCTGTTTGTAGGATACTTCAAGAAGACCAGAGGTGGACACTTCTATAGTCCCGAAGATAACAAAGTACTTGTATCAATAAATGCAACGTTTCTTGAGGACAGTTATATTAGTGACCATAAACCTTGTTCTAAGATTGTATTGAATGAGTTGGAGTCTGGTGAGACTAGTGGTTCATCAATAAGAGTTGTTGATCTACAAACATTTGAGAGTCAGATGGTTCCTAATCAGGATACACTACCACATAGACGTAGTGAGAGGGTTGTGAGACAACCTGAACACTATTTAGGTGTAGGTGAGGGACAAGGTGTTGTCTCTACTGATAGTGTTGATGATCCATTGACATTTAAGAATGCAATGAAAGATCCTGATAAAGAGGAATGCTTAAAGCCTTGAATCTAGAGATGAAGTCCATGTACTTTAACTCAGTCTGGGATCTTGTAGACTTACCAAATAGGGGTAAAACCCACAGGGTGTAAGTGGATCTACAAGAGAAAGAGAGGAGTAGACGGGAAGGTAGAGACCTTCAAGGCAAGGCTAATGGCCAAGGGTTATACCCAGAAAGAGGGGGTAGATTATGAAGAGACTTTCTTGCCAGTAGTCATGTTTAAGTTTATTAGGATTCTCTTATTCATTGCTACCTATTTCGATTACGAAATTTGGCAAATGGATGTCAAGACTGCATTCTTGAATGGCAATCTTGATGAGAGCATCTATATGATGCAACCAGAGGGATTCGTGTCTCCAGATCAAGAGCAAAAGGTTTGCAAGCTACAAAGGGTCCATCTATGGGCTTAAGAAAGCATCTAGATCTTGGAACATCAGGTTTGATGATGTGATCAAAACCTATGGCTTCAAGCAGAATGTCGATGAGCCTTATGTCTACAAGCGCATCATTAATAAGAAAGTAGTTTTTTTGGTCCTATACGTAGATGATATCCTACTCATTAGGAATGATGTGAGAGTGTTGTCTGATGTAAAGGGTTGGCTGGCTAGCCAATTTCAAATGAAAGATTTGGTAGAGGTGAGTTATGTTCTTGGGATCCAGCTTATAAGGAATCGTAAGAACAAACTCATAGCACTATCTCAGGCATCATATATCGACAAGATTCTTGTGCGATTTTCGATGCAAGACTACAAGAAAGGTAATTTACCTTTTAGGCATGGAGTTAACTTGTCTAAGAAACAGTGTCCTAAGACACCTTAAGAAGTTGAGGATATAAGACGTGTACCCTATACATCGGCAGTAGGTAGTCTCATGTATGCCATGTTATACACGAGATCGGACATTTGATATGCAGTGGGAGTAGTCAGTAGATACCAGTCAAACCTAGGATTGGATCATTGGGTTGCTGTCAAGACAATTCTCAAGTATCTTCAGAGAACGAGAGACTATATGCTATTGTATTCTGGACAGGATTTGATCCCGTTAAGATACACAGATTCTGATTTTCAGTCAGACAGGGATTCTGGAAAATCTACTTCTGGATCAGTATTCACCCTGGGTGGTAGAGCCATTGTGTGGAGAAGTATCAAGCAATCTTGCATTGCTAACTCCACTATGGAACCTAAATTTGTAGCCGCTTGTGAAGCTGCTAAAAAGGCTGTTTGGCTCCGTAAGTTCTTGAGTGATCTGGAAGTTGTTCCAGATCTGGATAGGCCAATGACACTTTATTGTGATAACAGTGGTGATGTGGCTAATTCCAAAGAACCAAAAAGTCACAAGAGAGGAAAACATATAGAGAGAAAGTATCATCTTATTAGAGAGATAATTGAAAATACAATCACGGTTAAATGCTCAAGACTAACCTAGAGGGGGGTGAATAGGTTAGGCATCTTTTTCGACTCTCTTAGAAACAAACAAATTTGTGTCCCTCTAGAATGCATGTATCACAATATATATATTAATTAAAGATAATTAAACAATATATAAACACAAGTAAAGTGTGATACAAATAAGTAATTGTAACACATACACAATCTATATTATAAAGAGGAAGTCAACATACATCAAGAGTTCTATCCACAATACAAATATTAGAGAGATAAGGATAGAGAAAAGTTGACACAAGATATACGTGGTAAACCTCCGAAGAGGAAACATCCACTGGCTAGCAGCCACCGGCAAACAAAATCCACTAGAAGATAAGATAAGTACAATCTCTCAAGTGACCTCTTCACCTAGAAACTACCCTCCTATCTTACTCTAGAAGTGGCCGCCCTATGCTCAACAATCCGAGGCTTCACACCTCTTGTCAAGACATCCTTGCTCACCTTATCCGGATCTTCACAACCCAAGACAAGACTTCTTGCACAACTATCCGAGTCTTTCCGACTCTAGTCAAGACTTCCTTGCTCACCTATCCGAGTTCTTCCAACTCTAGGTAAGAATTCTTGCTCGACTATCCAAGGCTTCACACCTATAGCCAAGACTTCCTTGCTCGACAATCCGAGGCTTCACACCTCTTGCCAAGACTTCTTGCTCAACACCATAGGTCTCACACCTATTGTCAAGAATTCTTTCTCACAAGGCATATAGGTGATCATGAATGCAAAATGCAAACAAGCACGCAACATAGAATGCTACGATCAAAACATCCTATGGAAAATACTAGACATGAGCATGAATGCACAAATCACATATAGTCTAGTTCATCATGCATGAGTAGTCAATCTAGATTATGTAAGATATGGTCAACATTAATCACAAACTAGATTCATGCATATATCTAAACTTGAATCATAAGATATGATCAACAAATCACAAGATCAAGTTTAAATCACAAAAACCTAAAACATACTAAAATCATATGACAAAGTCAAATAGATTTAAGCATAAGTTCTAGAGCATATTCCTAATCATAGATTCAACAAATCACATGAATAGCTCAAAAGAACATAAGCATATGTATTATGTGAGAATTTCGGCCAAGAGAGCCTAATACATGTGATGAACTATTTTTCACAAAATCAATCAATCAAAGATCACAAAATAGTCCTAGAATCAAAGCTAGCACAATACAATCTCAAACATGTGATAACATAGGCAAAATCAAAACCTAACACAACATGAATGATTTCAATTGAAATTCAACCTAGATTTGAAAGTGTTCAAAACACAAATCAAAACACTCACAATATACAAATATATGTAGAAGAAGAAAAGCTAAGGCAATTGATCATGTTTTAAAAGAAAACTCAGAGAGAAAATCAATACCTTAGTTGATCTACGTGCAGTCCCGTTTTTGTATGATTAGACAATAAAAAAAGCAGCAAAATAAACTCAAAGCTTCAGTGAAAAGATGGAGGATGAATAGATGAACACTCTCAACTTCGAATTACTCAAATTAAAGTTCAAATGAAGAAGTTATAGTGTTTGGAAGCTGAGAAAATTTAGAGAGAAATATTCTGCACACTTGATTTGAATTTCTTCATAAAATAAAATGTGAGAGGGAAAGAGTTTATAAAGGAGTGGGAGACTTGGACATGTGAAATGACCAAGAGGGGCAATATGAAGCCAAGCAAGCTTTCTGTCCGAAATGGCACGTGGGCATCTCGGGGCAGCAAGCCTTCTGCCCCGAGATGGTCACGCGCCATCTCGGGAAAGAAGTGTTTGCTTGCTTCTTTCTCCTTCGACCTTCCTTTGCGTTCTTCGACCGTTCTCCGGCCTCCGAACTCGGAATTTGAATTCGTTTGAGGATTATGAACTGTAACTCTCACACGGACATGGAAAAAAATGATACTCAACCCAAAAAAAAATAATTCAACTCGATATATGAAGACGAAGACAATGTATGAAACATGAGTTGAAAGTGTAGTATCTTATGACTTTGAACTTGAAATCAATAGTATGAGTAACCGAAATGACCGGAACTCAATCAAGAATGATTTAAGAATAATTCCAAGTTCAGTATCCATGTTATCCAAATATATACACGTACAAACACAATTCACACTAGAATACAAACTACATAGAGATAGTTTCCAATCATGCATATTCTAAAACATGTTATTTCAAAACCGATGCATGAGCATTCATCTTCAAGTGTGTGAATGTGTTATAAATGGTTCCCAACGATGCAGGGACACATATGAATGAATTGTATGTATGTGCCTATAAAGGTGCACAACGATGCAGGGACACAAATGTATGATATGTGTGTGTGTGCCTAAGCCTTGTAAGAGAAAGATAAGGTCTTAGTATACCTTTGTAGAAACAAATTGCGTCATTTCTCTTTGAAGACTTAGAACTTGCTTTGACTTGTTGTTTCTTCTTCCTTGAAGCTTGAATCATCATGAACCTAAACAAATAAGACATTACAAGTTAACATCATTTTGATATGGAATTCATGCCGACACAAACTAAAACCTAACAATCTCCCCCTTTAGCAAATTCCATGTCAAAACACCTATACATTTACTCAAAAATAAAAATAAAGATAGGTCACAAAATCACTCCCTCACATTACAATGAGTAAGATTCCGATAACTAATCTTCACCAACTCTTGAACTTCATCTTGATCTTCTCTTGAAGCAACCTACAAATCATCTCAAAGAACGATGCACATACAAGAGAAAAACAACAAATGACAACATATAATATGGATAAGAATATACAATTAAGTCCATAAATACAAGGATCTCCCCATCAATACATACCAAATACAAGAATTATTAACCAAATCTTAAGACTAATTATTACAAGCCATTGAAAGTCCAAAAGTTCACAAAAACAACATAAAAAGGAAACTAAGTAACTAGCAATTCATAACAACTCTTTCTCCTCCTTTTTGACATGAAATGATGCCAAAAGGTAAGAAACATACCTTGAGACTCAAATACTAGCTACTAGATCCACCAAAGAAAGATGTGCGTGTAGTTGACCTAAGATACTGCTTAAGAGGTGGTCTTGAACTTGATGCAATACACTCCTCCAACTCTTTTATTCTAACATCTTGTTTTTCAACTATAGCACTAAGCTCATCAACCTTCTTCTTCAAATGCAAATCCTAATCCAGAAGAATGTTTATGCTAGTCTCTTGACAATCAACTTGTGAACTAAAAAGTCCAAAAGTATCACATATCTTACCCTTATCCTTATATGACATTTATGACACACGTTTATCACTATACTTTTCCAAGGGTTGTACCAACATATCATCTCCACTACTTTGAACACCACGAGCTAAACACAAAGAAGTTATAAACCCCGGTAATGCATGCTTCTTATCTCCTCTAGTTGAGAAAGTCGGATTATCCAAATAAAACATAAGCAAATCCACAAGGTTTATAGGTTGATTAGTCACTAAGGCATATACTATTTTGATCTTGTCTTTATTCAACTCGGTTCAATTCGAAGATCCAATAATATTTGTGCAAATGAAAAGATGCCAAAATGCACTTGCCTTAGTTAACTCATGTTGACTAATATATGCTCTACATTTCCACTCAAAATAAGCATTGTCACATAGAGTTGTACCCATGATATTAAGATTCTCAATGATATCAACATCTAGAAAGTTTGAATCAATATCACTAGATAGCCCAAGAAATTTGTTAATGTTTACCGGGTTAACTCTAAACATAACACCCCTAACATCCATCAAAGCATCAAATAAGGTGGCACTCTCTCTATATTCATGATAAAATTCTCTAACAATAGTGTCATTCACTATTCCTAGCCTGCTCACCCAAAATTCCCAATTTCTATCCTTAATGCATTTAAGAACATAAGAATCTTTACATTTACCTAAGTAAATGACTCTCTCTTGAAATATCTTCTTAGTTGCAAAGATCCCTAAATCCTTTGACCTTGAAGCTTTGGATCTCTTTGAGGTTGACTTGACTTTCACAATGGAATTCAATTGATCTCCACTTCCGGTAACTTTAGTTCTTCCCATTTGTTCTTGTGAAATAAGATGCTATAAACATACAAAAGTGAGTGAAAGACAAAACAAGCTTATTTGTCACAAATATATAAAACAATGACATATGACTTAAGAATGAATCATCATGCAAGACAAAGATAGTGAGTAATATCTTACAAGTATCATTAATTCAAAATATGCCAACATGTAACAAAATGAAGCATGTGAACATATCATAAAAGAGAACAATGTCTAGCATACAATGCTCCCCCTTGATAAATGTCATGACTAAGATTCATGATAGCATAAGGTTCACAAGGAAGTTCACACAATCACACATTCAAGCAATTTGAAGAAATATCAACAAAATAAGCTTCATATGCTAAGAGAGATACACAAAGATTTTTCAAGTTCTCTCATAATTCTTCAACAATTGCAAAGATATCATTATACTCATTAACAAAGTGTATGTGTGAGAGATATGCTTCAAATATATATCAAGAAGTAGTTTGATAATCAACATGCAAACAATTTCCAACAACTATTCATCTTAAGCTTTTTTACAAAAAGTCAAACCGATTATCATTCGGAATTTTTTGCTTTTAAGAGAATAGATTTTCAACATATAAGCGTGTGTGTGCATATGGCTCGTCATCCCATTTCTGTTTTTTAATCTGAGCTCATTTGATTTTAAGCCTTCCTCCTTTTCTTTTTAGGCTTTGAATCAAAGATTTTTTTTTTATTGATTTCATTTCAACACTTCTTTGATTTTTCCATTTTTTTTTACATAAACAAAAATTCACTTCATGAAGGCTTTCACTCATCACAATGGTGTAGCTCTTTCCAACATTGGGTAGCTTTCATAACCAATGTGCGTAGCCCTTTTCATAAAGGTGCTCGTTGAGTTCTATGTAAATGCCAAAGCAAAATGGATACTAGCCATAGGTCATTTTAAATGTACTTAAGTACAAAAACTTCAAATGTATCCAATGTTTACATATTAGTAAACTCAACCTACTAGCAAAACATATAAGAGAAACAAGGTGAAATTTTTAGAAAACCAAGATTTTATGGCTCATAAGCACATGATCTAAGAGCAATAAGTAGAGATTTATTCAAGATCATTACTTCTCTAATAAGTAGCTTTCAAATAATATGAAGCTCATATTTTCAAAAGTAATGTCACTCAATATACTATACACAAACAATCATCAAAGTTATAATCAATGTGAACAATATCACTATTTGATCCTAAAATAGCAAATGTCAATAAGAACCATATGTATACCATACAGAATTCACTAATATGACATGCTATGAGATGTATGTTAAAAATTGAGTCAAAAGATGAATATCTAAGAGAATATGCATTAGAGTATAGAGATAGCTTTTTGCAAATTATATTCATCCAATATCATACTTCCGCCCTTTTTATGAGCACTCTTGCCTTGAATGTCCTCATGACACCAAGTTGACGATGTTTCACAACAAGAGTATAAAAAGCATAATATCTCAACTCAATCAACACATATAACAAGAGAACTTCTTCAAAGTTAATCAACAAATTTTGACCATCATAACAATCATGATATGAGATAACCAAGTTCATATCAATACATGGAGTATTCAAAGCTAGCAAGCAAGAATTCTCAACACAATTGATATATAGCCTCAAAGCTATCTCACATGTGCTTCTTATATTAGTGATAGGAGTACTCACCCTTGAACCACTTGTTCTTGGGTGTACCTACACAAACATTTCCAATATCATCCTTGAGAACAATGTTAAATATAGAGTAAAGTCCTTCAATGACTTGATTAACAAGAATATCATTAACACACTCTTCCTTAACATTTTCAACACAAGCTTTGTCAAGTTGAACAAGATTATAATTCTTTCTACTCCAGATCTATTTCTCATGCTTAGCAAAATTATCATGTTTCTCAATTTTCAAGGCCTTAGCATGTTCAAGTTGAAGTTTAATCTCCTTATCCATAGATTCATTTCCTAATTTGCATTTTTCAATATATTTATAACACCTAGGCTTAATGTGACCTATTGTGTTGCAATAATGGCAAATTGGAATAAAAGATGAGATTGTACCTTTTGGAGTTGAACTAGCTTCACTAGAAGTTTGCAAAGATACCTTGTTTGCGAACTTCTTCTTGGCTTTTGATCTTCTTTTCTTGTGTGGTTTCTTATCAATCACGACTTCATCAAATTGTGTAGGAAGTGGTGCTTCCAAGAGCTCCTCTTCAACTACCAAGTCGTCTTCACCACTATGAGAGTTAACAAGATTCCTAACACTAGACACACTAACCGAATCATTCACTATATCCTTGATAGCCTCCTTAGCTGTGTCTATCTCTTCCATCAATTCTTGTTCTCTCTTCTTCAAAGAAGATATCACATTATCCTTCTCAAGGTTAATCATTTCAAGTTCTCTAAACTTCTTCATAATATCACCTTTTTCACCAAGAAGTTTACGAGTAACAACCACAAACTCATCTAGTTGCTTCTTGATCAAATCATCCTTCTCAACTACTTCTCTTTGAGCATTGGCTCTAGCTTCTTCAAGCTTTTATATCTTTTTCAACAACTCAAGATTAGTATGAATAGAACTAGAGCATCCATCATGATTTGCATCAAGGTTCTTGTTCAAAGATATTGTACTACATCTAGTGAAGAATGAGAAGCAGTTAGAGCTACAAAGTTAGTAACCTACTCTTCATCACTTAAAGACTCACTACTAGAGCTCTCATTGTCACTAGAATTATCATCACTCCAAGTAGCCGCCAACACTTTGCCTTTCTTGTCTTTCTTAGATGGCTTCTTGGTGCACTCACTAGCAAAGTGACCAAAACCTTGACAATTATAGCATTGAACCTCTTTATTGTTCATGGCTTGACTATTCTTCACAATCCCTGGAGATGATGTTCTCTTGACTCCTTTTTCCTCAAAAGACTTGCTTTTATGTTTGACATTCTACTTTAGAAATTTCTTGAACCTTCTAACCAAGAGTGCCATTTCTTCATTTTCATCACCACTCTCCTCCTTAAAAGCATTGAGAGCAATTCCCTTACTCTTGATCTTTGGCTTCAAACACATCTCATAAGTTTGGAGAGACCCAAGCAACTCATCGATGTTCATACTATTCACATCCTTGATTTCCTCAATGGCTGTCACCTTTGATTTAAATCTCTTAGGAAGAGACCTAAGGATTTTCCAATTTTAACGCTTTTTTGAGATAGGTACTTCAAGTGCTTGACATTGGTTAACTATGTTAAGAAGTCGGAATTGGAAGTCTTCAAACTTTTCTTCCTCACCCATACTTAAACCTTCAAATTGTGATGCCAACATTTGAAGCCTTGATTTCTTCACCGCTAAGGTTCCTTCATTAGTAACTTGGAGAGTATCCCAAGCTTCCTTTACGGATTCAAGATTTTGGATGTAGGAGAATTGATACCCATCAACTCCTCCAAAGATGGCATTCATAGCACGATGGTGCCATTTTGCAACCTCAAACTCATTTGTTGTCCATTCACTTCTTGGCTTGAGTATCATGGTTCCATCCTCTAAAACCTTGGTAGGAGAACTATAACCTTCTTCCACTACTATCCAAGCCCTTTCATCAATAGAGCGGATGTAGGCTTTTATCCTCAACTTCCAATACTCATAGTTAGTGCCACGAAGTAATGGTGGCCTAGTATTGGAGGCTCCTTCCGCCATAACATCATCTTGTAAACCCATGACTTCAAACACCTTACAAAAACCGTGAAAGTATCACCCTGGACTCACACTAAGTGCAATCTAGTGTTCTGCTCTGATACCAATTGAAATTACAATCACGGTTAAATGCTCAAGGCTAACCTAGAGGGGGGGTGAATAGGTTAGGCACCTTTTTCGACTCCCTTTGAAACAAACAAAAGTTTGTCCCTCTAGATTGTTTGTATCACAATATATATATTAATTAAAGACAATTAATCAATATATAAACACAATTAAAGTGTGATACAAACAAGTAATTGTAACACATACACAATCTATATTATAAAAAGGAAGTTAACATAAATAAAGAGTTCTATCCACAATACAAATATTAAAGAGATAGGGATAGAGAAAAGTTGACACAAGATATAACATGGTAAACCTCCGAAAAGGAAATATCCATGGGCTAGCAGCAACCGGCAAACAAAATCCACTAGTAGATAAGACAAGTACATTCTCTCAAGTGTCCTCTTTACCTAGAAACTACCCTCCTATCCTACTCTAGAAGTTGCCGCCCTATGCTCAACAATCCGAGGCTTCACACCTCTTGCCAAGACTTCCTTGCTCACCTTATCCGGATCTTCACAACCCAAGGCAAGACTTCTTGCTCAACTATCTGAGTCTTCCCGACTCTAGTCAAGACTTCCTTGCTCACCTATCAGAGTTCTTCTAACTCTTGGCAAGACTTCTTGCTCGACTATCCAAGGTTTCACACCTCTAGCTAAGACTTCCTTGCTCGACAATCCGAGGCTTCACACCTCTTGCCAAGACTTCTTGCTCAACACCATAGGTCTCACACCTATTGTCAAGACTTTCTTCTCACAAGGCATCTAGGTGATCATGAATATAAAATGTAAACAAGCACGCAACATAGAATGTTATGATCAACACATCCTATGGTAAATACTAGACATTATCATGAATGCAAAAATCACAAATAGTCTAGTTAATCATGCATGAGTAGTCAATCTTGATTATGTAAGATATGATCAACATTAATCACAAACTCGATTCATGCATATATCTAAACTTGAATCACAAGATATGATCAACAAATCATAAGACCAAGTTTAAATCACAAAAACCTAAAACATGCTAAAATCATATAACAATGTCAAATAGATCTAAGCATAAGTTCTAGAGCATATTCCTAATCATAGATTCAACAAATCACATAAATAGCTCAAAAGAACAAAAGCACATGTATTATGTGAGAATTTCGGCCAAGAGAGCCTAATACATGAGATGAACTATTTTTCACAAAATCAAAACACTCACAATATACAAATATATGTAGAAGAAGAAAACCCAAGGCAATTGACCAAGTTTTAAAAGAAAACTTAGAGAGAAAATCAATATCTTAGTTGATCTAGGTGCAGTCCCGTTTTTGTATGATTAGACACCAAAAACAGTAGCAACATCAACTCAAACCTTAAGAGAAACGATGGAGGATGAATAGATGAACACTCTCAACTTTGAATTACTCAAATCGGAGTTTAAGTGAAGAAGTTATGGTGTTTGGAAGGTGAAAAAATTTAGAGAAAAAAATTCTGCACACTTGATTTGAATTTCTTCTTAGAATGAAATGTGAGAGGGAAAGAGTTTATAAAGGAGTGAGAGACTTGGACATGTGAAATGACAAAGAGGGGAAAAATGAAGCCAAGCAAGCTTACTGCCCGAGATGGCACGTGGGCATCTCGGGGCAGCAAGCCTTCTGCCCCGAGATGGCCACGCGCCATCTCGTGAAAGATGTGTTTGCTTGCTTCTTCTCCTTCGACCTTCCTTTGCGTTCTTCGACCGTTCTCCTGGCTCCGAACTCAGAATTTAAATCTATTTGTGGATTACAAGCCTTAACTCTCACATGGACATGGACATATAAGATACTCAACCCAGAAAATAATAATTCGACTCGATATATGAAGACGAAGACAATGTATGAAACATGAGTTGAAAGTGTAGTATCTTATGACTTTAAACTTGAAATCAATAGTATGAGTAACCGAAATGATCGGAACTTAATCAAGAATGATTTAAGGCTAAATCCAAGTTCAATAACCATGTTATAAAAATATATACACACACAAACACAATTCACAATAGAATGCAAACTACATAGAGATAGTTTCCAATCATGCATATTCCAAAACATGTTATTTCCAAACCAATGCATGAGCATTCATCTTCAAGTGTGTGAATGTGTTATACATGGTGCACAATGATGCAGAGACACATATGAATGAATTGTATGCATGTGCCTATAAAGGTGCACAACGATGCAGGGACACAAATGTATGATATGTGTGTGTGTGCCTAAGCCTTGTAAGAGAAAGATAAGGTCTTAGTATACCTTTGTAGAAACAAATTGCATCCTTTCTCTTTGAAGACTTAGAACTTGCTTTGACTTGTTGTTTCTTCTTCCTTGAAGCTTGAATCATCATGAACCTAAACAACTAAGTCATTACAAGTAAACATCATTTTGATATGGAATTCATGCCAACACAAACTAAAACCTAACAATAATGCAGAGAGGAGATGTTATTGTCACAAAGATAGTCTCACAAGACAATCATGGTGATCCATTTACAAAGACCTTACCGGCTAAAGTGTTTTTGGGTCACCTAGATGGTCTATGGTTACGAGACAAGAATCACATGCTTTAGTGTAAGTGGGAGATTGTTGGGATTTATGCCTTAAAGATGTAATTTGTAAATGGATTTACGAAATAAATATAAGGAAAAGTTCAATTCATTCTTGTTGTGTTGTTTATTTTATAACTTGTGCATATATTTAACATCCAAGATTGCCGGATGTAATCTCGAACTGTGTATACAAGTGTCATATACGGATGGATTTAGTAAGAGACGTGCAATATAAAGAGTCCATAGATAGCAAATAAAGCTGGGTAATTTATTTATGGTTAATCTATAGTTACGGTCCATTCCGTAATATACGGTGATTCTATCCTGAATCATTCATATGTAGATATGAGAATTGAGGCACCTTGTATGATGTGATCATATAGGACTAGGCCATGATCTATATGAATCTCTCACCAAGATCCGTTTACCAATGAGATTCATATATATCAACTAATGATGGCTATATGTGGGTGATATTAATCCTGAGTGTCTTATCGACTCCTTCAGGTTAGATCGTGGTCTTTGATATACAATGGGTGAGGTCGGATGCAGTTCCCGATCAATATGCTTCATATGTTGGGATTGCGGTTTGGGTTGTGGTTGAGAAGGTTTGTACACAATAGTGGAATCCACTCCTTCTTGTGAGAAGTAGATGGTAGTTCCCTTAAGGGTTGATTCGGGGCTTGGACAATATGAGCGCTCACCTAATTCCGTAAGGAAATAGGATTTATTGTTTATTATAGAATCAACGGTACTTAAAGGATTTATGTAATTAGAAGGGTATAACGGACATTATGACCCAACTCTAATTATTAACTACTGTGGAGGATCATACCATATGTAATAGCTATATCGATGGACACCGAGTTGTATCGGTCTGTATAAAAGCGTCTACAGTTGAGAGAGTGCAGCTTCGGGTTTTTAGTGGAATAACACCGGAGTTAATAATCAAGGAATATTAATTAAAGAGTTTAGTTAATAATTCTAAGGATTATTGGAGCTCAAAATACTGTGGGTCCATTAGGTTCCCTTGCTAGCCCGATCGATTTAGGTAACAAGAGTCACGGTTAATTAATTGAATTGTCCAATTAATTGTGTTACAAAAGTGACACGTATATATTCAGGAATTAATTGAATAATGAGATTATTTAATTAATGAATGTTAATAGTTAAATTTATTAAATAATTAGATTATTTAATTATATTAATAATTATGAATTATTAATTAACTATTAATTGGAGTGTATTAATTGATATATGGATTTTGGTGAAGATAAGATAATGAGATTATTTTATTTTACTAAATTATTTATCTAAATATTTAAATTTAAGTTTAAATTTAAAATACTTATTATCACTTTTAATATATTAGATATATTTGAAAAGGATAATTAAAAGATATATATCAATTATAATACAAGAGATTGGATTGGATGCAAATTGGTGTGTGTACATATATAAGCTTTTGTATAGGATACAAACGTGTGTGCTTGTGAATCAATTGATAAGAAACGCTTGCGTGAAACATGATATATATTGACAGAGGCGTGAGTGATATAAAAAATAAAACACAAATATATATTCATTGTTCATCTTGCACAAAGAAAAAAAAAAGATACATATATATCAAAAGCAATAAGTTTTGTATGAGATGCAATTGATATGTGTGTGAAATCAATACACCAAATTGAGAAAAAAGAGTTTCTTCAAGTATTTCTCTGCATCCTCCATTCAAGTTTCTGAGACCGTGATGCTCCCACACGCAGTTACCAGTCCCGGAAGATAGCGAGAAAGATCGAGTGGTTCAGACAGGAGCATATCGTAAAGTGAAGGAGCCTCCAAACTTTGGTAAGATTTTCTTCTTCTGATTATATCGATTTTAATTTCCTATGTTTACATATTGTATGTATTAGTTCCGAAAAATAATTACGATCCCAAGTTCACTGGTCCCAGATACAGATTATGATCTATATTAAAATCTTTAAAACTTAGTTCCGCTGCGTGACCGGTGAACGGGGTTCAAACACGTGTGGCATCCTGAACCTTTCTGTGAAAGGGGTTCGTAGGATGTCTCTAGTAAAAGGACTGTTAGAATCATCATCAGATAACTCGTTATATCCATATCGCCTAACCAACACGTCCATTTTATGCCTATTGTTTTCGAATTCTCGGGTCACATTCTGAATCATAGCATCTCTGTCCTTCACCAGTTCTCCATGACGGTTAAACTGTCGGGTGATGGACAAACCTGTTTACAGCCCTTCTTCACTCCGTTCCTGAGTCTCGTGGGCTAATCCTTACAGGCGTATGGTTCCATGATGACGTTTCCGATGGTGTTGATTGCTATCCTCTGATGACGATGGTCGATCTCTACGCCAGTCATATTTACGGTGTCTATCATGGGCCATCTGACCGTGACTCCGCCTTTGGTGCGGTCGTTCTTCTTCGGGCATTGCACGATCATTGTTCTAGTTACGTGTTATACCCCAGATTGATTGATTGATTGATTTGATCTGAGTTCCTAACAGCTACTGGCACATCTGGTTCCGGTGACCCAACTATAACCAAACAGAGCCTTGTAGGTGGAGGTTTTGGCGGATGTGCCTCTCCCACAACCAATAGATCTACTCTTTCTCTTGCCGCATCCATCAGTAGATGTTGCAGTGCCTCATGGAAACGACGTGTTATGTCCTCACTGGTTGAAGGGATTTGTTGGATACCAGCCAGGGATGCAGGTTGGTTCTTGGTGGTTGTGGCGGGATCTCGTGAACTCTCGCCTATATAAGCTGTTAAGTCCTAGGGGAGATTGTCAGGTCCTAGAATTGTGTTGGCTTGATTCCATAACAAAACTTTATTTATTTGTATTGATTAGTTGCTTAAATGGTTCGTGATGATAAGAGTTTCAAGGAAGAAAAACAACTTCTCATGATGCAAAGTTCATCTTCAAGAGGATTGGTACTATTCTTGGATGCTAAGGTATCGAGATCCTTCTTCCTCTTGCAAGGCGTAGGCGCACACACACACAATTCATTCATATGTGTCCCTGCTTAGTTGTGCATCTTTAAATATGCACACACACATAATTCATACATTTATGTCCCAGCATCGTAGCGCATCATTTGGTATAACACTTTCACACACTTAAAGTTAAATGCTCATGCTTTAGTTTGAAAGTAACATGTTTTGGAAAATGCATGATTGGAGACTATCTTTATGTAGTTTGCATTCTTGTGTGAAATGTGTTTTTTTTGTTTATATGTTTGTGTAACATGGATCTTGAACTTTATTTTAGTCTTAGATTGTTCATGATTGAGTTCCGGTCATTTCGGTTACTCATTCTATTGATTTCAAGTTCTAAGTCAAAAGATACTACACTTTCAACTCATGTTGCATACATTGTCTTCGTCTTCGTATATTGAGTCGAATTCTTATTTTATGGGTTGAGTATCTTATATTTCCATATCCATGAGGGAGCCCCGGTTCGTAATCTTCAAACAGATTTGAATTCAAAGTTTGGAGGTCAAAGAACGGTCGAAGAATGCGAGGAGAGCGCAAAGAGTGAGGTGCGATGGCTTAAGCCATCACCATGCACAAACCCGAGATGGCGCGCGGCCATCTTGACCACAAGAGTGCTCTGCCCCGAGATGCCCACATGCCATCTCGGGGAGACACTAAGGAAGAAGGGTGTTTTGGTCACTTGGTCTTTTCACCCTTTAAAACCTCTCATTCCCTCTCATTTGAAAAGATAAGAACAAGTTAAGAAATTGAAGAACAAGTGCAGAATTTTTCTCTCAACATTTTGATTTTTGTTTTTGTGATAATTTCTTCATTTCTACTCCGATTCACTTGATTCAAAAACTGATTTCGAGTGTTTTGAATATTTCTATAAACCCCAAGCATTTCCAGAACCAAAGGATGTCTACAATTTTCATTGTGATCTGATCTTCAGTTCGTGATTGCATCCTTGTTGGTAAAATCATCTTCTTCTTGGTTTTCTTTTTAGATCTTCTTATTGATTGATGTTATTTGATTAGGAAGCATGACTAGGATGATTTTGATATCATTTTGTGGTTTGTTGATTTGATTTTCAATTTTAGCTAGATTTGTGATATACTGAATGATTTGTGCTAAACTTGATAAACATGAAATTGTTTCTAGAAATCCTTTGTTCTTATGCTTGATTGATTGTTTCTAGATCTAATTTCATTTTCTAAGAACTAGGTTTTGTTTCAATTGATGTTCATATTTTCATAACTATGTTCTTAGTTGATAACATGCTTAGGTTGTCTAGATGCATTTGTGATTGATCTTTGAAAGCATAATCTATCTATCTATTTGCATGTCTATAGAATTTGTTGACCCTCATTTTCTATGTTGAGTGCTTGTTTGCGTTTTGTATTCATGATCACTTAGATGCCTTGTGAAGAGGTAGAAAGTCTCATATCTTAGAGTGATTCTTTGATTTGAGCAATTGTAAGTCTTAGCTAGAGTCGGGAGGACTTGGATAGCTAAGCAAGTGGAAGTCTCGACAAGAGTTGTGAAACCTCGGATTGTTGAGCAAGGAAGTCTTGGCAAGAGGTGTGAAGCCTCGGATTGTCAAGCAAGGAAGTCTTGGCTAGAGGTGTGAAGCCTTGGATAGTCAAGCAAGAAGTCTTGCCTAGGGTCGGGAGGATCCGGATAGGTGAGCAAGAAATCTTTCTAGAGACAGGGTGTCTTGGATAGGAATTCGGCTTAGTAGATCACTAGGTTCAAGATAGAATGAGAGTGAGAGCTTGTAGAGCATGTGTGATTGCTTGAGTGTGTAACTCTATTTGAAATAGTGGCTTTGCTTTTGCCAGTGGTTGTGGTATCAACCCATAGATGTTTCCTGTTTCCTCTTTGGAGGTTTTACCACGTAAATATTGTGTGTCTTTGTTTGCAATTTTCATTAAGCATTGTTAGAATTGCATTGTTTTAAAAGAAGATAAAAATTGGAGCATATACCTATTCACCCCCCTTTAGGTATATTCACACTATAAAGATCAAGGGAATTTCATAAGCATTATCTGGAGATTTTTGGATATCCCTAGAATTGTTTATGCTTCCGCTTCCAACAATTACTTAATCAGATTGAAGGTTAAACCCCCTCCTTCTAGTGCCAATTGTTGACGTCGATTTCTCGATGGATGAGAAAGTCAACAAGATTAGATTGAGTTTTGACCTGTCAAAAGAGAAAGAGAAAGAGAATGTAATGTGAGTAATATTGACACAAGTTTACGTGGTAAAACTCCGGTGATCGGAGAAACATCCATAGATGGTTGTGAAACAAATATTATGGTGTGTAATATATTAATCTAGAGGGGGTGAATAGATTTTAAACAAATTTACCCAATTTTCGTTAAAGGTCAAGTTTACGAAAATGCCCCTATCTAGTTACAAAAATACCACAAGTGTAATAAATGCGGAAATAGTAAAAACACTTGAGATATACGTAGAAACCCTCCAAATGGAAAAATCCACGGGCTGATGAGTGCGCCACACTAGAACCTCGAATCCACTAATAGCAAAGGAATTACAACCTAATCCCGGTTTAATCCACTACCACTACCTAATCCCGGTATAAGTGAACCTAGTCCATATTGCTTGTGATTTAAGCTACCTACTCCTGGAAGCAACACAAGTTTTACTTCTCAATGAAGAGATAAAATGTCCTAAGTGAATATATGATGATATTCAATGAACAAACAAGGCTAGGAAACCCTATATGCTTATCTAGGATAATGAGATGACAATTAATACAATCCTAGATATCATGAGCTAATTGACATGTTCAAGAAGCTTAGCTAAACATAGATCAAACAATCCTATAAAGCTATCACAATACAACACTCAATCATGGCATCACAACAATCTCTAATTTGTATCTAGAAAATGTTCTAAGAGCATACAAATAATTAAATAGAAGGTTTAGCAAGTAAAACACTTAACTTGTAAGAAGATAGTGAAGAACTTACCAAACAAGATGTGATGAAGTAACCCTATCCATTGATGCACGCTAAATGAACTTAGATGATGCGAGATGAAGTTTTTATGCACATGGGAATGCTTTGAGTGATTAAAAATGAGTTCTTGAAAGAGTTTTTCCTTTGAAATGTGTTCTAAGGAAAATATGTGATATTCTGAACTCATACACGACCTTAAAACACTGAGTTATATATATATAAGATCCAAACAAAGTGAGGTCGTTTTGGAAAAAAACGTTCGCTGGTGACGTGCGCTGGTGACGTGCGCTAGTCGAGTAGCACATAACCTATTTTTATAATAGGCGCTGGACGAGTGGCGCAACACATGTGCAAATCCTCTAGAATGTTTACGCTGGTGAGGTGAACTGGACGAGTAGCGTATAACCTATTTTTATAATAGGCGCTGGACGAGTGGAGCATCCCAGTGGCTCAACATATGCGCAAATCCTCCGGAATGTTTACGCTGGTGAGGTGCGCTGGACGAGTAGCGCAAGCCCACTTTTTTCAACTGTGCGCAGGTGCAATGGCGTAACTCAGTGGCGCATGACTAGCGGCGTTCCACTGGAATGTTGCGCTAGTGAGGTGCGCTGGTCGAGTAGCGCACAACCTGATTTTTCAACACTCAAACACACATTTTCAACAAGTTCAAGAGTGATGAAAGTGCATCATATTCTAATACCTAGCATGACATAAAACTCTATTTACAAGATGCAAATAAATCAACAAGAGTCATTTAAATCAAAATGCACACAAGTATAAACACTCAATATATATGAATAAGAGTTATGCATGAATATGTGAATGTGTGCAGCTATCTCTTCAAAGCAAGTAAACACAAGAATTTTACCTTCGATGTTTCTCCTCTTGAGGTCTTACATAATACCCCAAAAATGTGATTTGTTCACGAAATAAGTCAATCAACAAATGAGGACTTTACATATTGAATAAACAATCGAGCCAAAATCCACTATTGAAATAAAGAATTACATCACTCGATCTCTTTTTCCTCTCTCTTCTAGTGATTTTCTGTATATTGTTTTTTCTATCTCCTCTAATAATGAGATTATGGATCTATTTATATATGTATAGAACATTAATCTTTGTACAACAAGTACTGAAATAATTCGTTTATAATTATAATTGTTTGCTTGTTGAAGTTGTCTTTATCTTCTTTCCTGTTTTGAAGATCGTGTGGAGATTGAATGGGACTCTAGTGATTTAGTCCATTTAGGACTTATTTCTTTATAAATGTGCATTCTTCTCGAAGAAGTAAAGTTGTTGCCTGATTTGAAACTTGTTTCCCGTTCGGTATTTTATTCTTCTAGAAATTCTTCTTGATATGGATGTTTTGTATAATTAAGCATGACTCTTGGTTCACTCACGTGCGAATCATGTGTAGGATTTCTTTATTCGGGTTTCTTATATTTGTCATGAGTAGAACATGACGTCACTTGATCCTGAGCAGGTCATGACTTGCCGAATACTTGTGCTCACACTTACTAGGGTTTCCATTCCTTAGTGATGTCTTGAAGGGTATTTTCTGGATGCCTACTCGGATGTCCACCTGACAATATTAAGGGACTACCCACCTTGTCAGTGACATGTTCATTCGGCAAAAATATACATATAACATATGTTGTAATATATATAAACTATATTATAATTATATATATATGATATATTAATAGTATATCATATATAATATTATAATATATATATATATAATAATTATAATGTGTATATATATATATTGTATGATTGCTTTTAATTCTAGTTAGAAATAAATTATTCTATAATATATATATATATGTATAGGAGGGGCACTTTGGTCAATTGAAAATCTTGTCTCATCTTGTCCTAACCATATCAAACGCATAACAGTACAATTAATAGTTTAAAAAAAATAATTTTTTTTATATAAAAAAAACGAAAAACGAAATGAAAAACAAAAACAAAAACAAGTATTTTGTGTTTTTCAAATCTTTCACTTTTATAATTGATTTTGTTTTTCATTATTTTTTTTGTTTTTCGAATATAAAATGAAAAACGGTTAACGAACGCGTTTTCGAAATTGTTTTTTAAAAATAAAAATGAAAACGGACTGAAAAACGGATACAGAACGGAGACTTATTTTTTGTTTTTATTTTAATTTTTCAAAAAAATTAACTTTTTTTTTCTATTTCACTTCAACCATGCATCATCTTCTTTCTTCCTCATCTGTTATTTTCTCATCTTCATCTTCTCATGTTTTAATAGTTTTCCATTTTATTTTTTATTTTATTTTATTTTAAAAAAAAAAATAACTCGCAATTTTTTTTTCCACTTTTTCTCTTTTTTGTACCTCTTTTTGTTTCTTCTTCTTCTCTTCTTTATGAAACCCTAGGTTTGGTGCTAAAGCTCAAGTCTTCTACTCACAAAAGGGTCTTCATTTTGATCCAAACTTGGGGGTTTTGCTGGATGTTAATCTTGGGGTGTCAATTAAGCTTGTTCGGTCGGTTAATTTCTTTGCTATATACTCCTATCCAAGATCCAAAATCTGGGTTTTTGCTGTAAAATTGACGAATGTTGATGATGACGAGTCAATAGTGAAAGTGATGAGGTGCGTTGTGATTGAGTGTTGTGAACGAAGTTGGTCAATGAGTTTGTTGTTTGGGTTCTTGAGTTTTGGGGAGGAAAATGGAGTTAGAGTGTTGAATTTGAGAAATCTGAGTAAAAGGAAGAAGAAGAGAGTGAAGAATTTTGATTTGATTGGGAAATCTTAGACAAATATGAGAAGCATTAGAGGAGTATATATATATATATATATATATATATATATATATATATATATATATTTTGATGGGTTGCAAGATAGTTTCATGGAAAGTTTTTTACTGGGATGGGGTATCACAATCAGAGCTGGTGTGGCTTCGTACCCAATTGATACAGTGCGTAGAAGGATGATGATGACCTCTAGAGAAGCTATCAAATACAAGAGTTTCATGGATGCGTTTAATGGTGTAAAAATGGACTGGCCCGGCCAGTCCCATTAGGCATGGCCTGGCCAGGTCCGTTTTTGGAAACGGGTCGGGCCTGGTCGGGCACGAGGCTCGGGCCGTTTCTAAAAACTGAGGCCCGGCATAGCACGCCGGCCTGCCTTAGGCGGGCTGTGCCAGGGCAGTCCGCTTGCCTGGTCTTGCGGGCCGGTCAATGAGATGTGAATTTAAAAAATAATAATAATAATAACAATAATAATCGGTTGATGTCACGGATCGGCGGGCCAGTATGACAGGCCGGTCCAGGGGCCTGGCACGCCGACTTGGCGTGCCGTGGTGGGCCGGCCCACCGGACCTTGTACCTGCGCCCCCGCATGGGGCTTGTCACGGACCGGGCCTCGGAATGGCCCGCTTCCTTCACAGGTCGTGCCAAGCACGGCCCGTTGGCTTCGTTGACCGGCCGGACCGATCTGTCTCGGACCGGTCCATAATTACACCATTAGATGCGTTTTCTCAGATTGTCAAGAATGAAGGTGCTACATCACTCTTCAAGGGTGCTAGTGCGAACATTCTTCGTGCTGTTGCAAGTGCTAGTGTGCTTGTTGGTTACGACAAACTGCAGCTCATTCTTTTGGGCAAGAAATGCGAATCTGGTGGTGGTTAATACAGTTTTACAGATGGTGGCGACAATTGTGTAGTGCTCTTGTCAAGTTTGAATAATTTTGGATGAGCAATAGTGTTTTTAATGTTCCCCAGTCTTTAGGGATTTGATATGGAAAAAAAAAAGATCATATTTATCTTACAAGTAACTTTTTAAAATTGTGAGTGTTTATGTTCTTGAATTCTTAAACATCAGTGTTGGTATTTTTGGTGAGAACAATTGAATTATTTGCACTTGCAACTACAGTCTTATTGTGCAAAAAAAAAAAAAAGATAAAACAGCAGAAGACAAAGCATCAAGAAGGGAAAAAAAACACCAATAACTCTGCTTCAACTAGATTTTTAACATATGGAGGGAAGTCCTCTATCCACGCCTCCGGAACACATCAAGGCATTCTTGGCAAGGTCATTGGCCACTTGATTCGCATCTCTTGGAGCCTGAGAAATGGGGAGGCCAATCGCAGCAGAAATCCGACCGGAGATATCTAAGAGAAAAACACAACTACTGGACTATGAGAGAAAAGGACCAATACTCCATTGTTTTTTTTATTGTTATTATTTTTACTTTTTTTTATAATATTTTTAATCGATTTCCCTGTTAATTTTAGGGAAAATTACACAAACATACCCTGACTTTAACATATATATGAGAAAAAATCCAGTTTTACCAAAAATACAATAACATACCTTTGACATTGGGTTTGACCGTTTAAGATAACGGTGGTGTTATCTGAATAAGGGTATTACGGTCATTTTCCTGGGATAACTGAAAAGCCATATCTAACAATTACTTTCAGTCACTGTTGTTGATTGAAAAGCCATCATTGCCCCATACCGGTCCCATACTTCCTTTGTACAATCTAACATCATTTCCCGCCATTTGTCTATCTTCTACACTATATCTTCTATCTCACAACTTTTGTACCAAAATATCCCTTGTATAAGACCGTTGAGATTGCTTGGGTTCTAAGAGCTTCTCCAACCCATCATCAAACACCACACCAATCTCCAAATCCCACCATAAATCACCTCCAACCCGCGCCATTCTCTGCGCAAAACTTCAGATGGTAAACAGTGTCGCGCAATCTATTGCGCGACACTGTTGTTTTACGCAAAACAATTCTGTTTTTTTTTAATCCAAAACTTTTAAATAATCATATTTTAACCCCATTTAATAAAATGTATTTTGATTATATCCTTCATTTCAAGGTTTTATTTAATCACAGTTTTACCCTAATAAATTTAATTTATTCCAATTTGGTCCTTTTTAATATTTAATGATTTTTTTTTGTGAATTAATTATTATTGTTTTATTTATTTATAATAAATTAAAATGTAGTGTATATTTATAAATTTAAAATGCAATTTTTGTAAATAAGTAATTTCATTCAATACAACGGAAATTAAACAAAATACATTAAGAACAAAATACAAACTTCATAGTGATAAAATAAATTACCACAATTTGGAATACAATAAAATGAAGAAAAAATAAAATATAAACTACAAGAACCCATTAGTAGTCTGGAAGACCATTTCCGGGTCCTTTAAGATTTTCGAAAAAATCACCAAAAGACCCAGATGCATTTTGAGATCACTTATCTTGTTGTTCAGCTCGTTTTGTTTCAATTTTTAATTGTTGTTGGTTCATAAACTCCTGTTTTTTTGGATTAGTAATGGTATTCAAATCTATCATCATAATTTTGAATTCACGATACTCCATTTTTCTCTCCAAAATATCGTTAAGTCTTTCCCTCTGTATAACGTTTTTATTAGAAAAATCCAAAAAAAATTCTAGTCTCTCTTTCAAAGTATTGAAGGCGGTTGAATTATGTTCCTCAACCTTTCTTTTTGATTTTGCTTTCTTCACCCCAATGGGCCGTCAAGATGAACTACCCCCGCCGTCAAGATGAACTACCCCCACCGTCATCACTACTTATATTTAAAGAAAACGAAGATAGTCCAGGATATACCATGGTGGGAGACTCTGGAGTTGGAGAGTCTTCTTGTGATGAAACGAAATGACCAGTTTCCGGTTGAAAGGGTGACTGGGTTTCTGTCTCGTTGTCTGTAAATTTTTCCATGTCTTTTAGGATGGGCCACACATGGTCAAACCTGAATCCATGTTTATATTTGTTATCCTGGGATAATAAAATTTTTGCCTGGTTCATCTGTAAAACGATACAAAAATATTGTTAAAATCAAATATGAAATTTGTTTTTTTCTAAAAATTGAATTTTAACAAATACTCACAATATCAGCTTTCGAGGCACCACTAGGTTTCAGCCTTTCAATCTGTCGTATGCATCCTCACATTTTCCCCATGGATGTAAGGATAGTTTGCATGCGACACTGTAAATTTCTTTTGTTACGAAGTTCAGTAATAAAAGATGGTCTGCTATTGTTGTAATCATTCTCTACTCGGCTCCAGAACATATCCTTTGACTGATAAATACCTATGATCGGGTTTTGTGAAACATCAAGATATATGTGACAAAGATGTGTGTCTTCTGCATTTGGGTATGAAGAACTTCTTTTCGTAGACATTTTGTGGAAACAGGGATTTGAAAGGAAAAGTGATTTGGATAGAAAAGTGCTTTGCAGGTATAAGATATTTGAAGGGAAAAGTGACTTGAAGAGAAAAGTAGTTTGAATGTATAAAAGATTTGGTGGGATATGTTTAATTTAGTGTGGTTTGATATTTATCGAAACCTGGAGGTACTTTTTTCAGATTGAATCCTACGGTTCAGATGGTGAGGAAATCCATCCAATGGCTGACATTTAAATACTTAGATATCTTATCTTCATATTTTAGGAAATGTGAAGATAAGATTCCTTGAAAGAAATTATTGCTAGTATTTTTTGGTTCGATTATACATTTTCCACGTGGGCTTGCAATTATTGTCGGTCACATGGACAAAAAGAAGATATTTTTGTAGAGATTGAATCCTACGGTTCAGATGGTAATGCAATCCATCCAATGGTTAACATTTATCTTCATAGGATATCTTATCTTCATATTTTGGGAAATGCGAAGATAAGATTCCTTGAATGAAATTATTGCTAGATATTTTTTTGTCCGATTATACTTTTTCCATATGGGCTTGCAATTATTGTCGGTCACATGCACAAAGATAAATAACCTACACCAAAGTCTGCTAAAACTCATTCAATTAAACTCAAAGAAAAACATGAATTTCAATATTGGAGGTCCATCTAATTTTTCATCTTCATCTTCATATTCATCTTCCGATGAAAAGGAAGAGTCAATTTTGGCAGCTCTTGGTGCGATGGATGTAGAAGAAGAAGAAATGATTGCCCAATATGGACAATTCCAACAGGCCATGGCTCAGTATCTCAATCAACAAAATAACCCAGTGCGACGTGGAGGCTCAATTCCTTGTCATATAGTCATCAATTGAGACCGGGAAAGTGCTGATCGTCGTTTGTTCTACGACTATTTTGCCGAGAACCCTCGGTACAACGATCAAATGTTCCGTCGATGCTTTCAAATGGGTATGAGTTTATTCCTTCGTATTGTTGAAAAAGTAGAAGCTCGTGACAACTATTTTATGCAACGAACAGACAGTGTGGGTAGACTGGGTTTACCACGCTTCACAAAATAACAGCAGTATTTCGGATGTTGGCATATGGTTGTCCAGCAGATGCTACTGACGAGTATATAAAAATAGGAGAGTCCGTAACAATTGAGAGTTTGAAGTGATTTTGTCGTGCTGTTGTGGAGGAATTTGCAGGTGAGTATCTTAGATCACCAAACGCTACTGACGTTGCAAGACTACTTCGTATTGGTAAAGATCGTGGTTTTCCAGGAATGTTGGGTAGTCTAGATTGTATGCACTGGAAATGGAAAAATTGTCCAACAGCTTGGGCAGGGCAATATGCAGGTCGTAGTGGATCCCCAACTATTATTTTAGAGGCTGTTGCTGATTATGATCTGTGGATATAGCATGCATATTTTGGTTTGCCTGGTACGAATAATGATATTAATGTGTTGGAGGCATCCCATCTTTTTTCCAACCTTACTCAAGGTATTGCTCCTCCAGCTCATTATGTCATTCAAGGAAAAGAATATAATATGGGTTATTATTTAGCTGATGGTATATACCCAAAATGGTCTACGCTTGTACAAACTATTCACGATCCGCGTGGTCCCAAAAAAAATTATTTGCAATGAAACAAGAATCCTGTAGAAAAGACGTGGAACGTGTATTTGGAGTTCTCCAATCACGATTTGCAATTGTGGCAGGACCGACGCGTTTTTGGCATAAACATATTTTACATTATATAATGACTACGTGCATTATTATGCACAACATGAAAATCGCGGATGAGCGTGATGTAACTGCATCAATTGAGGATCATATGGAAACACCAACTCCAGAAGTTGTGATGGTGTTAGATGAAAATACCCGATTTCAATAATTCCTAGCTCGACATAGAGGAATCAGGGATAAAGACGCTCACATTGCACTCCGAAATGCGTTAATAGATCATTTGTGGGATGATTATACTAATTCAGATAATTAGATGATGATCAATATATACTTTTATTTTTATGTTTTTTCTTTTCTATTTCCTGAAATGTAATGTTCAAGTTATTTCAATAATAAATGCAAAATTTAACCTAATCAATTTAATTTCTTTTTATGTATTAATTTCACATTTTCTTATTATATTGTAATATTATGTTAATTATGGGGTGAAATGTTAATTGTGTAGAAATATTAAAAAAAAGGAAAGAAAGGGAATATTATAGGGAATATTCTCTTTAATGTAAAGTTTGGTGCAGTGGGTTAGAGATGGAATAGTACTATTTTAGTGCAAATTTTGCACCAAAGACACTATTCGGGTTGAAGATGCCCTAACAGATATCACACCATTTTCATTAATAACTAAAACCACACACAAAGGAAGGAAGGAAGCATAACAAAGAGGGCTGTAGGATCTTGACAATTGGTGTATCAAGCAACAAAAAGGTAAGAATCATTCTCATGTGGAAGAAAAATAGCAGAGACCCATTTGCATGTATTCTTTTATATTTATTATTTTTAAAATTTATGTTGAGCCAATTTCAAACAGTCTTAAACGTGAGATGGGTTAATAATTGTGGGAATGATGGTATTTGTGTGGTAATGTTTGTCTAATATTAAGAATTTCTAAAAATAATGAATTAATGTGTTGATATGGAAAAATTATGAACTGATGATATGAAAGTAATTTAGGTTTTTTATTTAAAAATTCAAGCTTTTGTAAAGTCCTTGTTTTAGCTAAGTGAGAAAAGTTTGATTGTGGGTATAATTACCTCTGATTTAATGTCTTTTGCATGAAGCTGGTGTCTTAATGATATAAAAAATAAGAATTTTGATGTTTTCGGTCTCGGGTTTGAAAAAAAAATCTGTTATTATGCATTTTTGTTGTCATGGTTACACAACAAATGTTGACTTCAGTTTCACTTGTGATTATTTGCTTCTAGCTTCTAGTAACTTTATTATAGTTTTATTGCTTGGTCACTCTGTAATGATGTTATTGTTACTGTGTCTATTTGATTAATTTTTTTTAGGATTACTTAGTATTCTATTAATTTAATGTATTCAGTTCAGATTATGGTGTAAATATATCAGTTTACATGTTAGTATATTAGCTCTTTTACTATACTTTTCATCATCCTAGTATACATGTGTATGATATGTAAATGTTAATGTTATGTAGTTAATGGAAATAGTTGTGTTGATATTCATTAATAGTACATGTCTTTGCTCATGTATATACTTCAATATGCCTTTGTACTGGTTCTATAGGTTTTTGGACTGATGTTTATTCAAATGTTTGTTGCAGTGATGGCAAGTTTCAATATTAGTGCCAAATTCCTTGGATCCCAAATGGAGTTTGCCATACAAAATCTCGATCAGTACACATTGGGCTTGTTATGGGCGGACGTGTACCTGTGTACATGTGCACATGTGCCACTTTCCCAGAGCCTACTGAGACCTTTAAAGCAGAGGTCAAGTTGCCATGGAGTGGAGAGTACAAAGTATTGAACGATGACAGGGACTTACAATGCGTGTTCAACATGTTCATGAATAGAAATCTTAAGACCATCAGAATAGATGTTGAGCTACAAGCTCTTGCAGTTGCAGCCTTGCCTCCTGAAGAAATAGATGCAGATAATTTAGCATTTAATTCCTTAGAATCACACAACAATTCAGCAAAAAGAGTGAGGCAATCGAATGCTGAAGTTGTGGACTTATCAACTGATAATGATGGAAACAATGGTGAACAACCTCCAAGCTATGCATCATTGCCAAGTGAAGATGATGAGGATTATGTCCCTAACTCCAACAGTTAAATGAGCAAAACATCTTCAGACATGCTGCCTGCATCTGCAGATGTACAATCGGACAGTGACATTGACTCTGATGATGAACAATTATCCAATGCCGCTTCCTTCACTTGGAACAATAACTTCATAGACCAGCAATCAAATGATGATGAAGGTGGTGGAGTACAAAAACCTGATCAAGGTCCAAGGGGTAGGCCATATAGGCAAATTGCTGGTGGGAGAGTCCATTTGGAGGTTGGTCAGTTGTTCAACAACCTTCACCACTTCAGACTAGTGCTCAGGGATTATGTGGTGCAAGAGGGTTTCGAACTAAAGAGGATTAAGAATGCAAAAGAGCGTTACACTGCTGAGTGTGCTTATAAGGGTTGTTCATGGAGGGTTCATGCAAGCCCTGTAGATAACAGAATCGGCTTCATGATCAAGACTATGAACTAAAGACATTGTTGTCAGAAAGTCCATAAAAATCAAGAGGCAAATGCAACATGGATGGCACAAAGATTTCGTGCTATGATTGAAGAAAATCCAAAAATAACAGTTAAATTCTTAGGGCGAGAGATACAGAGGATATATGGGTTGTCTATACCTACATACACTCTGTATAGAGCTAAGAATAGAGTGTTAAATAAAGTTGAGAAGGAACACATTACTTCATACAATAGTCTTTACAGCTACGGGTACAGTGTAAGATAAAGGAACCCTGGTAGCATGTTGTTGTTAAAAACAATTACTCCACACTTGGGTGCACTTGCACGGTTCTAGAGGTTTTTCTTATCATTCGAAGCCCAGAAGGATCGTTTATTGTATGGATGTAGACCATTCTTGGGACTTGATGGATGCCATTTGAAGGAAAATTACCCAGGGGTGCTATTGTCTGCCATTAGAATTGATGCTAATAATGGTGTCTTCCCGGTGGCTGTTTGCATTTGTGAAGGAGAAAATAAGGATAGTTGGGGATGGTTCATGCAACAACTATATATGCATATAGGGTTAGAGGAGACTAGAAGGATTATATTTATGACAGACAGACAAAAAGGAATGTTAGATGCGATAAAGAGGTTTTGACCATGATCAAGCAACATATATTGTGTGAGACATGTTATAGCAAACCTACAGTCAAGGTTTAAGGGGCAGCTGAGTGGCATGTACGTTTGGAATGCAACCAATTCCAACAACAAAAATGCATTCATGGATGAAATGATAAAACTCAAGGAGGTAAATGAACGTGCTCATGGATGGATTATGCAAATTCAACTCAAGCATCGGTGCGTACATGCATATGACACACACGTAAAGTCAGAGCATACCACTAACAACATAACTGAGAGCTTCAACAGTTGGGTTGACAAATATAGAGGATATCCAGCTCTTATGTTGCTTGAGAGTCTGAGGAGAAAGATGATGAAAAGGATGTACAAACGTCTAGAGGATGCAAGAAAGTGGTCCTCAAATTTACCTCCACCAGTAGCAAAGAAGCTTGTAGAAAGGCAAGATGAGGGCAGGTTCATGACAGTATTGTGTGCAAGTGACACTAAATACGAAGTAAAGGAGGAGAGCAAGTACTTCATTATCAATTTAATCACACGCAGCTGTGACTGTGGCTTGTGGGAGGTTAGTGGTATCCCTTGCAAACATGCCATGGCTGTTATCACTGCGAAAAGGTTAAGTGCGGAAGATTACATTGATGCATACTTAACCAAAGCAGCTTATTTGAAGAACTATTCATATGTCATTCATCCGATTCATCTCAGTCACAGTGGCCTAAAGTTCAGCATCCTGAAATCTTACCTCCTGAGAATAAAAGGCTCCTTGGCAGGCCCAAAAAAAAAAAGAAAAGGGGTCCTGAGGAGCCTCCAAAATAGAAGAGGAGTGGTCCAGGAAAGTGTACACAGTGTGGGGAGTATGGACACAACATCAGGACTTGTAAAGGGCGTGAAAGAGCTGCAAGGAAGAAGATAATGGTATTTGACTTCATTACACTTTTGTTTATTTACTATTTTTGTTTACCAATATCTATATTTGTGTGTATCCAAGGGAAAAGGAAGATGAACTTTGAGGTTCTAATTTTATCATCTAAACATATTTAAATATTGTTTGTCATCAGAAATAGATTAATAAAACTTTTGAACTCATACTGTTTATTTTATACAGGTTGGAAGCTCCTTTAGGACAGCAACAAGAGCAAGGGTTGATGTAAAGTTATTATAAGCAACTTGTTGTGATTGCAAAACCACTTACAGTATCTATCAATATGTTCTGCATTATATATGTGGGTCAAATGTCAGGTAGTGTAGGGCCAACTGCGGGTACCAGGTTTGAGACAACAACTTCAGTAAGGGTAGGGGTATATATTGTCGTTATCATCAAAATGCTATGCTTGATTTATTTAGTATATAGTTGTTTACACCAAGTGTGATTTCTATGCAGTTAGAGCAACATTTTGGTCATTTAGAAGCAACCGTGGGTACTATGTCTTCAACAATAAGAAGTTGATTGAATGTATTATCCATTTACCTATTGTTATAGTTCTACATTTTTTTTTAAATAACATTTATCCTTTTTAAAAAATACACCTATAAATTTTGTTATTTGTAGTTGGATCGAACAAATCAAGAAGCATGTAATCAATATTCTGCTTCAGAACATGCTACTGAGACAGTTGGAGTAACATCTTCACAACCAGTGACATGTATTGCACCCCTCCACTCCAACCAAAATGCCTCGCAACCATTCACATCTAGTGCAAAATCCAGGTAAATTGTAATATATGTATATTATGTAGTGCCTATGATTTTTATATAGGTTTAAGCATTTGCTTATGTGTATTCAATATGATGTTGCATGTTTTCACTCTAGGGACTGTGGCAGGGTTGAACATTGAATGGAGTGTACTGTGATGAGCCACTGATTGGCTGCTTTTGTTATTTTTGAACAAGACTTTTGTGTATGGTTTTTTGTTAGTATTCAAGACTTGAAAATGGTGGTTGATGATGCAGTGCTTAAGGTAGGTAATTTGCTGATGATGTGATGATTTGGAGTAGATAAAGTTCATATTTTGTTGTAATTAGGTATTGCAATGCATTCCAATACATGAAGATATGCTTGGGTGTAAAGGATTATTTTGTTATCATCTATGATGTGTTGTATATTGTACAAGGTCAAACTTTCTTGTAAGATCTGGTACAATAGCAACATATTGATGTTGGATTAATGCTATTAAACTATAAATATTGCATGTATTATGTTCATTGCCTAGTTACATGTAGATATATCCCTGCAATAACAATGTAACTATACATGTAGAGTAAATCCAATGGAAAAATAATATGGACAATTAGAATAATAGGGAAAATAAAAATACTTAAAAACATATTAATTATTTGAATTGTAATGTTGTTTTCCTCAACTATATGTGCATGCTTCTATATTTTCTCTTAGATTGAAATCATCAACAATTGCATCTCTTAATGAAAGACATTCAAGATGTGATTGTCCTCCATCTAGAGACCAAAGGCAATAAAAATTGTAATTTCCCTTCTAACAATAAAAATATAACTTTGACGGATTTCAATTGGATTCTAAAATTCACATTGCAACATTCCACACTTAAAAGTTTTGTTCTTGAATTATACTAGGATTCTAAAATTCACATTGCAACTTTCCACACAAGAAATGAAGGGTAAAACTGTACTTTACCGATTTCAAGTAAAGTCACCGTTATCTCAAACGGTCAAACCCAAGGTCAAAGGTATGTTATTGTATTTTTGACAAACTGGATTTTGCCTCACATATATGTTAAAGTCGGGGTATGTTTGTGTAATTTTCCCTCAATTTTATATAATAAAAAATAATCTTTATTTAATAAAAGTTTATTATTTATGATGAACTTATTTTCTTAACACTGTTGTAAAGAATTGTTAACCTATTTTTTTTTCAAAATTATAAATTACAATATAAAAAAGAACATAACAATTTTTTTCATATGAATATGACATTATGATGTAAAAAAACAATATAAATTTGAAATTATAATTTTTTTTAAAAAAAAATTCGGTTAATCTACCGGACGTGTTTTTACAGTTTTTATTTTCATAATAATGTTTTCCGTATATGCTACCAAACACGTTTTAGATTTCAAAACTGAAACTAAAAATATTATTTTCATTTTCGTTTCTATTTTCGAAAAACAATAAATGAAAAACGTTTACATGACGAACCTTAGACCTTCTATTCTTTTAATTATGGATAAGTAGGTGAAAGGACATTTGTATGTTTTCAATGGAATAAAAATAAAAATAATAATAAGAAGAAGTTTTAAAATGGAATATAACATTTATTTGTTTAAATATTTTAAAAATAATAATATTTTTTTAAAATATTTTAAAATTTATAATCATTTTTTAATAATTTAAAATTTCATTAAAAAAACAAAATTGAAAATTTTAACTATCATAGTTTTGAATTATTATTATTTTTACTATTTTTAAATTAATTTAAAAAATTTGTCTATATTTTTTAATTACTTTTAATTGCATTTATTGTTTTTTTTTATAAAAAAGGATTATTTTCATTTTAAATAATATCAGCCAAATATAATTTCACACAGAAAAATTCCCAAATATGCTTTTAAAGGATAATTATCAATTAGGTCCTGAACGTTTTTTAAATTTCTAAGTTGTGTGTAACTTTTATAAAAGTTACCATACTGATCCTCACATTTTTTCTAAATACAAAATTAGTCCCTCTCGTCTTAGAAATGATCAAATTGATCCCTTTAATGATTTAACGGTGTTAAATGTAAATATTGACATTAGCAATTTTAATTAAAATATGTTAATACCCGTTATTTGTTATATTAGAGTAAAGTTGTTTTTTCATTTATGCATTACATTCACCATTATAATTACAACAAAATCTTAAAATATTGTTAATGAAACACCATTTATACCTTTTATAATTATAATTTGCTAAAAAAAATTAAAAAAAAATTAATAAGACAATTTCAATTATATCTTTATTTTATAAATAAAGTTACCATTCATTCCTGGTTTAGTCTTTTACTATTTTTATATAACTGTTTTTTTTTGTTAACATTATGCAAGCTACAAATAAAATAAACAAAAATATACATGTGTTAAAAAATACTGTGAGCAAAGTTCAATTTTACCCTTACACATTAACAGTTGACTAGTGGAACTAGTTAGAGGGACCAATTTGGTATTTGAAAAAAAATGTAAGGATCAATTTGGGACCTAATAGGTAATTGCCCTTTTTTAAATGAAATCCATCGATATGGAAAAAAGGTGCACAACCATCACTGCTAAGAGGTTATGTGGATCCATAATTAAAATTATTAAATGATAAAAATTAAGTTCTACAAACACTTACATACAAATCTTTAGAATACATAATCTTACCTCATCTTATTCTCTTTAATATTTCTTAAATCCAAAACTCTATAAATCTCATCACTTATTTCTTTTAACATATATTAGTTTTTATTTCGTTTAACATATATTAGTTTTTGTTCAAAAAAGTTCACATGAGAGGAAATTTTCAAAGTTCTTAGTAACAAAAAGGTTATATGAAAGGAGGTGTCAGACGGTGCAAGTAATGAAGTGAGTGAAAGTTGATCAAATTCAAGAACAGAAGGTGCCTACGAACTTGGCACCAGCGGTGAAGTTTTTGTTTATACAGGGCTTTCTAGAGTATGACATTTTGGGCGTCGTTTTGTGATTTCGAGCCTCCTCCGATCAGATTCTAATCTTATGTCCTTCATTAAAGTTGTAGATCGTAAAATTTTATGCAACTTGGAATCAAGAATCTGGTGATTTGGAGTTTTTTTTATAGAGTTACATCCATTTTAAGTTTCTGCACTGGTTTGCCTTTTATTTTAGGGTTACACCACCGTTTTACTTTTTTTAGCCCTCTTCTAGTAAGATTCAATTCATTTACCCTTCTTCAAGATTGTAGATCGTGATTTTTTATGCAACTTAGAATCAAGAAACTTGTGATTTGGGGTTTCTGGCACTGAGTTACGTCCGTTTCAAGATTTCTATTTTTCTTTATTTTTTTGGATAGATGGGGGATCCCTAAATATAATGAATAGTGATCGCTGGTACAGTGTTCCGTCACTGCTACAGTGTTTCCATTACATGCTACGGTGATTCACTACAATATTTCCGTTACATGCTACAGTGATTAGCTACAGTGTTTTCTGCTACAGTGATTCGCTACAACACTTTTACTACAATATTATGCTACAGTGATTTCGCTACAGTATATCGGGCTCTATGGATCCTATGTGCATGGAGGCCGCTTTGTGTTAGCCGATAGCAGTGGCTTCCATCTTGACTAGTCAGGTTGGTTTGAGTACGGTGAGTGGAGTGAATTCCTCTTCTCAGGTTGTTCCTCTCACATCTGGTGGGGTGTGTGCTAGAGGTAAAGTTGTTGTTGGCGGGGTGGATCTGCCTGTGGGTAGCTCCTTGCCTACGTCATCTATTAGGGGTTCTTCTTTTGCGGATCTTTTTAAGGCTGCCCTGATTCCAGGGGATTATGTTTCTGGTCCTTCGATTCTTTCAAAAAAGGGTGGTTATGTGGCTGTTCGGGTGGATCCCTCTGCTTATAAATCTAGATTGGAAGCTTGTATGTATTCTCTCATTGGTCGGGTTGTCCTTTCTAGTGGTGAGAAGCCTTGGAAGTTGGTTGATCTTAAAGCCAAGTTACAACCTGTTTGGAAGCTGAACTCTGTTTGGTGGCTGATTTCTTTAGGTAAGGGGTACTTTCAAATTATGTTGCATTCAGATGTTGAGAAGAATATGGTTTGGAGTTTGGGGTCTCTTAGTCTTAAACCAGGTGTTTTACGGCTTCAGCCTTGGATTCCATATTTTAATCCGACATTACAAAAGTCTTCAAATGCTCAGGTTTGGGTCCAGTTTTATGATCTTTCGTAGGAATACTGGCATCCGATGTCTCTGATTTAGCTAAAGGGATCGGAGTGGCTTTATGACTGGATAGGGCTACTGTGGAAGGTGATTTTGGACATTTTGCACGTGTTCTGGTGGATATTGACGTATCTAAAGTGCCTCCATCTTCTTTGAGAGAGATGATTCTCATAGTTCTTTTATTTCAGTGGAATACGAGAATCTTTCGGCTTTCTATTTTACTTGTTCCTCAATAAGTCATTTGCCCAATGCTTGTCGTTGGAACAAATCCGGTAAAGTGATTCCGGTTAACTCTAGGAAGCTCGATTTAGCTAGAGATGGTCCAAACACGATTGTGGTTGATGAGGGGTTTCAGATTCCCCAAAACCATGTTTCTAAACTAGTTTATCGTCCTATTTCTGGTACTCAGACGGAAGTTCCGATTTCTAATGTCTTTACTGCCATTCAGCAGGATTTAGGGTCTCTAGATTCTATAGTGGTTCATTCTTTGGTAGGTTCAGATCCGGTTTTGAGTATGGGTTCTTCTACTAGTGTAGTTGCTTCACCAAGTTTAACTTCTTCGGTGGGTCCTACTATTTCAGCGGTGGCTGCACAGGTTGGTCCGCCCCAACAAGGGGGTAAAGCGATGATTCTCTTAATGATGTTTTGTTAGCTTCTTCAGATCCGGTTGTTTCAGCTATTTTATCTGATTCTATATCTTTAACAGTTTCACATGATCAGCAGTCTGGGAGTGTTAATGTAAGGTCCTCAGCAGTAGTCCCGATTTCTAATGTCTTGGTGGTTCATGACTCTCCTATGGATATTAGATCTGATTTGAGTTTGGATTCATCAGTGGGTCAGGCTTCTTCCTTTTCGGGATCTGAGATGCTATTGGAGTCATCTTCTACTTCGGGTCTAGTTTTTTATGGTCATTCCACTACTCCGAACCGGGCTCTTCCGGTCACAGATTCATTGGTTCAGACGGTTCCTACTATTGTGGGACATTTCTCACTTCAGCATCCACCGATTCCGCATCCTGCTCATGGGGTTAGGAATGAATGTTTTGGATCTTCTCATATTTACTCTTCGGTTACTGCTTCTACCCAGAGTTCTAGACTTTCGGCCTCTGACTCCCAGGCTGAGCTCTGTCTCATTGCTAGTTCTTTATGGGCTTCTCAAACTGAGGCGGAAGGATTAAATGCTAGCAATATTTCTCAGAGGATGACGATGATTACACGTAGGCTGACGAAGCTAAAGTCCATGATACGAACTTCTTCTGGCATATCCAATGATTAATGTCCTTTACTGGAATTGTTATGGTATTGGGAATGGGTCTACGAGGCGTGTTCTTAGATATTTGTGTCTTTTACACCGACCTTCTTTGGTTTGTATTGCTGAGCCTATGGTAGCTTTTACTTCTATCTCTTCTTGTTTCAGGTCTTCTTTCGGTCTTCATTTTATGGGCTCGAATGATAGGGGTGGTCTTTTACCAACGATTTGGGTGTTTGCTTGTGATTCTTTTTCTGATGCTCAGATTGTCCAGTTTCACAGCAGCTTACTGTTTCGATCACGGTTAACTTTCGGTTGTATTATTTCACTTTTGTTTACGCGAGTACGTCGATGGTTGTCCGAAGATCGCTTTGGCAGTCTCTTCGGGACATGGTCAGCTTTGTTTCTTCCTCTTGGTTGGTTGTGGGTGATTTTAATGCGGTTTTGGGAGCTCATGAGTCTTTAGGCCTTCATTCTCCAGCTCGTAGCTCCTGTGAGGATTTCAAGTCTGTTATTGAGAATTGTGATTTGATTGGTGTTCGATCCCAATTTGCTCGTTTTACTTGGGTTAGGGGTCGTTATCCCCGTACTAGAGTTGAGAGGAGGTTAGATAGAGCTTTGGTTTCTGAGGGTTGTATTTCCTGTTGGCGGGATATTTCTTGTATAGCTCTCCCTCGTAGATTTTCGGATCATTGTCCGTTGGTGATTCGGTTGTCGGATATTGTGAACGTTAGTCCTAGGCCTTTCCGGTTCCGGAGCATGTGGTTGTATCAACCAGATTTTATGGCTTTAGTACGTCGTATTTGGAGTTCCTCTTATATGGGTAATCCTCCTCAGGTGGTTATCAACAAGTTGAAGAGGTTAAAGAATGCGCTCAAGACTTGGAATTGGGAGGTTTTCGGGGATCTTAATTCCACGATTTCTGAGAAATCAGCAAAGCTTTAGTCTATTCAGCTTCAGATGTCTAATCCGGGTTTTTCAGAGAAGCTTTTCTTGGCCGAGTCTCAAGTTCATCATGAGCTTGATGTGTTGTTATGCAAACAAGAGTGCTTTTATCGTGATCGGTCAAGAGTGAAGTGGCTACAAGATGGTGACCGTAATTCATCATTCTTTCATGACTCTATCAGACGTAGACAGCACCAGAACGCTTTGTCTTCTCTTTCGATTAATAGGGTGTTTACTGATGACTGTTTGATTATCAGGGATCATATCATTGAGTTTTATTTGAATCTCTTTTCTTCGGATTCTTCTCGGGTTGAGACAGATTTCTCGGTGGTGGAGGGTGTGATTCCTTCTTTGGTGACTGATATGGAAAATACTTTTCTGATTAGCATTCTTTCGACGGAAGATATCCATGATACGGTTTTTACTATGGATGCAGCCTCTGCTCCTGGGCCAGACGGTTTCTCTAGAAGGTTCTATCAGCGTTGCTGGGAGGTGGTGGGTAGAGACGTGGTTCTTGCGGTTCAGGACTTCTTCCGTACATAGGTTATTTTTCTAGGCTTGAACTCTAGTTTCATTGTTCTTCTTCCGAAGCAGAAGGATTCAATTTTGATAGACCAGTTTCATCTGATTGTGCTTAGTAACTTCTTGTTCAAAATCTCTTCCAAAATTTTGGCAGATCGGTTAGCTCATATTACAGGGATAGTCTCTTCTCATCAGTTTGGGTTTATTCGGGACCGTAACATTGAGGACTGTATCGCTTTAGCTTCTGACTATGTGATTGTGTTGCATAAGAAGTGTTATGGAGGTAATTTGGCCATGAAGATAGATATCCGCAAAGCTTTCGATACTTTGGATCGGTCTTTTCTTCATAGAGTTCTTCAAGCTTTTGGGTTTTTTCCAATTTTTATGGATTGGATTGACTGCATCCTGAGATCTTCGAGGCTTTCGTTGCTGATTAATGGGTCCCTAGAGGGTTATTTTCATTGTTCTAGAGGGGTTCGTCAGGCTGACCCTCTATCCTCTCTCTTGTTTGGTATTACGGAGAATTTCCTTAGTAGACTGTTGTCGAGGATGGTGGATTTCTCTCAATTATTGCCTATTTCTTCTCTGAGGGGATTTTCTGCTCCTACTCATTTGCTTTATGCAGATGATGTTATGATTTTTTACAAAGGCACGGTTCGGAATCTGAAGAATATCATGAGTGCTTTTGAGGTTTATGGTAACATTTCAGATCAGCTAGTTAATTGGGGTAAGCCGTCTATCTATTTTGGATCTTCTGTTTCCCCATCCCAGATTGGTAGATTGCAGTCCTTGGTTGGTATACAGATTGGTCGATTGCCTTTCTCATACTTGGAGGTACCGTTATTTCAAGGAAAGCCCAAGAAGTCCGTGTTACAGCCTACAACGGATAAAATCCTATCTAAGTTTGCTAATTGGAAGGGGAAAGCTCTTTCTTTGGCCGGTCGCACTACTCTGATCAAGTCAGTCATTACGGGATCCTTTGTGCATTCATTCATGATCTACAAATGGCCTTCTTATTTACTTCGGTTGGTTAATCGTAAGTTGAGATTTTTTTTATGGACAGGTTCTTGTGAGGAGACTAACTGATTCGAGTAGCTTGGGATCGTTGTTGTAAGCCTTACTCTCAAGGTGGTCTTGGTTTGAAGGATCTGGGGTTACTGAATAATTCTCTTTTAAAAAAGATCACCTGGAAGTTTATGACCTCTTAGACTTTTGCTTTTTCATTTTTGAGGGAGCGGTATCTCACGTAACTTCTGAAATCTCATAAGGGGTATGTCACTTCGATGATTTGGCCTTCTTTCCACTCTCACTATTCAGATCTTCTCAAAGAGGGCATTTGGCTCATTGGAGAGAATTCTTAGGGAGATTTTTGGCCCGATAATTGGTTGGGGGTTCCCATTCTTGAGGTTCTGGGAATTCCTGACTACTTGGCTACCCTTCTCAAGGCAAGGGTTTCTGATTTTATTTATGAAGGTAAGTGGGTTCTTAGCGATAGTTTTCTAGTCCGTTTTCCAGATCTATGTTCTCGGATCGATAGGGTTGCTATCTCTCCAGTTACAGATTCTTTTGTGTGGGCTCATTCTCGGGATGGGCAGGTTTCTTGCAAGTCGTCTTATTCCTATATGATTCTTGATTCTCTGTAAGTCCCATAGTGGAGAGATGTTTGGTGTCGTTTTATCCCTCCCTCCCGGTCAGCTTTGACATGGCGTCTTTTGTTGAATCGGCTTCCTATAGAGGATCGCTTATGTAGGGCTGGGTTTCACTTAGCTTCTCGATGCAGTGTTTGTGGGGTTAGCAGCGAGTCATCTGATCAACTTTTCATTCGATGCCCTTTAGCAATTGCTCGTTGGGAGGCGGTTTTCTCAGCTTTTCAGAGACGTATTTCTGCCGATACGTGGAGTTCATTTTTCTCTCAAGCCATATCAGTTTCTTTTAGCGACCAGGTGCGTGTTTTATGGAAGATAACTATTCATGTTATGGTTTGGAGTGTGTGGCTTGCCCGTAACCAGTGGATTTTTAAGAGTAAGGCTATGGATTTCAGATTTGCTTTGTCTTTGGTTTGGCGTGCGGTGTCTGATGCTAATCGGTTAGAGATTGGGTGTATGCGTAATTGTGTAGATGATCTTTTGATTCTTCGTCATTTTGATCTTTGTGGACGTCCGGCTTGAGCTCTCCAGGTGCTGGGGTTGTGGGAGTATTTTCAGTAATTGTAGAGCTTTTGTAAAGGGTTGTTTTGATGTTCCTCTTGATCATGTGTTTGCATTTGAGGCGGAACTTCTTATAGCTTCGATAGCTATTAATTTTGCTTGGCAGAATGGGTGGCATCGGATCTGGCTTGAGAGTGAGTCTTCTTATGTGGTTCAACTGCTCTCTTCTCGCTCTGAACAGGTTCCTTGGCGGATTCGGCAGGCTTGGCAACGCTGTACCTATCAGATATCAAAAATGAAGTTTCAGGTTTCTCATATCTTTAGGGAGGGAAATCATGTTACGGACGCTCTTTCTAAGCATGCTTTGGGGTTAGAAGTCGATTCGTGGTGGGCAAACTCCCTGTCTTTCTGCTCTTTGTTGGTTGATAATGATTGCATGGGTAGAGAGTCTTTTCGTTTTTCTTGATGTTTTTTGTTTTTATTGCCTGCGTGCCAATTTTTTTGTTAGGATTGTTTCCATTGGTTTTTGTTACTCTTCATTTTATTCTTTTTATATTATTGATGGATACTGTCTTGGGGTTTTTCAGCATATGATCGCTTGTGATGCTTTTTCCCTCTAGGTCAGTCCAATTTTATAAAAAAATATATTAATTTTTGTTCAACTTGATCATGAAGCAATGTAGAACATTATTATACAACTAAAAACAAACATTAACTAAAAGTAATCTTTTTTAGTTAGTTTTAAACTGGCAATTTTGTTGCATTTATTTTGATAGGAAAGACGTGAACTACTAAAAAAAAGGATATATATATCTAGTAGCCAAAAATAACACAATTAAAAATAAGTCCTAAACCCAATATGAAAGCCCAAGCCCAATGGCCCGACCTATGACCTAAACTCAAGTCACCAACTGACTTGACTGCTAGTTGGTCAAGTCTTTTAGTTACAAAGCAATTGTAATTGTCAATTCAAATTGGCTCTGAAATGGCATTTATAGAATCCCATAAAATCAAGAAAGAATCATGGAGAGTAATTGTATGTAACCGACTAAAGAGGCCCCACTTGAGGGTTTAGACTAGAACACTATAAATAACACCATTCTCTCTAAGTGGAGGAGGATTCTTCCCATCATCTCGAACGGAAAAAATTCGAAAGTATAATCTCATGTAAACAAAGCTTATTTAGCGAATTGAAACTCTGCTCACAAGGAATTCCGGCAACCTGATTTCAATCATCACTTCGGATTCACGAAGATAATCACTCAGCCCAAGCACACCTAAGACTAAGAACACAACCCCAATTTTTATTGTTTTGTTTATATATATATATATATTATCTTTAGAAAGGAAGTGTTTTCTAAATAAGCTTATCAAATTAAAATTTGAAAATGAGATGTTGTATATAATAAATATGAAAAGATAAAAATGGTAGTTTGGAACAAAATGGAATGTATTTAAATTTTTTTTTTTTTTTAAAAGATGGATTGTTTTTATAAAGAAGTATTAAAAGATAAAAAAAATTAATGGACTGTACTTAGAATATTTCTTTTCAAACTAAGGGATGTCTAAATAAATAAATACATGCTTCTAGCCGTACAGTGCACCTATTTCAAACATTAGGTGTACGTTCTCTTTGTTTATACCCCTTAAAACCGTGTCAACCGTCAACCATGCAAAATTTTAAGACAATCCAATTACGTCAAGCCACCTGTGCATATTACAAATGAGTTTGAGCATCGAAAAGGAAAAAAAAAATAAAAAAAAATTACTACATACGTAACTAGTATTCATCACTAGAGGGCTATAATAAAAATTCTTAATACACTTCCTTGGTATGAAGAAATATTAATAATTGAAAAATCAAGATGTACCAGATGCAGAAACATAACGAGTCTTGTACAGTAAGATGTGAATTTTAAATAAATACTTTATTAAAAGAAAATAATAAACAAAACAAAGTATGAAAGAAATAAGCGATGCAAATGTATCAAAATTGAGATCAAATTAAGCATTATACTGACTTAAGGTCCCACAAGTCCAGTATATTGGGGAAATCTCCCGATATTTATATTACAAAACAAAATATACATTTGTTTTTGGAAATTAGATTTTCGTGTTCTTATAAAGATATCTAGTTAAAAATCCTAAAATACTAACAACAAAAGACTTATTTACAATTAATGTGACACTCAAGAGCTCAATCTTAAGGTAAAATTGAAACAAAACGCTTTATATATATTGAAATTTTCAACTCAACTAATTTAAAAATGATAAATTGAAACAAATTTTTTATTTGTAATAGCTCGGGCCAAACCAAAACAATATGTACAAGATTTTTACTAAACAATATATTATATATTTGAATTTTCATTTACTAAATGTTGTATTCACTTTCTATATTATTGCTTCATAAATTTTAGAGTAAATTTACCCTAAAAGTTATAAACAAAAATCACAGTAACTCGGAAATTTAAAAACAAAATAAAATATTTAAATTTATATAATTTACAAAATATACATGGTTTGAAGAATAAATTTTTTATTTTGAGAATAAGATTAAGCTAAATATGATAATAAAAATGTAATAAATTATAAATTAGATCAGCATTAAAATTTCAAAAATAATAATAATAATTACAATAATATAATTCATTAAAATATACCTAACTTGAAAACTAAACTTTTTTTAGAGAAAGAGTTTAAACAAAATTTAGAGAATATGAGAAAAAGTAATTATTAAAAGTCTCTTTTATTCGAGTGGGTCAAGATTGAAAATACAAAGATTAAATAAAAAACAAGAGAAAGGAAAGTGAGGGCAACAGGGAGCAAAGAACAGTATGGTATTTGTTTGTTTATTGATCTAAAACGATAATTAAATAAATTTTAAGGAGTATTCTGTAATTTTATTTTTTAAAGGATGGGTCAGGCCGTCAGGGTGGGCAGTGGGCTTGAGCCCCACCCTAGCCCCTTTGTCTCTGATCTGAACCACTCATTTTTGGTAATACCAGGTGTCACTGGATCTAGAGTTCTGTACAAACTCAGTAGAATATCATTTATCAAATCTTGAATTCGAATTGCCATATGATTGTTTTTAGATGGTACAACAAAAATTATTGATAAAAATACAATACAGATATACACCTAGTGGGAAAGTATTCCCCTAAAAATACACATAACTAATACAAAATCTTAAAAGATTAAAGAAAAATATATGATCAACTGTTAGGAGTGGACGAGGCTTTATTAGCCGTGAACTTGAATGCCTATATGTATTAATAATATATATGCCTATAGCTAGTATATTCGTGTAGAAAAACCATTACATCTCAACTTAATTATTTCAAGAAATAAAACGAAAACTGTAGAACATCTCTTTGCTCAACACAGCGAGTTTTTATCTAAAATTATTACTTCTGGAAATTTATTACTTCAACCAAACTTCAAGTAATTAAAAAGCAGAAAATTTTATTTAATTCATAAAAAGTGACCCCAACCCAAAGACACACTGCTATATATTAATTTCCAATCTTATACAATAACCAGTTCAAATAGCATTATTTCAACTGACAGTACTAGCTACGCTACATTCTCCGATTAAAGCAAATATCGATTCCCAACATCAAGCTTAATTAATCCTCCATATTAATATCATGAGATCTTCACCACCAGTGAGGGTTCATGAGGAATGGTCTCTTGGCGGCCACCGGAGAAGGAGAAGGTGATATGTCTGGAGAGAGTGCTAGAGGCTGCACATTTATGGCGAGCTTTTGGCCCAAATCACAGTGCGATCCCACACCACAAATGTACCATTTTTTGCCTGGTGTTGCCAAAACAATCGTGTCGTTTCCGCTAGTTAGAGCCTCGTTTGCTGGTGGTTTGATGCACTTTTGGAAGCCAGTTGCGTTCACTTTAACCACTGTATGTGCTCCCTCAAGGTATTTGAAAACTGCACACATGTATATATTTAAATTTTCAAATTTCAATTCAAATTATAATTTTTAAAATTATAACAACCAGCAATAATTATTATAAAATGTGGTTGAAATTATTGTTGCAAATATTTCTTAGACAATATTGTTGAGAGCAGAGATGATTTTACAATGGTTGCATAAGCTTGTAAATTTTTGGTACATTTGACACTGCTTTTGATATTAAATACCTGCTCATTGTGATTTTGTAATAAATGATACTTATTTAATCTAACAATGTCTTTGTGTGGTAAAAAGAATGGACTCAAATCAAAAGTCCAAAACCCATGTCTCAATTTGTATCTTATCAATCAAATTGGGATATATGTTTACATTTATAGAAAAAGTTGAAAAAAATAAATAAATATAGACACAGTTGGGAAATGAATTTTGGACAGCTGATTTGATTAAAAAAAATTCATTTTAAATTCATGAAGTAAATTTTGAGAAAAGACATTATCTTTTTTTTCTTCTTATTATTATTTTAAAAGCAGTTTAAATTTATGGATGAATTTACTTACTTATTTTGTCTCCAACCTGGAAGTTCTTGCCTTCAGCCCAAGCTTGGTAATCAAACCCTAATGTCCACCCGGAATCGTCTCCAACTATGAATTCCGTAGCAGAACTCATAGTCGGAGAAGACATGGCTGCAGCCACCAAAAACAAAATACACACACGATTGAAAACCATTATTCAATGCTAGCTTGCACTACTATGACTTGTAAAATGGCAAAGGCTCGGATGGTCATGAATGTTAACCAATTCACTACATATTTAAAGGCTAGGGACTCTGGAATGTGACAATAGTGGTCGTTCATGTGGTGAAGCCGCAGCGACTGATCGAAGACGGCACAGCCGTTTAAGGAAAATCGGACTGATATGGAAGAGTTAAGGTACGTAGCTAGCTAGATGACATTTCGAAGGATGTTTGGGAGATGATTACAAGTTTACAACATCTCTTATAATATAAAACCAATTTTATTTGGTGGCTTGCTCTATTTATTCAAGTTTGGTTATTTGACTGATTCAATAACGCGTACTTTACCCTTGTAATTATCATGTCTCTATATATTCAAGTTTGGTTATTTGACTGATTCAATAACGCGTACTTTACCCTTCTAATTATCATGTCATGTGATAATATGTGCTTTTGAAATACAGGAAAATGTCTATAATGTTTAATCCCTTAATAATATGTTATGTGATATAAATAACCAATCATATATGATATAAATAATCAATCATATGAGAGATAATACGATTTAAATGGATTAAATGTATACACCTAGACATTACAACTTTTGTCTTTTACAATATGAGTTATTTATTAAAAAAATAAATGTGTTTATTTTTTATTTACTAGTTAGTTTTGGACTCCATAGGAATATTTTAGGAGTAGGACCTTTGTCCTATTAATATAATATGTGACTTCATTATTTTAGGAGGGACCAAAGTATAAAGCTTGCAAAATTTAAAATAAACGATGATTTAGCTGTGCAGAGGAAATAATCTTCTATCAAGATAATCAGACAACTGGTTGGTTAATGTTGCTACTAACACTACTGGTATACTCAAAATTAGTATACATGTATTGGGGTCAAAAAATAAATAGCATTTTTTTGAGGTAGCATTTCAATACTGTCACTGTATTAATAACTTATGTTTAAAAGACACCTATTACGGTGAACGGACAAAAATATCCTCAATAGTTGTTCCACATCAGATTTCATTTCATTCATTTTACAGTGATAGTTTTGAAGTAGAGAGAAAATCTCGTTGAAACTCAGACAATCACTCGAACAGCGACGGAGTGGCGCTACGCAGACGCATTCGGGGTTCGAGTTTTTTTACCAAGTACCCGAGCTTTTTTTTACTTGATTCGATCCTTTTTGCCAAGTTAAAAAAAAAGTTCGGATACTTGGTAAAAATGCTCGAACTCAGCAAAAAAAAGCTCGGGCACTTGGTAAAAAAGGTCGAACCCTTACCAAAAAAGCTCTGGTAAGGGTTCGAGCTTTTTTGTCAAGTGCCCGAGTTTTTTTTTCTGGGTTCGAGCTTTTTTACCAAGTGCTTGAACTTTTTTTAAACTTGGCAAAAAGGCTCAAAATCAAGTAAAAAAAAGCTCGGACACTTAGAAAAAAAGCTCGAATCGAGTTTTTTTGTCAAGTGCTCGAGCTTTTTTTAACTACGTTCTAGCTTTTTTACCGGGTTCGAGCTTTTTTACCAAGTGTCCAGCTTTTTTTAAACATGGTAAAAAAACTCGAACAAAGTAAAAAAAAGTTCGGGCACTTGGTCAAAAAGCTCGAACCCATTAAAAAAAGCTCGTATACTTGGCAAAAAAGCTCGAATCGTAAAAAAGCTTTATTTGAGTTTTTTTACCAAGTGCCCCAGGCTTTTTTTTAACTTGGTAAAAAAGCTCGAACAAAGTAAAAAAAAAGTTCGGGCACTTGGCAAAAAAACTTGAACCCTTTAGAAAAAAGCTCGGGCACTTGGTAAGAGTTCGAGTTTTTCTGTTAAGTGCCCGAGCTTTTCTGACAAAAAAACTCAGGAGAGTATAAAAAATCTATTTTTTTAGCAAAATCTATTTTTTTAGCAAAATCTGGAGAGAGAATCAAAAATTCGAGCTTTTGTGGATACATTGTTAAACCACACAGAAATATATGACAATATATAAAAGTAGATCACCAATATATGTTATTTTTTTTAGTAGAATCTGGAGAGAGACAAGTTTTTTGGAGAGAGATGAGTTGTAGATCGATTTTCAGACAACTATTTTGGAGAGAGAGAGAAGAGTTGTGGTTTTCAAAGTGTAGATAGAAGCACAATGAGAAAAAAAAAATATTATTTAAGGGCAATTTGGGTAGTTCACCATAATAGGCGCCTTTTAAACTTAAGTTATTAAAACGGTGACATCATTACAACACACACAAAAATGTGACATATCTCACCATTTCCGCTACATGTATTTGGTATATTATAATATCAATTGCTATGAACTTAATTATATAAAGGTGACTCTACTACCATCCACAAAATATCTTCATATACCCATATTGATTTTTTTTTTATTAATCTTACTCTCTACACCCATACCAAAACTATCCCTTAATATTTTTTTTATAAGTTTAAACGTATATTTTTTCTCATTACACCAATTCTCTTCATTTGCTTTCACCACCGTAAGAAAAAAAACTGCGTATTCTCTTAAACAAATATTATAGAATTTACTCAAATAAAAAAAATATCATTGTTAACAGAAAATTCACTCGGGGTGAGGAATCTCAGTTAACATCCTCAAGACCGCTACCTAGGTAGATCGCAGTCGGGTAGGTACCTTGTCCCTCGATGATCTTGTATTAATATGGAGTATGGTGCAATAGGTAGAAGACAAGCCATCCCACCCGTCAGGCTTCGTGCATATGGAGGAGACATGGCACTTGAGGTTCCCTTGCTGGTGCAAGGTCTGGTCCTGGTCCTGGTCCTGGTCCTTGGTTCATGGTCTTGGTTCCAATACCCGATCTTCTTTCTAGGTGTCCTAAATCAAATAGCAAGCAGGGAGGTATGATCGCTACTCCTATGTAGTTTCTCGGCCCATATAGCAAGCAAGAAAGAAGTATTGGTGCACCTGATTGATATAGTTACGGGCATGAAAGATAGGACCACCCGTTAGCGACTCCTCGTCTTTAGGTACTTTCAGTCGGGGCCGAGACTTGTCTGGGTTCTCCTAACTTCTTTAGAGCAGTAACTCGACATGCATATAGATGGCTAGGACCAGCGGGGTTAGAGCATTACTCACATAAATACATGCATGCACAATAAAGAAGATAGATGCAAGGATGAAAAGTTATTTGTAGAGATGGACTGACCTAGAGGAAAAAATATCACGAATGATCATCTAATGAAAAACCCTTAAACAGTATCCAGAGGAAGAAGAAATACCCTTCCTTATATATATATATAAGTATGTATGTATCAATGAGCGCTCATGGGAGCTTACAAGAGTGGTGAAATAATACAACCATGGTGTTTTGGAGAGTTTACAATAGTAATCGAATGTTAACCGATATCGGTGCATTCCTAGTGAAGGTTAACACAAGTAGTAGATATGACACAACAGTAATGGTGTAGGAGGAATTCAGGCGAGGTATGTATGCTTCTCTCTTTTTAGTCAATTTCTGGATCCTATCGGGAATCCATTTTGGCCTTTCCCTCAATAGGCGATTTCTTAGTCAGTTATCAGTTGTGTAGTCGATGATCTCGTTTTTAGATGCCTTTTTTGGAGAGAGCTTTGTTATAATTATATGTCCTCATTTTTGTTGCCCACTCCATTAATTTAGCTAATCAATTCGTAATCGTAGGAACACCGATTCAGTATTGATTGAGTTGACTCTCAATAATAGCATTATGAATGACCATAAAAAGTTGACTGATCTCCATTAATGGAGTTGTAAATGACCAGAGAAGCCAACTTTGTCTTCTTTGTTGTTAGAGGAGAAGCGATGGTTTTGGCTATGTATTTTGGTGGTGAGGTACCTTACTGTACCAGTCTGATTTGTTGGCCTTGTTTTGGTAGGCTGACACCTTCCTAATATAATTCTTCTTACTGGGCAGGTAGGATATGTACCCCGAATGGGTCCCAAAGTGGTATTGCGGTACTCGGGTACTGGGCTGGTGTTATGGTACATAGGTACCAGGTAAGAGGTATCGTGGAACCTAGGTACCATGTAGGAGGTACCGTGGTGTTGGTTCTACTTGATAACTGGTAGTATGTGGGAGGTGGTGATGACTTCTTGTCGGTCTATAGTATCGAGTAACCTGGTATCTAGGTACCGGTCCCGATCAGATTCTACCAGGTAAACCATATCAGGTACTAGGTAAATGAAAAATTCTTCTTTGGATCCCAACCAAAATGGTTGTTAATAAAAGTCCCTCTGACTTAAACACCAGTACATAGTTGGGGTTAGAGTTAGGATTTGTAATGCTTGAAGAATTTCTCTTGTCGTCTTACTGGAAATCATATCTTGAAATGAAAACCGTTCCTAGCATACTTGGCTTAGGCGAATAATGGTACTAGTCATTCCAATATCAGGAGTCCTAGTACTTAGGTGAAAAGATCTCGGTAGGCAACCAATGCCATTTTTACACTAGGTCTTTATATATAAGGGAAACATAGGCTTCCGGGTACTTCATGTTTCTCCCCTGCTTGATATCCTTGAAGAAAGGGAGGTACCAATCCGAGACCAGTCCAAGACATCACCTACCTGTTACCTAGGTACTGGGATATCTCCAACCTAATATCTAGGTACCTCCTTCAGTCCGGTACCTGAGTACCTCGATACTACCCCTGGAAGATTTCATCACCTGTGGAAAGCATTAAGATATCTGACAGAGTACCTCGATTCCACATCGCCAACGATTACCAGGTTCATGACATGCCAACCAGGTAAAAAAAGAAGCTAGCAAGAAAACTTCATAAGGAATGGTCAAGCGCCATACCATATATCGGTACCTCACCAATTTTTATACAAAGATAAAGTTATTCTCCAAAATCACAACAGACTCTACATATACAAAACCATAATGAAGAGTCTGAAGAGGAAACAAACACATTTTCTCTCAGATATCCGTCACAATCCGATTCTCTAGGGTCAGCTATATTAAATAGAGAATCACGTTCAAATAGGGACAAGAGACTAACTCTGTAATCTTCGGCTTACACACCAAGATTAAACCCGAATGACATTATGTATAAATACACGGATAAAAACACATAGAAGAGGCGAGCTTTAAGTTTTGCACTCAGACTTAAGCAAGTCATTCGCCATTGATCAGATTTCTCTACTTATCGACACGTACATAATCCCCATCTCTAAATTATCTGAAACATGTGAGAGTGAGATTAACATAGCATCATTTTAACTGCTGTGCTCATTGTTTATTTAATAAAACAGTGCCACCAGCTCATTTATCAATATCATTTTGTATTTCTTCCACTTTCACATTACCTTAAGAACCAAAGGTACCTACCCCGACTATCACCTCCTAGGTAGTTGTCTTGAGGGTGTTAATTGAGATTCCTCACCTAGAGCAAATTCTTGGTTTACAGTTTTTTTTCTACGAAAACTCTCATCTAGATCACTTATTTATGGAATCTCTCCACATAAGATCTGAGCGACTCACTCCTCTTTTGAACTATATACTACAGGTAGATAGGGTCCTTCGACTTGATTCTCTAGAATTGAGCACAGAAATCGCTAGATAGCTTAGTAAATGAATCAACACTACCTACCAGTAACTTTTGAAACAATGTATTGGCATAATCGATTTGCGTGGTTGGAAACATCCTACATATGGTGGCTCGAGTTAAGTTCTGGATCTCCATCTGTTGCGTAAAGCTCTTTATATGGCTCAAATCCTCAGTCTCAGAGTACTTGTCAGCATTCATCTTGAATTTGGGGGGAAGCTCTGTTTCCTTGATCCTTCAGAAAGGAGCATTCATCTCCCCTGAGGGATCTTTCCGACTTTCCCGGTGTTTTCCCTTCTTCAGATCTTGGATCTCCTTCACCTTCTTGGCTACCTGGTCTCGCATGTACTTGTTCCCATCATTCTTGGATTGGAGCTCTGAGTACTTATTACCTGACTCATCCGATGCTACGGATACTTCGTCCCGGTTCTCCTCCTAAAGAGGGTTCTCTCGGGCACTTCTCCTACTCTCTCTCGTAATAGATTGGGGTTACCTTTCGCTAGCTACCGCTTGTACTAGTTGACGAGGTTCCCTAAGTGGGATGTCAATAACTGACTTTACTTTTCAGGGTGGTAGCTTTATGGTGTTGAGGGTACGGGTCCTGACATGTCTAGAACTGAGAGCAATTGCCCTATCCTCTCATGGATCAGTATTAGCGACAGTGGTCCTAATCTGTCAAAGACTAGTACCCTGGTACCTGGCCTACCGATATCTCCTCTAGCTTCTAGTGTGAAGAGTTAGGGAGTGTTACCTTCGATGGCTAATATGAGGTGTACATTCTCCATAAAGACCGTGGCTTGCTGCTCCCAAATAGCCTTGCCTACCACCAGGGTGGTTGGGACCTGAGGTGCGATCCGTTTGGTAGCGGGCGGTGCTGGAGCAAGGTTATGGTGCTTCGACATCTTCCTTTTCTTTTAAGCCTTCTGGATGGAGGCTATATACTGGTGCCCTAATGCCTCGGGTTTTCCTTAGGAGGATCGAAGTCTCACGCTAGATGTTGCAAAAGAAAACATGTGATTTCAAAGGGCTTTTAAAAATGAGTGTGGAAACTTCTCATAGACGGCGCCAAAAAGTGTTGACCAAAAGTTCTCTCAAGGTGAGGAATAATAGTTAACACCCTCAACACGCTTCCTAGGTAGGTTGTGGGGGGTAAGCACTTCGTACTGAGAAGATTGGAGAGAGATGAGGAAAAATGAGGGAATAGTGTAAGTGCTATTGGAGAACTGTCTTATTGAGCAAAAAGACGATTTGATTACAAAGGTGTACAACAACCATTGAAATGGTACAATGTTAGTAACGCTGTATTTTTTTTCTCTCTCTCTATCTCTCTTTCACTCTCGAAACACAATTGATGATAACGAATTCGTTCGTGTCTATAAGTGGTAAAATCCTCGGTGGTGAGAAAAATGACGAAGAAGTTTTGCCCTTTTTCTACCAGTTTTTTGATGCCTTATCTGGATCATGACGTTGCCTTTTAACACCTCTTCGATTGATTTGGTCGTTTTATCAGAAATGATTGGCGTTGATGGGGGGAATCAAATTATGTGGCAATTACTTCTGTTGATTGTATCAGGTTTCCGTTTAAGTTTGAATTTGAATGTATGATACCTATCTAGTCACAATATGGCGCTTTAATGGTGAAAAAGTCAACTCTATAGTTTGGAGGAGAATTACGATTCTGTGTACCGATGTCTAGTGGCATGTCGCTTGACCAATTGTTCTAGATCTTTCAAACTAACTTCCTTCTAGCTTAATAGACAAGACACGTATCTGGAAGAGGTTACGAGACTGTATCGAGGTGCTTGGATATCAGTTCATCATCTTAATATCAAGATGCTAGGTAGGAAGTATCATGGTACCTACTCAATCGGGTACATGGCACTTTCTATAGATGCTGATGTCACCCAGGTGGTAGTATCGAGGTACTCGGGTACCAGTCGGACATCATTGTATCAAGATGCAGAGCAGAAAGTACTATGATACCTGCTTGTCTTGGTACCCGATAGTTTTTGGAGACCTGAATGTCGATCCTCTTCCAAATAGTGGATTTGCGGTACTTAGTTAGTGTAGAACCTGGTATCTTGAGGTTGGTAGTAGCGGGCAAACCTTAGCCGGTATCAGGTTGTACATCCTACCGAGTGAAAACAGGCAAAAAATTTATCATTGGTCCATTTGTCAAAAATGGCTATTAACATTAGGGTTTATTTTGATTAGGTGTTCAACTTATGGGTGTAAGAGGTAAATTTGGTTTTCGATTATAAAGCCATATATTTTAAGTAATTAAATGTAGGGGTATTTTAGAAATAAAAAAAATCATTAAAACATGGGTGTAGGAATATATTTTGTGGGTGGTAATAGAGCCACCCTTTATATAACGACTAAAAAAAGATATGATTTTTTTTTTCAAAAGAAATGTATGGAAATTGAAATGTTTTAATTTGAAATTGTTAGCATTTAATTTAAATGTTTCAAAATAATTATATATATTTCATAATTCACTTTTTTTTTTCAAAAGTTGTTAGAGATCGAAATCAGTAGGTTCGTCGGAAAATTCCATCCAAGATATCACCTTTTTAGCGCCCTCATCACTTACCTCATCCTAACATTCAATTAAAATAAAATAAAATAAAAACAAAAATACAACACAAGAGTTTAAAAAAAGAAGTCAATAGAACCTAAGGGAAGACTTGCTACAAACATCATAAAAAATAAAAGAATAGTAAGAGTCTAGAGCAGTCCACCACCATGTAGGAGTAACGATGTTGGGGCTCCTAGACGTTAAATAATCTGTAACTCTCGGGTAAACAATTTTGAACAAGATAACTGGATATTTTTGTCAAAAAATTAAGAGACAAATGATTATGGTTACCATTATTTGATTTTAGAGGTAGGATTTCCAATTTTGAAAAAACAAATCCAGTAAATAATAAAAAATGTAAAACAAATATTATGATGGAATGTCATCCTTTTATTTACCAAAATACCATTAATTTAATGAAAATTTAACAGAAGAAGATTGAATGACCATAAGTGTCACATTGTTTGTAAAAAATGACCATTTTGTTAGTTGCACCCAAATTGATGGCCAACGGGATAATTATCCCTAAAATTAACAATAGTAAAATTCTCTGAAGTATGAGCGGACCAACGTTGAGATCAAGTGGGGCTCATGCCCACCTCAAAGTTTCTGATAAATTAATTGATTTTATGTTTATGTTTATGTTTATGTTTATATTTAGGGTAAAATTTATAAGTAACCAAAAATTTAGGAGGTTTATTGTTTTTATCCAAGATTAGTATTTTTATTGTTTCTGTCAAAAAATTCACTTTTTGGACAAAGCTGTCCTTAATTTTTTATTGATTTTTATTTTTAGAGACTAATTTTCTTTATTAAAAAAAACTTTATTTTTTCTGTTTCTTTTTATTTTTCTTCTTCTTCTTCTTCTTCCTAGACCTCCATCTTTTTCTTCTACAATTTTTATTTGTGTTAGACTTGGTGTGTTTAATTTGGTCTTGCCCTAGTGTGTTTAATTGATGTGAACTGAAAATTCACTCTGGGTGAGAAATTCCAGTTAACACCTTCAGAACTGCTACCTAGGTAGATCGCGATCGGGGTAGGTACCTATGGTACCAATTTCATGTGTAAAAATGGATGAAATGTATGAACAGAGTGATAGTGAACCGATCGATGTTATTTTATTCAACAATGGAGTAAGTCTAATAACATGAAAATAACTCTCAATCTCTCTTTTCTCTTGAACTAACTGGAGGTGGGGAACTCGTATATGTTGATAAGTGGATACAGCTATCAATGACGTTGACTAGGCTTAATTATGATTGCAGAACTAAGTGATAGCTCTTAAGGTTCTAGGGGTTGATTTTCAGATCATTTTCTTCGTGTTATTATTCCTGTATTTATGCATGGTGTCATTAGGGGTTTCCCTTGGTTTTTAATTCGAAGATCATTATATTGTTCTCCTTCCTTATCAGGAGGGATTTTCTGTTTAAATGTTATTGACCTTGGAGAATCGTCTTGTGGAAAATATCTTGGGGAAGATGTGTGTGTTTCCTCTTTGGATTCTTTCATTATGGTTGTACGTATGTGGAGCTTGTTACGGTTTGGAGAATGATCTTGATTTTGTTTATCAGTGGTGAGATACCTCAAGGTGACAGCCTGGTGACGTGGCACTTGATCGTTCTGATGGTGAGGTGCCTCGAGGTACTAGTCTACTAGCAAGGTACCTTGAGGTACCATTCTAACAATGTGGCACTTGATCAATCGCGTATGGGATATATGATCATCTTAGGAGCTCTATGAGCATCCTCCTTCTTACTAGAAGGGTAAGATATGTACCCTTCCTGCTAGAGGGGTAAGATATGTACCGCGACTGAGCAGCGAAATAGCATCGGGATATCTAGGTATTGGTTGGACAGTTTAAGGGGTCGTAAGAGCTTTACCCTACTTCAACAATGATGCTGAGATACCTTGGTTATGTGCCCAGTACTCCATGGTAAATCGTAGCATGCAAGCCCTACTTGGGATCATGAAACATGTTTTACCAGGTTCCGGTTGGATGGAAAATTTCACTTTGACCCCTTACCAAAAATGGCTATTAACAATTGATTTTCCTTGGTGTGTTTAATTGATTTACACATGGTCTTGCCATGGTGTATTTAATTGAGTTGATATGGTGTGTTTAATTGAGTTTAATTTGTCTGCCTTGGTGTGTTTAATTGGTGGTCTGATATGTTTAATTGGTATGTTCTGGTATGTTTAATTGGTGTCCTCGTGTGTTTAATTGGTCAGCCCTGGTGTGTTTAATTTAATTGTGGTGGTGTGTTTAATTTGTCTACCATGGTGTGTTTAATTGGTTTGTCATGATGTATTTAATTGGTGGCCTGGTGTGTTTTAAGAAATCTGTAAAACTTTTGAGATTTGAATAGATTTGGAAATTTCTAGATTTCCTCATACCAAAAAAATTATTAAATCTTTGAAGAGATTTGGATGGATTTTCAGATCTTTTCAAATAAAAAAGTAATTAAAAAAAACTAAAACAACTTTGAACAGATCTGGAGAAAAAAATAAGTTTATTTTTAATCATCATCATCATCATCAAAAATTCCCCAGTTCATCATCAATCTCGAACAACAGTAGTACAACACCAATCCTCATCAATCTTCATCAATTTTATTTTTAAATGATAAGAAGAAGAAGAAAAGATTTGGAGAAACAAAACAACAACAACAACAACAACAACAACAACAACAACAACAACAATAATAATAATAATAATAATAACATATCTGGAGAAACACAGCCAAATCCGTGATAAACAAAGCCAAACCCGTAACAAATACCGCTGAATCTGTGACAAGCAAAGTCAAATCCAAATTAAAGGTGTTTGAACACCAATAACTTTTGGGTTTCAACAAAAATGGTATTGTTACAGAGATTTTGTTTTAAACAACAATGGTTTCAAATATAAATTGGCTCTTTAATGAGATGTGGTTTTGTTTCAAGTTGAGATTGAAGAGATGTATAATTTCAGATAAAAAAATGGAAAAAAAATTCAACAAACCGTATTTGGTAGAGAGAGAATGATGAGGGCAATTTGGGAAGAGAGAAACCGTTTCTGGTGGAGAGAGATAAAGAAAGAAGAGATTGCATAGAGATAAAGAAGGAAGAAAAACATATTTCTAATGGAAAAATGAGGGGTATTTCGGTCTCCATAGTCAATTGTTGGGTATAAAAATAAAAATACTAATCTTGGGTAAAAACAATAAACCTCCTAATTTTTAGAGTGGTATTACCGGCACCCCACTATTGAATTATTTATGCCCCACTTTTTTAAATTTTGATTTAATTATATGAAATTATATGGTTTTATTATTATTTTTGATTTAAAAAAGGGTATTTCTCCATACATACATACTTACAAACATACATACATATATTTATATATATAAAATACAAAATATAACAATCAACACAGTTTGATTTTGCACCGTTGTTAAAGTATCTCCCATCGGTACTTTGGTAGTCCCAAGTTCAATTCTGACTATAGTTAAAAATGAATTTTTAATGTCTTTTTTATTTTGCAAATGTCTTTTTTATTTTGGACTCTTTGCCCATTCCTTTATCAAATTTTTGTCTTCTTCTGTAACAAAATAATTATCTTCTTTTCTTCATGGTCAAATTCTTTACTACCCTCAATTTGTGGATTACTTAATTCAATTTTATTATAAAATAAATTATCTATTATTATTTTGAATTTTTCTTACTTAGTATTTTTATTTGACATACCTAACACATCCAATCAATAAATCATAAAAGCTCAAATTGTATTTTATTGTATTACAATAGTTCATCTATTATTATGATTCATTTTATTTTATCTGTTATCTTTTTATTTTATTTTATTGTTTTAATTTATTTAAAATCAATAATTAGAAGAACAATTTTTTTTAAAAATTAACATCTAGTAATATTTATCAATAAATTATTTTTATATACATTTAAAGTAATTTCATTATAAATATAAGACAAAAACTATTATTATAAAATTAGATTTTTTTTAAAGAATAAATATTATAATTTTTCATTTTTTTCTTGTTATTATTTATTTTTAATATTGCGTTTCTTGTTTTTAATTCTTTTGAATGTATAATTCATTTTAAGTAAGTATTCTATTTGCTTTATTTTATCTAAAATTCATTTTATCATTAAACTTTTTTATATATAAAGAAACCCATTTTATTATGATTTTAAATTTTCAGTACTTTTTTTTTATATAATTGTTATTTTATTCAAATACCCCATCCCATTAAAAATTCTGAGTTGGCCAAGTGAAGAGTTCTTCTCAAATGCTTTCCCTAGTAATAAATTTTATTTGCTGAAATACAAAAGCAACTGAATATATAAGTATAGCGATTGCTCCAAATCGATCTCTTGCAATTGATCACTTGATGTATAATAATCCTAGCTAGTTTATATAACTAGACTATTCATTATTCAAAAATAAATAGATTTCAATATAAAAGAAATTCAAACAAATTAAGAACAACAGAAGACAATAATTAATAATCTTAAAAAGCCAAGGCCAGAGTGATAACTGCAACCATAACCCCAATGAAAACCTGATAATTAATCGTGTCTTTAACAGCCATGGCAGGAGATACTGATGATGATTGAGGTTGCACTGTAATGAAGAGCCTTTGGCCAGCGGTCTTGCAGTGCGCGCCAACACCACAAATGTACCATTTTCTTCCTGGAGTTGCCATTACTATTTCATCACTTCCTAAAGTCAGAGCCTCACTTGCTTGTGGCTTGATACAGTTTTGGAAGCCCGTTCCGTTCACTTTCAACACGGTGTGAGCTCCAATGGTGTTGTTGGTATATTTTGGTATGGGTCAGAGACCCATTATACACCCAAGTAGACCAAACCCAAGCCCATGTCATATATGCAAAGCCCAAGCAACCTAGCCCAATACATGCAAAGCCCATGTACCAACTTGTATAACATGAGCAGTTTTATGCTATAAATATCAATGTTAGAAACTGATTGAAAAACAATAAGAATACACAACAGAAAACAACGTGTAATATGTATGTGCATGGGAAATGCAAAGCTTGTGTGTGTTCTGTGCAATGCAAAGGCATGTGTGTGTGCAAGAGAGTATTGCATGCAATAATGCATGTGTGCATGTGTTCAACAGAGAACACAAAATATACAGATAATAAAAGCATAAGAGAGATGTGGAGAAAATCTGTAGAATTTTCTCCCATCTACAATCAAAGTGTGGGTAACATGCATTGTGATCAGAGGGGATTTTTCGATGATGTGATCATCCTCCGACCAGTGATAAAGTTCTAGGTGTTTGATTCCGTTTCCGTTGGAATTTAGATTTCCGTATGGTGAACGGTAATGATCCGAATTCGTTTTGATTATATCGAATATAATTTACAGGGGGAATTGCATACTACAAAATGCAACCAAATGTCAAAGTGATTATGATCTGTATGAGATAATTAATTAGGTCATAAAACTGTTAGAATTATGATATATTTCCTGGTTTTGTTAGGATTATATTTCTTGTAATATTTCCTAGTTATGGTATTTTTCTTGTTTCTAGTTATATTAGGATTTATACTCCTATTAGGAGTTAGATTAGTCTTTTATTGTTTTACCTATATGTTAGGTTTTAGATTTGTGTTGGATTGATTCCATACCAAAACTTCATTTCTTTGTAATGCTTAGTTGCTTAAGTGGTTCATGATGATAAGAGCTTCAAGGAAGAAAAGCAACTTCTCATGATGCAAAATTCATCTTCAAGAGGATTGGTACTATTCTTGGATGCTAAGGTAACGAGATCATTCTTCCTCTTGTAAGGCGTAAGCACACACACACAATTCATTCATATGTGTCCCTGCATTGTTGAGCATCATTATATGCGCACACACACACAATTCATACATTTGTGTCCCCGCATCGTAGCACATTATTTGGCATAACACTTTCACACACTTGAAGTTGAATGCTCATGCATTTGGTATGAAAGTAACATGTTTTGGAGAACGCATGATTGGAGACTATCTCTATGTAGTTTGCATTCTTTTGTAAAATATGTTTGTTTGTTTTTATATTTGTATAACATGGATCTTGAACTTGATTTTAGCCTTAGATTGTTCATGATTGAGTTCCGGTCCTTTCGGTTACTCATACTATTTACTTTGAGATCTAAGTCAAAAGATACTACACTTTCAACTCAAGTTGCATACATTGTCTTCATCTTCATATATCGTGTCAAATTCTTATTTTCTGGATTGATTATCTTATATTTCCATGTCTATGAGGGAGCCCCGGTTTTTAATCTTCAAACGGATTCGAATTCGAAGTTTGGAGGCCAAAGAACGGTCGAAGAACGCGAGAGGAGCGCAAGGGGTGAGGTGCAATGGCTCAAGCCATCACCGTGCACCATCCCAAGATGGTGCGTGGCCATCTCGACCCCAAATGTGCTCTGCCTCAAGATGCCCATGTGCCATCTCGGGGAGGCACTAATGAAAGGGGGCAAAAAGTTCATTTGGTTATTCTCTCTTTAAATCTTCTCCTTCCCTCTCATTCTTAACAAGAAGTTGAGAAAATTGAAATTGAAGAACAAGTGCAGAAATTTTCTCTCAACATTTTGATTTTTGTTTTTATGATAACTTCTTCATTTCTACTCCGAATCACTTGATTCAAAAACCGATTTCGAGTGTCTTGAAGATTTCTACAAACCCAAAGCATTTCCAGAACGAAAGTATGTCTATAGATATCATTGTGATCTGATCTTCAGTTCGTGGTGTTCATCCTTGTTGGTAAAATCATTTTCTTCTTAGTTTTCTTCTTAGATCTTCTTATTGATTGATGTTATTTTATTAAGAAGCATGACTAGGATGATTTTGATATCATTTTGTGGTTTGTTGATTTGATTTTCAAGTTTAGCTAGATTTGTGATATATTGAATGATTTGTGCTAAACTTGATAAACATGAAATTGTTTCTAGAAATCGTTTGTTCTTATGCTTGATTGATTGTTTCTAGATCTAATTTCATTTTCTAAGAACTAGGTTGTGTTTCAATTGGTGTCTATATCTTCATATCTATGTTCTTAGTTGATAACATTGCTTAGGTTGTCTAGATACATTTGTGATTGTTCTTTGAAAGCATAATCTAGCCATCTAGTTGCATGTCCATAGAATTTGTTGATCATCATTTTGTATGTTGAGTGCTTGTTTGTGTTTTGCATTCATGATCACTTAGATGCCTTTTAAAGAGGTATAAAGTCTCATATCTTAGATTGATTCTTTGAATTGAGCAATTGTAAGTCTTAGCTAGAGTCGGGAGGACTTGGATAGCTAAGCAAGTGGAAGTCTCGATAAGAGGTGTGAGACCTCAGATTGTTGAGCAAGGAAGTCTTGACTAGAGTCGGGAGTACTCGAATAGTTGAGCAAGAAGTCTTGACTAGGGTCGGGAGGATCCAGATAGGTGAGCAAGGAATCTTCCTAGAGACAGGGGGTCTTGGATAGGAAGTCGGCTTAGTAGATCACTAGGTTCAAGAATAGAGTGAGAGTGATAGCTTGTAGAGCATGTGTGATTGCTTGAGTGTGTAACTCTATTTGAAATAGTGGATTTGCTTTTACCGGTGGTTGTGGTATCAACCCGTGGATGTTTCCTCTTCAGAGGTTTACCACGTAAATATTGTGTGTTATTGTTTGCATTTTTCATTAAACATTGTTAAAATTGCATTGTTTTATAAAGAAGATAAAAATTGGAGCATATACCTATCCACCCCCCACCCCTATCTAGGTATATTTACACTATAAAATAAAGCGAAATTCAATTGGTATCAAAGCCGGTGTCTAGACGCACTTAGATAGATCTTCTTTGTAGTGTTTGTTATCTTTGTTTGTTTCATCATGATTAAAGAAATGTATTCTTTTATGGCTTCTCTCGTTGAAGGTGAGTCTATTGACTTAGATGATCAAAAGATCAAAGATCTTATTCAAGAAAATGAAAGGATCTCTAAGATCAATAAGTCTCTCACTAAGAAGTTAGAAAATCATGATTCTAGCTCAAAATGTGTTATTGATCTAAATGACAAAATTCTTAATCTTAAGAAAAACTTGATTGATAACAATGATAGATTAAGTATTTTGAATCATGAAATTGAGCAAAGAGATGAATCTCTTGATCGTGCTGGGAGAATTGAAAATGTGCTCAAAGCAAAACTTAATGAGCATGAGAATCAAGAGATAATGCTTAATGACAAACTTAATGAGGCTAAAGAGATGATTAACAAGATGTTATCTAGCTCTAACAAAGTGAAAGCTCTCATTAAGGTTGGAAAGCCTTCAAGCAACAAAAGAGGTTTAAGATATGTTAATGAAAAATCAACTCCTTCATCTAACAAATCTACTTTTGTCAAAGCTTGTAGCAATTTAAATGTAGGTACACTCTCTAACGGTAAAGCCATGAATGCTACCGGAGGTGCCTCAACATCAACAATGAAAGTCAAGGAAAAGACTCAACAATGCCAAAGACAAGCTACATCATCATCAAATGCAAAAGGCAAGACATCCAGTGTTGCATGTCAAAGAGGTAAAAATGTGAGAAGGCAAAATGAGTTGAAATGCTCAAGCAAATGGTAAACTTCTCAAATTCATACCTATTTGTCATTATTGCAACATGGTAGGACATATAAGACCTAGATATTATGAATACATTAGTAAATGTAGAATTGCCAATGATTTGCATGAAATGTCTTTGAATGGTCCTAGGCAATCATCCATGTATGGATCTAGAATTAGACCTAAGAAGACCTTGGAAAAGCATGTTGAGAATAAATGTGTTGATGATTTGTTTGTTAAATCTTGTGTTGTGCCTCGTTCTACTATGCATAAGAAAGTTGATAATGCTTTGTTTGATTTGTTTGAAAAAGTGACTAATGGAGTCAATGTGCCTAAAAACAAGTCAAAGCATGTTAATAAAAGTAGGAATGAGAAACTTGTCAAGAAAGTTTGGGTTAAGAAAAACACAACACAATGTTCGGTTGCACAATATGCTTTAAGAGCTAATTCATCCTATTGTTGGTACCTAGATAGCGGTTGCTCTAGGAATATGATCGGTGACAAGGAATTCTTTAAGAATCTTGTTATGAATGATGGTGGATGGGTTACATTTGGTGATGGCACTAAAAAGCAAGTTCTAGGCAAGGGAACAATTTTTATCCCTGGATTGCGTAAACTTCGTGATACCTTGTATGTAGATGGTCTACAAGGTAATCTAATAAGCATCATTTACTTGTGTGAATTTTTAAAGAAGTTAGCTTTAACAAGGATGTGTGCACAATAATTTATAAAAAGGGCAAAATTGTTTTGAAAGTCAAAAGGTCTTCAGACAATTGCTATTGTTTAGAGATTGATCCACTAACATGTAATATGGCACATGAGTGCAACAAGCTTGAATTATGGCATGAAAGATTGGGCCACATGAATTATAAAGATTTAAAGAAGCTTGAGAAATATAACATTGTTAGAGGTCTTCCTAGTCTTGGTAAAAAATTTGATGGTGTTTGTGAACCATGTCAATTAGGTAAACAAACAAAAGTGTCTCATAAAAAGAACACTAATTTTGCTACCAAGAAGCCCTTAGAACTTGTGCATATGGACCTAATGGGACAAATTCAAACTGAAAGCATAAATGGTAAGAAATACATTTTTGCATGTGTTGATGACTTTTCTCGGTTTGCTTGGGTATATTTTCTTAGAGACAAGACCGAAACTTTTGGTTACTTTAAGAAGTTTTGTAATCAAGTTCAAAATGAAAAAGGTCTTGGGATCAAGAAAATATATCGTATTAGGAGTGATCATGGGAGTGAATTTGAAAATGCTAGATTTATTGAGTTTTGTGATGATTATGGGATTTCACATGAGTTCTCGGCTTCTAGAACTCCTCAACTAAATGGTGTTGTTGAGAGGAAGAATCTTGTTTTACAAGAGATGGCTAGGGTCATGCTCAATAGCAAGAAAGTTCCTAGAAATCTTTGGGCCGAAGCAGTCAATACCGCATGCTATGTCACTAATAGAGTTTTTAGAAGGCCTAGCACAAAACAAACCTCCTATGAACTTTGGAAGGGCAAGAAGCCCAATGTGAGTTACTTCCACACTTTTAGGAGTAAGTGTTTTATTTTGAATGAAAAAGATCACTTAGGAAAGTTTGATGCTAAAAGTGATATTGGTCTCTATCTTGGGTATGATAATAATAGTCGTGCATATAGAGTGTTCAATTTGAAATCTAAGACTATTATGGAGTCTATTAATGTGAAAATAGATGATTTTAGCATGCTTGATTTGTGTGATAACCATGGTGTCAATGAACCTAAAGAACATTTGTTGAATGACACTAAAGCACCTATTGATGTGACTAGTTGTGATGAAAGTGAGTCTAATCATAATGATGATAATGGTAGTGTTGCTAGAGAAGAAAGTTAAGAGTTAGAAAATGGTTTAAATGATGACCAACAAGATGTTGAAAATTCTAATTCTGGACTTAGGAACATGCATTACCAACAAGACATCATAGGTGATTTGAATGAAGGGGTTAGAATTAGAAGGCAACTAGCTAACCAAATTTCATATGCTTTCTACACTTCTCAAATTGAGCCCAAAAATATAAATGAAGCAATTATTGATGAATATTGGGTTAATGTCATACAAGAAGAACTAAATCAATTTGAGAGGAATGAAGTATGGTCCTTAGTTCCTAGACCAAAAGATATCAATGAGATTGGTACAAAATGGGTGTTTAGAAATAAAACTGATGAATGTGGCAAGATATTAAGAAATAAAGCAAGACTAGTGGCTCAATGATACACTCAAGTTAAGGGTGTAGACTTTGATAAGACTTTTGCACCCGTTGCACGTCTTGAGTCCATTAGGCTTTTATTGTCCATTGCATGTATTAAGAAATTCAAACTGTTTCAAATGGATGTCAAAAGTGCTTTTCTCAATGGATACCTTCAAGAAGAAGTGTATGTTGAACAACCTAAGGGTTTTGTAGACCCACACTCTCCTAATCATGTGTTTAAGTTGAAAAAGACTCTTTATGGCCTTAAGCAAGCCCCTAGAGCTTGGTATGATAGATTGACTCAATATCTTATTGAAAATCAATATAGGAGAGGTGGTATTGATAAAACATTATTTGTCAAGCATTATGACAATGACATTTTTGTTGCACAAATATATGTTGATGACATTGTGTTTGGGTCTACATGTAAAAACAAGGTTGATGATTTTGTGAATGTTATGTCAAGAGAATTTGAAATGAGTATGGTAGGTGAACTCAATTACTTTCTTGGTAAGCAAGTGAAACAATCTAGCAATGGTATCATGTTGTCTCAATCTAAATATGCTAGAAATCTTGTTAAAAAATTTAGCCTTGAAAGTGGAAAAGAATTTGAAACACCTATGAGTACAACTTTAAAACTTGACAAAGATGAAAAAGGAAAAAATGTTGATCAAAGTCTCTATAAGAGCATGATAGGTAGCCTTCTCTACCTAACGACTAGTAGGCCAGATATTTGTTTTAGTGTAGGTTTGTGTGCTAGGTTTCAAGCTAATCCAAAAGAATCTCACTTGAAAGCCGTTAAAAGAATCATTAGGTATATAAAAGGAACACATAATCTTAGTTTATTCTATTCCTTTGATACTAATGATATTCTTGTTGGCTATTATGATGCGGATTGGGCAGGAAACATTGATGATCATAAAAGCACATCAGGCGGTTGCTTTTACTTGGGGAATAATTTGGTTGCTTGGCTAAGCAAGAAACAAAATTTCATCTCTCTTTCATCATCCGAAGCAGAGTACATTACGGCCGGAAGTGCTTGCACACAACTTCTATGGATGAGACAAATTCTCAAGGATTATGAGATCAATCAAGGTAAAATGACTCTCTATTGTGCTAATATGAGTGCCATTAACATCTCTAAAAATCCGGTTCAACACTCGCGCACAAAGCATATAGACATTAGGCATCATTTCATTAGAGAACTTGTTGAACATTCAATAGTAACTCTTGAACATATGCCTACTAAGAATCAACTTGCGGACTTGTTCACAAAGCCCTTGGACAAAGAGAGATTTGTATCTCTTAGAAGATTCATTGGCATGATTTGTGTTGATTAATGCTTGTGTGTGGTTATGAGTGGCTTGATAAGCAAAACTATATTGTATATCTATTTCTTTGAGAGCTACTCATGTGAGAAGTAATGATCTTGATAAAAATAGCTTTTATTGCTTCTAGATCATGCACTTAAGTCTTTGTAAATCTTGTTTTTAAAAGTGCACAATTGCTTCTCTTATATGTTTAAGTTTGAGTAATTGAGTTTGAAAGCATGTAGATTATGGATGCATCTTGAAGTTCATTGTTTAGTACATGATAGATGACCTATGGTTAGTATTCATTTTGCTTCGGCATCTACATAGAACTCAACGAGCACCTCCATGGAAAAGGCTACAAACCTTGGTTGTGAAGCCGCCCAATGTAGGAAAGGGCTAGACCATTGTGATTAGTGAAAGCCGTCATGAAGAGTATATGTTTATGTATGAAAAAATCAAAGAAGTGTTGAAAAAGAATTATTATTATTTTTTAAAAATCTTTGATTCAAAGCCTATAAAGAAATGGATGAAGGCTTAAAATAGAGTATAGTTGAAAATTGTGATTGCTCGGGTTGAAAAACAGAAATGGATTGATGAGCCACATGCACACACACACTCACATGTTGAAATCTATTCTTTTTAAAGCAAAAATCCGAATGATAATCGGTTTGACCTTGATTGGAAAAGCTTTAGATGAATAGGTGTTGAAGTGGTTTGCATGTTGATATCACAATCGCTCCTTTTATATATGCTAGAAGCATTTTCACACACACACACACACATTTTTGCTTAATGTGCTTGATTCATTAGCAATGAGAGATTATTTCTGAGAGAATAATGAAAATCTATGATTCTTTTTTTTAAATGGTTTACTTTCTTTTATTGCTTGAAATGTGTGATTGTGTGATTCCCTTGTGAACAAATTATCTTGCTTATTAACATGTAGATCATATGTTAAGGGGGAGCTTAGTTTGTTAAACTTAGTTCTCTATACAACTTGTTTGCTCACTATCTCATGATTTTATTATGCATCCCTTATATCCTTGTAGGTATTTTCTTTTGGCATTTATCTCTCTCTCTAGGTTGTGTAATATGTTTTTGTCTATTCCTTATCAAAAGGGGGGAGAAAGTGTTTTTTCTCACCATGTTACTTAGTTTTGATATAAAGGGGAGACAATCCATTAAGGGGGAGAAATTTTATCTTAAGGGGGAGAAAGATTTTGTGTTTGCATGAGATAAGAAGAGTTAAGGGATCTTTTGTTTTTGTTTCGTATATTGTTTTTTATCTCACATATCTTCTTTGTAGAAGATTTCTTTTGGTTGTTCTTGTCTCACAGGTGCTTTGAATGTGAGAAGATATTCTTGAAGACTCATGAAGACATTTTAGTCTAGGAATATCTCTTTGTAATGTGTGGATGTGAGAATGTAATCAACATTGATTATGAGTGATCTTTGTATGGTGAGGTAGAGGTTTTGTCATGGAATAGCCAAAGGGGGAGATTGTTAGGTTTAAGATTTGTGTTGGCTTGATTCCATAACAAAACTTCATTTATTTGTAATGCTTAGTTGCTTAAGTGGTTTGTGATGATAAGAGCTTCAAGGAAGAAAAGCAACTTCTCATGATGCAAAGTTCGTCTTCAAGAGGATTGGTACTATTCTTGAATGCTAAGGTATCGAGATCCTTCTTCCTCTTGCAAGGCGTAAGCACACACACACACACACAATTCATTCATATGTGTCCGTGATTTGTTCAGCATCATTATATGCGCACACACACACAATTCATACATTTGTGTCCCTGCATCGTAGCGCATCATTTGGTATAACACTTTTACACACTTGAAGTTGAATGCTCATGCATTTGGTATGAAAGTAACATGTTTTGGAGAATACATGATTAGAGACTATCTCTATGTAGTTTGCATTCTTGTGTGAAATGTGTTTGTTTGTTTTTATGTTTGTATAACATGGATCTTGAAGATTTTTCATGATTGAGTTATGGTCATTTCGGTTACTCATAATATTGATTTTAAGTTCCAAGTCAGAAGATACTACACTTTCAACTCATGTTGCATATATTGTTTTTGTCTTCATATATTGAGTCGAATTCTTATTTACTGGGTTAAGTATCTTATATGTACATATGCGTGAGGGAGTTCCAGTTCGTAATCTTCAAACGGATTCAAATTCAAAGTTTGGAGGCCAAAGAACGGTCGAAGAACGCGAGAGGAACGCAAGGGGTGAGGTGTGATGGCTCAAGCCATCACCATGCACCATCCCGAGATGGCGCGTGGCCATCTCGGCCCCAAATGTGCTCTTCCCTAAGATGCCCAAGCGCTATTAGGGGGAGGCACTAATGAAAGGGGGCAAAAAGGTCATTTGGTTATTCTTTCTTTAAATCCTCTCCTTCCCTCTCATTCTTAACAAGAAGTTGAGAAAATTGAAATTGAAGAACAAGTGCAGAAATCCGATGAGGATGGCAACATTGTGCGAAACAAGGCTAGGCTTGTAGTACAAGGGTACTCTCAAATTGGGGGTATTGACTTTGAGGAGACATTTGCTCTCGTTGCTAGGATTGAGTCCATTAGGCTTCTTTTATCCATCTTTTGTTTGCACAAGTTCAAATTATATCAAATGGATGTTAAGAGTGCCTTCCTCAATGGTTTCTTGCAAGAGGAAGTGTTTGTTAAGCAACCCAAAGGGTTTGTGGATCCTCACCACCCTATCATGTCTATCATCTCAATAAAGCTTTATATGGGTTGAAACAAGCACCAAGCGCTTGGTATGAGCGTCTCACTCAATTTCTTATAGACAATGGCTACACTAGGGGTAGTGTTGATCAGACTCTATTCATCAAGAAAGACAATGATTGAGTTCCGGTCATTTCGGTTACTTATACTATTGATTTCAAGTTCAAAGTCAAAAGATACTGCACTTTCAACTCATGTTTCATACATCTTCTTCGCCTTCACATATCGAGTCGAATTATTATTTTCTGGGTTGAGTATCTTATATGTTCATGTCTGTGTGACTGTTCGTAATTTGCAAACGAATTTTAATTCCGAGTTCGGAGGCCGGAGAACGGTCAAAGAATGCGAAGGAAGGACGACGGAGAAAAAAACAAGCATATACTTCTTTCCCGAGATGGCACGTGGCCATCTCGGGGCAGAAGGCTTGCTGCCCCGAGATGCCCACACGCCATCTCAGGGCAGCAAGCTTGCTTGGCTTCACTTTTCCCTTCTTGGTCATTTCACATGTCCAAGTCTCCCACTTCTTTATAAACTCTTTCCCTCTCACATTTCATTTTAAGATGAAATTCAAATCAAGTGTGCAGAATTCTCTCTCTAACTTTTCTCACCTTCCAAACACCATAACTTCTTTATTCGAACTCCGATTTGAGTGATTCAAAATTGAGAGTGTTCATCTATTCATCCTCCATTGTTTCTTTGAAGGTTTGAGTTTATTTTGCTACTGTATTTGGTGTCTAATTATATAAAAACGGGACTGCACCTAGATCAACTAAGGTATTGATTTTCTCTCTAAGTTTTCGTTTAAAACTTGGTAAATTGCCTTGGGTTTTCTTCTTCTACATATATTTGTATACTGTGAGTGTTTTGATTTGTGTTTTGAACACTTTCAAAGCTAGGTTCAGTTTCAATTGAAATCATTCATGTTGAGTTAGGTTTTTATTTTGCCTATGTTATCACATGTTTGGGATTGTATTGTGCTAGCTTTGATTCTAGGACTATTTTATGATCTTTGATTGATTGATTTTGAAAAAAAAAGTTCCTCACATGTATTAGGCTCTCTTGGCCGAATTTGTCACATAATACATGTGTTTATGTTCTTTTGAGCTATTCATGTGATTTGTTGAATCCTTGATTAGGAATATGCTCTAGAATTTATGCTTAGATCTATTTCACATTGTCATATGATTTTAGCATGTTTTAGGTTTTTGTGATTTAAACTTGATCTTGTGATTTGTTGATCATATCTTGTGATTATAGTTTAGATCTATGCATGTATCTAGGTTGTGATTATTATTGAACATATCTTACATGATCTAGATTGTTTACACATGCATGATTAACTAGACTATATGTGATTTGTGCATTCATGCTCATGTCTAGTATTTTCAATATGATGTGTTGATCATAGCATTCTATGTTACGTGCTTGTTTGCGTTTTGCATTCACGATCACCTAGATGCCTTGTGAGAAGGAAGTCTTGACAATAGGTGTGAGACCTATGGTGTTGAGCAAGAAGTCTTGGCAAGAGGTGTGAAGCCTTAGATTGTCGAGCAAGGAAGTCTTGGCTAGAGGTATGAAGCCTTGGATAGTCGAGCAAGAAGTCTTGCCTAAAGTTGGGAGAACTCTGATTGGTGAGCAAGGAAGTCTTGACTAGAGTCGGGAAGACTCAGATAGTTGAGCAAGAAGTCTTGCCTTGGGTTGTGAAGATCCGGATAAGGTGAGCAAGGGAGTCTTGACAAGAGGTGTGAAGCCTCAGATTGTTTAGCATAGGGCGGCAACTTCTAGAGTAGGATATGAGGGTAGTTTCTAGGTGAAGAGGTCACTCGAGAGATTGTAATTGTCTTATCTACTAGTGAATTTTGTTTGCCGGTGGCTGCTAGCTCGTGGATGTTTCCTCTTCGGAGTATTACCACGTTATATCTTGTGTCAACTTTTCTCTATCCCTATCTCTTTAATATTTGTATTATGGATAGAACTTTCTTTATATGTTGACTTCCTCTTTATAATATTGATTGTGTATATGTTACAATTACTTGTTTGTATCACACTTTACTTGTGTTTATATATTGATTAATTGTCTTTAATTAATATATATATTGTGATACAAGCAATCTAGAGGGACAAACTTTTGTTTGTTTCTAAGGGAGTCAAAAAATGTGTCTAACCTATTCACCCCCCCTCTAGGTTAGCCTTGAGCATTTAACCGTGATTGTATTTTAAGCTTTCTCTCTCCTTTATATTCTGTTGGTATTGACTTTCTCTCTTCCTTATTTTCCATTGGTATTTAGATTTCTCTCTCCTTTGTTCCCGTTGGTATTTGCCTTCCTCTCTCCTTCTTTTCTGGTGTTGCCGAGTGAGCAAGTTGCACGTGAGGAAGGGTGTGAATCATAGTTCAAGACCACTTGGGCACTAAGTGGATGTGAAATTGGTTTTGGCACGATTTGCATGGTTTCGCAATTTTGTACGATTTGCACGCACGAGTTTGAGTTTTAAGATTTTACAGAGTCTGGCAAAATTTGCAGGGTTTGATACGATTTGCATAGTTTCGTAGGGTTTGGAGAAAATTGAACGGTTTGCAAGGTTTCACTCGGTTTGTATGATATGCATGGTTTTGGAACAATTTGCACGGTTTGGGGAGACTCAATTTGCATGGCTTCGCAACTTTGCAAATTCGTTACCAAGTCGAAGGTTTCTACGTTTTTAGTTTTCGATTGGCAAACTCTCAATGCTTCTTGTAGCCGCATCGCGAGTTTGAGAGAGGGTGTTAGAATTATGATATATTTCCTAGTTTTGTTAGGATTATATTTCTAGTAATATTTCCTAGTTATGATATTTTTCCTGTTTCTTGTTATATTAGGATTTATACTCTTATTAGGAGTTAGATTAGTCTTTTATTGTTTTACCTATATAAGCTCTCTTTATTAGTTATTTTTGATATACCTTAGGATTTACGATGTAACATTATATTTTGCATTATGCAATAATAACAACCCTTAGTTTTCTTGTTAGCTTCTTCTCGATCTCTTCCGTTCTTTGTTTTGTATGAGATTATTTAGTATGGTATCAGAGTTTAAGATTCTTTAACAAAAACATTTAGAATATATATGTGTACCATTTATACAATACTATTTTCAAATGATGTAACGTTATAGAGTTGAATCTCGCAAGTTTTAACGCAACAAGATTATTAATAGTAATGTACTGTAGTATGAGTACTTTTGCAATAAATTGCATGCATTTTCAATGAAACAAAAGAAAGTTAAATTGTGATTAAGAGAGAAGCTGAGAATACCAAGCTTGTCTCCAATTCGAAAATCCTTGCCTTCAGCCCAAGCTTGATAATCAAAGTTGATTGTCCAACCCTTTTCGTCCCCAACTACAAACTCTTTCGCCTGTGTCATGGATGGAACAATGTTGGAAATCAGAGCAAAAATGATGAAAGAGCGAAGAAGAGCCATTATTAGAATATTGTCAATGTAACGTTAATTTTGGTAGCTCTAGTTTTCTTCAAGTGATGATCACTAGTTATATGCAAAAGAGGAATGGATTGAAAGATTATTTATAGAGATTTTGATTCAATTCCTTTTTAGCTACAATTCAACTTTGAAAAAATAATTAATTAAATGGTGGATTTTGGAATCTAGAAGCGGCATAGCCGATCGATTGAAGATACTTCCACCAAGTGTAATTGAGTTAGCTACAGTTAAACAACGTAGAGAGGACCGGGTCAATATAGCCAATTGTTTCAAGATGATTAATTAATTGCATGAAATAATTAGTAAATTTTTGGCACCCCTTCTAATTTATGTCATCAAGGACATTTTTTTAAATTATAATAATTCTTGTTTTTTTTTTGGTAGAGAAGAGACTTAGACCCACAACCTCGTGGTATAGGTGTGAAGAGCTTAACCAATGAGCCAATCTCATCTTGTAAGGTCATCAAGGTCATGGCGTACTGATGCAAGACATATAAGTTGTTGTGGTTGTGGGTTCACACTTGTTAAATATGATAAGCTGTTTGGTTGGAGAGAAAATAAAAGAAAATGTAAGGGCCTTCATATTGAGGAGAGTTGGATGTGCGGCAACCTCCTCTAGTCCTCCGGCCATCTCTCTCTGGTCATCAATGGTGGGCGGAGGAAGGCAATACCATTTTTTTAAAAAAGTAAGAAAAAAATAGAAACTAGCTAAATATCAGTGTCACAAATAATTTGATTTATTTTAGCACCAACTGAATGAATAAAAATGCCCCTTATACAAGTACTCCGGCTGAGGCCGGCTATCCTTAGATCCTTAGACCAAATCTAGCAAGATTTACTAAAAGTCTAATGAAATTTTACTAGTTTTAGGAACCCAGCAAAATTTGAATTTCCCAATAAACATGATTTTCGTGCGTTAAGCTTTTGGGAAATTTGTTTATTGCTTTTAAAATCACGTATATAATTTTTTTAGGGAAAATTACACAAACTTACTTTGGTTATATATAATTACACAAAAACTACTAAAAATCAATATAACACTAACTTCCCCTTAGCCCGTTGACTAAAGATTGACCACTGTTAGTCAATTACGGAAAAGGTACAATGTCCATTTTTCCCTTTGTTATGGGTAAAAGTTGGATGATATGACACATCAGCAAAAGACAAAAGTCGAGAGTGCCACATCACTAAAAGTCAACTAGATAGAATCAACTAAAGTTGACCAAAGAAAACTCATCAAACCCCCTGACCAAGATAACACAAACGATAAGGTAAGAAGATCTGATCGGGGTTGTCAAGATGGTTAGGGCTAAGGTTGTGATTGGGTAAAACCGTCGATCAAGGGAAGTGAATTTGGTCGGGTGTAATAGGTGGTCGGTTGCGTGACATGTGGACAACACTCAGATTTAATGAAGTTACGACTCAAACACCAAAAGAATGAACCCTACTTAAATAAGGTGTCTAGAAGCATACTTTGATAATGAGATAAATTTTCTAATAGATATCAAAGTCCAGATCAGACATGCAATCCAATACAATTGAAATACAATCAAAGCAAAACAAGTAAGAAGGATAGCACTACTCCAATAAGTTAGAGTTTTGTTTAATTATAAGAATTTTTCTTACTTGTATAATAAGATTTAGGGTTCTATGCCTGTATAAATAGACACTAATAATACCCATAAAAGGGTTAAGGATAATTAAGTTTAGAAGAGTGCAAGAGCGATAGTGGAAGTAATCATTCTATTCATAGTGAATTTCTTCTCACCGTCACTGGCAACAGTGGATGTTTCCCAACCTTGGAGATTTTACCGCGTAAAATCTTGTGTCTTTCTTGCTTTTATTTATTTCGATTTATAGTTCAATTGTTTATTCATACTCACTTGTTTAAAGAGTGATCAATTTAACCCAATCCAAAAATCACCATCAACAACTGGCACTAGAAGGAGAACCTCCGTTAGCATTAAATTTGAATAATTAGTTTCAGGAAAAGTTTGTGAGAAACGATATCATGGCTATCAGCAGAGACAGAAGTTTATCTTTGCGTAACACCGACACCTCACATGGTCCTAACGTCCCCAATCTTGTTGATGTCAATGCCATTGAAGAAGATCCAACCTCAAGAAATCCACTATCAACCAGACTTGACGTTGTTACATCCACAGAGGTAACAACTGGTGTTTCTCCAGACGGGTTCCTACAAATCCAGGAATCCCTACAGAAAGTTATTAATGACGTAGCTAGAAAGGGAATCAGCATAACGACCACTGCCAACTTGAGTTCGCCGTATTAGCTCTGTACTCGGGTGGTTGCCTAGGATCTCAGAATGCACTCTGAAATAGTGGAAACCACTCCAGGAACACCCCATAAATCAGAAAAGATAAGGCAGAGCATCATGTAAAGAAACGTTAACACAGAAGAGACTATCGCCAAAAAGACCGTGGAACTAGGGAGCATAGGAAGTCTAGTTCACGGGAAGATGTAAGGAGGTATGATGGAGAAAAACCTACCCCGAGCAGGTGGATAGTCATGATGACAGGAGGAAAAGGTCATGTTCAGATTCTAGTGGTGACAAAACTGCCCCTAGAAGAAGTAGGGAGCTAACTCCTATGATCAGACGTGATCCGTTTGGTGCTAAGATCAATGGGCAAGTCTCTAGGGACCCATACAGACACACCATCCGCTAGAAGTTTGACGAGCATAGAGAGCCATAAGGGGAACATGAGGCCCTTCTTAGAAGAATAGAGGCCCTTGAGCAAAGATAAATCATTGGAAACCCACTGATCGGTAACTTCAAAAGTCTATTCGCTGACTCCATAAGGCAGGCCTGTTTTTCGGTTAAATTCAGGATGCCGTATGTTAAACAATTTAAGGCCAATGCTGACCCGTAAGACCATGTAATGAGGTATCAAAATGCAATGGTGCAATATGTTTATGATGATGCTCTCATGTGTCGGATGTTTGCACAGACATTGGAAGAACATGGATCTAGGTGGTTTGGAGGACTTTCAATGGAATCCATCAAGAACTTCAATGAACTAATACAATCTTTCACCAGGCAGTTCATGGGAAGTATCTAGCGAAGGAAATCCATATAAGCCTTGTCAACCTTAAAGCAAAATAAGGATGAGAAGTTGAAGGATTACCTAGCTAGATTCTCACAAGAAGTGTTTGAAGTACAAGATCCCAATGATGATGTAGTAGTGTCAACATTTATTAACAGTCTACAACACAACCGTTGACCTTAAGTTTGAGACAGAAGGGGCCGACCCCGTATGCGGGCATGGTAGATTATGTTGAAGGATATGCCATGGAAAAGGAAGAATAGATAACCCATGGTGGAGAGCTCATACTTGGAGGTCGGCTCGAGGGTTGCCAAAAATCTAAAGATGGCAGCTCCAAGAATAGTGGCAAAGGAGACTAGAAAGGCAATGGGGGAAAGGGGAAATGGGAAAGGGTAAAGATGGACGCAAGATTGACGACAAAGGTGGCAAGCATTTTAAAAGGCAATACACCAACTATAACCCACTGGCTAGAAGATAAAAGGAGATCTTAAATGTGATAGACGACAAAAATCTATATAAAAAGCCCCCGATACAGTCGAGCTTTGCTAGGAGAATGGACACGAAACCTCATAGTGTTATCATCTGAGGAATTACATCATACAACTGATAAGAGAAGGACATCTAAAGGACACGGTCCTTAGAAATGGGGATGACAGATATAAGGACACCCTGACGGAAGAATGCGATATAAGCCAAAGAAGCCCTAGAAGAAATTTAGATAGTGGCGCAATCAACACCATTTTTGGCAGGCCACACACTGGGTAGCAACCAAGAGAGAATGACCAAGGTTAGAGAAGTCATATACAATTAGAGAAATCTGGAAGTAAATTTACTAGGCCCTAATCATAAAAATTTAAAGCAAGGATGGGACCCCAAAGTCTTTATTGAGACAGACACGCATATAGCGGAGGTAAGACCGAACGATGCGATTGTGGTGTCAGTTCACGTGGGTCATAAGGAAGTAAGAAGCTTGTTGATTGACAATGGGAATTCAACAGATATCTTGAGAGTGGCAATATTCGACCAACTCAGGTTGTAAAGAAAAGATCTCCAACCACTTAATGTCCCATTGAGAGGCTTTGGAGGAGCAGAAGTAAGGTCGTTGGAAATAGTTACATTTGGAGATTGAGAGCTTTCCTTATACCAAGACAGTGTTGCTGGATTTTATGGTCATATATGTGGAGAACTGGATGTACAACGCCTTGCTGGGTAGACCTTTTTTGAACAAATCAAAAGTTGTGATAGCCACATATGCCTTGACAGTGAATTTCCCAACAGAAGTTGTGGTGGGTGTCATGAAAAGTTCTCAAGAGTGGGTAAGAAAGACTAATCTAGCCATATATAGGGAAAAAGCAAAGCCAGGCGTGATGCAGATAGATATCCAAAGAGATGATAAAGACTCAAAGATGGGCGAAAAAGAGGATGGGGCAGAAACGCCTACCCTATTCGACCTTGACCTAAGAGAGATATTTCTAGAGGATGGGAAGGCCTAAGAAGACGAGCCAATTAAGGAAGTAATAATTGATGAGGGTAGTCCCGATTAGACTATAAAACTTGGGGCCTGGTTGACGTGAGAAATTCGGGGTGGAAGATTAGCATGTTAAAAGATTATAAAGATGTGTTTGCTTGGAAACACGACGGTATGCCCGGGATCGAGCTGAAGATAATTTCCCACTACTTAGCAGTTGATCTCGATCAGAAACCAGTCATCTATAAGAGAAGATGGTTTAACCTAGAAAGAAACAAGGCAATCAGAGAAGAAGTAGAGAAACTGTTGGTAGCCAGATCCATAAGGGAAGTGAAGTACCTCGAATAGGTTACCAACATGGTGCTAGAGAAAAAGAAGAACGACCAATGGAGGATGTGCGTAGATTTCATTGACCTCGATAAAACATGTCTGAAGGATTTCTTTTCGATGCCCTGGATCGACCAGCTGGCATATGCAACCACCAGCCGTGAATTATTGAGCTTCATGGATGCTTACTCGGGGTTACAACCATATCCTAATGTTTGAACCCAGTGAAGATGAAACCTCTTTTACAACTGATCAGGGTTATACTGTTATAAAGTTATGTCTTTTGGTCTCAAGAATGCCAGGGTGACCTACCAAAGACAGGTGAACAAGATGTTCGCCCGATAGATCAACATAAATATGGAGGTGTATGTGGAAGACATGCTGACAAAGAGCACAACCTCCGAAAAATGTGTAAAAGATCTCAAGAAGACGTTCTGGGTGCTAAGAAGGTTCACCATGAAGCTCAATCGAAAGAAGTGTGTTTTCGGGGTACATTCAGGAAGATTCCTTGGTTTCCAAGTTCATCAAAGAGGAATCGAAGTAAACCCAGAAAAAATAAAAGCATTGGAGGAAATGATGTCCCCAAAAACACTGAAGGAAATTCAAAGGCTAACAGACTGCCTAGCATTCTGAACCGATTCATTAGCAAATCAACAGACAAATGCTTGCCCAATTTTAGAGCAATCAATAAGGGCAATGGGGTATAATGGAACGATGAATGTCAGCAGACATTCTAAAATATCAAGAAGTACCTAGGCAAAGCACCGATTCTCTATCTAAGCCCTTGGAAGGAGAAGTGCTATATCTGCATCTGTCGGTCACAGTTGTGGCAACAAGATCAATGCTAGTTAGGTTGGACGGGGGGTTATAAAAGCTAGTGTATTACACAAGCAAGGTTTTACTACCAGTTTAAACAAGATACTCGCCAGCCGAACATATGGCATTGGCGCTAGTGACAACGGTAAGAAAACTAAGACCTTATTTTTAAGCTCACAAGATCAAGTTTTACACAGACTGCCCGCTGAAGCAGATTCTATCAAAAGCTGAAGTGTTTGGGAGGCTGACCAAATAGGCAGTGGAGCTGAGTGAATTTGACATAGCATATCTGCCAAGAGCCACAATAAAGGGGCAAGTTATAGCTGACATAATCACCGAGTTCGTTGAGCCAAACGAAGAAGTGGTCAGGATGATGAATGAGTGTGAAGAATTCATCTGGAAACTGTATGTGGATGGATAGTTAAACACTATGGCAGCGGGGTCGGTATAGTGATATCCACTTCAAAAGAAGATCAGATAGAATGTGCCCTACGGTTTGACTTTAAAGCCACTAATAACATGGCCGAGTATGAGGTACTTTTGGCAAGACTTAGGGTTTGCACAACACTAAGGGAGGATAAATTGAAGATATTCAGTGACTCGCAGGTGGTAGTGAACCAAATCCCAGATGAGTAGCAGGCCAAAGATAACCACATGGCTGTTTATTTGGGGATAGTTGGGGTATTGCTTGGGAGATTCAAGGCTTATAGAATTACTCTTATCCTGAGGGAAAAGAATGAGAAGGCAGACGCTTTATCCAAATTGACGTCAGCTACTACCAGCATACTGTCAAAGACTCTCCTTGTTGCTAACCTCAAAAGACCAAGCATCAAAAATAAAGGGGAAGTGTCGAAAGTATGAGCGATTGAATGAAAAGTAGGCCATTTGGATGACCCTGATCAGGGAATATCTAGAGAATGGAGCGTTCACAGTAGAGGTGACTGAAGCAAAATGCCTCAGGTATAGAGCAACTAAATACTCAATAGTTGGAGGAGAATCATACTTGAGAGGATTTTCATAGGTCTTCCAGAGGCGTGTTTGCCCAATAGAGGGATAATATTAGAAAATATCCATAGGAGTGTGTGTGGGAACCACTTCGGAAGGGGAGGGATCTAGCACACAAGTCTTTCAAACAGGGCTTCTACTGGCCGACCCTATTCCAAGATGCTTAGGCAGTTGCGAAATAGTGTTGTAGCTATCAGAGAATAGCCATTGACAACAAGAGCCCCCCCAAGTAGTTGAAGAACTTGTCGTTACCATGGCCGTTTGTCGTGTAAGTGGCTAGATCTGATTGGTTTAATACCGACGGTAACCAAATGATAAGCAAAGCACGACATTGTGGCTGTAGACTACTTCATAAAATGGGCCTAGGTAGAATCACTGGTACACGTTACCGAGACTAACATAACTATTTTCATGAAGAAAAATATCATTTGTCGATTTAGAATCTCAAACATAAAAATCACAGACAATGGGACCCAATTTGACAGTGACAACTTTAAGAACATGTTTTGGGACATCTACATAAAGAATTATTATGCCGCACCATCCCATCCTTAGACCAATGGCTAGACAAACACAATAAACAAGATAATTAAACATACGCTAAAGGCAAAACTGGATGCTAAGAAAGAGAATTGGACAGACAAGCTACACGAAGTCTTGTAGGCATATCGAACCATATAGAAGACTTCGACGGGAGAGACCCCCTATTCACTAGCATTCAGGACAGAGGCAGTAATCCCAGTTGGAGTAGTTCATAATTTATTAAGGGTATAACTCTTCCATCCCGAGGTAAATATGGAAATGTTAGAACAGAACTAAATGAGTTGGAGGAAAAAAAGGACCTATCAAGGATAAGGAATGCTGCCTATCAGCAAATGAAAACTAGGTATTACAACATACATATTCGAGTCAGGAGATTCCAACTCGAAGTTCTAGTTCTGAGGAGGGTATCACCCAATACGAGGGGGAAATCAGCTGGATCGTTGAAGGACAATTGGGAAGGACCGTACCAAGTGGTCGGGTTAGCTGACCTAGGGGCATACCGTCTTGCTTGACCAGAAGGAAGTGAGCTACCCAGGCCATGCAATTCTTAGTACTTAATGATGTTCTACCCCTAGGGGTTTCTCAATTTTTATATTTCTTTGTAGTTTAGAAATGCATTTGCCTTGTTAACTGATTAATTGATGTTTCTTTTTAGCATTCAATAAAAATCCCTTTGAGGGTACAATTTTAAAAAGTCAAGAATGGTGTTCTAAACTTGCTTTCGTTTACAAAAGCAATCCTGGGGAAAATAGAAATCGCTCAGTCTCGATAGGAACAGCCAGGAGGCCTGGTGAGAGGGTCGAAAACACACACTGCAAAGGCAGTGTATATTCACCGAAATTAACTAAGTGTAATGAAACACTGTTAAGGCGCCTTTAGGCCATAAGAACGTTATGGGATGCACCGATAATTGAATGGGGAATAAAATATTCATGCTAAAAATAGTTGTTAATAAATTGTAAGCGTTCGTAAAGATAGTATTATATAAGCCACTCCATTGCAATGAGTCTTGATCAATAGGCTATTGGGATACGTCCTAATGACTTAGTTGATAGATAACACACATCTATATGACGGACACGTCGTTATAGTGTGGTCAAAATATGAACATTTAAGTTCAGCCTCGCAAGTGTGCGAGTCACAGAGACTAGCACAGTGGCAGGCAATGATCGTTCTACAAGGAGGTGGAATTCACCGACCGTCTCTAGTTCTAGCTATTATTACAACACTCCGAGCGGACTCATGTGTTGCGTATGCAAAAGAGTTGTAGAAAACTAAATGCTAAACTAACCTAACAAACTATATAAATAAATAATATGTACAATGATAGGATGGAATGGAGTGATCTGGAATGTAAATGGTTACACTAAGCAAATGACTCCACCATAGGAATCAGACAATTTCATACAACATGCATAGTCCATGATAAATGTCGTGCTCACTTAATCCTCGTCAATTGCCCTCACTCCAGTGACAATCGACTATACCTAAATGCACCAACAACCTGTCTCTCGATGGTTGCCTGAACTGCAATCGGTTCATTAAGAACAATGAGACACATGTAGCGACAATATGTGCAAAATCGCGCGCAGGCTCTACACGTAGTGGCCAATATAATAAATGCAGGTTGAGTGCTTCACCTCTTGGTCCATCACACACAACCTAGGTTCAATGAAAGGGTGGCTAACCACTCAAGGCTTTAAGCATTTCGAAGGGCCACACAACCAATAACAAGCATATGCAACGAAATAGGCAACAATACTAGGTTTATATCAAATTCCTAATGAATGAAGGTACACATAAAAAAAGAGACAAAGATACAAGGAAAGAAATACAAAATAGATAGAAAGAAGACCCCTCATTCGTAATCGGGAATCGAACACCGGGTCTTCTCGGGTGTCAATTCGAGTTGTCCTCACCACTGGACGACTGCGGCGTTCTCCAATCTCATGAATGCACAACCCCCTCAACAAGAGAGAGCTCTCTCCTAATCTCTCTAGACTCCCTAAGATGGATGAATACAAATGGAAAATATGCTCACCTAACACTAATGTGCATCAATGCAATTGCTAAGATATTAAGTACATTCAATATGAATTAAGGGGGTTCATCCTCTTGATTTGGGAATTATCCCTAAACCAATTCACCACCCAATCTGGCCAAGGAAGGGAAATTGTGTCCTAAAAAGACCCATTAAGTGCAAGGAAATGAACCAAAGCCAATTTAGCACCTAAATGCATGAACTAGCCTTTTCCACTCTTTGGGGAAAAAAATCCCCAATCACTGAAATCATCAATACATGGCATTTTAGTCATCCATTAACATACAAACAATCATAGGAAGCTAAATTAATCTACTCCTACATTAAATTACTCTACTCCTAATCCCACTCATGCATACATATCAATTTCAAACCATTCATACACATACATATCATAATAAGAGCATTAAAATATATAATTCCAAGAGCAAAACAAAACCCAAATGAATTTAAGTAAAAAAATACATATATAGCACATGTGAAAGGTTTACAAATTCCCAATTCGGGGTTACACAATTAAGAAAACAAGAAATACAAAGAGAGTGAGTAAATAGAAACAACCCTTGGGGAAAACTCCTTCTAGAGCTCTTTTCCATGCTTGACTCGTTTTTGGTCAAAGACCTCTCCTATATCCTTGCAATCTACTCTCAATTGGGTGGATGATGTGTATGAAGGGGTGGTGGAGGTGTATGGTCAGCTCCCATGGAGGAAAAACCTCCATGGGAGCTTGAATCACTAACTTATTTGGTGAAGAGGATGGAAGAGATGAAGAAGATGGAGGTTCGGTTTTGGGGTGTGGGGGCTGTGTTTGAGGGGATAGATGGGGAAGAGAGGCCTCCAAAGTGAAGAGAAAAGAGGGTATTTATAGTGTTGAGAGGTTAGGGCAAGAATTGAGTATGAAAAGACAAGATTGCCCTCTCAAAAACGGGCTGAAAATGGCAATTTAGGCACGTGCGCTGGTCGACCAACGCTTCACCAGTGCCAACCTACTGGTATTTTATGTTGGTGAGGGTGCGCTGGTCGAGTGGAGCTTCACCAGCGCCGGTTTTTTCCAACAGCGCGCACCGTTACGGAAATGCACATAACTTCCTCTAGAAAACCCGGAATTATGATCCGTAAAATGTGTTAGAAAGAAGACATCTGGGGATTTCCGAAAGGCGGTAATGGAAAATGTAGTTTTATATGAGGAGGAAGAAATCGTCCCCGAAATTTGGGTGTTCTGTATAAAGCTCTCAGCCGCTGTCGTGTTTCCAACCTTGCGCACCGTTACGAAAACAAACTTTTCTCCCTCTTGAAACCCCGGAATTAAAATCTGTAAAAACCGTTGGAAAGAATACTTCTGGGGATTTCTAAAAATAGGTGGTACAAAACCCAGTTCACTTTGAGGAGGGAGATATGGATCCCGAAATTTGGGTGTTCTGCACAGTCCATTTCTATTTTAGCCTATCTAACCTCCAAAACTCTTCAATTAAGCTGAAATACCTTCCGTAGGGAACTTGTACCTACACAAGGCTTAACAACACATTAAATACCAAAATATGCTTGAAAATGAGAACAAAAGATAGGTGATGGTGACCTCAAATAGGTATATAAATCATTTCGATCACTATACCATGTAAATGGTCTATAAAAGAATCGGTTGGGGGTTAAAGTAACCGATCGGGCCAACATAAATGACCCACCCGATGCTGCCTAAAACGGGGGTCGTGACAAACCCCAGCACACATAGTTACTTAGCTGAAGTTTGGACGATAGAATTAATACAGTTTAAGCTAAAAAACTGTCATGGCCACACTAAAGTTACTTGGTTTATGATGGTGTATCCAAACCAAGAATGACTAAAAAATGAACAACTAACCAAGAAACGGTTGTAACCAAATGTGTTAATATGATCTCAATCGAGTCAATCAGCTCGGTGTAAGGCCATACACATAGTTTGAGCTGACTTATAACTAGGACTGTGATAAGAGGTGGGTCATTCGATTTAGCGTAACAATAGTTGAGAGATTAAGTTATAGAGTGGTTCACACCATACACAAGGGCTTGGTTGTAACCAAGATACTTAACTTGGTGTAACTTGATACACAAAGTTCAAGTTAACAAGCGGTCGTAGCTATTCCTAAAATGTTTGGTTTTCAGTCACTCAATCTAGCTGAAGCCTCTGAGTGATCCCAATCATACCGTAAAGTATTCAACACAAATTAAATAGGCCGTTCACCTTACCCTATGGTACTTTATGGCTTTTAGGGACTCATTTTAATGTCTCTTGTTTGTCCTGTCCCACTTTCGATATGCCTCCCCATGGACCTCTTATTGCCGCCAAAAAATACTTGTGCGGTGGCCAGCCCTCTTTCAAATTCTCTCAACATAATGGTGTCAAAGGGTGGAGATCTCTTATAGCGATCCACATTCTGGACTTCAAGGGCTGACCTGACCTCCTGAGATAGCACCTCTATAATGATTTGTTGTTGTTCTAGATCCTTTGTCCTGAGCTCATAATGGATCCGAGACTCCTCAGATGCATGTTGCATCTCAAGCATGATTTGCTAAGCAAAGGTAAGGGTTTCTTAAGCAATCCAGGTCTCTTCCTTGGATTTATTTACTACCGTTTCAGCCAGGATAACCCTCGACTCGAGTTAAACACTTTACAATTCTACTCTGGCAACCTTCTTCTCTAGCTCAACATTCCTCATGGTAAGCTCTCTGTGAGTTATCTTAGTTACGGAGGCCCTACCCTGAACGTTGGCAATGGTCTTTCTCAAGGCGACCTCAGTCGCAATATGGGTCTTTAGATTCTCCTTGTACTGTCTGACTTTGGACACACTGGCAAAAGAGGACTTGAGAGTGTCATCCTTTCAGCAATAGCCTTCTTCAGTTGAGATATCTGGTGAATATACAGGTAAAAGGTAACACAGAAAGCACTTACAAATACTCCATTGTTGAAGATCATACGGATTCGCTTGGAAGTACTAGCAGCTCTGCTTCCCTCTAGTACCTGTCGCTAATATACCCCTCTCTAGTTGACATGGTTTGAAGCATGGAAAGTGGTCGGTGCGAAAGCTACTTGAACTGGGAAGTGGAAAGATCCAGAAACAGGAACAACCATGGGACCTAAAGGAGTAGACCCATCTTGATCGGAAGTAAAAATGGTCTGAGGTGTTACTGGAAAAGTTAGATGTGTAACACTTTAAATATTTGAAGTTCTAGCACCTTCTTCGGCCTGAAGGGCAGTTTTAGGGACCTTGAAACCCCGCTTCTTAAGGACTTAACCATCACAACACAGACCTGAGGAAGGGATGCAGGAGGTGTGCTAGAGGGAACATCTCTAGATTGGTTAGCCCCCACATCTTCAGTAAGTTTGACTGCTGCACCTGTCGTCGATTTGAACATTGGGAGGAGCGATTGCTCCTAAGTGACATCAAGCATCTCCTTATCAATGAATTGCTTCTCCGAATTGGGCCTACTATCATCTGAGTCAGAGTTAGTAAATACTATCTGACATTTAACAGAGAACTGAATGAGGGACTTTCTTGAACATTGTGTGGGAAAATCAGAAGCAGTCCGGTCAGTTTAAACATTAGAAGGCTCAGAATGAGAGGAAGGCGTTACCAGTTTGATTGCCCATGTATGAACTGGTTGGAGGGAAGTAGATGTGGTAGACGCCCGATCACCTCTTTTCTTTCACCATTGCTCGTGCAAAATCAAGTCAGTTAGGGTCTTATGATCATCATTATCTTCCTCATCCAGAATGATAGGGTCAACCCCCAATTGGGATGACACCGGATCAGCAAAACATGGAGCCTCTAGTCTTTTAGGTATGGCCTCTGGGTAGAGGATCCCTATACAGTTTTGGCCACTTTGCCACTAGGGATCTTTTCGCCAGATTCCATCCTATGGATTCATCTCTATTTGGCCTATCCCTGGTAGGTCTATCTCAGCATGACCTCTCCCTGGTGGGTCTATCTCGGCTTGACCTCTCTCTAATAGACCTATTTTGGTCAGATTCATCTAGGGTAGATCGCACCCAGGCAAACCTATTTTTAGACAACCTCTTTCTACAATTTCGAGAAGGGAGGGCATCACGACTCCTCTCTTCAACTTGTCTAGCAGGAGCCGTCAAAGAATTGTGATCAACATATATATGTTCTCCACTAGTCATACTCGAGGGGAGCAATTCCCTGAGTCCCCTGATCAACAACCACTTTCTTACTGACCCTATCAAGATTTTTTGCCTTTTCGGCTTGCTCACCAGCAACGATGTCCACTTCGTACACTGGAAAAAAAACACAAAGAAAGGCAATGAGAATAAATACATACAACAAGAACTAAGAAGTATAGAAACAAGGACTTACAACATTTGCGTCTAGCAGAGATCTCAGGGAAAAGTCTTAATTGGATCAGCTCTTTTTCCATATACAAATTACAATGATCCGTGACCTTCTAGGAAGTCTGAGCAGTTTTGACAATTGTATTGGCCGGGACCCGAGTTATCACATACGTAGTTTTACTCAACAGTGCAGGGATAAAAAGTGCCTTGGGACATTACTCCAAGCTAGTCGTTGGGTATGGTCAGCCACCACGACCTCGCCCCAATCACCACTAACGAAGAACAAACTGTTCTTCCAATATTTGTTTGACGAAGGGAACCCCCAGCTAAAGTTCTTGTGGTCTTTATGAGTAGGAGGGGTTGGGTTTTCTTTAAAACCATGGGGAATCCAACCGCACGAGAAGGTTGATTGAAGATAAAAGTTTCCTCCAGCATATGATCGCCCTAAAGTATAAAAGTTGCATATCTCTTGGGAAGTCGGGGGATTCTTGGCCCCGATCTTCTTCCATATGTGCCATAAGTTGATTAGCACCCGATATGAGTTGGGGGTCAATTGAGCGGAGGCAATGCCCATATCTATCAGGAATCGAACAATGAAGGGTTGAATGGGGAGGGTGACACATAGGACAACATGGCCCCATAAAAAGCTACAACACCAAGAGGAGGATTCCATACAGCACGATCGCCACTACAAATCAATCGCACCAAACATCGAAGGTCAAACCGATCCTTGAACTTCTCTAGCTCATCATCAGTCACCATATTTATCTCGTAAACGAAGGCATGCGTGCCCGTCGTTCTCTCAGGACTTCCTTTATCTTCAACTTCTGCGAGACTATCATCAAGTCACTTGCAAGACGAGTGGTTTCCTTAGGTGAAGTTCTGGTGGCTTGTCTTGAACTGGCTGTCTTCGACATATCTAGGCTAACACCAACAGAAGCAGAAGAAAGAGGGTTAGCAGATGAAGGAACAAAGTTAGGGCGAGCAACAGAGTAATCTATATTTAAACCAACAGGTTGAAAAGAAAGGGTATGTGCGTGAAAGCGACCCCAATGTATGGATTCAAGCCTAGCGATATTCTCATTATCGTTAGCCTCAATGGCAGGCATAAGAAGTTAGAAATATTGATAACGGAGAGTGAGATTCATACCTGGAATATCGATGAAAGCAATGAGAACTAGAACGGTTAGTACAGCAAGAAAAGAAGCAAAGAAAATTTTTAGGTTTAGAAAAGAAGAAAAAATTATATATAGGATTAGGTGACGTCATTAGATCACCCACACGTCACCAGACGATAGTGGAAGTAGGTGCACTACAATTACACATCGTTCGAAATTCAAAAAGTTGCCAAATGATTGGATCAGCTGGAACAGACGTGATTGAGGTTAACGCTTAGCTGTTAAGCATTATATGTGCATTAATGACCTACAAAACAAGAAAAAAAGAACAAATTAAATACACTTCGCCGAGTGGATTGAATTTGGAACGAGATACTCGATCTCGTATGTTTAAGAGGGTATTGTTATTTGTAAAATTTGGATGATATGACACGTTAGCAAAAGACAAGAGTCGAGGGTGTCACGTCACCAAAAGTCAACCAGATTGAATCAATCCAAGTTGACCAAAGAAAACATATCAAACCCCCCGACCAAGATAACATAAACGATTAGATAAGAAGATCCGATCGGGGTTTAAATATGGTCGAGGCTAAGGTTGTTGTAGAGTAAAACCGCCGATCGGGAGAAGCGAATTTGGTCGGGTGTAAAGGTAGTCGATTGCATGACACGTGGACATCACTCAGATTTAAAGTTCGTTATGACTCAAACACGCAGAGAATGAACCCTACTTAAATAAGGTGTCTAGAAGTATGCTTTGATAAGCAGGTAAATTTTCTTATCGATATCAAAGTCTAGATCAGGCAAGAAATCCAATACAATTGAAAGACATTTAACGCAAAACAAGGGAGAAGGATAACACGACTCCAATAAGTTAGAGTTTTATCTAATTACGAGATCTTTTCTTAATTTTATACCAATAATTACGGTTCTTTGAATGTATAAATAGACCCTTGTAATACCCATAAAAAGGTTAAGGATAATTAAGTTTACAAGAGTGCGATAGCAATAGTGAGTGTAATTATTATATTCCTAGTGAATTTCTTCTCGCCGTCGCCAAAAAATGTGGATGTTTCCCCACCTTGGGGGTTTTGCCAAGTAAAATTTTGTGCCTTCCCAACTTTTTATTTGTTTCGATTTATAGTTCGATTGCTTATTCATACTCACTTGTTCGAATAGTGATCAATTAAACCTAATCCGAAAATCATTTTTAACACCCTTGCTCTAGTATTTTGAAGATGTAAAATATTACATTAAGTAAATTAATTAATGAATTAAAAAACAGAAAAATAATATAAAAGTACGTATATAAAATATCAAATAAATAAAGAAATCTAAAAGCTATCCAAAAGAAATTAGAGAATTAAAAAAAAAACAAAAAAAAATATCAAAAGAAATTAGGAAACTATAAACAAGAAATCAAGAAACTATTTAAAATTTAGAAAAAATATATAAAAATTAGGTAGTTAAAAAATAGAAGAAATTAATCAATGATATCTCATGGAGACTAGACCGATCTCCATAGATATCAAACGAATGAGAACTAGATCTCCTCTAATGGAGATCAATCTCCATTAATAGTGATGTCATATCTTCATTGATGGTGATGTTGGTTTCAAATCTTCTCCAAAAATGGAGATTTGGAATCTCCACTAAAGAAGATTTTTGTTCCAAATCTCTTGCAAAAATGGAGAGAGATTTAGAACCATGTAGAATCTCTATCATATATATATATTTCTAATTTTTTTTAAATACTTTTTATCGTTTGTGTCTTTTTGTTTAATTTGTGATGATAGTAAAAAAGATGAAAGGTGGAGAAGCAGAAGATGAATGGTAGAGAAGAAGAAGTGGATTTTTTAGGTCGTGATCTAGTTTGTACTGGGTTGCGTTTTGGTTGTGTTGATTTTTTAGGTCGCTGTGGATTTTTAAAAAACGAAAAAAAAAAAAGGATTACAAATGACTTGGGCAATCACCCAAGACCACCGAAGCAACACAACTAGGAAACTCCTCAATCTAAAAAACATCGTTAGCAAGCAAAAGACCAAGCTTAGCAAAGCTGTGAGCAGCCATTTTAGCCAATCTAGATGCAAAAACAACTTACAAGAAGGAAAGCCAACTAGAATCTGACAAATATCTTGAACAATTAGACCGATGTCAGAAAGGGGAATGCTGCTCGAGTTGATCAATTGCACCATCACCTGAGCATTAGATTCAATAGTGCAAGGAAACAAGCTAGAGTCCCGAGCAAATGCCAAACCTCTAAAGATAGCCAAATCCTCCACAATTTCAGAGGAAAAACCAGCTGATATGTTTTGGGAATTGGAAGCCAAGACCACTCCTCTAGAATCTCTAACAATAATGCCAATACCAACTCTCCCATTCCTAGAATCTACTGCCGCATCCGTATTAACTTTTATCACACAATCATCAGGAGGACTCCAAGACGGGGATGCTGTTATAAGAGTTCCAGCAGAAGGACCCTTCTCGAATCAGCTTTCTGAAAATCAGTTGGGAAGGATTCAATCCAGGGAAAGATGTCCCCATCCGAAAGCGAGGCTGAATCATGCTAGAACCAGAGTCTCCATAACAGCAAGCATAACAATTCCATGTCAGCTGGACCAAGCTTACTTTTACAGAGAAGCACAAAGTCAATAAAATCATCACCATCGTTTACCTTGATCCCACGCATAAAGAAGCAGCCAGCCCGAATACTCTTCAGAGCAAGGCAACACCAAAAAGCGTGCATAGTCGACTCTGGCTATCTTCCATAAATTGGACAACGACAATCTACCTTGATACCACGTTTCGTAAGGTTGGAATTAGTAGGGGTCCAATTATGACTGGCTCTCCATAAAATTAATTTGACCTTGGCAGGGGTATTAATTCTCCATAGGAATTCCCACCACAACTCCGACAGAGAAAGGCCAGAGGAACCAGGAGTTGAAAGCCTTAGTAACCCAGATGATAACCATTCCATACATTATGAACCCTACTTCTCATAGCTCCAAAACAGTGTATCAACTGCACGACTCGAAGAGCAAGGAATACTCAGGATCGCATAAGCTGTTGGAAAATTTGTGATGAACAAGCGGATTGAGAGCTTTATTTGAGTATGATCGATTTCATGAAAATGAAATATCAATGTATATTTGAATTTTCCTTCATGAGAGCTTCAATGTGACTCAAACTCACAAATCGATTAATGTGTGAATGACAAATTGAGACTCAAACTGAGCCCATTGTGTAGGAAAAAATATACATTCCATATTGGTTGGGTAAAATACTTATCTGTAGCATATAAGTAGTTATATGATAATAGATTATCAACATGTGTGTGGGCGCATCCTGTATACACGAATGTCACTTTGGTTGGACTATGAGAGTACAACCGAATTTTTAACTACTATTCTAAATTTATTTTTTTCTAAATCAGTTTATTGATAAGGAAAGAATTAATTATGTTCCCTAAGTTAGACTGTTTTAAATGAATGATAAGGAAAAAGGTAATTTCCATTTTGGTTACGGAAATTAAGAAATAGTTGACTTCCGTTTTGGATTCTGATACTTACTTGATCATTTAGAGCATCTCAAATGTAAATATACATTTTAGAGTTTATAAATGGTGCCACATCAAAATTTCTATTTATTATGGGTCCATTTTTGAAAAAGAAACTAAAGAAATGCATATTCACATCTCCAATGCAATTATATAAAGTCAAATATGCATCCATTTTATGACCAATCATAATAAAACAATTATTACATTCTCTCTCCTATTTTATTTTACAATTAAATGAGCTTTAATATTATTGGTTGAATGAGTTAGAAATCCTAGTCAATATTTCTATGAGAGTTTCTAATTTTTTGTTTGCCACATCATCTTCATATTAAAGTTAGATAATTGCATTGGAGAGATTTTTTTTTAACTTTTGAACTATCTATCATATGTGGCAATCAATTTTCTTCAAATGCATTTTTGCATTGGAGATGCTATAAGTAATTATAATCAGTGATGAATTTGGATTTTCATACTTACTTGGTCATTAAGTAATCAGAATCAGTGACCAATCAGGAATAAATATTTTCAAAGATTATTTTTTTATTAAATTTCCTTTATCATTTAAAACTTAGCTATCAAGTAATTTCCAAATCAAATCTATGACTACGGTTATATAAGGAACCCTAGTCTACACTTCAAATACATTTTATTAGAATCACGAAATTACATAACAATAGTTATTCTCTCTTCTCGTTCTTCTCGTTTTTCTCTTTCTGTGTTTGGTAAGTTTGAACCTAACTAGAGTTCGTTGGGAGTGGTTTGTGCTTCACACTTCCACCTTAAATTGATGTATCCTGAGAGACAATCGCTATACACATACGGTGTTATATATGGTGTAATTGTCTTAAGGACATCGTATGAAACACAGGCCTTGATTTCCCTAACCTTTTATTTTCGTTTGTTACTTTCTACAGATTTGAACCAGATTGTTTTCGATGTACAAACAACAATCTTAAGACAATTTCCGACTTTCTTCTATTATGAAAACGTTTCTTCAAATCTTCTGGTTTTCGTTTCTAGTACTGCTCAGATCATGACAAACTTGAAACATCACTGGTTAAGTTTTTTTTTCGAAAAAAAAAAAGAATTTGTGGAAATTGGATCTATTTTCCAGACACTGGTTTCAAATGATTTTTTTTAACTTAATCTGTGGAAATCGAGTCTACTTCAAGACACTGATTTCACTTAATAATCTGATTTATATTTTGGTAAATCAGGTATATTAATAGACACTGATTTGGAAATCAATTACGACTGGGTAATTGAGTCTGTAATACCATACACTGATTGTGATTTCCAATGTGAAATCCAGAATCTATTTGTTGATTCACTTATTTGGTATCAATTGATATCAATGTTATTATTTCTATAATACTAACACAATTGTGTTTCTGTTTCAGATATTATGGCGGATAAATCTAATGTGAACTCGAGTGTTCCACTAGAGACTCCGAATATTAATCCAAGTGTGGGATTAGACACTTCAGCTGTGAACTCTTTGCTTATGGGTGAAGTGCCTACTTTGTTGCCAAGTGTGGCCACAACGACTCTGGTCATCAACTCATTCGTAAGAAACATGCCAGATCCAGTGATGGGCCAGTATGTGAATCAAGGGAATGTTCCGATGGTAAATCCGTATATGAATTCGGTTCCATTACCGATGAATCACATGGAGAAGCTTGATAAGTTCAGTGGACCAAAATTCAAGCAGTGGCAGTAAAAGATGCCATTTTTTTTACCACACTGAACCTTGCTAGGTTATTGACTGAAGAAGCTCCTAAACCCAATAATAATGAAAATCGAGATGTTCAGGTATGGAATGCCATAGATGCATGGAACCATTTGGATTTTTTTATTTCAAAACTACATACTGAACGGGATGTCAGATTTGTTGTATAGCGTATATTCTTCAAAGAAAATAGCATTAGAACTGCGGGAGTCATTATACCAAAAATACAAACTGAGGATGTTGGATCCAAAAACTTTGTTTTGGGCCGATTTCTTGAATACAAGATGGGGGATACCAAACCAGTTATGAGTCAAGTCCAAGAGTTTCAGGTGATTCTGCATGAGATTCATGCCGAAGGGATGACCCTAAGTGAAACCTTCCAGGTGGTTGCAATCATTGAAAAGATGCCTTCTTAATGGAAGGCTTTCAAAAACTATCCCAAACACAAGCGAAAGAAGATAAAGATCGAGGATCTCATACTAAAGTTTTGTATTGAACAAGATCACAAGAAATATGAAAAGAAGGATGTTAGTTTGACTTAAGCAAAGACTAATGTTGTGGAACATAGGTAAAGTTCTAAATTTAAGAAGAACAAGCCTGGAAAAGGATCCAAATTAGGTCTAAAGGGAGGAGTCTCCAAGAAGCCAAAATTTTTAAGGGAAGTGCTTCAACTGTGAAAAGTTGGGTCACAAATCTTCTAAGTTTGATGGGATTTCAAAGGAGGTTTCACAGATCAATCTTTATGCAGTTTTGACTTGGTCGAGTCAAACCTGAGGGTATGGTGGTTAGATACTGGGGCCACATGCCATATATGCTTTGATATAAAGATGTTCAGTACGTTTGAAGAAGTAAAGAATGAGGAAACGTTGTATATGGACAACTCAACCACATCTGATGTTAAGGGACGTGGTCAAGTCATTCTCAAGATGACCTCTGGCATATCTCTAAGCTTGAACAATGTGCTGTATGTACCTGATATCCAAAAGAACTTGGTGTCTGGTTCATTGCTCAATTAACATAGGTTCAAGATGGTGTTTGAATTAGACAAAGTAGTCTTAACTAAGCAGGGAACTTATATGGGTAGGGGATATGTAACTGAAGGGCTTTTTAAGCTCAATGTATTTACTGCTAAAAGAACAATCAATAAAGATAACGCTTCAGTTTATTTGCTTGAGTCTTCCAATTCATGGCATAGTAGACTAGGACACGTTAATTATGACAATTTACGCAAACTAATTAACTTGAATCATATTCCCACTTTCAAAATTGCTCCCATACATAAATGTGAAATTTACGTTGATGCAAACTAACAAGGTCACCATTTCAAACTATTGAAAAAAAATCTGAACCCCTTGATTTAATTCACAGTGATATATGTGATTTAAAATTTGTTCAAACAAGAAGTGGCAACAAATATTTCATCACATTTATAGATGATAGCACAAAATTCTGCTAAGTATATTTGTTGAAAAGCAAAGATAAAGCTATAGAGAAGTTTAGTCTCTATAAAGTTGAAATTGATAATTAACTCAACAAGAAAATCAAGGTACTGAGAAGTGACCAAGGTGGTAAGTATGAAGCACCATTTGGTGAATTATGTGCACAACATTGAAACATCCATCTAACCACTACACCATGTTCCCTTCAGTAAACGATATTGCTGAACTAAAAAATCGTACCTTGAAAAAATGATGAATGCAATGTTGATAAGTTCTGATTACCTCAGAACATTTGGGGTGAAGCTATATTGTCTAGCAATTACGTTTTAAATAAGGTACCTCGTAAGGAAGTAGACCAGACCCCATATGAGCTAAGGAAAGGAAGAAAACCTTCCTATAAATTCTTACGAATGTGGGGGTTTCTTGCCAAAGTGGTTGTACCAACACCTAAGAAGGTAAAAATAGGTCCGAAAATTATTTATTGCACCTTCATTGGATATGCACATAACAAGAGTGCTTCTTGATTTTTGATATATAAGTCTGACATCCCAGATATACACAAAAGCATGATAATGGAATCTAGAAATGCATTGTTCTTTGAACATGTATTTCCATGTAAATCCAATGATGAAGCAAGTTCGTTAAAACAAACACATGCTGAAAGTTGTGAGGACCAAGAACAAGAAGTTTAGGATGAACCTAGACATAACAAAAGAACTATGACAAAAACATCTTTTTTTCTAGATTTTCTTATCTATTTACTAGAAGGTGAACCTCGAACCTTTAAAGAAGTGGCGAGCTCTTCAAAATGACTCTTGTGGAAAGAGGCCATCAAGAGAGAAATTGATTCCATACACCAAAATCATACTTGGGAATTAGTGAACCTTCCTCTGGGATGTAAACTGCTAGGGTCTAAATGGATTTTCAAGAGGAAAATGAAAGTTGATGGATCAATTGATAAGTATAAGGCTATTCTTGTAATTAAATGTTACAATAACGAGAAGGCTTAGATTACTTTGATACATCTTCTTCTGTGACGAGAATAACCTTCATTAGGATGATACTTGCAATCCCAGCTTTGCGAAATCTTGAAGTACATCAAACGGATGTGAAAACAGCTTTCTTGAATGAAGAACTGGATGAAGAGATTTATATGGAACTACCTAAGGGTTTTTCCACTCCAGGGCAAGGAAAGAAAGTCTGCAAGTTGGTGAAGTCTTTTATATGGTCTAAAGCAAGCACTAAAACAATGGCATAAGAAATTTGACTATACGATGATGTCAAATTGGTTAAGATCAACAAATGTGACAAACATGTTTATGTCAAAGACATGGGAAATCGGTATGTCATTTTGTGTCTTTACGTTGATGACATGCTAATTGTTGATAGTGATTATAAAATGATCAAATCTACTAAGGATATGTTGAAATCAAGAATTGATATAAAAGATATGGGACCAACTAATGTAATGCTGGGAATGAAAATCTCAAGAACATCGAGCAGACTCATTTTAAGTCAGTCACAATAAATTGTTATGATTCTTGAAAAATTCAACAAAATTGTTTCTGGAATATCCAGAACACCAGTAGATACAAATGTACACCTATCTAAGAATAAAGGTGAGATCGTTTCTCAACTAGAATATTCTAGAGTGATAGGAATTCTGATGTACTTAACAAGTTGTACAAGACCAGACATAACTAATACAGTCAGCAAATTAAGCAGATACACTAGTAATCCATTAACTGATCACTGAAAAGAAATAACGATATTGGCATAATTTTGATGGTATGTCATGTCAGCAAAAGATAAGGGTCGGGGGTGCCATGTCACCAAAAGTCAATAGAACCGAACCAGCCCAAGTTGACCAAAAAAAACCCATCAAACCCCCCGACCAAGATAACGTAAATGATCGAATAAAAAGACCCAATCAGGATTGTGAAGATGGTCAGGAAAAAGGAGGGGATCGGGTAAAATCGTCGATCGGGGGAAGTAGATCCAGTTGGGTGTAACAAGCGATCGGTTGTGGGACATGTGGACATCACTCAGATTTATTGAAGCTACAACTTAAACACATAGAGAATGAGCCCTAGTTAAACAAGGTGTCTAGAAGTATACCTTGATAAGGAAGTAAATCTCCTTATAGCTATCAAAGTCCAGATTTGGCAAGAGATCTAATACAGTTGAAACACAATCAACGTAAAACAAGGAAGAAGGATAACGTGACTCCAATAAGTTAGAGTTTCGTTTAATTACGAGAACTTTCCTTACTTGAACATCAAGAATTAGAGTTCTATACATGTATAAATAGACACTAATAACACCCATGTAAAGAGTGAACGCCAATTAAGCTTACGAATGTGCCAGAGAGATTGTGTGTGCAATTATACTTAAATGAGTGAATTTCTTCTCGTTATTGCCGGCAACTGTGGATGTTTTCCCACCTTGGGGTTTTACCACGTAAAAACTTGCGTCTTATTTACTTTTAATTTTTTTCAATTCTTAGTTTGATTGTTTATACATGTTCACTTGTTCGACAAGTGATCAGTTAATCTTAATTTAAAAATCACTGTCAACAATTGCCGCTAGAAGAAGGGGTGTGAACCTCTGTTAGCATTGAGTTTGAATAAGTAGTTACAAGAAATGTTTAAGAGAAATGATATCTTGGCCACCAGCGTAGACAGGAGTTTGTCTCCGAGCAACACTGACGCCTCGCGCGATGCTAAACTTCATAATCCTTTTGATATGAATACCGTTGGAAAATATCCATCCTCAAGAACTCCACCCACAACTAGACCTGATGGTGCTACATCTACAGATGTAACCGCTAGTATTTCCCTCGACATATTTTGACAGATCCAGGAATCCCCGTGAAAAGTTATTGACGATAGCGCTATATAGGGAATTATCATATTTGCCATTGCCAACCTGAGTTCGCCATACCAGCTCTCTATATGGGTGGTTGCCTATGATCCTATGATAAAATCTGAAATAGTGGTAACAAGTCCAGGGGCACCACAGAAATCTAGAGGAGTTAGGGTGGAGCGTCGTGGAAGAAGGAAACGTTCACACAGAAGAGACAACCGCCAAAAAGTCCGGGGAATTGGGGAACACAGGGAGTCCAGTTCACGGGAAGGTTTGGTGAGGTATGATGAAAGAGAAACCTGATCCGAATAGGTAGATAGGCATGATGGCCAGAGAAAAAAGGGCCTGTTCGAATTCAAGTGATGATGAAACTGCCCTTAGAAGATGTACGGAGCAAACCCTTACAATCAAATGTGACCCGGTACGGTGCCTAGATCAGTGGGTAAGTCTTAGGGACCCATACAGAATCATCATCCACCAGAATTTTGTTAAGCTTGGAGAGCCGAAAAGGGAACGATAGGTCCTTCTCAAAAGAATAGAGGCTTTTAAGCAAAGATAAAGCCTAGGAAACCTGCTGATTGGTAACTCCAGAAGTCCATTTACCGACTATATAAGGCAGACCCGTTTTTTTAATAAATTTAGGATTCCACATGTGGAACAATTCAAGGCCAGTACTGACCCGCATGAGCGTTTAATAAGGTATCAGAGCGCATTGGCGCAGTATGATTATGATGATGCTCTCATGAGTCGGGATTTCCTACAGACAATGGGAGTTTAGAGATCCAGGTTGTTTGGGGGAATATCAGTAAAATCCACCTGGAACTTTCACGAAGCAGTTCATAGAAAATATCTAGCGATGGAAATCCATATCAGCCTTGTCAACCTTCAACAAAAGGAAGGCCATGAAATTGAAGGATTACCTAACTAGATTCTCACAAGAAGTGTCGGAAGTACAAGATCCCAATGATTATGCATTAGTGACAGCATTTATTAACAGTCAACAGTATAACCACATGACCATAAGTTTAAGACAGAAGGGGTCAAACACGTATGCAAGAATGGTAGATTATGTCGGAGGATATGCCATGGCAGATGAGGAATAGAAAGCCCATGGCGGAGAGCTCATACATGAGGGTCGGCCCGAGAGCAGCCAAAAATCCAAAGACGGAAACTTGAAGAATAGTGGTAAATGGGACTAGAAAGGTAACGGTGGAAAGGGTAAAGATGGATGCAAGGATGACGATAAAGGTGACAAGCACTTTAAAATGCAATTCACCAATTACTCCCTATTGGCTAGAAGACAATAAGAGATCTTGAATGTGATAGAAGATAAGAATCTGTACAAAAAGCCCCGATACTGTCGAGCTTTGCGAGGAAAGACACCACCAAATATTGCAGATTTCACTAGAAGAATGGTCATAAAACCACTAAAGTGGTGTTTGGTTGGGTGGAATGGAAAGGAATGAAATGGAAAGAAATTCATTCCATTTGTTTGGTTTGTAAAATTCCAATGGAATGAGCATTCCATTGGAATGGGGATTCCACCATTTTGGTGGAATGAGCATTCCATCCAAAAACCAATGGAATGCCCATTCCATTCCAATAACATATTTTCTTTTCAAAAATAACCTTCTATCCCACAACTCAATTCCACAAATACCCTCATTTCCAAAAATAATATATATATATATATATATATATATATATATATTATAAATATCATACTATTATATAATATTTATTATTATTATTGCATATAATATATTATTACATATATTATATATATTCATATATTATAATATATATATATATATATATTATATTATCTATATTTTTATACAAAATATATTATATAATTTATAATTTTATATTTTATTATTATTATCCATAATATATATATATATATTATATTTTCTAATTATTTATATTATATATTATATATTATTATATACATAATGTATATATATATACATTATATAATAATATATAATATTTTTATATATAATAATATTAATATTTCTAATATATAATATATAATATATATAATATTTAAAATATATATTATTATATAATTTATACTTTTATATTTTATTATTATTATCCAAAATAAACATTATATTTTCTAATTATATATATATCATATATATATACACATTATATAATTATATATAATATTTATATATTTAATAATATTTCTAATATATAATATATAATATTTATAATATATAATATATAATATTTCTAATATATAATATATAATAATATATATTAATATATATATATAATATTTATAATATATATTATTATATAATTTATACTTTTATATTTTATTATTATTATCCAAAATGAACATTATATTTTCTAATTATATATATTATTATTATATATATGCACATTATATAATTATATATAATATTTATATATTTAATAATATTAATATTAATAATATCAATATTTTTAATATATAATATATAATATATAATATTTCTAATATATAATATATATTAAAATATATATAATAATATTTATAATATATATTATCATGTAATATATGTATATGATATATTTTATTTAATATAATATATATATATATATATATAATATTTATATTATATATATTATTATGTAATATATTTATATGATATATATTATATAATATATAATAGTATTAATATTACTTACATATAATATATAATATATAAGATAGAAATATATAACATATATTGTAATAATATATATTTTATATTATAATAATATATATATTATATATACTTTCATATATATATTTATATATTTATCCATAATAAGGGTGTTTTGTAACTAAGGGTATTTTGGTCAAAATATAGTTGATTCCATTCCATTCAGTTGTTAACCAAACAAAATATTACTGATTCAGATATTTATTTTAAAGTCCCAACCAAACAAATAAATCAGTTTTCCATTCTTTTCCATTCCAATTATCATTCTCATTACCATTCCAATTCTCATTCCACCATGGTAACCAAACGCCACCTAAATGTTATCAGATGAGGAATTATATCGAAAACTTGACCAATATAAGGACACCCAGAAGAAAGAGTGTGATAGAAGCTGAAAAAGCCCTAGAAGAAATTCAGATAGTTAGGCAATCAACACCATATTTAGTGGGCCACACACTGGGGGTAGTAGTCGAGAAAGAATGATAGAGGTTAGAGAAGCCATAGATGGTTAGAAAAATTAGGAGGTAAATTTGCATCGTTCAGAAAAAGTTCAAACATGGATACCTGATAGTCTTCACCGAGGCAGACACACATGGATCAGAGGTAAGGCCAAACGATGCGATTTTTGTGTTGGTTCGTGTGGGTCATAGAAGAATGATAATGATCTTAGCAGATATCTTGCATGTAGAAGTGTTCGACCAGCTCAAATTACAAAAAAAAAGATCTCCAGTCTCTAAGAGTCCCATTAAAAGGCTTTTGGGAGCAGAAGTAAGATCATTAGGAACAATGAAGTTACTTGTAGAGATTGGGATCTTTCCGTGCACCAAGATAGTATTGGTGGATTTTATAGTCTTAAATGTGGAAAACTGGTCATACAACACTTTGCTGGGTATGCCTTTCCTGAACAAACCAAAAGATGTGACTGCCACCTATGCCTTGACAGTGAAGTTCCCAACAGAAGCTGGGGTAGGTGTCATGAAAAGTTCTTAAGAATGGGTAAGAGAAGCCAATCTAGTCGTATATAGGGAAAAAGCATAGCTAGACGTGATGTAGATATATATCCAAAGAGATGAGGAAGACTCGAATGTGGATGAAGGATAGGATCTTGCAGAAATGCCTACCAGATTCGATTTGGACTCAAAAAAGGTGTCTCTGGATGATGGGAAGTCCTAAGAAGATGAGACAACTAAGAAAGTCATAACTGATGAGGGTAACGTTAACCAGACCATAAAACATGGTGCCCTGTTGATGAGGGAAAATCAGGATGAAACGATTAGCCTGTTAAAAGAGTACAAGAACGTGTTCACTTGGAAACACGAAGATATACCCGGGATCAATCCGAAGATAATATCCCACTACTTAGCGGTTGATCCCACTCAAAAACCAGTCAACCAAAAGGGAAGACGGTTTAACTTGGAGAGAAGCTAGGCAATCAAATAAGAAATAATGAAACTGTTGGCAACAAGATCCGTAAGGGAGGTGAAGTACCCCGAATGGGTTGCTAATGTGGTTCTGGTGAAAAAGAAGACCGTTCAATGGAGGATGTGTGTAGATTTCATCGACCTTAATAAAGCATGTCTGAAATATAGCTTTGTGTTACCTCATATCGACTAGCTAGTAGATGCAACAACCGATCATGAATTAATGAGCTTCATGGGTACTTACTCGGGCTACAACCAGACTTGACTGTTTGAACCCGATGAAGACAAAACCTCCTTCACAACAGATCAGGGGTTATATTGTTATAAAGTTATGCCTTTTGGTCTCAAGAATGCCAGAGCGACCTACCAGAGACTGGCAAACAAGATGTTCACCTGACAGATCGGTAAAAATATGGAGGTGTATGTGGACGACATGCTGGCAAAGAGCACAACATCCAAAAAACATGTAGAAAATCTTAGGGAGACATTCGAGGTGCTAAGAAGGTTCGACATGAAGCTTAATCCAAAGAAATGTGTTTTTTGGGTGCCTTCAAGAAGATTCCTTGGTTTCCAAGTGCATTATAGAGGAATAAAAGTAAACCTGAAGAAAATAAAAGCATTAACGGAAATGAGGTCCTCGAAAACTCTGAAAGAAATTCAAAGGCAAACAATGCTTGCCCTTTTTTAGAGCCATCAAGAAGGGCAAAAGGGTAGAATGGAATAATGAATTTGCACAGGCATTCCAAAAAATTGAATCTGGAAGGAGAAGTACTCTACCTGTATCTTTTGGACAAAATTGTGGCAACATGGTCAGCGCTGGTCAGGTTAGACGAGGGGGTACAAAAGCTAGTGTACTATATAAGCAAGGCTTTCTTACCAGTTGAAACAAGATAATCGCTGGTCGAAGAGACGACATTGGCACTAGTAACAACAACAAGAAAATTGAAACCTTATTTTTAGGCTCACAAGATCGAGGTCTACATAGACAACCCACTGAAGCAGATTCTATCAAAACCGGAAGTGTCTTGGGGGCTAACCAAATGGGCAGTGGAGTTGAGTGAATTCGACATAACATATATGTCAAGAGCCGTAATAAAAGGGCAAGTTGTAGTTGACCTAATTGCTGAGTTCACTGACCTAATTGCTGAGTTCACTGAACCAGGCAGTGAGGTGATCAAGATGATGAATGAGAAGAAAGAATTTATCTGGAAGGTGCATGTAGATGGATCGTCAAACACGTACTGCAGCAGGGCTGGCATAGTGATATCCACACTAGAAGGTGATCAAGTAGAATGTACACTACGGTTTGACTTCAAAGCCACTAAAACATGGCTGAGTATGAGGCACTTTTGGCAGGACTTAGGGTTTGTACAACACTAGGGGAAAATGAGTTGGAGATATTTAGTGACTCTCAGTTGGTGGTAAACTAAATCTTAGATGAGTACCAGGCCAAAGACAACAATATGGCTGCTTATTTGGGGATATGCAGGATATTGCTCGGGAGATTCAAGGTTTGTAGGATTATTCAGATCCCAAAGGAAAAAAATGAGAAGACATATGCATTATCAAAATTTACGTCAGCTACTATCAGTATATGGTCAAAGACTATTATAGTCGCTCACCTTAAAAAACTGAGTATCGAAGATGAAGTTGAAGTATTAGAAGTAGGAGCGATCGAAGGAAAACAGGTCATCTGGTTGACCCCGATCAGGGAATATCTGGAGGATGGAAAATTCTTAGCAGAGGCAGCTGAAGCAAAATGCCTCTGGCATAAAGCCACCAGATATTCAATAGTTGGTGGAGAATTGTATAGGAGAGGATTTTCAAAGGCCTTACAGAAGTGTGTCTGCCCAATAGAAGGTAGGCAAATATTAGGAAGTATTCATTGAGGTGTGTGTGGGAATCACTCCTGGGATAAAAGCCTAGCGCACAAGACTCTTATGCAGGGCTTCCTCTGGCTGACCCTATTCTAAAACGCGCAGGCATTCACAGAACAGTGTGGTAGCTGTTAGAAGATAGCCAATGACATCAAGAGGCATCCCGAGCAGTAGAAGAACTTGACATCACCATAGTCGTTCTCTATGTGGGGGATAGATTTGATTGGCCCAATGCCGACAACAACCAAAGAAGGAGCGAAGCAGGCCATTAAGGCTGTAGACTACTTCGTAAAGTGGGTAGAGGCAGAAGCATTGGTACATATAACTGAGGCTAACACAACCGGTTTTATGAAGAAGAATATCATTTATCGATTTGGAATTCTGTACACAATAAGTACAGACAACGGGACCCAATTTGACAGTGATAACTTCAGGAATATGTGTCAAGACTTCTACATAAAGAATTAATATGCCACACCAACACATCTTTAGACCAATGGCCTGAAGGAAGCAGTAAACAAGTTAATTAAGCATACCTGAAGGCAAATTTGGATGCTAGAAAAGGGAATTGGGTAGATAAGCTACATGAAGTCTTGTGGGCATACTAAACCATGGAGAGGACTTCGACAAGAAAGACGTCGTACTCACTACCATTCAGGACTGAGGCAGTAATTTCGATTGAGGAATTTCACGATGTTGTGATTATGCTCGATAGCAAGAGTGTAATATGTATTTGACAATATTTTCATATTAATTAATTGATTTCTAGTTTAACAAATTTTATAGCATTTATAGTTTAATTATTATAATTGTCAAAAGTAAATAATCATAAGGTCAAAAGACTATGAGAAAAGAATAATTGTTCATACATCTAGATATGTATGAGGTAGACACAATTCTTTAGTTAGTTTTGAATAATATTCACAACTTAAGATAAAAGGTTGGGCGCCTTTATCTTGTTAAAGTTTTAGATTCTTTTGCTGGCATTTGAGTGGGATCAAAAGTGTTATGATGAGTCTAAAATCATCAAAGTGTAGTGTCTTTGGGTAAAAGAATCTAGTGCCATAGGTACATTGAATTGGATCACAATGAAATACTTTATCTAGAACCGTCAATGGATAAAAAATTTTGTTTGAAGACAATCGGAGAGTGTATCTCAATCATAAGATAAATGATGGACTTATGGTTGCAAGTGTTATCGTTTGAGCTATCAATGAGTACGATTATATAGCATAGTCTATCCTCGATAGTTTGGTGGTATTCATTTGTTAATCGATAGAGGACTTCATTTATAGATATGGACATCGTGGCTCCATTTATGAAATGAGAGTAGAATATCATCATATGGATGTTTTGAGGTAATAGATATTAAATCTCAACGTTAAGTTTTCAATAGTGTCTATTGAAGCATGGCTTCTTGACAAGTCAAAATACCCAAGTTCAAAATGTGGTCATATGAGTAAAGTTGGTAACTTGGAGAGCTATAGGCGGTCTATGAGCTCTTGGCGATTACTGATATCCTTCATGAGGATACACTTTCTCCAATAAGGTTGTCTAGGGGTATGAATGAGTAACATCAATTTATGCTATCTTTATTTAAGAGTTCAATTTTAGTTCTTTAGTGGAATAAACTAAAATTAAATAGATCAGACCTAAGTGAATCATTTGTTGATTGCGATTGGGTTGTGTCTATTGGAGCTTAAATTTAGATAGCCCGCCAAGATCCCAATCCACACGAACTTGCATAGATCACTTGACATATTCTACTGAACCAATTTAGGGGTTCATTTAGAATTGTATTAACGCATGTGAACTTGTTTCTTTTTGTAAGAATAGGTCTAGTTCACATATGGACTTTTTATTAAGGTCCAATGGATTTAATAAATAAGAAAAATAATATATGCCCCATGTATATGTGTTGGGCGGCAAGGCTATTTAGAATAGCTTAATTATATTATTTTTATATTATTATTTAATTAAATGGAAATAAATTAATTTGTTGATTAATTAATTATTTAATTAAAAGTCAAAATCTTTTTCCTAGTAGGAGACGGTCTCCTAAAATTATACTATTACTGGCAGTGTAATTAATATTAAGGACTATATTTGATAAGTAGATAAATAAAATGAATTATTTATCTAATCAATTTAGAAAGTCTTTAATATGGTTACAAATACACTATTTAGTTGGATTAGGAGTCTTGGCGTAGGAAAGAATTCCTTTTGGAAAAGGATTCTTAACCACCAAGTAAATCAACCTAAGGATAGGATTCTTAACCACCAAGTAAATCCTTCTTAGGAGAGGATTAGTCTTCTCTATATAATACCTATTAAATTCGACCAAGAATGAGTTTTTATTGTGAGAAGTTGTTTTTAATTTGTTTTTTTATTGTTAAATATATATAAAAAAAAACTTTGTCCAACTCAATGTGTGAAGAATTCAGCCAAATATAGAGAAAATAGGGAACGTTTTTGTTTTCGATAGTACATTAGTATCCTTTGCATCAAAAGGATTTTGTGTACAACATCGAATCAAGGTTCACGTGAGTTTCAATCAAATTGATTGATAATTCAAAAGTGACCGGACGTTCTTGGTTTTTCTCTAGGAGGATTATTGTAACTAACAAAGAAATAGATTTTGTTTGTTTCCATCCTTAGGGATACAATTTGAAGAAAGGGAGCTCACACTCCTAGGTGATTCACGTTCGTGATTGGACTGGAAGATCTTACGGAATCAATTCGGCGCTTGTTCAAACGTCACGAGAAAAAGGTACAACACTTTTATATACCTCAATTAATCTAGGGTTAAGGTTCTTGTCATTTAAAAGGGAAAAAAAATTATTTATACTCAAACCCTGATTTTCTTATTTCTCACGCTTCCGTTGCTTTTTGAACCCATTTTCCCTACAATTGGTATCAAAGCCTGGTTGTACCATTGATTAATTGATGTATGTGTTCGTGAATCTTTTTATTTTTATTATATATATGCATGTTTTAGAAAGATATGACACTCTAGGTATTCACATATATATTTACATTGGAATGCATTGATATATATATATATATATATATATATATATATATACATATATATATATATGGTTTATATGTGGTTTGTTATTTCTCAATTTCGGTCCTAAAATTTCAATGTATTTTTGTTTTGGGATTGTAACAAGAAGGGTGGTCTATTATCGCCATAATTACCTTCTTGGTAGTTGCTAAGTTTTTTTTTATTTTGTTGTTGTAATTAAAAAAAACTGCACTTGTTTTAATAAAAAAAAACTACACTTGTTGTAATAAAAAAAACTGCAGTATTTTTTTAAAATTTTTTTAAATTCTTCTGTAGTACATTCAAATATCAAAGACTCTAAGGTTTGAATAATTGGGAGCAACCGAAACAAGTTTGGGACCGTGCAAGCCATAGCAACAAACTTCTGTGCGAAGAGCACGCGGCCACATTTGTTGTGGCATGGGCTGCACACGGCAACCCTATTAAAGCCATGGGCTGCGCATGGCAACCCTTTATGGGGTTGTTTCATGCGCACGCCCATGGGTAAGAGCCAAGGGTGCGCATGCCCTTGGGAGGCAGCCGAGAGAGTCCAAACGACGAAGGTCACATGAAGACTTGTTCGCCAAGAAAGGAGTTTTTTGTATTCTAAGACATGTAATTTACTCGCTTTTTTAGGATGGACCAAAATTGTAGCTATTTATATTTTTTATAAATATTGCAATGTTTGTCATTGTTTGATAACATGTCATAAAGAATAGGAGTGCCACTCATATATCTCTTTTGGTACGAACATGCATAGAATGGTTTAAGTATCAAAATTGGCATCTAGATAACTTTGTAAATCATTATTTGGAATTCGATCACATACCTTAAATAATTAAGTGGGAGAAGGTGTTTTGGAACACCTACGGCCTCCAAGTTTAGTTGAGCTTTATTTTTCGTGTAATACCCTCCCAAGAGGTATTCATGAATGGAATTTAGCAAGATACTTCCTTACAAGGATAGACTAGACAATTAGCTCAAACGATATCTACTCCCACAGGAGGGGTATTCGTGAGGGGTTATATTGAAGGTCGATAACTTGGTAACACACTCAATGTGAGTTTATTAATATCCTCCCAAGAGTTCTTGTTAATAAAATCACAATGCTAAAATTGAAAACGTTGGTTGTTATGTTAACAATTAGGTGGGACCTAGTCCAACTAGTAAATGGTGCGTACTCCCAAAGGAGGCGTGACATTTATGGGTGTTGGATCACCGTTGAATTTTTACGATTGAATTATTTTATTAAATTCAAGATAAATATTCAAAAGTGCTTTATCGTGATTATTTACTTATATAATTTTTATGAATATAAAGAAATCATGACCCCATCTCTAATCAACATCCTAAAAGATAATACTTTAACTGATGATAATTATGTCACATGGAAAAGGAAAATTGGGTTGTTATTGCAAGCTGAAAAACATAAATTCGTTTTGTCTATTCCTTAACCACCAAACTAATGAATCTATTCAGGAGCAAAGAGATGAGTATTAGTAGTGGAAGTCCATATGCGATGGCTAAATGTACGTTACATTATGGCCACATCTTCGACGTGTTGCAACAGTAACATGAAGAAATGGAGACTACTGCAAATATAATGATGTCTCTAGAGGAGATGTTTGTTATGAGGTCTAGGATGACTAAGAGAGAAGCAGTGACTGCTTTTATGAATCTTAGCATGAAACCTGGACAGGGTGTGAAAGATCACATGATGAAAGTTATAGCACATCTCAACACTGCATAACTAAATGATGCTGAGATAGATGGTGAGACCAAATTTGACATGATTGTCAACTTACTGTCGGATTCCTTTGATCAGTTCAAGTTGGACTACACCTTGAATAATAAGGAATACACCTTGAAAGGCCTGATGCAAGATGTTCAAAGCACGGAAAAAAAAATCCTTCCGAAAGGCAAGGGTCAAGAAATTCATATGCTTGGTAAGTTGCTACTTTTAAGGACCCGTAAGAAGATCAAGAGACGACAGAGGAAAAAGCAACTAGAGCCTTCTTAGAAGGAGACCAAGATAGTAACCAAGATCAAAGGGAAGTTTTTCCTTTGTGGTGAAAAGTGTCAAAGGAATAGAATGAATAAGAATGAATTAAACTTGTATTTAGGCAATGGAGCATTGGTGTCTACTAGTGTATTGGGAGATATTAGAATCAATTTAGATTCTTATATGCATTTATATTTAATAAACGTTTATTATGTACCACAATTCAAGAGGAATTTAATTTCGGTCTCTTGTCTAAATAATTTTTATTTAGTTTGGATTATGCTCGATAGCAAGAGTGTAATATTGTAATTAACAATCGTTTCATATGAATAAAGTGATTTCTAGTTTAACAAATCTTATAGCATTTATAGTTTAATTATTATAATTGTTAAAAGTAAATAATCATTAGGTCAAAAAACTATGAGAAAAGAAGAATTTTTCATACATCTTGATATGTATGAGGTAGACATAATTCTTTAGTTAGTCTTGAATATTATTCACAACTTAAGATAGAAGGTTCAGCGCCTTTATCTTGTCAAAGTTGTAGATTCTTTTGCTAGCATTTGATTGGGATCGAATGTGTTTTGATGAGTCTAAAATCATCAAAGTGTGGTATCTTTGGGCAAAAGAATTTAGTGCACTGGGTGCATTGAATAGGATCAAAATGAAATACTTTATCTAGAACCGCCAATGGATAAAAGTTTTCATTTGAAGACAATCGAAGAGTCTATCTCAATCCTGAGATAAATGATGGACTTATGGTTGCAAGTGTTATCATTTGAGCTATCAATAAGTACGATTATATAGCACAGTCTATCCTCGATAGTTTGGTGGTATTCATTTGTTAATCGATAGAGGACTTCATTTATAGATATGGACATCGTGGCTCCATTTATTGAATGAGAGTAGAATACCATCATATGGATGTTTTGAGGTATTGGATATTAAATCTTAACGTTAAGTTTTCAGTAGTGTCTATTGAAACATGGCTTCTGGATAATTCAAAATATCCAAGTTCAAAATGTGGACATATGAGTAAATATGGACATATGAGTAAATATGGTAGCTTGGAGAGCTATATGCGGTCTATGAGCTCTTGGTGATTACTGGTATTCTTGACGAGGATACACGTTCTCCAATAAGGTTGTCTAGCGTATGAATGAGTAACATCAACTTATTCTATCTTTATTTAAGAGTTCAATTTTAGTTCTTTAGTGGAATGAACTAAAATTAAATAGATCGGACCTAAGTGAATCATTTATTGATTGTGATTGGGTTGTGTCTATTAGAGCTTAAATTTAGATAGCCGACCAAGATCCTCAATCCACATGAACTTGCATGGATCACTTGATATATTCTACCGGACCAATTTAGGGGTCCATCTAGAATTGTAATAAGGCACGAGAACTTGTTTCTTTTTGTTAGAATAGGTCTAGTTCACATGTGGACTTTTTATTAAGGTCCAATGGATTTAATAAAATAAGAAAAATAAGAAAAATAATATATGGCCATTATATATGGTATGGGCGGCAAGGCTATTAAGAATAGCTTAAATAAATTATTTTATTTTATTATTTAATTAAATAGAAATTAATTAATTTGTTAATTAATTAATTATTAATTAAAAGACAAAATCTTTTTCCTATTAGGAGATGGTCTCCTAAAACAATACTATTGTGGGTAGTATAATTAATGTTAAAGACTATATTTGATAAGTAGATATATAAAAGAAATTATTTATCTAATCAAATTAGGAAGTCTTTAATATGGTTACAAATACACTATTGAGTTGGATTAGGAGTCTTGGTGTTAGGATAAAATTCTTTTTTGAAAAGGATTTTTAACCACCAAGTAAATCTGCATAAGGAAAGGATTTTTAACTACAAAGTAATCCTTCTTAGGAAAAGAATAAACTCTCCTAATCTATTTCAATGAGAAATTCGGCCAGCCCATATGGATATAAGAGAAGTTAGATTTTCTTTTAGATAAGGATTCATAACTACCAAATAAATCCACCAAAGGAAAGGATTCTTGCCAACCAAGTAAATCCTTCTTAGGAAAGGATTTATGATCCTATATATATGTGTGTGTGATTTTCGGCCAGCCCTAAGAATTCTATGATGAAAATTTCGGCCATGCTAGGTAATTTTTAAGAGAGAATTTGGCATTGCAAGAGAGAATTTTGAGGGAGAAAATTTTAGTTTTTGCTCTAGACAAAATTCGATCAACTCATAGATAAAGGGTGTGGAATTCAGCCAAGGAGAAAAGAGAAAAAGAGAACGTTTTTATTTTCGATAGTGCACTATTATCCTTTAAATCAAAAGGGTTTTGTGTACAATATCGAATCAAGGTTCACGCGAGTTTAAATCAAATTGATTGATAATTCACAAGTGACCGGACGTTCTTGGATTTTTCTCTTGGAGGATATTTGTAACTAACAAAGAAAAGATTTTGTTTGTCTCCATCCTCAGGTGTACAATTTAAAGAAAGGGAGCCCACACTACTAGGTGATTCACGTTCGTGACTGGTTTGGAAGATCTTACGGAATCAATTCGGCGCTTGTTCAATCGTCACGAGAAAAAGGTACGACACTTTTATATATGTTAATTAATCTAGGGTTAAGGTTCTCGTTGCATAAAGGGATTTTTTTTTATTTATACGCAAACCCTAATTTCTCTTTTATCACGCTTCTGTTGCGTTTTGAACCCGTTTTTCCCTAAAGGTTATTCGGTTACTTTTAATAAGGCTTTTATTATTAGTAAGAATGACAAAATTATTTGCAAAGGTACATTGAAAAACATTTTATTCTATTTGCATGGAAATATCTCACTTGTTAGACACGAAATCAACGGAACCTAATCATAAAAGAGTAAAATTATTGAAGATGAAACCTACCTATGGCATTTACGCTTAGGTCATATTAACCTTATTAGGATTAAAAGATTGGTAAGTGACAGACCTCTAAGTGACTTAAAGGTTGATGATCTGCCAACTTGTTAATCTTGTTTGGAAGATCAAATGACCAAAAGATCATTTACGACCAAAGGCCCAAGAGCCATCGAATGTTTATGATTGATACACACTGATGTGTATGGACCTATGAGCATTCAAGCTAGAGGTGGATACGAGTACTTCATCACTTTCACAGATGATCACTCAAGAATTGGCTATGTGTATCTTATGAGACATAAGTCGGATGCTTTTGATATGTTCAAAGCATTTAAAGCTGAGGTAGAAAATCAGCTTAAGAAACGCATAAAAATCTTGAGGTCCGATCGTAGTGGAGAATATCTATCTGATGAGTTTCAGCAATATCTTATTGATAATGGAATAATTTCTCAGTTTTCTGCACCAGACACACCTCAACAAAATAGGGTGGCAGAAAGAAGAAATCAGTCTCTTTTGGATATGGTTATGTCTGTGTTGAGTTTTTGGATATGGTTATGTCTGTGTTGAGTTATTCAACGCTCCCTAATTCTTTTTAGGGATATGTTTTACAAACCGCAATGTATATTCTAAACGATGTACCATCTAAGTCGGTTCCTAAAACACCGCATGAGTTGTGGACCGGGAGAAAGCCTAGTTTACAACACTTAAGGATATTTGGATATACTGCGCATATGTTAAAAGGAAAGACAGAAAAGATGGAGTCTCGTTCATAAACATGCATATTTGTAGGGTATCCAAAAGGAACAAAAGAATATTATTTTTGTAGTCCTTCAGATCTTAAAGTAATTGTTTCAACAAATGCTAAATTTCTGGAAAATGACTATACGAATAATTTTGTGCCTAAAAATAAAATTGTCCTGAATGAGCTTTTAGGAGATACAATTCCATAAGAGGTTTCGCAACCTGGCCCAATTGTAAGTTCCGTACCAACACAAGATCAATAATCTACCATACCTCGTCGTAGTGGAAGGGTTGTTAGACAACCCGAGAGATACATCGGACTAGGAGAATCTGTAGAGAATCTTCTGGACGAAGATGATCCATATACGTACAAGGAAGCAATGAAAGATGTTGATTGTTGCTATTGGCAAAAGGCAATGCAATCCAAAATTGAATCTAAGTTCAAAAACAAAGTCTGGTCTCTTGTATACTTGCCTAAAGGGATAAAACCCATCGGGTGCAAGTGGGTATACAAGAGGAAAAGTGGAATGGATGGAAATGTGAAACCTTTAAAGCTAGATTGGTAGCTAAAGGTTATACACAGAAGGAAGGTATCGATTATGAAGAAACATTCTCTCTGGTGGCCATAATTAAATCCATTAGGATACTCTTATCCATTGTGGCATCTCTAGACCTAGAGATTTGGCAAATGAACGTTAAGATAGCTTTCCTTAATGGAAGTCTTGACGAAAGCATCTATATGATGCAACCAGAAGGATTCATTGAAAAGGGCCAAGAGGAAAGGGTATACAAGTTGCAAAGATCCATATATGGATTGAAGCAAGCATCCAAATCCTAGAACATAAGGTTCGATCAAGCCGTGAAAAGTTTTGGATTTATTCAAAACCTTGATGAACCTTGTGTATACAAAAGAATTAAAGGTGACAAGTTGTTTTTCCTAGTTCTTTACGTTGATGATATACTACTCATCGGAAACGATGTAGGTGTATTGACATCAATAAAAGAATGGTTAGCAAAACAATTTGATATGAAGGACTTAGGAGAGGCAAGTTATATTCTTGGTATCCAAGTCATAAGGGTTAGAAAAATAGAACGATTACATTATCCCAAGCCTCATACATAGATAAAATCTTGTCTAGGTTTTCCATGCAAGATTCCAAGAAAGGTGTGTTACCTTTCAGACATTTAATCAAACTTTCTAAGGAACAAGTTCCTAGGAATGAGCATGAAGAGCAATTCATGAGTAGGGTTCCATATGCATCGACAATTGGAAGTCTCATGTATGCAATGCTCTGCAATAGACAAGATATTTGTTTTGTTGTGGGCATAGTTAGCAGGTTTCAATTGAAACCTGGTCCTGATCACTGGACGGCAGTCAAGCATAATTTCAAGTATCTTAGGAGAACGACAGATTATATGCTTGTATACTCCGGAGGATTTAATTCCCATTGGGTATACAGATTCTAATTTTCAGTTAGATTCTGACTCCAGGAGATCAACATCAGGATCTGTGTTTACTATTTTAGGAGGGGCAGTCATATGGAGGAGTATCAAGCAATCTTGTATTGCTAATTCCACCATGGAAGCCGAGTACGTTGCCGCATGCGAGGCTACTAAAGAGGCTATCTTGCTCTGCCAATTCTCGATTGACTTAGAAGTGGTTCCTGATACGAATAAGCAGATCACTATCTATTGTGACAATAGTGGAGCAATGGCTAATTCGAGAAAACCAAGAAGTCATAAGAGAGGGAAAAACAATGAAAGAAAGTATCACCTTTTGAGGGAAATTGTGCATAGGGGTGACGTGACGATTACCAAGATCGCATCAGCAGATAATCTAACAGATCTGAAAATACAATCACGGTTAAATGCTCAAGGCTAACCTAGAGGGGAGGTGAATAGGTTAGACATCTTTTTCAACTCCCTTAGAAACAAACAAAAGTTTGTCCCTCTAGATTGCTTGTAACACAATATATATATCAATTAAAGACAATTAATCAATATATAAACACAAGTAAAGTGTGATACAAACAAGTAATTGTAACACATACATAATCTATTTTATAGAAAGGACGTCAACATACATAGAGAGTTCTATCCATAATACAAATATTAGAGAGATAGGGATAGAGAAAAGTTGACACAAGATATAACGTGGTAAACCTCTAAAGAGTAAACATTCACGGGCTAGCAGCCACTGGCAAACAAAATTAACTAGTAGATAAGACAAGTACAATCTCTCAAGTGAAATCTTCACCTAGAAACTACCCTCATATCCTACTCTAGAAGTTGCCGCCCTATGCTCAACAATCTGAGGCTTCACACCTCTTGTCAAGACGTCCTTGCTCACCTAATCCTGATCCTCACGACCCAAGGAAAAAATTCTTGCTCAACTAAGTCCTCACGACTCTAGTCAAGACTTCCTTGCTCACTTATCCGAGTTCTCTCAACTCTAGGCAAGACTTCTTGCTCGACTATCCAAGGTTTCACACCTCTAGCCAAGACTTCCTTGCTCGACAATCCAAGGCTTCACACCTCTTGCCAAGTCTTCTTGCTCAACACCATTGGTCTCACACCTATTGTCAAGACTTCCTTCTCATAAGGCATCTAGGTGATCATGAATGCAAAAAGAAAATAAGCACGCAACATAGAATGCTATGATCATTACATCCTATGGAAAATACTAGACATGAGCATGAATGTAAAAATCACATATAGTCTAGTTAATCATGCATGTGTAATCAGTCTAGATTATGTAAGATATGTTCAATATTAATCAAAACCTAGATACATGCATAGATCTAAACTTGAATCACAATATATGTTCAATAAACCACAAGATAAAGTTTAAATCACACAAACCAAAAACATGCTAAAATCATATGACAAAGTCATTTAGATTTAAGCTAAAGTTCTAGAGCGTATTCCTAATCATAGATTCAACAAATCACATGAATAACTCAAAAGAACATAAGCACATGTATTATGTGAGAATTTCAGCCAAGAGAGCCTAATACATGTGAGGAACTATTTTTCTCAAAATCAATCAATCAAAGATTACCAAATAGTCCTAGAATCAAAGCTAGCACAATACAATCACAAACATGTGATAACATTGGCAAAATCAAAACCTAACTCAATATGTATGATTTCAATTGAAACTCAATCTAGCATTGAACGAGTTCAAAACTCAAATCAAAACACTTACAATATACAAATATATGATGAAGAAGAAAACCCAAGGCAATTGACCAAGTTTTAAAAGAAAACTTTAAGAGAAAATCAATACCTTAGTTGATTTATGTGCAGTACCGTTTTTGTATGATTAGACACCAAAAACAGCAGCAAAATTAACTCAAACCTTCAAAGAAAAGATAGAGGATGAATAGATGAACACTCTTAACTTCGAATCACTCAAATCGAAGTTCAAATGAAGAAGTTACGGTGTTTGGAAGGTGAGAAAATTTAGAGAGAAAATTTTTGCACACTTGTTTGAATTTCTTCTCAGAATGAAATGTGAGAGGGAAAGAGAATATAAAGGAGAGGGAAAGAAAGGAGCCAAAAGACAAATTTACCCCTCTTTGATATTGCTCCCCCGAGATTAAGAACCATAACTCTCACACGGACATGGACATATAAGATACTCAACCCAGAAAATAATAATTCGACTCGATATATGAAGACGAAGACAATGTATGAAACATGAGTTGAAAGTGTAGTATCTTTTGACTTAGAACTTGAAATCAATAGTATGAGTAACCGAAATGACCAGAACTCAATCAAGAATGATTTCAGACTAAATCCAAGTTCAATATCTATGTTATACAAAACATATACACACACAAACACAATTCACACTAGAATGCAAACTACATAGAGATAGTCTCCAATCATGCATATTCCAAAACATGTTATTTCCAAACCAATGCATGAGCATTCATCTTCAAGTGTGTGAATGTGTTATACATGGTGCACAATGATGCAGGGAAACATATGAATGAATTGTATGTGTGTGCCTATAATGGTGCACAACGATGCAGGGACACAAATGTATGATATGTGTGTGTGCCTAAGCCTTGTAAGAGAAAGATAAGGTCTTAGTATACATTTGTAGAACCATATTGCATCCTTTCTCTTGAAGACTTAGAACTTGCTTTGACTTGTTGTTTCTTCTTCCTTGAAGCTTGAATCATCATGAATCTAAACAACTAAATCATTACAAGTAAACATCAGTTTGATATGGAATTAATGCCAACACAAACTAAAACCTAACAATATCCCTCACAAAGGCTCTTCCATAAAAGAGTTTTGATGGACATCTAGAGAACATGAGGATGAGAGATATGACACATTTGCTATAGAGAAAATGGGATATTGTTGGGATTATGCTCGATAGCAAGAGTGTAATAATGTATTTGACAATCTTTTCATATTACTAAAGTGATTCTAGTTTAACAAATCTTATAGCATTTATAGTTTAATTATCATAATTGTCAAAAGTAAATAATCATAAGGTCAAAAGACTATGAGAAAAGAAGAATTGTTCATACATCTAGATATGTATGAGGTAGACACAATTCTATAGAGTAGTCTTGAATACTATTCATAACTTAAGATAAAAGGTTGGACGTCTTTATCTTGTTAAAGTTGTAGATTCTTTTACTAGCATTTGAGTGGGTTCAAATATGTTATGATGAGTCTAAAATCATCAAAGTGTGGTGTCTTTGGACAAAATAATCTTGTGCATTGGGTGCATTGAATTGGATTACAATGAAATACTTTTTCTAGAACCGTCAATGGATAAAAGTTTTTATTTGAAGACAATCGGAGAGTCTATCTCAATCCTGAGATAAATGATGAACTTATGGTTGCAAGTGTTATCATTTGAGCTATCAATGAGTACGATTATATGGCATAGTCTATCCTCGATAGTTTGGTGGTATTCATTTGTTAATCGATAACGGACTTCATTTATAGATATAGACAACGTGGCTTCATTTATTAAATGAGAGTAGAATATCATATTATGGATGTTTTGAGGTATTGGATATTAAATCTTAACGTTAAGTTTTCAATAGTGTCTATTGAAACATGGCTTCTGGACAAGTCAAGATATCCAAGTTCAAAAGGTGGTCATATGAATAAATATGGTAACTTGGAGAGCTATAGGCGGTGTATGAGCTCTTGGCGATTACCGATATTCTTCACGAGGATACACTTTCTCCAATAAGGTTGTCTAGGGTATGAATGAGTAACATCAACTTATTCTGTCTTTATTTAAGAGTTCAATTTTATTTCTTTAGTGGAATGAACTAAAATTAAATAGATCGGGCCTAAGTGAATCATTTGTTATTGTGATTGGGTTGTGTATATTGGAGTTTAAATTTAGATAGCCCGCCAAGATCCCCAATCCATATGAACTTGCATGGATCACTTGATATATTCTACCGGACCAGTTTAGGGGTCCATTTAGAATTGTATTAAGGCATGTGAACTTGTTTCTTTTTGTAAGAATATGTATAGTTTACATGTGCACTTTTTGTTAAGGTCCAATTTATTTAATAAAATAAGGAAAATAATATATGCCCCATATATATTTGTTGGGCATCAAGGCTATTTAGAATAGCTTAATTATATTATTTTTATTTTATTATTTAATTAAATGGAAATTAATTAATTTATTGATTAATTAATTATGTAATTAAAAGTCAAAATCTTTTTCCTAGTAGGAGATGGTCTCCTAAAATTATACTATTGCTGGCAGTATAATTAATATTAAAAACTTTATTTGATAAGCAGATAAATAAAAGGAATTATTTATCTAATCAAATTAAGAAGTCTATAATATGGTTACAAATACACTATTGAGAGGATTTAGTCTTAGGAGAGGATTTAGTCTCCTATATATAATACCTATTAAATTCGATCAAGAGTGAGTCTTTGGTGTGAGAAGTTGTTTTTAATTTGTTTTTTATTGTTATATATATATATATATATATATATATATATATATATATATAAAATCCATCTAACTCATTGTGTGAATAATTCGGCCAAGCATAGAGAAAAGAGGGAAAGTTTTTTTTTCAATAGTACACTAGTATCATCTGCATCAAAAGGGTTTTGTGTACAACATCGAATCAAGGTTCATGCGAGTTTCAATCAAATTGATTGATAATTCAAAAGTGATTGTAGTTCTTGGTTTTTCTCTTGGAGGATTATTGTAACTAACAAAGAAATAGATTTTGTTAGTTTCCATCCTCAGGTATACAATTTGAAGAAAGAGAGCCCACACTCCTAGGTGATTCACGTTCGTGATTGGATTGGAAGATCTTATGGATTCAATTCGGCGCTTGTTCAATCGTCACGAGAAAAAGGTACGTCACTTTTATATACATCAATTAATCTAGGGTTAAGGTTCTTGCAAGGTAAAAATTTTCATTTATACGCAAACCCTAATTTTCTTATTTCTCACGCTTCCGTTGCATTTTAAACCGATTTTCCCTACACATAATTCACAAAGGGTACAACTCTTTCATCATGAGGAAAATATGAAAATGTTAGAACAGAATCTAGATGAGTTGGAGGTGAAAAAGGACCTGTCAAGAATAAGAAACACTGTCGATCAGCAAAGAGCTTCCAAGTACTACAACTCACATGTCCGAGTCAGGAGATTCCAATTTGGAGATCTAGTTCTGAGAAGGGTGTCACTCAAAACGAGGGAGAAATCAGCTGGATCATTGGCAGATAAATTGGAAGGACCGTACCAAGTGGTCGGATTAGTTGGTCATGGAATATACCGCCTTACCCAACCAGAAAGAGGTGAGCTACCCATGCCATGCAATACTCAGGACCTGGAGATGTTCTACCCCTAGGGGTTTCTCACTTTTAATACTTCTTTTTAGTTTAGAATAAGTTTTTCTAATTTAGCTTAATATAAATTTGTCTTTTCAGCAGATTTGTTGATGTTTCTTTTTAGCATTAAATAAGGACCTGACAGAGCATGCAATCCCTTTGAGGGAGCAATTCAAGAAGTCAGGGCAAGATGTTCAAAATTTGCTTTTGTTTACGAAAGTAATCACGGGAACCTAGAAATCGTCCAGTCTCTATAGGAGCACCCGGAAGGCCCAGTGAAGGGGCTAAAAACACACGCCGTAAAGAGAGTGTATATTCATCGAAACTAACTGGGTATAATGAAACACTATTAGGGTACCTTCAGGCCGTAAGGACCTGACATGATACGATGAGAGTTAAATGGGGAACAACATATCTGTACTAGAAATGGTAGCTAATAAAAATTAAGCACTCGTACAGATATTATGATATAAGTCACTCAATTGCAACGGATCTTGATCAACGTACTATTAGGAGATGTCCCAATGACTTAGTTGACATATAAAAGATAAGTGTCTATAAACTAGATACCATATGAATGGCCTATAAAAGAACACTACTTGACAAAAGAATAAAAGCAGAGAGTCAGTCAGGGTTCAAGTAATCGATCGGGCCAATGCAACTGGTCTACCCGTCGCTGACTAAAATGGGGTAACGACAAACCCTGTCACATATAGTTACTTGGTCGAAGTTGGGACGATAAAATTAATATAGTTTAAGTTCATAACCAGTCCTGGCCATGCTAAGACTACTTGCTCAGGGATGATATACCTAAACTGAACACAGCTAAAAATCGAACAGCAAATCAAGAAATGATCGTAACAAAATATGTTGATGTGAGTCAGTCAACTCGACACATAGTTCGAGCCAATTCATGATTACGACTGTTAATGAAAATGCTCGGTCAAAAATAGAACGTTCGGTTTCAGTATAACTAACACACGATTTAAGCTATGTAAAGATAATCAGCCAGGCTAAAATCGTATCACCTGGTGCAATTAGATAAACAACCAATGTTTCCAAATGAACTCTACCATGCTTAAATTGTTCTTTCAAAGATTGGCCATTCAATTCAGTATGATAGAAATCGGGTGATTAAATTATGTAATGATCCTCACCATACTCAAGGATCTGGCTATAGCCGAGATAGTTAGCTTGGTATAGAATAATGTGTGTAGCTCGAGTTAGCGAACAACTATAACCGTTCGTAAATCGCTCAGATTTTAGTTAGTCATTCATTTAGCTCAAACCCCCATCATTCCTGATCATATAACAAGACACAAAATTTATGCTAAGCTACTTGTCTAAGTACAAACAACAAAAAGAAAAAAATGATATTATTGATATTATAAAATCAAGAGACTACAAAATTGTGGTTACTAGAACAACATAAACAGGGAAAAAGGATTAAGCATCCGGAGTGCTTGAAGGACCTCCATGTATAGAGTTTCTAGGAGGAAGGTTATCATCCCCGTAATTCTTGGTCAGGTCTCTAAAGTCTGGCCAACTGATGTTATCTTTTGGGTCGTCAGCCATAAATGAAGAATAATCTGTGTTCGCAAGAGGCCAACATCAACTTCCTTTGTCAGGACACCGTTCTCTTTGCCGGTATAGAAGACCACTAGAGAAAACTTTGAGGAGAGCTTTAGATGCATAGGATAAGGGTCATTCCTAATAGACATGCAATAGGCCATGCACCTCACAAACTAAAATGGTTCGAAGCATGGAAAGGGGGTTGGTGCGAAAGCAACTCAAACTTGGAAGTCGGGAAGGCCCAGAAATAGGAGAAGGTTTGGGATTTGAGGGAGTAGACCCATAGTGACCAAAAGTAAAAGTGGTCAAGGGTGCTGCCGGAATGGTCGAACACGTAACCCTTTGCACCCTTGAAATTCCAGTGCCCTCTCTAGTCTGAAGGATAGTTGTGGGGGCCTCAAAACCCCACCCTTTAGAGGCTTGACCTTCACTTACATCAACCCGGTAAAAAGGCACAAGAGGTGTATTAGTAGGGGCGCTTCCAGCTAGTTGGAACTCAACATCTCTAGCCAAATTGGTCGCTGATGTACCAGATGAGACCTTAACTTTATCCAATTAAAGTGACACATGCTTTTCAACACCTTCAAGATTGTCCTCGTCAATAAAATGGTCCCACGAGTTAGGACCATCATGATCGGAGTCGGAATCGGTGAAAAACTATCTAACGCTTAACAGAATATTACAAAGAGGCCTTTCCACAACGCTGAGTGGGTGGATCGATAGAAGCCCAATCGATAGAAGGAGCAGTTTATTATGGTGAATCCATATCAAAAGCTTCGATCGGGGCTGGCTGAGTTGTCACGATCGGGGCAGATGAATGGGGAATAAATGTTGTTGATTTACGGTCACCCCTTCTCTTTAATCGTTGCTCCCGCGAGATCAAGTCTGTCAAAGTATCCAAATCATCCTTGTAATCCATATCAAGGATGACAGGGCCAATCCTCGCCTAGGAAACCATCAGATAAGTAGCAAGTGGAGCCTCCATTCTTTTAGGAATGGCCTCGAGGGCAGAAGATCACTCCACGGTCTTGGCCACTTTGCAATTCAGTAATCTTTTTGCCATATTCCACCCAACTGGACTTATCTTTGCTTGGTCGATCTCTAGTGGGTTTATTTATGCTCGACCTCTCCTTACTAGACCTATCTCTATCAGATCCCTCTTGAGTAAACCGTGCATGGGTGGACCTATGTCTAGGCGATCCCTTTCTACTTTTTTTGGGAGGAAAGGCATCACGACTGCTCATTTTAGCTTGTCCAGCAGGAGCAACCAATGTATATTGACTAGATTCATATATGTGCTCTACTATGTCATTCTCAGAGGGAGCAATTCCCAGAGCCACCTAATCAGCGGCTACTTTCATGCTAACCTGGTCAAGATATTTAGCCTTTTCGGCTTGCTCACCAGCAATGATGTCCATCTCGTACACTGAAAAGAATAACCCGATGAAAAGAAATAAGAATAAATACATACAAAAATAGTTAAGCAATATTAGAATCAGGTCTTACAGTGCTTGCATTGAGTTGAAATCTTAGAGAAAATCTCCAATCCAATCAGTTCTTTCTTCACGTATAGATTATGGTGATCCCTGACCTCCTAAAAAGTCTGAGCCGCCTTAACAGCTGTGTTTTCCAAGTCCCGAGTCATCACAGGCATAGACTTACTCCGTAATTCAGGGCTATAAAAATGTTTCGAGACATTGCTCCTGGTTAGCCACTAGGTAGAGCCAGACACCACGACCTTGCCCCAATCACCAACGATGAAGAACCAACTGTTCTTCCAATATATGTTCGACGAAGGGAAAACCTAGATAAAGCCCTTATGGTCCTAATGAGTAGGAAGGGAATGGATTCACATTGAAACCATAGAGAATCCAGCTGCTCGAGGAGGTTGATTGACGATAGAAGGTGCCTATAATATCTGATCGCCCTAGGGTAAAAAAGTTATGTATCTCTTGGGGGTCAGGGGGTTCTTATCCCTGTTATTCTTCCACATGTGCCACAAACTGATTAGCACCCGATATGAGTTAGGGGTCAGTTGAGCAGGAACAATTCTCGCATCATCCAAAAATCATGCAATGAAGGTTTAAATGGGGATGATGACCCCAGAAGACCATATGGCCTCATAGATAGCAACTGCATCAGGAGAAGGATTCTATACAATGTGCTTGCCACTACAAATCAGTCGCACCAAATGAGAAAAATAAAACCGATTCTTATACTTCTCGAATTCATCATCAATCACCATATTTATCTCTTAATCAAAAGATGACGAATGATATGTAGTAAAATTTAGCATGTGTGCCCGTCATTCTCTCAGGACTTCCTTCACCTTTCGCTTTTGCGAGATAATTTTAAATCGCTCACAAGACAGGTAGTTTCCTTAGGCAACGTTCTGGCGGCTTGTCTCAAACTGACTTTCTTCTACATATTTGAGCAAACAATAAAAGAAGTAGAAGCAAGAGGGTTAGCAGATGAAGGAACAAACTCATGGCCAACAATGGAGTAATCGATAATTAAAGCAACAGGTTGAAATGAAAGACTGTATGCATGCAAGTGACCTTAAAGTATATATTCAAGCCTAGTGATATTTTTTTTATCGCTTGCCTCAATGGCATGCATAAGAAGTTCAAAATATCGGTAATGAATAGTAAGGTCCATACTTGAGAAGTTGGTGAAAGCAACAGAACATGAATCGTCGATGAAAAGAAGTTTAACGGAGGTAAAAACTTGAGATTTGGAGGAGAAGAAAAAACTAGGGTTTTTTACGGAAGAAATTGTGAAGTCGTAAGAGGGAAAAGAAAGGTTTCGAATTATATATAAAAGTGGGTGACATCATAAGAGCATACAAATGTTGTCAAGCGTAACGTACAAGAGTGGGAGTAGGTGCACGAAACCCAAAAATCACATGCCGTTTGAAATTCAAAATGTGGGCAAATTATTGCATCTACTGAAACAGATGTGATTGAGGTTAACGCTTAGCTATTAAACATTTAATAAGATTTAAGGAGTAACACGACAAGAAAATAGAACAAATTAAACACACTTCGCCTAGCGGATTCCATTTGGAATGAGATACTAGGTTTTGTATGTTTAAGGGGGTATTGTTACTGGAATAATTTGGATCGTATGACACGTCAGTAAAAGATAAGGGTCGAGGGTTACCACGTCACCAAAAGTCAACCAGACCATACAAACTCAAGTTGACTAAAGAAAACCAATCAAATCCCCCGACCAAGATAACAGAAATGATCGGATAAGGAGACCCGATCAGGATTGTCAAGTTGGTCGAGGGAAAGGTGGGGATTAGGTAAAACCACTTATCAGGGGGAGTAGATCTTGTCAGGTGTAACAAGCGGTCAGTTGTGGGACATTTGGACAACACTCAGATTTATTGAAGTTACGATTCAAACACGTAAAGAATAAGCCCTACTTAAATAAGGTGTCTAGAAGTATACTTTGATGAGGAAGTAAATTTCCTTATAGATATCAAAGTCCAGATTTGCAAGAGATCTAATACGGTCAAAACACAATCAACATAAAATAAGGAAGAAGGATAACACGACTCCAATAAGTTAGAGTTTTTTTTAATTACGGAAACTTACCTTACTTAGGCATCAAAAATTAGGGTTCTTTGCATGTATAAATAGACCTTAATAACACCCATGTAAATAGTGAAAGCCAATTAAGCTTACGAGTGTGATAGAGAGATTGTGTGTGTAATTATTCTCAAATTAGAGAATTTCTTCTCGCCATTGCCGGAAACCGTAGATGTTGCCTCACCTTGGTGTTTTACCACGTAAAATCTTACGTCGTATTTGTTTTTTTTTTCAATTCTTAGTTTGATTGTTTATTCACGTTCACTTGTTCGACGAGTGATCAATTAATCTTAATAAAAAAATCACCGTCAACAAATAGTAAGAGTGTTGAAGTACTTACAATTCACTCGTAATTATGGGCTGCATTATATAAGATATATTACAGTCCTAGTAGGATACACTGATGCAAACTGGACATCTGATATGAAATATTCAAAATTCACTAGTGGGTATATATTCACACCAGGAGGTGCGACTGTGTCTCGGAAATCCTCCAAACAGGCAAGTATGCCTAGATCCACTATGGAATTTGAGTTTATTGCTTTATATAAATGTGGAGAGGAGGATGAATGTCTACGCCAAATTTTCGAGGATATTCCAAGATAGTCAATGCTTGTGCCAGCAATTTTGTATCCATTGTGATAGACAATCAGCAATTGGAATAGCACAAAGCAACATTTATAATGAGAAGTCTAGACACATACGTCGAAGACATAATACCATTAGACAACTACTCTCAACTGGAGTTATCTCTATTGATTATGCAAAGTTAAAAGACAAAATTAAGGATCCACTAACCAAAGGGTTAAATAGAGAGTTAGTTAAGATATCATCAAAGGGAATGAGACTAAAGCCCAACCTAGTTGACTGGAGGTCCCAAGATCTAGGTTCAATGGGACAACCAAGTTGTAAGGCTTGGTTGGATCACTGTGTGTGTAGAGGGGGGGGGGGGGGGGGGGGGGGGTTACCCTCTAGTCCATTCCTATGATGAAACAGTGATGCCAGTATGGAAAATGTTAAACTATTGTTTTAATTGTTCTTATGGGTCAGATTTTCATGTGATAGAAATCCAAGCAGAGTAATGTAGGTTACTCTTAATTAAGAAATCACCTATGTGGGAAAGAAGTGAGGCCGCTTATAAAAGAGAATAATGAAGAGCTATATTCTCTAGTGACTCTCATAGAACCAGGCTCATGTTCATGGCCAAAACAAACATAACAATGTGAACCAAGTTGGGTCTAGAAGATGCCTGAGTGAGGTGTGATATCTTTTACATAAAATGGTAGAACAGTTCAATGATATCATATCTACTGATCAACCAGTAAAGTAAGCATCTCTTTACAAGGAAAGGTTCAAAAGGTAACACCTACCCATCCTATGCAGGTTTCAACTGTTTGAACTTACTAAAAGTTATCTCTCGTGTCTCCTAGGTCAATTTCATTCATGTCGGAGATTGTTGGAAAATTTATGGTAAACAAGCGGTTTGAGAGTGTTATCTGAGTATGATCAGTTTCATGAAAGTGAAATATCAATGCATATTCGATTTCTCCTTCGTGAGAGCTTTGAAATGGTATACTAAAACTCACATATCGATTAATAGGTGAATGAGAAATTGAATCTCAAAGTAAGCACATTGTGTAGTGAAAAATATGCATCCCACATTGGTTGGGTACAACACTTATATGTAGTATATAAGTAGTTATATGATAGTGGCTTATCAACATATGTGTGGGTACGTCCTGCATACAAAAATATCGCTCTGGTTGGACTATGAGAGTACAATCGAATTTTTCTACTATTTTAAATTTAATTTTTCCTAAATCAGTGTATTGATAAGGAAAGCATTAATTATTTTTCCTAAGTTAGACAGTTTTAAATGAATGATAAGGAAAAAGGTAATTTCCATTTTGGTCAAGGAAATAGTTGATTTCTGTTTGGATTCTGATACTTACTTGATCACTAAGTAATTAGAATCAGTGATCAATTTTGGATTCTGATACTTACTTGATCACTAAGTAATCAGAATCAGTGACCAATCAGGAATAAATCTTTTAGAAGATTACTCTTTAATCTAATTTCCTTTATCATTTAAAACTTAGCTATTAAGTAATTTTCAAATCAATCTCTTTGAGTTCGGATATATAAGGAACCCTAGTCTACACTCAAATATACATTATTAGAATCATGAAATTACATAGCAATAGGTATTCTCTCTTCTCGTTCTTCTCGTTCTTCTCTTTCTATGTTTGGTAAGTTCAAACCTAATCTGAGTTCGCGATAGTGGTTTGTGCTTTGCACTTCTATTATGAAATCATTGTATCTTGAGAGACAATTGTCATACACATTACGGTGTTATATATGGTGAAATTTTCTTAAGGACACCGTGTGAAACATAGGCCTTGCTTTCTCTAACCTTTCGTTTCTGTTTGTTACTTTCTACAGATTTGAACCATGTTGTATTTGATATACAAACAACATAAGCATCTTTAGGAGCAAAGTAATCACGAATGAGACTCTCATACCAAGCACTTGACTAAAGTTTAAGTGTGTCAATTGATGCCTTATCCCCAAGCAAAGCAGGCAATATTATCATGGAAGTTGATGGCCTGGGCACCCACCGATCTCAACAAATGCAAAACAGACGAGTTGTTGCCAATCTGCCAACTGGCACCCGCTTCAGTGATCTCACTACCCCAAATAAAGCTCCTCCAAAGATAAGAGTTAGAGGCCCCGTAAGAAGCTTAGAGGATTGAAGAATCATGAAAGTACTGATGCTTGAGAACCCTGCCAGCAAGTGTGTTGAGATGATGAATCATTCTCCAATATTGTTTAGCAAGAAGAGCTTTATTAAAAATGCTCAAATCCCGAAACCCCAGATTTCTATAAATTGAAGGAGAGGATAAAGAATGTGAAAATATTTTTTTATTAATGAATATGTTAGGTTTGATGTGGCGACATGTGATTGGACATTTTTTTTCATTTATTTAATAACAACGAAAAACCAAATTACCTTTCACTAGTTAGTGACTAACTGTTGTCAATTATTTGTCAATAGATCTTTTTCTACAGTTTTAATACAATTGTTCAAATAACTAGGGTAGTGATGTGGCAGGCAAAGACTTGGATGATGCGGAGCAAGAGGCTAGTTCGCATAGATGGCGAATTTGTATTTGGGTCACGTGTGCCAACCAAATTCGGGCTAAACTTTGTGATCCTCTACAGAAATCATAGTGTCAGATCATCTATTATAATATATTTTTGGAATGCCCAAGACGAGCCCTACATATGTTATTGTAAAGTCCTCACTTATTGATTGGCTCATTTTGTGAACAAACCACATGTTGGGGTTTGATGTAAGGGTAGCTTAGGCTCTCAAGATCTCAAGATAAGAAGCACCAAAGGTAAATTTCTAAGTGCTTGCTTACTTTGAAGAGATAGTTGCACACACTCACAGCTTATGAATAATTCTTATTTGTATATGTTGTGTGTGTTTATATTTGTGTGCATTCATGTTTTAATAGCTGTTCTTGATTGATTGCATCTTGTGATTAAAATGCCATGTCATGTTAGGCATTAAGATGCATTCTCTTCACCTTTTTCTCTTGCAAAATTTGTGTGTGAGTGTGAAGGAAGTGTGCAGTGCGCTGGTCATAACCCGAGACATATGTGACTTTGGAAGTGTCTTCCATCCAAGTTGAATTGTAGGTCGCTTTTAGACACCCTGACCCGAGACATATGCTTCTTTGGAAGTGACTTCCATCCAAGTCACATTGCAAGTCGCTTTTAGACCCATTGACGTGAGACATATGCGACTTTGGAAGTGACCTCCATCCAAGTCACACTGCAAGTCACTTTTTGACCCGAGAAATTTTCTTTTTTCTCTCCAAAACGACCTCACTTTGATTAAGTCATTCATATATATGTCTCTATGTTTTTAGGTCATCTAAAGAGTTCCAAATATCACATCTTTTCCTTAGAACATATTTTAAAGGGAAAAATCTCACAAGAACTCACCTTTATACACTCAAAGCATCTTTTTCTGAATAACAACATCATCTTGCATCATCTATGGTCATATAGAGTGCATCATTGTATGGTTTTGCATCATCACATCGTTTTTGGTAAGTTTCTCACTATTCTCATATAAATTAAGTGGTTTTCTTGTCAAGCCATCTCTTTTATGATTTGTATGCTCGTAGAATATATTCTAGATACAAATAGAGATTGTTTGTGATGAAATGATTGAGTGTTGTATTGTGATAGATTCATAGGATTGTTTGATCTATGTTTAGCTAAGCTTTATGAACATGTCATTTAGCTATTGATATCTAGGATTGTTTTAAATGTCATCTCATTATCCTAGATAAGCATATAAGGTTCCCTAGCCTTGTTTGTTCTTTGAATATCATCATGTATTCACATAGGGCATTTTATCTCTTCATTGAGAAGAAAGACTTGTGTTGCTTCTGGGATTAGGTAGCTTAAATTGCAAGCAAATTGGACTAGGTTTACTTAATACCGGGATTAGGTAGTGGTAGTGGGTTATATACCGGGAGTAGGTTGTAACGCATATATCATCAGTGGATTCTTTGTTCGAGTGTGGCACAGTTAACAACCCGTGGTTTTTCCCATTTGTAGGGTTTCCACGTAAACATCAAGTTTCATTTTAATTCCGCATTTATTACACTTGTTTTATTATTGTGACTAGTTAGGGGTATTTTCGTCTAATTGGCCATTAACGAAAATTAGGTAAAATTGATTAAAATCTATTCACCCCTCTAGATTAATATTAAACACACCATAATTTGTTTCAATTTGTATCAGAGCGGGTTCCTAGACATACATAGGTGATCCTTGCTCATTTTGGTGTGTTTTGCTTTTTGTGTGTTTGTGTTGATCATTCATACACTTGCATTCATTTCATCCATTCATAAACACAATGAGTGGAAACAGTGGCAACGAGGTGGCTTCTAGCACCAGACCTCATCTACTCACCGCGTTGAATTATGCCTCTTGGAAAGGCAAGATGGAGTCTTACATTTGTCAAATCCATGATAGGGCATGGATGGCGGTTGAAGACGACTACACAACACCAATGATGACTCCTACAGATGAAGTAGAGAATGTAGGCAAGCCAAAGGCACAATGGAATGCACAAGAGTTTAGGGCATTGAAAATACAATCACGGTTAAATGCTCAAGGCTAACCTAGGGGGGTGAATAGGTTAGGCCCCTTTTTCGACTCCCTTAGAAATAAACAAAAGTTTGTCCCTCTAGATTGCTTGTATCACAATATGTATATTAATTAAAGACAATTAATCAATATATAAACACAAGTAAAGTGTGATACAAACAAGTAATTGTAACATATACACAATCTATATTATAAAGAGGAAGTCAACATACATAAAGAGTTCTATCCACAATACAAATATTAGAGAGATAGGGATAGAGAAAAGTTGACACAAGATATAACGTGGTAAACCTCCGAAAAGGAAACATCCACGGGCTAGCAGCCACCGGAAAACAAAATCCACTAGTAGATAAGACAAGTACAATCTCTCAAGTGACCTCTTCACCTAGAAACTACCCTCCTATCCTACTCTAGAAGTTGCCTCCATATGCTCAACAATCCGAGGCTTCACACCTCTTGTCAAGACTTTCTTGCTCACCTTATCCGGATCTTCACAACCCAAGGCAAGACTTCTTGCTCAACTATTCTAGTCTTCCCGACTCTAGTCAAGACTTCCTTGCTCACCTATCCGAGTTCTCCCAACTATAGGCAAGACTTCTTGCTCGACTATCAAAGGCTTCACACCTCTAGCCAAGACTTCCTTGCTCGACAATCCAAGGCTTCACACCTCTTGCCAAGACTTCTTGCTCAACACCTTAGGTCTCACACCTATTGTCAAGACTTTCTTCTCACAAGGCATCTAGGTGATCATGAATGCAAAACGAAAACAAGCACGCAACATAGAATGATATGATCAAAACATCCTATGGAAAATACTAGACATGAGCATGAATGCATAAATCACATATAGTCTAGTTCATCATACATGAGTAGTCAATCTAGATTATGTAATATATGATCAACATTAATCATAAACTAGATTCATGCATATATCTAAACTTGAATCACAAGATATGATCAACAAATCACAAGATCAAGTTTATATCACAAAAGCCTAAAACATGCTAAAATCATATGACAAAGTCAAATAGATCTAAGCATAAGTTCTAGAGCATATTCCTAATCATAGATTCAACAAATCACATGAATAGCTCAAAAGAACATAAGCACATATATTATGTGAGAATTTCGGCCAAGAGAGCCTAATATATGTGATAAACTATTTTTCACAAAATCAATCAATCAAAGATCACAAAATAGTCCTAGAATCAAAGCTAGCACAATACAATCCCAAATATGTGATAACATTGCCAAAATCAAAACCTAACTCAACATGAATGATTTTAATTGAAATTCAATCTAGCTTTGAAAGTGTTCAAAGCACAAATCAAAACACTCACAATATACAAATATATGTAGAAGAAGAAAACCCAAGGTAATTGACCAAGTTTTAAAAGAAAACTTAGAGAGAAAATCAAAAACTTAGTTGATCTAGATGCTGTCCCGTTTTTGTATGATTAGAGACAAAGAACAACAGTAAAATTAACTCAAACCTTTAGGAAAAAGATGGAGGATGAATAAATTAACACTCTCAACTTTGAATCACTCAAATCAGAGTTCAAATGAAGAAGTTATGGTGTTTGGAAGGTGAGAAAATTTAGAGAGAAAATTCCGCACACTTGATTTGAATTTCTTCTTGAAATGAAATGTGAGAGGGAAATAGTTTATAAAGGAGTGGGAGACTTAGACATGTGAAACGAACAAGAGGGGAAAAATGAAGCCAAGCAAGCTTGCTGCCCGAGATGGAGCGTGGGAATCTCGGGGCGGCAAGCCTTCTTCTCCGAGATGGCCACGTGCCATCTCGGGAAAGAAGTATATGCTTGCTTCTTTCTCCTTCGATCCTCCTTCGCGTTCTTTGACCGTTCTCCGGCCTCCAAACTCGGAATTCGAATCACTTTGCGGATTATGAACCGTAACTCTCACATGGACATGGACATATAAGATACTCAACCCAGGAAATAATAATTCGACTCGATATATGAAGACGAAGACAATGTATGAAACATGAGTTGAAAGTGTAGTATCTTTTGACTTTGAACTTGAAATCAATAGTATGTGTAAACAAAATGACCGGAAATCAATCAAGAATGATTTAAGACTAAATCCAAGTTCAATATCCATGTTATACAAATATATACACACACAAACACAATTCACACTAGAATGCAAACTACATAGAGATAGTTTCCAATCATGCATATTCCAAAACATGTTATTTCCAAATCAATGCATGAGCATTCATCTTCAAGTGTGAGAATGTGTTATACATGGTGCACAATGATGCAGGGACACATATGAATGAATTGTATATGTGTACCTATAATGGTGCACAACGATGCAGAGACACAAATGTATGATATGTGTGTATGTGCCTAAGCCTTGTAAGAGAAAGATAAGGTCTTAGTCTACCATTGTAGAAACAAATTGCATCATTTCTCTTTGAAGACTTAGAATTTGCTTTGACTTGTTGTTTCTTCTTCCTTGAAGCTTGAATCATCATAAACCTAAACTACTAAGTCATTATAAGTAAACATCATTTTGATATGGAATTCATGCCAACACAAACTAAAACCTAACAATCTCCCCCTTTGGTAAATTCCATGTCAAAACACCTATACATTTACTACAAATATAAAAATGAAGATAGCTCACAAAAACACTCCCTCACATTGAACTTCATCTTGATCTTCTCTTGAAGCAACGTACAAATCATCTCAAAGCACAATGCAAATACAAGAGAAAAATAACAAATGACAACATATAATATGGATAAGAATATACAATTAAGTCCACAAATACTTGTATCTCCCCCTCAATACATGCCAAATACAAGAATTCTTAACCAAATCTTAAGACTAATTATTACAAGCCATTGAAAGTCCAAAAGTTCACAAAAATAACATAAAAAGGAAACTAAGTAACTAGCAATTCATAACAACTCTTTCTCCCCCTTTTTGACAAGAAATTATGCCAAATGGTAAGAAACATACCATGAGACTCAAATACTAGCTACTAGATCCACCAAAGAAAGATGTGCCTGTAGTTGACCTAACATAATGCTTGAGAGGTGGTCTTGAACTTGATCCAATACACTCCTCCAACTCTTTTATTCTAGCATCTTGTTTTTCAACTATAGCACTAAGCTCATCAACCTTCTTCTTCAAATGCAAAGCCCAATCCGGAAGAATGTTTATGCTAGTCTCTTGACAATCAACTTGTGAACTAAAAAGTCCAAAAGTATCACAAGTCTTACCCTTATCCTTATATGACATGTATGGCACACGTTTAACACTATACTTTTCCAAGGGTTGTACCAACATATCATCTCCACTACTTTGAACACCATGAGCTAAACACAAAGAAGTTGTAAACCCCGGTAATGCAAGCTTCTTATCTCCTCTAGTTGAGAAAGCCGCATTATCCAAATAAAACATAAGCAAATCCCCAAGGTTTATAGGTTGATTAGTCACTAAGGCATATACTATTTTGATCTTGTCTTTATTCAACTTGGTTGAATTCGATGATCCAATAATATTTGTGCAAATGAAAAGATGCCAAAATGCACTTGCCTTAGTTAACTTATGTTGACTAATATATGCTCTACCTTTCCACTCAAAAGAAGCATTGTCACATAGAGTTCTACCCATGATATTAAGATTCTGAATGATATCAACATCTAGAACGTTTGAATCAATATCACTAGATAGCCCAAGAAATTTGTTAATATTTACCGGGTTAACTCTAAACACAACACCCCTAACATCCATCAAAGCATCCAATAAGGTGGCACTCTCTCTATATTCATGATAAAATTCTCTAACAATATGTCATTCACTATTCCTAGCATGCTCACCCAAGATTCCCAATTTCTATCCTTAATGTATTTAAGAACATACGAATCTTTACATTTACCTAAGTCAATCTTGAAATATCTTCTTAGCTGTAAAGATCCCTAAATCCTTTGACCTTGAAGCTTTGGATCTCTTTGAGGTTGACTTGGCTTTCACAATGGGATTCAATTGATTTCCACTTCCGGTAACTTTAGTTCTTCCCATTTGTTCTTGTGATATAAGATGCTATATACATACAAAAATGAGTGAAAAACAAAACAAGCTTATTAGTCACAAATATATAAAACAATGAAATATGACTTAAGAATGAATCATCATGCAAGACAAAGATAGTGAGTAATATCTTACAAGTATCATTAAGTCAAAATATGCCAACATATAACAAAATGAAGCATGTGAACATATCATAAAAGAGAACAATGTCTAGCATACAATGCTCCCCCTTGATAAATGCCATGACTAAGATTCATGATAGCATAAGGTTCATAAGGAAGTTCACACAATCACACATTCAAGCAATTTGAAGGAATATCAACAAAATAAGCTTCATATGCTAAGAGAGATACACAAAGATTTTTCAAGTTCTCTCATAATTCTTCAACAATTGCAAAGATATCATCATACTCATAAACAAAGTGTGTGAGAGAGAGAAATGCTTCAAATATATATCAAGAAGTAGTTTGATAATCAACATGCAAACAATTTCCAACATCTATTCATCTTAAGCTTTTTCCATAAAAAGTCAAACCGATTATCATCCGGAATTTTTTGCTTTTAAGAGAATAGATTTTCAACATATAAGCGTGTGTGTGCATATGGCTCGTCATCCCATTTCTGTTTTTCAATCTGAGCTCATTTGATTTTCAACTAAACTCCTTTTTAAGCCTTCCTCCTTTTCTTTTTAGGCTTTGAATCAAAGATTTTTTTTTATTGATTTCATTTCAACACTTCTTTGATTTTTCCATTTTTTTTTACATAAACAAAAATTCACTTCATGAAGGCTTTCACTCATCACAATGGTGTAGCTCTTTCCAACATTGGGTAGCTTTCATAACCAATGTGTGTAGCCCTTTTCATGATGGTGCTCGTTGAGTTCTATGTAAATGCCGAAGCAAAATGGATACTAACCATAGGTCATTTTAAATGTACTTAAGTACAAAAACTTCAAGATGTATCCAATGTTTACATATTAGTAAACTCAACCTACTAGCAAATTATATAAGAGAAGCAAGGTGCAATTTTTAGAAAATCAAGATTTTATGGCTCATAAGCACATGATCTAAGAGCAATAAGTAGAGATTTATTCAAGATCATTACTTCTCTAATAAGTAGCTTTCAAAGAATATGAAGCTCATATTTTCAAAAGTAATGTCACTCAATATACCAAACACAAACAATCATCAAAGTTAAGATCAATGTGAACAATATCACTAATAGATCCTAAAATAGCAAATGTCAATAAGAACCATATGTATACTATACAAAATTCTCTAATTTTACATGCTATGAGATGTATGTCAAAAATTGAGTCAAAAGATGAATATCTAAGAGAATATGCATTAGAGTATAGAAATACCTTTTTGCACATTATATTCACCAAATATCTTACTTCCTCCCTTTTTATGAGCACTCTTGCCTTGAATGTCCTCATGACACCAAGATGACGATGTTTCACAACAAGAGTATAAAAAGAATAATATCTCAACTCAATCAACACATATAATAAGAGAACTTCTTCAAAGTTAATCAATAAATTTTGACCATCATAACAATCATGATGTGAGATAACCAAGTTCATATCAATACATGGAGTATTCAAAGCTAGCAAGCAAGAATTCTCAACACAATTGATATATAGCCTTAAAGCTATCTCACACGTGCTTCTTATATTAGTGATAAGAGCACTCACCCTTGAACCACTTGTTCTTGGGTGTACCTACATAAACATTTCCAATATCATCCTTGACAACAATGTTAAATCTAGAGTAAAGTCCTTCAATGACTTGATTAACAAGAATATCATTAACACACTCTTCCCTAACATTTTCAACACAAGCTTTGTCAAGTTTAACAAGATTAGAATTCTTTCTACTCCATAATTTTTTCTCATGCTTAGCAAAATTATCATGTTTCTCAACTTTCAAGGCCTTAGCATGTTCAAGTTGAAGTTTAATCTCCTTATCCCTAGATTCATTTCCTAATTTGTATTTTTCAATATATTTATAACACCTAGGCTTAATGTGACCTATTGTGTTGCAGTAATAACAAATTAGAATAAAAGATGAGATGGTACCTTTTGGAGTTGAACTGGCTTCACTAGGAGTTTGCAAAGATACCTTGTTCGCCAACTTCTTCTTGGCTTTTGATCTTCTCTTCTTGTGTGGTTTCTTATCAATCACGACTTCATCAAAGTGTGTAGGAAGTGGTGCATCCAAGAGCTCCTCTTCAACTACCAAGTCATCTTCACCAATATGAGAGTTAACAAGATTCCTAACACTAGACACACTAACCGAATCATTCACTAAATCCTTGATAGCCTCCTTAGTCGTGTCTATCTCTTCTATCAATTCTTGCTCTCTCTTCTTCAAAGAAGATATCACATTATCCTTCTCAAGGTTAATCATTTTAAGTTCTCTAAACTTCTTCATAATATCACCTTTTTCACCAAGAAGTCTACGAGTAACAACCACAAACTCATCTAGTTGCATCTTGATCAAATCATCCTTCTCAACTACTTCTCTTTGAGCATTGCCTCTAGCTTGTTCAAGCTTTTCTATCTTTTTTAACAACTCAAGATAAGTAGGAATGGAACTAGAGCTTTCATCATGATTTGCATTATTGTTCTTGTTCAAAGATATTGTACTACCAACATCTAGTGAAGAATGAGAAGCCGTTAGAGCTACAAAGTTGCTTACCAACTCTTCATCACTTGAAGACTCACTACTAGAGCTCTCATTGTCACTAGAATTATCATCACTCCAAGTAGCCGCCAACACTTTGCCTTTCTTGTCTTTCTTAGATGGCTTCTTGGTGCACTCACTAGCAAAGTGACCAAAACCTTAACAATGATAGAATTGAACCTCTTTCTTGTTCATGGCTTGACTATTCTTCACAATCCTTGGAGATGATGTTCTCTTGACTCCTTTTACCTTAGAAGACTTGCCTTTAGTTTTGGCATTCTTCTTTAAAAACTTCTTGAACCTTCTAACCAAGAGTGCCATTTCTTCATTTTCATCATCACTCTCCTCTTCAATAGCATTGAGAGCAATTCCCTTACTCTTGATCTTTGGCTTCAAGCACATCTCATAAGTTTGGAGAGACCCAAGCAACTCATCGATGTTCATACTATCCACATCCTTGCTTTCCTCAATAGCCGTCACCTTTGATTTAAATCTCTTAGGAAGAGACCTAAGGATTTTCCAATTTAAACGCTCTTTTAAGATAGGTACTCCAAGTGCTTGACATTGGTTAGCTATGTTAAGAAGCCGAAAGTGGACGTCTTCAAACTTTTCTTCCTCACCCAAACTTAAACCTTCAAATTGTGATGTTAACATTTGAAGTCTCGATTTCTTCACCGCTAAGGTTCCTTCATTAGTAACTTGGAGAGTATCCCAAGCTTCCTTTGTATATTCAAGACTTTGGATGTAGGAGAATTGATGCCCATCAACTCCTTCAAAGATGGCATTCATAGCACGATGGTGCCATTTTGCAACCTCAAACTCATTTGTTGTCCATTCACTCCTTGGCTTGAGTACCATGGTTCCATCCTCTAAAAACTTAGTAGGAGAACTATAACCTTCTTCCACGACCATCCAAGCCCATTTCATCAATAGAGCGGATGTAGGCTTTCATCCTCAACTTCCAATACCCATAGTTAGTGCCACGAAGTAATGGTGGCCTAGTATTTGAGGCTTATTCCGCCATTACATAATCTTGTAAACCTATGACTTTAAACGAATTACAAAAACCATGAAAGTATCACCCCGGACTCACACTAAGTGCAACCTAGTGTCCTGATTTGATAACAATTGAAAATACAATCACGGTTAAATGCTCAAGGCTAACCTAAAAGGGGGGGTGAAAAGGTTAGGCACCTTTTTCGACTCCCTTAGAAACAAACAAAAGTTTGTCCCTCTAGATTGCTTGTATCACAATATGTATATTAATTAAAGACAATTAATCAATATATAAACACAAGTAAAGTGTGATACAAACAAGTAGTTGTAACACATACACAATCTATATTATAAAGAGGAAGTCAACATACATAAAGAGTTCTATCCACAATACAAATATTAGAGAGATAGGGATAGAGAAAAGTTGACACAAGATATAACGTGGTAAACATCCGAAGAGGAAACATCCACAGGCTATCAGCCACCGGCAAAGAAAATCCACTAGTAGATAAGACAAGTACAATCTCTCAAGTGACCTCTTCACCTAGAAACTACCCTCCTATCCTACTCTAGAAGTTTCCGCCCTATGCTCAACAATCCGAGGCTTCACACCTCTTGTCAAGACTTCCTTGCTCACCTTATCCGGATCTTCACAACCCAAGGCAAGACTTATTGCTCAACTATCTGAGTCTTCCCGACTCTAGTCAAGACTTCTTTGCTAACCTATTTGAGTTCTCCCAACTCTAGGCAAGACTTCTTGCTCGACTATCCAAGGCTTCACACCTCTAGCCAAGACTTCCTTGCTCAACAATCCGAGGCTTCACACCTCTGTCCAAGACTTCTTGCTCAACACCATAGGTCTCACACCTATTGTCAAGACTTACTTCTCACAAGGCATCTAGGTGATCATGAATGCAAAACGCAAACAAGCACGCAACATAGAATGCTATGATCAAAACATCCTATGGAAAATACTAGATATGAGCATGAATGCACAAATCACATATAGTCTAGTTCATCATGCATGAGTAGTCAATCTAGATTATGTAAGATATGATCAACATTAATCACAAACTAGATTCTTGCATATATCTAAACTTGAATCACAAGATATTATCAACAAATTACAAGATCAAATTTAAATCACAAAAGCCTAAAACATGCTAAAATCATATGACAAAGTCAAATAGATCTAAGCATAAGTTCTAGAGCATATTCCTAATCATAGATTCAACAAATCACATGAATAGCTCAAAAGAACATAAGCACATGTATTATGTGAGAATTTCGGCCAAGAGAGCCTAATACATGTGATGAACTATTTTTCACAAAATCAATCAATCTAAGTTCACAAAATAGTCCTAGAATCAAAGCTAGCACAATACAATCTGAAACATGTGATAACATAGGCAAAATCAAAACCTAACTCAAAATGAATGATTTTAATTGAAATTCAATCTAGCCTTGAAAGTGTTCAAAACACAAATTAAAACACTCACAATATACAAATATATGTAGAAAAAGAAAACCCAAGGCAATTGACCAAGTTTTAAAAGAAAACTTAGAGAGAAAATCAATACCTTAGTTGATCTAGGTGCAGTCCCGTTTTTGTATGATTAGACACCAAAAACAACAGGAAAATTAACTCAAACCTTCAGAGAAAAGATGAAGGATGAATAGATGAACACTCTCAACTTTGAATCACTCAAATCAGAGTTTAAATGAAAACATTATGGTGTTTGGAAGGTGAGAAAATTTAGAGAGAAAATTCTGCACACTTGATTTGAATTTCTTCTTGGAATGAAATGTGAGAGGGAAAGAGTTTATAAAGGAGTGGGAGACTTGGCCATGTGAAATGACCAAGAGGGACAAAATGAAGCCAATCAAGCTTGCTGCTAGAGATGGCACATGGGCTTCTCGGGGCAGCAAGCCTTCTGCCCCAAGATGGCCACGCTCCATCTCTGGAAAGAAGTATATGCTTGCTTCTTTCTCTTTCGATCATCCTTCGTATTCTTCGACCGTTCTTCGGCCTTCATACACGGAATTTGAATCCGTTTGCGGATTACAAACTATGACTCTCACATGGACATGGAAATATAAGATACTCAACCCAAAAAATAATAATTCGACTCGATATATGAAGACGAAGACAATGTATGAAACATAAGTTGAAAGTGTAGTATCTTTTGACTTTGAACTTGAAATCAATAGTATGAGTAACCGAAATGACCGGAACTCAATCAAGAATGATTTAAGACTAAATCCAAGTTCAATATCCATGTTATACAAACATATACACACACAAACACAATTCACACTAGAATGCAAACTACATAGAGATAGTTTCCAATCATGCATATTCCAAAACATGTTATTTCCAAACCAATGCATGAGCATTCATCTTCAAGTGTATGAATGTGTTATACATATTGCACAACGATGCAGGGACACATATGAATGAATTGTATGTGTGTGCCTATAAAGGTGCACAACGATGCATAGACACAAATGTATGATATGTGTGTGCCTAAGCCTTGTAAGAGAAAAATAAGGTCTTAGTATACCTTTGTAGAAACAAATTGCATCCTTTCTCTTTGAAGACTTAGAATTTGCTTTGACTTGTTGTTTCTTCTTCCTAGAAGCTTGAATCATCATGAACCTAAACAACTAAGTCATTACAAGTAAACATCATTTTGATATGGAATTCATGCCAACACAAACTAAAACCTAACAGGCATCAAAATATAATAGTACGGCAATGCATGCCATCCTATATGCAATGGATAAGAATCAGCACAAGTTAGTTCAAAACACTAAGATAGAAAATGAGGCATGGGATATATTAGAGGTTGCACATGATGGAACTGAAGTTGCTAAGGAATTAAAGTTTCAAGTTCTCCAAACGCAATTTGAGTTGCTTAGGATGGATGAGAACGAATGCTTCAACGAATTTGACGTAAGGTTGATGGATATTGTGAACCAAAGTCATCAACTTGGTGACCCTTATTCGGATAGGAGGATCAAGCAAAAGATTATGAGATCTCTACCCGATAGATTTGAGTCCAAGGTGATGGCTTTAGAAGAGAAAAGTGCTTATAAGGATATGAAGCCGAGTGAGGTGATTGAGAGGCTTCTAGCTTATGAATCTAAGAAGTGTCCTACCTCCACACCTCCTAAAAAGAAAAAGGGAATTGCTTTTTCCAAATGGACAAACCTTGTTAAAAAGAATAAGATCAAGTGACAATTGTTATCATCTTGGTATAGTCTCTTGCAATGTGTCCAAGGATGAGCAAATTGAGTTGTGGCATGAAAGACTTGGCCACATGAACTATCGAGATTTAAGAATCTTTGATAAGTTCAATGTTGTGCGAGGCCTACCCAAGCTTGGGAAGAAAGCCAATGGTGTTTGTGGACCTTACCAACAAGGGAAACAAACTAAGAGTATGCACAAAAAGGGCAAGTATCTCTCCACTAAGGAACTCATAGAGTTTCTCCACATGGATCTAATGGGTCCCATGCAAACCGATACCTTAGGTGGAAAGAAATACATTTTTGTTTGTGTAGATGATTTCTCTAGGTTCACATGGACATATTTCCTTAGAGAAAAATCTGAAACTTTTGACAAGTTTAAAATGCTTTATACAAAAATTCAAAGTGAAATGAACTCTAACATTAAAGCATTAAAAGGATTATGAGTGACCATGGGAAGAAGTTTGAGAATACCCATTTTGAAAACTATTGCAATAGTTTAGGCATTTCTCATGAGTTTTTGGCTCCTAGAACACCTCAACAAAATGAAGTTGTTAAGAGGAAAAATAGGGTCTTTTAAGAGATGACTCTTGTGATGTTTCTTAACAACAATTTCCCTAGGAACCTATGGGCCGAAGCCGTCAATACGATGTGCTGAAATAGAGTTTTTCTAAGGCCCTACACTCGGCAAACCTCTTATGAGTTATGGAAAGGTAGAAAGTCAAATGTTTGCTACTTCCACACTTTTGGAAGCAAATGCTACATTTTAAATTACCGTGATAAACTTAGAAAATTTAATGCTAAGAGTGATGATGGTATCTTTATTGGTTATGCCGTGAATATTATAGCCTAAAGAGTTTTCAATTTGAAGACTCGAACCGTCGTGGAATCATCCAATATTTTCATTGATGATACAAGGCTCAAATCTAATGACCATGATGAGAAGGTAGCTATAGTTAATGACTCTCCCTTAGAAAAGGTTGTGGAGACTCCTAATGTTGAAAAGTCTAATCTTGATGATGATATCACACAACCTATTGATAGAGTTCCTCTTTTGAACTCTAATGAACCCGCTCCGTGGGTTAGGAAACTCAATGATAAAGATGACATCGTTAGAGAGGTTAATAAGGGTGTAAGAACTAGACGTCAAATGGATAATTTAATTAGCTACACATGCTACACCTTTAAAATAGAACCTAAGAAGATTGATGAAGCTTTAAATGATAAATTTTGGGTTCTTACCATGCAAAAAAAGCTAAACCAATTCGAAAGAAATGGGGTTTGGACTCTAGTTCCTAGGCCAAAGAACACTAATATGATAGGCACCAAGTGGGTTTATAGGAACAAATCCAATGAGGATAGCAATACTGTGCGAAACAAGGCTAGACTTGTAGCATAAGGATACTCTCAAATTGAGGGTATCGACTTTGAGGAGACTTTACTCCGGTTGCCCGTCTAGAGTCCATTAGGCTTCTTTTTTCCATATCTTGTGTGCATTAGTTCAAATTGCATCAAATGATTGTTAAGAGTGCCTTTCTTAATGGCTTCTTGCAAGAGAAAGTTTTTGTTGAGCAACCCAAAGGGTTTGTGGATCCACATCACCCCGATCATATCTATCGCCTCAAGAAGGCTTTATATGGGTTGAAACAAGCACCAAGGACTTGGTATGAGCGCTTCACTCTTTATCTTGTTGACAATGGCTACTCAAGGGGTAGTGTTGACAAGACTCTATTCATCAAGAAAGACAATGATGAGCTCTTTATAGCTCAAATCTATGTTGATGATATAGTTTTTGGCTCCACCAATAATACTAAAGTCCAATAATTTGTTGATGTCATGTCTCATGAATTTGAGATGAGTCTTGTTTAAGAGCTAAGTTACTTCATAAGGTTGCAAATTAAACAAATGGATTATGGAATCTTCATATCCTAAGTGAAATATGCCAAAAACCTGGTGAAGAAATTTGGCCTTAAAAATGCCAAACATTGTGATAAACCCTTGAGTACCACTTTGAAGCTAAGCAAGGATGCTAGTGGTAAAAGTATGGAACAAAGACTATATCGGGGCATGATTGGTACTTTCTTTATTTAACCGCAAGTAGGCCGATATCACTTTTAGTGTGGGTGTGTGTGCTAGGTACCAATCGGATCCTAAGGAGTCCCATCTCTCCTCCATTAAGAGAATCATTCGCTATATGAATGGGACATCCAAGTATGGGATTTGGTATTTCTTTGACACTAATGCTAGTCTTGTAGGCTTTAGTGAAGCAGATTGGGCAGGAAATTGTGATGATAGGAAAACCACATCAGATGGTTGCTTCTTCCTTAGGAACAATCTAGTCTCTTGGTTTTACAAGAAGCAAAACTCAATTTCCTTATCTACTGCAGATGCCGAGTACATACCCGCGGGGAGTGGATACACACAATTCCTTTGGATGAAGCAAATGCTAGTAGACTACGGATTCAATCAAGGTACTCTTACTCTCTTTTGTGATAACACGAGTGCTATTAATATTTCCAAGAATCTGGTTCAACATTCTAGAACTAAGCATACTGACATCCGACATCATTTCATTAGAGAACTAGTTGAGAATAAATGCATAATACTTGAGCATGTAAGTACTAATGATCAACTAGCGGATGCCATGTTTTTGTGATGCTACTAGATTTACTAAACCCTTAGATGCTACTCGATTTATAACTATTAGTAGATCTATTGGGATTTATCTTGTGGAGTGATAGGTTTTTGTGATTGACCCCATATGGGGAACTCAAGTAAAGAGAGCTTTTGTATACTTGTTGCATGCAAAAAATTTAGAAATGTTTATGCTTCTTTATTGATTGCTTGAGTAGCTTGGTTCCACTTATATTATTTTATATTTTCTTCGATAAGTGTGAACTTTACTTTGATTACAATCCATGTCATATTTAAGTTCAATCATGCCTTCTTGGACTAGGAGATCTACATATGAAGTACATGTTGAATGACCTATAGTTATCTCTATGACATGTTGATTCTTTAATGACATGCAAATAAAAAATGACAAAGCATGAATTGATTATTGCAATTGTTAAATGCAAAACAATGTGTGAAAATGTTAGTGAGATTAAAATGTTTAATTAATGTCTCTTTTCTTTATTAGTTAAACATGGCTACTATCATACGGTATCTTACCCGAAAAAATCAAATAGGGTGCAAAGTCGCTCATTCCATACTCTAGACAAAATTCAGTCAACTCATAAATATAGGGTGTGAATTAGGCCAGGTAGAAAAAAGAGGGGAGCCTTTTTTTTTCGATAGTACACTAGTATCCTTTACATCAAAAGGGTTTTGTGTACAAAATCGAATCGGGTTCACGCAAGTTTCAATCAAGTAGATTGATAATTCAAAAGTGACCGGACGTTCTTGGATTATTTCTCAGAGGATTATTGTGACTAACAAAGAAGAATATTTTATTTGTTTCCATCCTCAGGTATACAATTTATAGAAAGGGAGTCCACACTCATAGGTGATTCAAGTTCATGATTGGATTGGAAGATCTTGCAGAATCAATTCGGCAATAGTTCAATCGTCATGAGTAAAAGGTACGATACACTTGTTATATACATCAATTAATCAAGGGTTAAGGTTCTTGTTATTATAAAGATAATTTTTTTTGAATATATCAAACCCTAATTTTAAATTTTTAACGCTTCCGTTACGCTATTTTCCCTACAATTGGTATCAGAGCCTGGTTGTACCCTTGATTAAGTGATGTATGTGTATGTGAATCTTTTTCTTTTTATTGTATATATGCATGTTTTAGAAAGAGATGGCACTTTACATATTCATATATATATTTACATTGGAATGTATGGATATATATATATATATATATATAGGTTTTATATGTGGTTTGTTATTACTCAATTTTGGTCATAGAATTTCAATGTATTTTATTTTGGGATTGTAGCAAGAAAGGTGACTCTAAATTTTTATTTATTTTGCTACTATAATAAAAATACTGCACTATATTGTAATAAATAAATAAAAAAATGCAGTATTTTTTTATTTTAAATTCTTCTGTAATACATTCAAGTATCGAAGACTCAAAGGTTTGAAGAATTGGAAGCAACCGGAACAAGTTTGGGACCGTACGAGCCATAGCAATAAACGTGCGTACAAAGAGCACGCGGCCACTATTGTTGTGGCATGGTCTATGCACGGCAGCCCTATGGAAGCCATGGGTTGCGCATGGCAGCCCTTTTTGGGGTTGTGGGGTGCACACGCCCATGGGAGGGAGCTAAGGGTGCGCACGCCCATGGGAGGCAGCCGAGGGAGTCCAAACGACGAAGGTCATGTGAAGACTTGTTCGCCAAGAAAGGAGTTGTATTCCAAGACATATGTAATTTACTTTCATTTCTAGAATGGACCAAAATTGTAGCTATTTATATTTTTGTAAATTTTGCAATGTTTGTCATTGTCGGATAACATGTCATATAGAATAGGAGTGCCACTCATATATCTCTTTTGGTATGAACATGCATTGAATGGTTTAGGTATCTAATTGGCGTCTAGATGACTTGGTAAATCATTCTATGGAATTCGATCACATGTCTTAAATAATTGAGTGGGAGAAGGTGTTTTGGAACATCTACGGCCTCTAAGTTTAGTTGAGCTTTATGTTTTATGTAATAACCTCCCGAGAGGTATTCATGAATGGAATTTAGTAAGATACTTCCTTACAAGGATAGACTAGACAATTAACCCAAACGATATCTACTCCCAATGAGGGATATTCGTGAGGGAATATATTGAAGGTCGACAACTTGGTAACACACTCGATGTGATTTTATTAATATCCTCCCAAGAGTTCTTGTTAATAAAATTGCAAGGCTAAAATTGAAAACGTTGGTTGTTATGTTAACAATTAGGTGGGACCTAGTCCAACTAGTAAATGGTGGGAACTCCCAAAGGAGGCGTGACATTTATGGGTGTTAGATCACCATTTCATTATCTTATATATAATTCAAGATAAATATTCAAAAGTGTTATATCATGATTGTTTACTTATATAACTTTTGTTATTAAAAAGAAATCATGACCCCATTCCTAATCAACATCTTAAAAGATAATACTTTAACCGATGATAATTATGTCACATGGAAAAGGAATATTGGGTTGTTGTTGCAAGCTGGAAAGCATAAGTTCATTTTATATACTCCTAAAATATCAGCAAGTGGGAGTCTTCAGATGAGATAGCTAAATGTTACATTATGTCCACCATCTCTGATGTGTTGCAACAGCAACATGAAGGAATGGAGACTGCTGCCGATGATGTCTCTAGAGGAGATGTTTGCTATGAGGTCTAGGACAACTAAGAGAGAGACAGTGACTACTTTTTTGAATCTTATGATGAAACCTGGACAGGGTGTGAAAGATCACGTGATGAAAGTCATACCACATCTCAACATTGCTGAACTGAATGGTGCTGAGATAGATGGTGAGACCAAAATTAACATGATTGTCAACTCAATATCAGATTCATTTGATCAATTCAAGTTGGCCTGCACCTTGAATAATAGGGAATACATCTTGCAAGACCTGATGCAAGATGTTCAAAGCGCTGAGAAAATCCTTGTGAAAGGCAATGGTCAAGAGATTACCGTAGGTAAAGTTGCTAATGTTAAGACTTGTAAGAAGGTCAAGAAACAACAAAAGAAAAAGAAAAAGAAAATAGGACCAACTAAGAAGGAGACAAAGAAAGTAACCAAGATCAAAGGAAAGTGTTTCCTTTGTGGTGAAAAGTGATAAAGGAATATAATGAATGTGAATGAATTAAACTTGCATTTAGGAAACGGAGCGTTGGTGTCTACTAGTGTTGTGGAAGATATTAGAATCAATTTAGATTCATATAGGCATTTAGATTAGATAGATGTTTATTATGTACCTCAATTCAAGAGGAATTTAATTTCAGATTTTTGTTTAAATAAATTTGGTTATTCGGTTACTTTTAATAAAGCTTTTAATATTAGTAAGAATGACCAAAGGTACATCAAAAAATGGTTTATTCTATTTGCATAGAAATACCTCTCCCTTATTGGACACAGAATCAACGGAACCTAATCATAAAATAGTAAAATTATAAAAAGATGAAACCTACCTATGGCATTTGCGCCTAGGTCACATTAACCTAAATAGGATTAAAAGATTGGTTATTGATGGACATCTAAGTGACTTAAAGGTTGATGATCTACCAACTTATGAATCTTGTTTGGAAGGTAAAATGACCAAAAGGTCGTTCACGACTAAAGGCACAAGAGCCATCGAATATTTAGGATTGATACACACTGATGTGTGTGGTCCTATGAGCATTCAAACTAGAGGTGGATATGAGTACTTCATCACTTTTATGGATGATTACTCAAGATTTGGCTATGTGTATCTCATGAGACATAAGTCGAATGCTTTTGACATGCTTACAGCATTTAAAGCTGAAGTGGAAAATCAGCTTAAGAAATGTATAAAATCTTGAGGTTTGATCGTGGTGGAGAATATCTATTTGGTGAGTTTCAATAATATCTTATTGATAATGGGATAATTTCTCAGTTTTCTGCACCAAGTACACCTCAACAAAATGGGGTGGCAGAAAAGAGAAATAGAACTCTTTTGGACATGGTTAGGTCTATGTTGAGTTATTCAACGCTTTCTAATTCTTTTTGGGGATATGCTTTACAAACTGCCATGTACATTCTAAACGATGTACCATCTAAGTCAATTCTTAAAATAGCGCATGAGTTGTGGATCGGGAAAAAACCTAGTTTACAACACTTAAGGATATTTAGATATCCTGCACACGTGTTAAAAGGAAAGACAAAAAATAGAGTCACATTCAGAAACATGCATATTTGTAGGGTATCCAAAAGAAAAAAGAGGATATTATTTCCATAGTCCTTCAAATCTTAAAGTATTTATTTTGACAAATACTAAATTTCTGGAAGAGGACTATATGAATAATTTTGTGCCTAAAAATAGAATTGTCTTGAACGTGCTTTCAGGAGATACAATTCCACAAGAGGTATCACAACCTAGCCCAATTGAAAGTTTTGCACCAACACAAGATCAACAATCTACCATACCTCTATTGAGATTATGCTCGATAACAAGAGTGTAATAATGTATTTGACAATCTTTTCATATTTGTAAAGTGATTTCTAGTTTAGCAAGTCTTATAACATTTATAGTTTAATTATTATAATTGTCAAAAGTAAATAATCATAAGGTCAAAAGACTATGAGAAAAGAAGAATTGTTCATACATCTAGATATGTATGAGGTAGATACAATTCTTTAGTTAGTCTTGAATAATATTCACAACTTAAGATAAAAGGTTGGGCGCCTTTATCCTGTTAAAGTTGTAGATTCTTTTGCTAGCATTTGAGTGGGATCAAATGTGTTATGATGAGTCTAAAATCATCAAAGTGTGGTTTCTTTGGACAAAAGAATCTAGTGCACTGGGTGCACTGAATTGGATCACAATAAAATACTTTATCTAGAACCGTCAATGGATAAATGTTTTTCGTTTGAAGACAATCGGAGAGTCTATCTCAATCCTGAGATAAATGATGGACATGTGGTTACAAGTGTTATCATTTGAGCTATCGATGAGTACGAATATATAGCATAGTCTATCCTTGATAGTTTGGTGGTTTTCATTTGTTAATCGATAGAGGATTTCATTTATAGATATGGACATCGTGGCACCATTTATTAAATGAGTAGAATATCATCATATGGATGTTTTGAGGTATTGGATATTAATTCTTAGCATTAAGTTTTCAATAGTGTCTATTGAAACATGACGTCTGGACAAGTCAAAATATCCAAGTTCAAAATGTGGTCATATGAGTAAATATGGTAACTTTGAGAGCTATATGCGGTATATGACGTCTTGGCGATTACTGATATTCTTCACAAGGATACACTTTATCCAATAAGGTTGTCTAGGGTATGAATGAGTAACATCAACTTACTCTATCTTTATTTAAGAGTTCAATTTTAGTTCTTTACTGGAATGAACTAAAATTAATAGATCAGACCTAAGTGAGTCATTTGTTACTGGAGCTTAAATTTAGATAGCCTGCCAAGATCCCAAATCCACACGAACTTGCATGGATCACTTGATATATTCCACCGGACCAATTTAGGGGTCCATCTAGAATTGTATTCAGGCATGTGGACTTGTTTCTTTTTGTAAGAATGTGTCTAGTTCATATGTGGACTTTTTTGTTCAGGTCCAATGGATTTAATAAAATAAGAAAAATAATATATTGGCCCATATATATGTGTCGGGCGGCAAGGCTATATAAAATAGCTTAATATATTGTTTTTTATTTTATTATTTAATTAATTGAAATTAACTAATTTGTTGATTAATTAATTATTTAATAAAATTCAAAATCTTTTTTCTAGTAGGAGTTGGTCTCCTAATATTATACTATTGTTGGTAGTATAATTAATATTTAAGACAATATTTGATAAGTAGATAAATAAAATGAATTATTTATCTAATCAAATTAGGAAGTCTTTAATATGGTTACAAATATACTATTGAGTTGGATTAGAAGTCGTGGTGTAGGAAAGAATTCTTTTTGGAAAAGGATTCTTGGTCACCAAGTAAGTCTACCTTAGAGTAGAATTCTTTTTTTAAAAGGATTCTTAACCACCAAGTAAATCCACCTAAGGAAAAGATTCTTAACTACGAAGTAAATCTTCTTATGAGAGGATTTATGATCCTATATATAGTACCTCTAAATTACGGCCAAGGCATGATTTAAAGCTCCAAATTTCGTGCAAGCCAAAGCAAATTTAGAGAGAGGAAAATTTTGGCCATTAGATAATTCTAAGATAAAAAATTAGGCCAAGCCCTAATTTTTTCTAAAAGAGTTTTCAACCACCATTGAATTTTGAGTATAGAGAATTCAGATCTTGCTCTAGATAAATTCTTCCAACTCTAAAGATTGGTGTGTGATAATTCGGCAAAGAGGAAAAGGAAGTGCACTAGTAGCCTTTACATTAAAAGGTTTTGTGTACAACATCGAATCAAGGTTCACGTGAGTTTCAATCAAATTGATTGATAATTCACAAGTGACCTAACGTTCTTTGTTTTCACTTGGAGGATAATTGTAACTGACAAAGAAAAAAGACTTTGTTTGTTTCCATCCTTATGTATACAATTTAAAGAAAGGGAGTCCACACTCCTAGGTGATTCGCGTTCGTGATTGGATTGGAAGATCTTGCGAATTCAATTTGGTACTTGTTCAATCGTCATGAGAAAAAGGTATGACATTTTTATATACATCAATTAATCTAGGGTTAAGGTTCTTGTTTTTTAAAATGGAAAATTTTTATTTACACCGAAACCCTAATTTTTGATATTTTTCACGCTCCCGAATGATGATGATCCATATATGTACAAGGAAGCAATGGAAGATGTTGATTGTCTCCATTAGCAAAAGGTAATGCAATCCGAAATTGAATCTATGTTCAAAAACAAAGTTTGTTCTCATGTAGACTTGCCTAAAGGGATAAAACCCATCAGGTGCAAGTGGGTATACAAGAGGAAAAAAGGAATGGATGGAAAGGTGGAAACCTTTAAAGGTAGATTGGTAGCTAAAGGTTATACACAGATGGAAGGTATCGATTATGAAGAAACCTTCTCTCATGTGGCCATGCTTAAATCTATTAGGATACTCTTATCCATTGCGGCATCTTTAAACCTAGAGATTAGATAAATGGATGTCAAGAAAGCTTTCCTTAATGGAAATCTTGACGAAAGCATCTATTTGATGCAACCAGAAGTTTCATTGAAAATTGCTAAGAGGAAAGGGTATGCTAGTTGCAAATATCCATATATGGATTGAAGCAAACATCCAGATCCTACAACATAAGGTTCGATCAAGACGTGAAAAGTTTTGGATTTATTCAAAACCTTGACGAACCCTATGTATACAAAAAGATTAAAGGTGACAAGTTGGTTTTCCTAGTTCTTTATGTTGATGATAAGATACTCATCAAAAACGATGTAGGTGTATTGACATCAGTAAAAGAATGGTTAGCAAAACAATTTGATATGAAGGACTTAGGAGAAGCAAGTTATATTCTTGGTATCCAAGTCATAAGGGATAGAAAGAATAGAACGATTGCATTATCACAAGCTTCATACATAGATATAATCTTGTTTAGGTTTTCCATGCAAGATTCCAAGAAAGGTATGTTACCTTTCAGACATGGAATCAAACTTTCTAAGGAACAAGTACCTAAGAATGAGCATTAAGAGCAATTCATGAGTAGGGTTCCATATGCATCGAAAGTTGGAAGTCTCATGTATGTAATGCTCTGTACTAGACCAGATATTTGTTTTGATGTGGGCATAGTTAGAAGATTTCAATCGAAACCTGGTCCTGATCACTGGACAGCAGTCAAGCATATTTTCAAGTATCTCAAGAGATAGAGAGATTATATGCTTCTATACTGTGAAGTGGTTTTAATTCCCATTGTGTATACAGATTCTGATATTCAGTCAGATTCTGACTCTAGAAGATCAACATCAGGATCCGTATTTATTATTAGAGAGGGGCAATCATATGGAGGAGTATCAAGCAATTTTGTATTGCTGACTCTACCTTGGAAGCTGATAAGCTCATTTTTCATGCTTTAAGTACCCGTCATTTTGTATAGTTTTGCTATAGTTTTCTTTTTAAACTCCATCTTTTGATGTTCTTAATGCTTAAACAGGTTCTCTCTAGCCAAGAGTTATCCTTGTACATACCCCACAGCTTTCAGAGTGAGAATAAGGGTTTGAACTCAATATGGAACGAGAAGTACGGTACGCGTACCGTACTAGAAAGAAGTGTGTACCGCACTTCGTACCGTGCAGAAGGGCAGTAGATATACTAGAAGTAAGTGCGGTACACCGTGTCGAAGTGAACCGTACTTCGTATCGCGTAGGATGGCAGAGGAAATTATAGAAAGCTTCAAGTGCGGTACGCCTTATCGCACTATAAAGAAGTGTGTACCACACTTCGTACAGCGTAAGAAGGTAGCCTCTCAAATCAAACTGATGTGCGGTATGATGTGTCGAAGTGAACCGCACATCCAACCGCACTTTATGGCAGATTGTGAATACTCTGTTTCATGAACAGAGTAGGTGCCATATTATGGGACCCCCTCTCTTATCTCTGATTAGGCATGGAGGGGGGATGTTCCTAGAGGCTGAGAGGATGTCTTTGGGATCCTCCTACACAAGTGAGGGGGCTTCTTGTTGCCTATAAAGGAAAGAGATATATGAGAGAGAAAAGGGATATGAAAATCATCAACACACAATACCAGCTCTGCTCCTTCATGTTTTGGACGTTCTCTCTTCATTTCTGGACCAAGTTCTTCAAGATTTGATCAGCTAGGGCAAGGTTTGGTTGATCCAAGGAAGCTAGGGAAGCTCTAGCTACAAGAGATTGAATCTACAACTTAGTTTTATCTCTTCAACTCTTCTATGCTCTTGTGTTTTTATATTGATTTAAGATTTGTATTGATGTTAGCTCATCTATGGCTTCTCTTTGTATAGTATGAGCTAATTATTCTTTTGTTAGAACAAGATGAAGCTTAACACTTGATTCATTTGTGAATGACTCTTTGATTTCTCTATTTTTGTGCTTGTAAGGCTATATGGATGTTTTGAATGCATACGGCTTTTGCTTAATTGATCATTTTGTACTCGATCTATGGTTGGATGCTAAGTACCGAGAGGAGATGCATTCGACAATGCTTAGATAAATGTTCACTATGCTTGACTAGAAAGTGCTAGAACCACTAGGCTAGCGTATAGGGTTCAATTTATATTCCAACTGCTTAACGGATCTATACATATTGTCCGGATAGCTTGAGAAAGAATCTGGGTATATATAGATACTATCTTTGAACATATCGAGAGAGGTTAGAGATTTGTTTAGGGAATACGAATCTATTGCATGTACACACACGAATTAGGAGACAGAGAAGTCAAGTGTACTATTGAGAGGGTTAAAGCGGATTCAAGTTCTAACATGTTTTCCATACATTTCTATAAGTGTTGAGTTAGATAATTTAGTTTGTGTTTGAGTTAATTTACTTTATTGCAACTCTTGGAAACTCATGTTTTAGATTGTTCAAATAGTTAGCAAGTCTATGAATTCCAGTAAACATAACCTTTATCCCTGTGGGAACGATCCCTACATTGTCATTATACTATCATTCCGACCTCGAGCTATTATGAGAGTCAACAAGTCTAGTTTGACACGATCATAAGCTGAGTATGTTACTGCATGGGAGGCTGCTAAAGAGGTTGTCTGGCTCCGTTAATTCTTGATTGACTTAGAAGTGGTTCCTGATGCGAATAAGCAGATCACTATCTATTGTGACAATAGTGGAGCAGTGGCGAATTCGAGAGAACCAAGAAGTCATAATAAGAGAGGGAAACACAATGAAAGAAAGTATCACCTTCTGAGGAAAATTGTGCATAGGGGTGACGTGACGATTACAAAGATCGTGTCAGCAGATAATCTAGCGGATCCCTTTACAAAGGCTCTTCTACAAAAGAGTTTTGATGGGCATCTAGAGAACATGGGGATGAGAGATATGACACATTTGCTATAGAGCAAGTGGGAGATTGTTGAGATTATGCTCAATGGCAAGAGTATAATAATGTATTTGAAAATATTTCATATTAATAAAATGATTTCTAGTTTAACAAATCTTATAGCATTTATAGTTTAACTATTATAATTGTAAAAACTAAATAATCATAAGGTCAAAAGACTATGAGAAAAGAAGAATTGTTCATACATCTAGATATGTATGAGGTAGACACAATTCTTTAGTTAGTCTTGAATAATATTCACAGCTTAAGATAAAGGTTAGGTGCATTTATCTTGTCAGAGTTGTAGATTCTTTTGCTAGCATTTGAGTGGGATCAAATGTGTTATGATGAGTCTAAAATCATCAAAGTGTGGTGTCTTTTGGCAAAAGAATCTAGTGCACTGGGTGCATTGAATAGGATCAAAATGAAATACTTTATCTAGAACCGTCAATAGATAAAAGTTTTCATTTGAAGACAATCGGAGAGTCTATCTTAATCCTGAGATAAATGATGGACTTATGGTTGCAAGTGTTATCATTTGAGCTATCAGTGAGTACGATTATATAGTCTATCCTCGATAGTTTGGTGGTATTCATTTGTTAATTGATAGAGGACTTCATTTATAGATATGGACATCATGGCTCCATTTATTAAATGTGAGTAGAATATCATCATATGGATATTAACTTTTAACGTTAAGTTTTCAATAGTGTCTATTGAAAAATGACTTCTGGACAATTCAAAATATCCAAGTTCAAAATGTGGTCATATGAGTAAATATGGTAACTTGGAGAACTATAGACAGTCTATGAGCTCTTAACGATTACTGGTATTCTTCATGAGGATACACTATCTCCAATAAGGTTGTCTAGGGTATGAATCAGAAATATTAACTTATTCTATCTTTCTTTAAGAGTTCAATTTAGTTCTTTAGTGGAATGAACTAAAATTAATAGATCAGACCTAAGTGAATCATTTGTTGATTGTGATTGAGTTGTGTCTATTGGAGCTTAAATTTAGATAGCCCGCCAAGATATCCAATCCACATGAACTTGCATGATCACTTGATATATTCTACCGCACAAATTTAGAGGTCCATTTAGAATTGTATTGAGGCATGTGGACTTTTTTCTTTTTGTAAGAATTGGTATAGTTCACATGTGGACTTTTAATTAAGGTCCAATAGATTTAATAAAATAAGAAAAATAATATATTGGCCCATGTATGATAGGCGGCAAGGCTAATGTGTGAAAGCCTAAATGTATTATTTTTTTATTTTTTTATTTAATTAAACAAAAATTAATTAATTTATTGATTAATTAATTATTTAATTAAAAGTCAAAATCTTTTCCAAGTAGGAGAATGTCTCCTAATATTATACTATTGTTGGTAGTATGATTAATATTAAAGATTATATTTGATAAGTAGATAAATAAAAGGAATTATTTATCTAGTCAAATTAGAAAATCTTTAATATGGTCACAAATACTCTAATGAGTAGGATTATGAGTCAGAATGAAAAGTAGGGGGTTAGCCTGCCCGCCCACCAATCAAAGAGGCTGAGGCTTTCAACAGTTTGATACTCGGGCTTTTGTAGCCGATAGGAGGTGGACCAAAACTCGTTGACCATGCAAAAAGAAATCCGGGAGCAAAGGCACCATGGGAAGCAAAGGCTCGTGCTCAAATATCAATAGCAACTAGCCAGTTAGTTGAACCAATGCCAGTTGACCATGTCAAAGAGATAGATCCAATTTTGAGCGCGGTCACAGAACCACTACAGGATAGTCCGTGAGACAAGATAGGGATCCAGATTCATATCCCTCAACCACTAGTGGAAGACTGGTGTAGAGTAGAATTCTTCTTTGAAAATGTATTTTTTTTCACCAAGTAAATCCACCTAAGGAAATGATTCTTGCCAACCAAGTAAATCCTTTTTAGGAAAGGATTTGTGGTCCTATGTATACCAACTCTTGAAATTCGGCCAGCCCTAAGTATTATGAGTAAAATTTCATCCAAGCAAGGTTATTTTATAAGAAAGAATTCGGCCAAGCAAGAGAGAATTTTGAGGGAGAAAAAAATAGTTTTTTTGCTCTAGACAAAATTCGATCAACTCATCAATATAGGGTGTGAATTCAGCCAAGAAGAAAAAAAGAGGGGAACGTTTTTGTTTTCGATAGTGCACCAGTATCCTTTACATTAAAAGGGTTTTGTGTACTAAATCGAATCGGGTTCACATGAGTTTCAATCAAGTAGATTGATAATTCAAAAGTGACTGGACGTTCTTGGATTATTTCTCGAAGGATTATTGTGACTAACAAAGAAGAAGATTTTGTTTGTATCCATCCTCAGGTATATAATTTAAAGAAAGGGAGCCCACACTCACAGGTGATTCACGTTCTTGATTGGATTGGAAGATCTTGCGGAATCAATTGAGTGCTAGTTCAATCGTCATGAGAAAAAGGTACAATACACTTTTTATATACATAAATTAATCTATGGTTAATGTTCTTGTTATTATAAAGGGAAATTTTTTAAAATATCTCAAACCCTAATTTTAAATTTTTCACGCTTCCGTTGCGTGATTTTCCCTACAACATATTCATGAAATTCAAGCAACCAAAATTCGAGGATGAATTTTCTCCAACCTATAGAGAATGATGTTGCGAGCAAAGACTTGGATGATGCGGAGCAGGAGGCTATTTCGTACGGATGGTGAATTTGTATTTGGGTCACGTGTGCCAACTAAATTCGGGTTGAACTTCATAAAACTCTACATAAAGCATACGCTGTCGGATCGTCTATTATAATAAATTTTTTGAATGCCCAAGATGAGCCCTACAGATGTTATGAAGACTCTATCATCTGTAACAGATCATAGTAGGCCCAAATTCGGCCATTTATCTTGTTGAACGAAGACTTTTAGTTTCCTATGCAACTTAGGATTTTATCTCCTTTTTGTTTTCTTAGGTGTTTTTTCCTTTTCAGTTTAGAACTCTTTTCTTCTAGATGTTTTTTTGTTTTAGAATTCTTTTCCTGATTAGTTTTAGAAGTTTTAGAATTCCTTTCTAGTTTAGGAATTTTAGGAGATATCGAATCCTAAAAGATTCAGGTTTAATTTTACTAATTAAGTAGTTTGTATTAGGTTTGAGAATCAGTTGTTGAATTAATAAAAATTAAGGAGATTTCTTTTTTATCGTCCATTTTTAGTGCCCTGCGCGGGTCAACAAATTTAAAACCTATTTTTATGGTATCCATGCGCAGATCAATAGATTAACAATAGGGTTCATTTTCGATATTTATACCCGAATCGACGGACTCAAATCGGTTATCTTTTCTTTTATCGATCGGTGTTTGTATGAATTTATCTGTTGCATCATGTAGCTTGTATAATATACCCTTCCTTTTATTTTACATTCATGGATGTCGGAATTGATAATTGTGTTGCTCAATGTTTTGATAACAAGTCAAAGATTAATAAATATAGTTTATATCGAGACTTATTTTTTTTAGTTGTCAGTACTAATTTTTATTTTTATTTTAATGTTTACTAGGCTTATTTTATAGTTTGAGATATTTTTTTTCTATACGTATTTATGTTTCTGAGACATATTTTGACTCATCGGGATAAATTGTATGCCTTCTAGATTTCATTATTTTATACCTTTAAGACTTAATTGATAGTGAGACTTATTTAATACCTTCTAGAATTATTGACAATGAGACTTTTATGCTTAAAGATTTATTTCGTTAATAATACTACTTTATCTAAATTTATTGTTCAATGGCGTGACAACACTCTTATCTATTCATTTAAATTGTATTAGATTTATCTAATTTAAATAAATGAATAAGAGTGTTGCCACGTCATTTAAACATCGTATTTGAACACATAAGTAAAGTAAAATTACTCTTATTTTTTACCTTCAAAACTCGCTTTATGGTTTTCGTGGCTAATTGGTATGATAGTGAGTGACTGATATTAATGAAAGGTATTTTTGACCATAGTGACAAAAAATGGCTTCCAGGAAAATTTTGTAGGAAACTCCACTGGTGCATACGAAGGTTTTGTTTTTCTTTTTTGTTATTTAATTATTTCTTTTATTTTATATAAAATAGTTAATATATTTTCAGTTTTTATTACTTTAAAAATTTTAGAATAATTATGTGGCAAGCTATGATTGGATAGTGTCTTTTTTATTGATCAATTAACTTTCTCAGACAAAAAGACCAAATGGCTCTTCAATCATTAAATTCTAACGGGTTGGTTAACGGTTTTGTATGATAGCACATGTGATAAAACGGATAAGGTGCTTACAGAGCCAGCGGGGGTCCAAGCGGGGTTCCAAGAAAAAAAAAAGGAAGAAAAAAAGGTTTAAAATGGAGTCTAATTTTTTTGTATTTAGAATTTAATTGAATGATTTTGGTTCAGATAAAAAGGATCGTAAATATTTTTATTAATCCCAAACATTAATAATAATAATAATAATAACAACAAATGATCCAATTATCTGGGATAAAGATCTCATATTTAGATAATTAAAGTTTTTTTTTTTTAATTCGATTTCGAAATTTCTTTATAGCGATGAGTTGTGTTGTATGTCCAGTCCCTCACAAGGGATTCATTTTTTAGATTTTTCCCAAGGACCGGCTCTGGTTGCTTATGTCTGCAATTATGGAGGAGCCTAAGGATGTTTGTGCCATTAACCCTGTAACAGTATGGGTGACCGATGATGGTTTAATTTGGACCCTTTTTTATGCATGATCTTTTCCAGATGAAATTAACATCTAAGCATTCGTTCTGAAAAATTCTTCTCAAATACTTTCATTTGTAATCAAATTTATTAATTCTTTCAAAGACCAAATTAATAAGACAAAGCAACAATACTTAATAATCTTAAAAAGCCAAGGACAAAGTCACAAGTGCAGCTAAAACCCCAAAGAAAAGCTGATAATTGACAGTGTCTTTAATAGCCTTAGAACTGTAAAGCATGGATTGCATATGCACCGTAGAAGGAGCCATGGCCGGAGATGGTGATGATGATTGAGGTTGTACTGTTATGAAGAGCTTTTGTCCAGCGATCTCGCAGTGCTTGCCTACACCACAAATGTACCATTTTCTCCCTGGAGTTGCCAGTATTATTTCATCATTTCCTGAAGTCAGGGCCTCATTTGCTGGTGGTTTGATGCAGTTTTGGAAGCCGGTTCCATTCACTTTCAACACAGTGTGAGCTCCAACAGGGTAATTGAATACTGCAAAATCCAAAGGATCAATTTCACTATAAATTAGATGTAAGTTCAAGGTTTAGGTTAAAATATTTAGAGCATAAATAGGGTCTATGTATTAACATGTACTTTCAAAAGTTGTCATGTTTCACAAATTTCAAAATATTGTGTATTTTTATTTTGTTTAGCAATTTCAATTAAAAATTAAATGACACTTTTTAGAGGTGACATTTCAACATTGTCATTGCTTTAATAACTTATGTTTAAAAGACACCTATTATGGTGAACGGGTAAAAATACCCTCAATAGTTGTTCCACGTCAGATTTCTTTTCATTCATTTTACAGTGACAGAGTTGTGAAATAGAGAGGGAATGTCTCGTTGAAACACTGACAATCACTTGAACGACGATGGAGTGATGCTACGCAGATGCATTCGGGGGTCGGCTCGGAACTTTTAGTAAAAGTCTTGGAGCCTTTAGTAATATGTTCGGAGCCTTTAATAAAAGTCTCAGAACCTTTAATAAAAATCTCGGAGCCTTTATTAAAAAGTTCAGAGGCTTTATTAAAAAGCTTGGAGCCTTTATTAATAAGCTTAGAACCATTACAAAAAAGCTCGAAGACATTACAAAAAAATATCGGAGCCATTATAAAAAAGCTCGAAGACTTTACACAAAATCGGATAATTTACATTACAAAAAAGCTCGGAGCTTTTATAAAAAAGCTCGGAGCCTTACAAAAAAGTTTGAAGACTTTACATAAAGTTTCAGATAATTTACATTACAAAAAAACTCTGAGCTTTTACAAAAAAGCTCGAAGACTTTACAAAAAAAGATCGGAGCCTTTATAAAAAAGCTCGAAGACTTTACACAAAATCGGATAATTTACATTACAAAAAAGCTCGGAGCTTTTATAAAAAAGCTCGGAGCCTTTGTAAAAAAGCTTGAAGACTTTACACAAAGTTTCAGATAATTTACATTACAAAAAAACTCTTAGCTTTTACTAAAAAGCTCGAAGATTTTACACAAAGTCTCAGATAATTTACATTATAAAAAAGCTTAGAGCCATTACAAAAAAGCTCGGAGCTTTTATAAAAAAGGTCGGAGCTTTTATAAAAAAGCTCGGAGTATTTACAAAAAAGCTCGAAGACTTTACACAAAGTCTCGAATAATTTACATAAAGGCTCGGACGCTATAAATAAAGTTTACAAAGGCTCAAAGATTCAAAATTCAAAGGTTCAAACTTCACAATATCAGCTTCATGTTCACACAAAGACTCGGACAACAAATCATAAGGAATTGATAAATGAAGACTCAAATATCTTGTTGTGCTAAAACATGTCGACTTTCAGACAAGTTGTATATCGATTTTTAAACAAGTTTATTGAAAAGAGAGAGAGAGAGAGAGAGAGAGAGAGAGAGAGAGAGAGAGATGATTTACTGCTTTCAGTGATCAAAGTATAGAGATGAAAGTACAAAGAAAATTAAAAATTGATTATTTAAGGGCAATTTGGGTAGTTCACCATAATAGGTGTCTTTTAAAGTTAACTTATTAAAGTAGTGATATCAATGTAATACACAAAAAAATAGTATATTTCTCATCATTTCCACTTTCAATTAATTCAAGGTTTAGGATTCGAACTTGCAATCTTGGTGTGTATACAATGCATGAAATAATTTGAAGGAAAGAATAGGAAATTTTAATGGAGAATGGGCGTACCAAGTTTGTCTCCAACTCGAAAATCCTTGCCTTGAGCCCAAGCTTGATAATCGAAGTTGATGGTCCATCCCTTTTCATCCCCAACCACGAAATCTTTGGCCAGAGTAATGACTGGAATGATGATGGAAATGAATGCAAAGACGACATAATAACGAAGAAGAGCCATTGATAAATTTGTCAATGGGACTTATTCTTGGACAAGAGATTTGAATTTGATATATAGCTCTAATTGTCTTCCGGTTAGAAGAAGAATTTAATGAAGACTTATTTATAGAGAGTTTCGGAAAGTGCTACCTAGCTTTTTGTTACTTTTATTGATGTGTATCCATTAACAAACTGTTTGCTTTTTCGGGATCTTTCGCGGCCGAGGACGGCAACAGCCGAATGAGGAGAATTGCACCAAACGGAAATGAGTTTGCTAGTTCAATAATATTTCTATTTATACGACCAAGTCAATTAAAGTCTATTCGCCGTTGCATGAAGATTATTAATGTGTAATGCCAGACATTTTAACTTAATATAATGTGCATCTCATCTAATGTTTATGTCAATCGGTAAAATGTCCTATCAATTACGAAAACTTTCAAAAAAATATCGGATTTTGAAATTCATAGATATTGTCAAAAAACTATATATATATATATATATCGGTAAAATAAATATACATTAATAATAATATATAATTTGTTATATTTGATAAACGAATTAAATCATTATTAATATGTATCAGTTTACGATTACAATATTAGAGGTTAAAAAGCAAGTTTATATATAAATGTGAGATGTTTAGTATTACTCCATATCATATAATCTAAAGAGATAATTGACAATTATTATTATTGTTTATTATGTTTTTAACCACTTATAAAAAAATTTATTTCGCCCCATAACCAAACCATTACATTAATAGTCCTTATCATCGTCTTCTTCTTCAACCTATTTACTATCTGCATCTCTCACTTATCTCTCTACAATCAAATATCCTGTAACAATTACTTCACTTGGTTGTTAAAAAAAAAACAATCTCTCACTTATCTCTCAAATATATCACTATTTCTCAACGGATCAGTGTCAAACACAAACTTAGAAATGTGAAATTGTTGAAAAACTTTCAGGAAATTCCACAAAGAAGATTTGGAAAGAGATTTTGACTTTTCTGAATTGAGTAACAGTACTTTGTTCAAATTTGGTGTCCAAATGATGTGGCAACACTTCTGTCTATCCATTTAATTTGGATTAGATTTGCATGAATTAAATGAATGGACTAAATTGTTACCACATCATTTGGACACCATATTTAAGCAAAGTAGTATTACTCTTTCGAAATTGTGGTTCAACTCCCTCAGAAAATACTTGAAAGAGTGTAAATCTTTTTGTTAGAATTGCATTATTTACTTTGTTATATGAATTTGCTGATGGGTTTTTTTCGAATGTTTAGAGATTTAGGTGAAAAAAGAAAGAAGAAACGAAATTCGAAGAAATTTGAAGAAATACTCACTACACGTTCCGAAAGTGAAATAGAAAGAATTTTTTCAATAAACATATTTTTAAAAAAGAAAATATTTATCATGTTCGAAACATGAAACAACTATGTAGAATAAACTACACGCCCGTAACAAACAAACATGAAAAGTAGTTCTAAACATGAAACATTTTTTGGTAAAACAAAACCATTTATTTTTAAACAAGAAACAAGACAGAACATCAAACACTACAAGTAGGCATCAACCTGTATATACTTCTCCATACAGGGAGGGTATGTTGGAAAAATTTCAACATATGGAGCCACACATGTGAATATTAAATGTGTACGTATCCGGATATTGCGTACATTGTTGGTATGTTAGGCAGATATTTAAGTAACACTGAGATGGATCATTGGATAGCAGCAAATCGAGTTATAAGGTATTTGAAGAGAACAAAATATTACATGCTCACATATATGAGATCGGATAAATTTGAGATCATAGAGTATTCCGACTCTGACTATGCTAGATGCCAAGACAGTGGGAGATCCACATCAGGCTACAAATACGTGTTAGCTGGTGGAGCTATATCTTGGAGGAGTGTCAAATAGACACTCATAACTTCTTCCACCATGGCAGCAGAGTTTGTAGCATGTTATGAGGCATCCAACCATGGAATATGGCTGTAAAATTGTCACTGAGCTGCGCATTCTGGAGAGTGTTGAAAGATCACTCAAACTATATTGTGACAATAAGTCAGCAGTGATATATTCTAATAACAACAAGAACTCATCTAGGTCAAAGCATATTGACATTAAGTTCCTAGTTGTGAAGGAAAGAGTTCAGAGTGGACATATATCCATAGAGCATATTGGGACAAACTCCATGATAGCGGATCCGCTTACAAAGGGATTACCACCCAAGGTATTTCATGAGCACACTGGTGTTATTTTATGTGAGGATATCACATTATAGTGGGAGTTTGTATAATTTTATATTTTATTGCTTTATATTTGATTTGGTTATAATTATGCATTTATGTATTTGGATATTTTCTGATTAGAAATAAAGTATTCGGTTAATTACTCTGTTACATTGTGTTAAGTTTTGATCTCACTAAGAAATAAAGTAGGACCAGTTGGAATAGACATGCATAGATCACATTGTATGTAATTTCCATGTTATGCATCCATTATTGATCTATGTCATTTGGTTATGTCGGTATACGTGACCATTGAAGGGTTTAGTCATGCTAAATGTGACGAAAACCGCTTTGATCCTTTTTCGGCATAATCAATGGACGAGATTGTTCGGATATACCCTAAAATTGTGATAGCAAAATTTTATTGCTCATAAAGTCATACACATTTGTAGAGTTACATATGTGTGTTGGAACCCCGTTAACCGGTTACACAGCGGAACTAGGTTTTAACAATTTTAATACAGATCATAATCTGTATCTGTGACCAGTGAACTTGGGATTGTAATTATTTTTCGGAACTAATACATACAATATGTAAACACAGGAAATTGAAATTGATATAATCAAGAAGAACAAAATCTTACCAATGTTTGGAGGCTCATTCACTTTATGACATGCTCATGTCTGAACCAATCTTACCAACGTTTGGAGGCTCCTTCACTTTGCGATGTGCTCCTGCCTGAACCACTCGATCTTCCTCGCTATCTCCCGGGATTGATAACTGCGTATGGATGCGTCTCGGTCTCAGGAAATTAAATGGAGGATGTAGAGAGAATTGAAGAAACTCTTTCTTCTATGTATTTCAAAAAACACACAAAACATGAAACAATATATATATCTATAGCCTGCTTCGTTTTTCACGAATATATATATGTATCTAACTCTCTTGCCTTGCTTCACGCTTTTTCTTTGACAAATATATATATCTAACTCTCTTGCCTTGCTTCACGCTTTTTCTTTGACAAATATATATATCTAACTCTCTTTGACAAATATATATATCTAACTCTCTTGCCTTGCTTCACGCTTTTTCTTTGACAAATATATATACCTGACTTTCTTGCCTTGCTTCACAAATCCATATTCACGCACTGCTTCACTATATATATATATATATATATATATATATAAACCTTTTTTTTTCACGAATATATATATCCTCTGCTATATCTATTTTAATATCATATATGTATCAAGTATTTGCATCCTATGTAAATTCTTCTTTTAACTATTGTTTTATGTACACACCAATTTGCATACAATGAAATCTCTTGTGTTATTAATTGATATATATCTTTTAATTATCCTTTTTAAATATATCTAATATATTAAAAGTGATAATAAATATTTTAAATTTAAACTTAAATTCAAATACTTAGATAAATGATTTAGTAAAGATAAAATAATCCTATTATTTTATCTTCACCTAAATCCATATATCAACTAACACCCTTCAATTAATAGTTGATTAATAATTCATAATTATCAATATAATTAAATAATCTAATTATTTAATTAATTTAACTATTAGCATTCATTAATTAAATAATCTTATTATTCAATTAATTCTCGAATTATATACGTGTCACTTTTGTAACACAATTATTTGGACAATCAAATTAATTACCCGTGACCCTTGTTACCTAAATCGATCAGGCTAGCAAGGGGACCTATTAGACCCACAGTATTTTGAGCTCCAATAATCCTCGAAATCATTAATTAAACTCTTTAATTAATATTCCTTGATTATTAACTCCGGTGTTATTCTACTAAAAACCCGAAGCTGAAATCTCTCAACTGTAGACACTTTTACACAGGCCGATACAACTCGATGTCCATCGATATAGCTATTACACATGGTGTGATCTTCCACAATAGTTCATAATTAGAGCTGGATCATAATGTCCGTTATACCCCTCTAATTACATATATCCTTTTAGTACCGTTGATTCTATAATAAACAATAAATCCTATTTCCTCATGGAATTAGGAGAGCGCTTATATTGTCCAATCCCCGAATCAACACTTAAGGGAACTACCATTTACTTCTCACAAGAAGGAGTGGATTCCACTATTGTGTACAAACCTTCCCAGCCACAAGCCAAACCGCAATCCTAACATACAGAGTATATTGATCAGGAAATGCATCTGACCTCACCCATGGTATATCAAGAACCACGATTTAACCTGAAGGAGTCGATAAGACACTCAGGATTAAGATCACCCATTATATACATCATTAGTTGATATATATGAATCTAATCGGTAAACGGATCTTGGTGAGAGATTCATATAGATCATGCCCCAGTCCTATATGATCACAACATACAAGGTGCCTCCTTTCCCATATCTCATATGAATGATTCAGAATAGAATCATCGTACATTACGGAATGAACCGCAGCTATAGATTAACCACAAATAAAGTACCCAGCTTTATTTGCTATCTTTGGATTCTTTAGATTGTACGTCTCTTACTGCATCCATCCATATATGACACTCATATACACAGTTCGAGATTACATCCGGCAATCTTGGATGTTAAATATATGCACAAGTTATAAAATAAAAATACAACAAGAATGAATTGAACTTTTCCTTTTATTTATTCCATAAATCCATTTACAAATTAAATATTTAGGGCATAAACCCCAACAATGTGGCCCAGTAGAAGATTGTTGGAAAAATTCCAACATATGAGGCCACACATGTGAATATTAAATGTGTTATACTATCTTTTGGTTAAGTCTAAATTAAACTGATCTAATTAAAATTTAAAGTATTAATGCTTAAGGGTATAATTGTCATGGAATTAATGTGTACATACCAGAGTGCTATATCTAATTTGTTGAGGGGCCAAATTAGAAATAGCCAACATATACTAATTTGATTATTATATATATTTAGAGTTATGGTCCCAAATTACACGATGTTTTGTTTTGTCTGTATCCACATCAACCGAGCAAAATAGAACTGTAGGGTTCAAAAAAGGTTGTGTTAATTTGAAAGATCACAACCCGTCCATCAACCTCCGGCAATGGATTCAAGTACGCTTCCGCTTTCTCGATTTACTTATTTTCTCTTGAATTGACATGGGTTATATTATATATATTAGGGTTTGATTAATTATGATATAGAAACATGTTTAGGTTATTCGGATTAATTATATGCCTATGCATGCTGTATTTGTACTAATCGAAATCCTTACAGGGTAGCCATTAAGCCAAGAACAGTCTGAATCAGCAGATAATCCCATATTTGCTAGAGCATGAACAACAAGATTTCCTAACCTGGGCACATGATGAATAGACCAACAAGGGAGCGACTCGAGAAGATCCAAAATTTCACAAATAACAGGACCCACATCAGCCGAGGGGATCCTACCCGCATATAAAATGTTAATAAGCTAGACGGAATCCGTTTCAATTTGAAAAGGTACCAAAACCTGACTCCAAGGCTAAGAGAATACCATGCTTGATAGCCATTGCTTCTGCAATGATGGGAAACAACATGGCCTTGGCAATTTTAATACCAGCAACTTTCACGCCACCTGAATTCTCTCTATCAATATTACTATAACCAATCATCTTTTTCTTGAAATCAATCACCGTATCCGTATTGATCTTAAACTCACCTTCATCTGGCGGCCTCCACCTACACAAGTCCACACTCATTTTTTTTGGGTTAGAATTGCCCACACAATGGGTTGATCTCCATTCTTTCAATAAATCACACAATCAAGTATTAACCAACCCAACATCCTGCTAAGATAAATTATGCACCAGAAGATTGCAGCAATTCTAGATTTTCCATAAAATGACACACAACAGCTCTAAATTCCCAATGTGAAGATATCTCCAACAACCAATCATAAAATCAAGGAAGTATAGATTCTCTGACAGTTTAACTCCTTTAACAAAAGGACAATGGTCTCTCACCTGGAAGAGTTCACGACAACCCCATAACGCATGATAAATTGATTCCGGTGATTAACTACATCGAGGGCACATAATCTCTACTGGCACACCACGTTTCTCTAAACAAACGAGAGTAGGAATTCTATGTCAGTAAGCCCTCCACAAAAAGAATTTAATTTTTAATGGGATCTTAAGCCGCCACAAAGCTTTCCACCAAGAAGCCAAACCTTTCAGACCTATTGTACCAGGATTAACAGACACGAATAGCTCTTTTGCCACCCTATACCCACTCCGAGTCGACTACTCCTCACTTTTTCAAAATGTCACAAAAGAATGTCTTCAAAAGAAGGGTTTAAGGGGGGAATGGACAGAATTTTATCAACATCATATTTTCTAACGATCGAGAGTTTTTTGAAAGGATCGAGAATATTTTGTAACTATCAAGAATATTTTTTAAAGGGTTGAGAACATTTTCAAATGATCGTGAAGTTTTTTCAATGAATCGAGAGGTTTTATAAAGGATCGAGACTAATTTGAAAGGATCGAGCCTATTTGCAAAGGATCGAGCCTATTTGCAAAGGATCGAGAACTTTTGAAACAAATCGAGAACTTTTTAAAATGATCGTAAAGTTTTTTCAATGAATCGAGAGGTTTTATAAAGGATCGAGACTAATTTCAAAGGATCGAGCCTATTTACAAATGATCGAGAACTTTATAAACAAATCGAGAACGTTTTTAAATGATCGTGAAGTTTTTTCAATGAATCGAGAGGTTTTAGAAAGGATCGAGACTATTTACAAAGGATCGAGAACTTTTTCAAAAATTCGAGATCTTTTTCAAAGGATCGAGAATATTTTAAAAGTATCGAGAATTTGTTTCAAACGATCGAGAATATTTTCTAATTTTTATGCAGTTTACTGATGTACTGTTTCTGTGACATTGCAGATGACGAGCAGTATGAAGGAAATGCTTAAAAATGCTGAGGGAGATTGGTTCAAGGGAAAATTGACCCGACATGACCATTTTGAAGCCCTTGCCCGTATAAATGATGCACTGAATTAGGTCTCTGAAGAGTTTGCTGTTCAGGATTGGCGTCGGTTCATAGCCTTCTATGTTGGGCATTTCATGTCGATGCACATGGAGCTGAAGTTTTCTGGTGGTGTTATTCATCAGCTACTGTTGCGGGAGTTGGACCATGACGGGCCGACAGATGAGATACGGTTCTTGTTAGGGAACCATGTGGTCAGGTTTTTAAAGGTGGAATTTAACCTCATCACCGGATTACGTTTTGGAGTCATATTGGACACGAGTATGTATGTTGCAATTGAGAATGGCATACATGAACGGTACTTTCCTGCACATGATGAGGTATCGTTGGATGACTTGAGGGTTGTTCTAACCCAAGGAGAGTTTGAAAAGGCGTACGATTCTGTGAAGTTGTGCCTCATTTACATGTTGAACTGGATACTGATGGGGGTGGACGAGAGATTGAAGATTCCAGTTTGGCAGTTTTGGTTGGTAGAAGACCTCAATGCCTTCGATGCGTTCCCGTGGAGTGCCCACGTCTATAGGTATTAGATATTTTCATTCAAGCATGTCTTACCGTGACGTCGTGAGGAGAGACGGCAATAGTCACAAGGCGATGTTGGACATTCCGTGGAGGGGTACAACATCTGCGGTCTAGCACACGCTCTTTTGGTAAGAAAATTTAATTCCAACATGAACATTTAATTTTTAATCCAAAATTGTTTTGGATTATAACTGTATGTATCTTTGATGCAGATATTTGCTTTTGAGGTGATCCCCTAACTGGGTGAGGTTTTCGAGACTCGGAGGGTTACAGACCTTTCCCCTCGGTTGTTGAAGTGGGAGTTGACCAAACAACCTAGAGGGAAGAAGCTGAAGAAGATTTTTAGTGCTATGGTAATTTATTTTTTTGTTAAGTCAGTAATTTATATTACTTACGATAAGTAACAATGAAATTCATCTAACTATGATTTCAGATATCGGCGAGGACAGAAATCGTGCCTATAGCAGCTGAGGCAGTGGCTCCATACTTTGCAGGCCTAAGTGAGGGGGGGAGCCTCGTATGTGCAAGACGACAGGGTTCACCTTCCTATTGCCCCTGAGCCGACTACAAGTGCAGTTCGTCCTAAGGAGAAGGGTGGGGGTGGGAGGTGTACTGAGACGGAGGCTTTAGACCCTGCAGGTCCAGATTTTAGAGGCATAGACACTGGCGAATCTGAGCCGTCTCCTAGACGAGTGAGGAAGGTTCGGTTTACCACCCGAGGAACTGGTTCCGCTACCGGGGATTCCCATGCTGGCGTTAAACTTGATGGGGAGGTAAGTTGAGATGGTAGTTTTATTTTCATTAACAAGAGTTGTTGATTTTTTTAGTATTAACAAAGTTACATGATTTCAGGCCCGTTTAGAACATAACTTGAAAGGGTTACGTGAAGCCCTCCGAAAGAGTGAAGAGGATTGACAACAACAGCATCGGGATTTACGTGAAGCCCTCCGAAAGAGTGAGAAAGATCGATAACAACAGCACCGAGATTTGCTCAATTTATTTCGGAAGAGCGAGGACGATCGACAACAACAACATAGGGAGTTGCTTGCATTGATCGGGGGCCTTCAGAGCTTCAGGACCCATACAGAGGATCCACATACCAGAGGGGTATTTCTGGATAGTGTGGCTCAGTCTCCCCCTCCCCCTCCCCTTCTGAGAGAGCAACCGGCACCCATCCAACTCAGAGCGATTCGCAGGCTCCCTCGCCACCTCCTAGAAAGAAACAGGCTCCCCCTCCACCGACGTCCGAGCAGGAGGCTCCCCCGCCACCTCTTAGCGAGTAGCAGGCTCCCCCTCTACCTCTCCTCGAGCAGCAGGCTCCCCCTCCCCCGTCCTCATCTCAGAAAACCCCGACGGAGGGAGTTCGACAGCACAGGCATGTAGTGAAGCACGGTTGGCAGTTGGTTAGCCCGTACACAGATCTGTGCCGACCTAAGAGGGCGAGGGTAATACTAGAGGGACCTGAACACGTATTTAATCTCCAGGAACTGGTGGACAATACCTAGTTAAAGGTGTACCGAGCCTACAAGAGGAACGTAAACGGGGAACTGTAAGTAAATTTCATTGTTATTTAGGTGACCGAATTTCTTGTAATGCATTATATGAAAGTGTAGATGTTGGAACATTAATGCAGACGTGATGTTGATTTGCTGGAGCCGATTGATGCTGCATTGTTCCATCGGTTGCAGACCAATTTCATGGATGTTGATGATCATGTTTGTTATAGCGTAAATCCTGATTTCAGTATTTGTTTTAGAAGTGTAAACATCCTAACATTTCTTAACGTGTTTATATTCTCAGCATATGGACGTGTACCTCCATATTCTTCGGAAGCGTTAACGAGCATTTTCGAAGGTGTATAGTCAAATGGTTAACATATTGGACTTGCAATTCTTTGTAAGTACTTAAATTAATATTGATAACGCGTTGTTTTATGTGTGTATGGAAAACAAAAATTAATTTAAATACTATTGTTTCTGCAGTCCTTTCTGGAGCAGCAGTACAGGAAAATGATGCCTCGCAATTCTCGCGGGCAGATCACCCCGAGCCGTTGGAATGTGTTGAGGTCTTGGTGGAAGGCTGACGACCTCACAACGGTCCTTGGGGGTGCCCCGATTGAATGCCATCCATGGCACGAGGTTGACATGGTAAGTGTTACTTGACATGGTTTGCAATTGTATATATAAATGGCTTTGTACATCCTAACACCTGTTGTTGACATTTCCAGGTCCTGATATCGTGCAACATTGGGCGCCAACATTGGCTACTGGTGACTGTGAACTTCACATGCGGGAAGCTGTTCATAGTTGACCCCTGGAGACAGGAGATTGAACCTCATATCCGAAAGCAACAGGTAGCCCCGTTGCGCTACTTTGTGCCCTCTATATTGCATCAGGCCAGGTTTCATACTAAACGAGCAGCAGGGCTATTGAAATTTGAGAAGACAAGTAAGCCCTTTGATGTCACCGTCGTGTCGGGAAAACATATCCCCCATCAGAAGCAATCGTAAGACATTACGTAATAGTCACTTTAAGATTGTATTAATATAAACCTAATGTTTTATTAACTCTTGTTAATGTATCCAACTTCAGGGGTAACTGTGGTCCCCACACGTTGAGATTGATCGAGTACATACTGGCGAACAAAAAATATTTCGATTGGTCTGAAGACGATATGAGGATCTTTCGGGAAAAGATGGCGGCTGAAATATTTGCAAATTCCAGGCCCGTATAGATTTCTGTAGTAATTCATGTGTATACGTACCAATTCTGTTTTATATGTTCCAATTACTTTGTATATTTACAAATTCTTTTGTATATGTACCAATAGTTTTGCGGCAGTTTACCAATTCTTTTGTATATTTAGAAATTCTTTTGTACAAATTTTTTTACATTTTTATATATACCGAGAATATTTAAATACAATTGCATTTCAGTTACTTAACAAGTCATACGAGTTCAAATTATAACAATGTCATCATGTTAACGCCTAAATTCATTCCACGGTCCCACCATCTCTAGTAGGACACGTCTGTCTGTTGTGACCAATAGTATGACAGATACTAGACTTGCGTCTGTATTCCTCAGGAATGCCTCTGCTCAGATCTTCATCAGTAAAAGTTGGGTTAGAACATCTCCTAGAATTATGCCCTGGTTTTCGATATAGCCTACAATTCTGTGTGGATGTTCTCTCCGAAGACGAGATACGGTGTGAAGCCCTCAGGAGGCCTGCTTGTCTCCTGGAGCTTGGATTCAAAATGACTCACTCAGCGATGTCATATGGCACAATCCAAGTGGAAGGATGTCCAGCCGGCATAATAAAAACCGAGTACGCTTCAATAAGTATTTGTCACTTGTAGTAGTCCGCACAGAGGGATTTGAAATCCATGTTTTGGTCCCTATAAAAACATTGAAAACGATGATAAAATTGTATGATCTTTAAGTAATATTAACTGTACACAAAATTGTATGATATACCTTGCGGCAACGAGAGTGTGAGAACATGGAAGAAGGTCCATTTGGAATTTGTTACATGTGCAGGTCTTTCAAACTAAGTCAACGGTCCACTATTTTCCAGCCCGTTTCACCAAAAATATGTTCCAGTCAACTGGATTAATTGTCAAAAAATTACACTTTTCTACACGTTTCAGGATCACAAGATGTGCTGCATCGGTTAACTGATGACACATGGATTGTGCAGCCCTATGACGATCTTGAAACCAACGCTGTAGCATATTCCAAATAAACTCTGCCAAAGTCAACATAGGCAGTTGTGGTGCAAATTTAAGGCATGAGTTTATGCATTCTGCAGCATTTGTTGTCATGACCCTATACCTTCTGTCGGGGCAGTGAACACGGGACCACTTCTGTGGACCGGCATCAATTACATATTCATATGCATTCGGGTGCAAGTTGTGTAACTCTTCCATGTGCCGGTTATATTGTAACTCAATGTACGCTCGGGCTATTTTATCCATTATTACGGTAACATCCTTTCTATGATATCTCTTCTTAATATTTTCATAAAAGTGCCAGCAACATATGGTATGGGTGGCATAAGGGAACACTTTAAAAATCCCTGCTTCAATGCTTGCATGTCGATCAGAAATGAAAACCAAATCATATATATGGGCAAGGGCACCTTTCAAGCAATCCAAAAACCACTCCCATGATAGGTTGTTTTCCGAGTCACCGTACCTAAAAGCAATTGGATAAACCTGTTCATTCTCATCTTGTGCAGTTGCAACAAACATTATGCCCCCGAATCTACCCTTTAAATGGGTACCATCAACGGCAATAACTGGACGCATACACCTCTAGAATCCTCTGACTGAGGCACCCAACGACATGAAAAAGTATAGGAATTTACCATTTTTATCACTCTGTAAGTCAGTTATCGTTCCGGGATTTTGTTGTTCCAACACGTAACCGAATGATGGCAGCAGTTGGAAGCTTTTCTCATGCGTTCCATAGGTGAGTGACAAAGCATAATCAAGGGCTTGATGTGCCTTACTATACATTATTTGGATTCCATACATTGTTTTCATGTCGGTGATTATGTCATTCGGACGCATTAATCGACCATTCTGTTGCTGCAATCTAGGTGCAACCACTTCTCCTATTATGACTGCACTAGCTTATCGATTACGGCAGTGAATCTCCTCCAACGGACAAGTGTGTTCGTTGATAAAACTACGTACTTGAAAGTATGTCACTTTATCTCTCCTAACCGCTCTTAACTTCCATATACAGTTGTCTATCAAACAAACCAGATGTAATGTTGTCTTATTTGACCTTTTCACCTTCCACTCGAAGTTATGCCGCATTGCAAAATGGCCAACCAATCTCTTCAAATCCCTTTCAGTAGGAAAAAATTGACCTTTATATATCATGCCGGTAGGTTCATCTTCTACCCAGTTCCTACTTCCACCCATACCAAACGAGTATGATTCTGCTCCTGGAATAACCCACGTTCTGGCATGAGTATTGCAAACTGTTTGAATGCAGATGGTTAGTACCGAGGAAGAAGATCTGGATCAGTATTTGGTATACCCAAGGGATACGTGGTCATATAACATTACGATAAACACTCATTGCAAACATAAGTTCATACGGCAGATTGAAAGTGTGTTGGACAGTTGCGGTGAGTTGGACGAGTTCAGGAGCAACTGTTTTGGTCATTATTTGGATTTGCCAGCAAGAGGTTATTTCCAAGCTCAGTACATGCACAATTTGTTTTTAAGACAAATCACCCCTCCCGGTGCTAGCAATAACGCAATGTGGTTCGGTTTGGGGAAGACTAAGGTTAGGCTTGGCGCTAGAGAGTTTTGTTTGTGTACTGGTCTACAGTTTGGGAAGCTAACAGATATATTTTCAAGGGTATATGAGCCTATTACAAATGGTATACACTTTAGATATTTTGGTGGATCGCGTTTGTTGTTGGACGAAGTTATTGATTTGTTTTTGGCGAAGTCGTTTCAGCGTAAAGGTGATGCTTTAAAGATGGCCCTAGTGTTGTTTGTAAACTACATTCTTTTCGGTGTAGATGAAAGGACTGAAGTTTCATATTGGCTTATGACATTGGCCGAAGACACAAATGGCTTTAATATGTTTGCATGGGGCCACTTCGTTTTCAAGATGACATTGCATTACATCCGTCAAGGATTATGGATGCCTGATATCATAGGTCCAACATGTAGATACAACTTTTATGGTTTTGTTTGGGGTGTTCAGGTATCCTTGAAATTTAATAATGCTATATTTATATATTTTTTATTTAATGTATAATTTGATTTACTTTTCTTTTTTGTTTGGCAGTTTTGGGTAATGGAGGTCATTCCAGTGATGCGCCATAAGTTGGGCCATTACTTAGGGTCCGATTATCTACGTTTCAAAAAATTTGATTTCATCACAAAGGCTTCAAAAATGCGGGAAACTTGGTTAGAAATGGAGTTAGAAGGAAAGGTGATTTAACATAATTCCTTTTTTTTTTTTTTTACATTTCATATATTGTAGATTTTTTTTATGTTACTGACTTTGAACTTTATAAAATAGCTCACTGGTCGACAAGAGCTCATTCCTACAAAACGTGAGTTGAAACAAGATTATTGGGTGGACGTTGATGTTGATATGTCCATAGGACCACAGTTTGAACCTTCGGTCTTAATTGGTGCCAATGAAGGGGTAGCGGAGCCGATAGGAAACAACGTTGGGAAGAAAAGGAAAAGACGCTATAAAGGTCTCGATGTCCCTGCTCAACAAAGACAACGAAGGCCACTAAAAAAAGCAACAAGTAGACAGCCGACACGGCATGATTCCCCACCTCTCTTTCCTCAAGAATCGGCTACTCCCATGTTCCAAACCCCATCTGCTTCAATAACAGAACTCTGAAAAATTATACGTGAAATTGTAGTGGAAGAAATTGCAAAGTTCTGGAGTGAAGGGTTTGAACATGTTGGGCGGTTTCAGGTATGTTTCCTTCATCTCTTACAAAGTTGTATTTCATTTTCATTTTAATTTTAATTGATTGTTTTTTTTTCCACAGAACGATCATGATTGCATGAATGAGCAAGATCATGGTGATGAAGATAATGAAGATTTGTTTGATACAAACTGGAATATGGAGTATAATGGTGATCGCTCAGGAAAAAATGGGGACACACAACCAGGGATCTCAGAAACAGTACCCCAACCAGTCATCACTGAAACCGCCTCATCACGCCGACCTACCATCCCTGGATCATCCACCTCACCCCAACCTTGCACCACAGAATCACCCAATACACCTCCACTAGCCAGCACAGAAATTACCATTACACCCCAACCAGCATCCTTGTAACAACTTCCTCACCCTAATCTGCCACTACTGAAACAACCCGTTCACCTAAACTGACCACCAAACCCTTACCAGTCACTACTACCCCCGATCCACCCATATTACAAACAACCCATACACCACATTCCCAACAACCAGCCACCAAACAAACAACTACTGCACCTGAACCAGCCACCACGTATTCAGCCCATTCCCCACAACCAGCTACCTCGGCAGCCCTTACTCCTTCCCATCCAAAAATAATGGACCCTACTGATGTTGGTAGGGATCGTTTGAGGTCAAAATATAAGTAAAGTCCATACACCAATCCTTTTAGACGACAAAACAGGAAGACATGCCCAATGGGGCAGTACAAAGCTTTCAAGGACAGCAAGAAAGATCAATAGTAAGTGTTTAACATGTACTGTTTGTTGTCAAGTATGATGGTAATTATGTTCATAATTGTGTTTTACTTTACAGCCGCAATGTAGGGATCGAAGCATGTGTAACACAAACATTTTTCAAAACGTTGGAGGACCCTAATGAGTGGTTGTCAAATGAACATGTGGATGCATACATCAATGTGTTGTACAAGCGAAAAAATGACCCTAGCGCGGGAGAAAACTTTTCGAAGCATGTGGCTGTACTCGATTGCAATTTCTTTGTAAGTAATACAAATTCTTTGGTTTGGCTTATTTCTTTGTTACTATTATTACTAACTGAAACACCTTTGTTCATGATGCACTTAGTAAATGTTGGGCCCAATTTCAGTTGGATCTGCATCTAAGGTTGGCACGTCGATATGTCTCGGCTAAGTTTGAGGTTCCCGAAGATTGAATATCGTATGCAATCGGGGAGCAACCCCTTTGGGGCACACATTGGGAAAATGTGGAGATGATTAATTTCTTCTACCATTATAATTACATCATTTCTTTACAGTAATAAATTTTGAACACAAAATCTATAACGGATGTTTTTTATGGCAGATTTTGGTTCCTTGTCGTGTGGACAACGGCCATTGGGTGTTGTGCAAAGTCAATCTTCTCACTTGGGTCATTACAATATACGACTCTGCAACATATTTGAAGCCGACAGATGGCAAGTTTAGAGAAGAACAGGTGATGCCGTTACGGTGATTATTCTCACTTATTTATAATCAGTCGGGTTACTACTAGGTTAGTAAACGTGCTCCCCGTAAGCCATTGATTGTATGAAAGCTGTTAGACTGTCTCCACGTCAATTTCCACAGAAACATGATGGAACCAGTTGTGGCATTTTTATGCTCCAAGGAATCGAGAACATAATGCTTAATAAGGACCAGTAGTGGAATTGGAGTAAAGACATCGTCCCCTGGGTTGAGGAAAGACATGGCTTTTGAAATATTTGGGTGTTCATTAGAGGAAGATTAGGTTTTTTGGATGCTGTAATATTTTGTTTAGACACTACATTTGCTGAATATTTTGGTTAACAGGTTGACTTTTCTGTGGCTTTAGTTGAAAGACAGTGAACAGATTAACAGACTTAGTGTACATGTAAAGTCATGTTGGTCTTCCAATGTTCTAATCGATCGTGTAATGCTATCTTCATTTTATCGTGTAATGTTATCTAAGGTGTAGAATATTGCTGTTTTGTTTACCTGGTAGTATGAAATGCGAATAAATAGTATTTGTTAAAAAAAAGTTGAACTAATCGTGATGGTAGCATGACTGTTTAATCCTGATTACATACTTGATGGTAGCATGAATGTTTTTTTATTGTTCAAAATAATCGTGTAATGTTATATACATTTCACCGTGTAATGTTATCAACATTTCCCCGTGTAATGTTATCTACATTTTCCAGTGTAATGTCATATACACCTGGTACATGTTACTGACAAAAAAAATAACTTACTGCCACAGTATATTTGGAACCTGGTACATGAATTAACAATAATAAATAAATTAAAGTTCAAACAAATACATCATTTGACATCAAAAATATTTAAGTTCAAATACAAATTCTGAAATCAACAAGCAAAAAAGATTCTAAACACCAATAACATCTTCATCATGCAAAGAATCTGTTGTGCTAGTCTGCCCGTGGGAGCATGTTCATTTGTTATGGCCTAGACCCCCATAACCACTACATTTGCGTTGTTTACGTGTTTGAGTAGGTCGAGTCTCAGACGTACTTGACACTGTGAATCCGAGGGGTGTTGGACAATTTTGACGATTATGGCCAGCCTGTTTGCACCATGAACATGTTCTAGATTTCTTTCCACGATACTCACCGGACGATGGAATCATTCTTCTTTGGTTGGCCAGCCTGCGAAACCCATGGAGGAGCATTCACAACTATTGAGTTGATGTCTTCAGGAACACCCCACTCGCTTTTGTGCCCGACTGGTCTAATAACTCCCGAATATGCTTCTACCAGACTAGATTTTTTACAGTGATCCGAGCAAAAATCGATGAATGGTTTTCTACAAGCATGTAAAACATCTAAGGCATGCTTACATGGCAACATATTGATTTGGAATTCTCGACAAGTACATGTCCTCTCTATAAGGTTTACCAGACCGTCTTTGTCGCCATCCTTAACCAAGAATTCATTCCTATCGACCGATCGTACCGTGAACATTGTAGATTCTTCGTTACGCTGATTTAACAAAGTTGTTGCCCATGTCGTTAATTGTGTGCGCAAAGTCTTTGCATGATTCAGACGATCATGGAACCATTTTTGCATTATCACTAGCATCTGACGTGCATGTCGTAGACATGAGTTTAAGCATTCTACGATGCTTGATGTCAACATCGTGTATCTTTGTACCAGAGAGTAAGCACGTGACCATTTTTCCTTTCCAATTTTCATAAGATAATCGTATGCATTTAGGTGCACCCGTCGAAGTTGATTCATTTCGTCTATAAACTCAGACTCCTTGTAACACTTGGATGCACGCTTAAAAATTCCCGTAACATCTTCCCTTTTGAACCTATTCTTGATATTCATTACCATATGGAAGCCACAAAGACCATGTGGGGCATAGGGATATACAATTTCCATTGCCTTTGCAATCCCTCTATGCTGATCAGATATGAACATACAGTCTTCTGGGCATCCGATGCCATTGCACAGTTGTTTCAAAAACCAACTCCATGACTTTCTGCTTTCCTTTTGACCACTGCCAAAGGCTAGTGGATACACTTGCTCGTTAGCATCTTTACATACTGCAACGAATAATATACCCCAAAATCTTCCCTTCAAATGAGTCCTGTCAATAGCAATAATAGGCCTTATAACGGTCCGAAACCCACGAAGACATGCACCGTATGCGAAGAAACAGTATCTAAATTCATTACGAATATTCAATAAATAAACTGTAACAGTCCCAGGGTTTTCTCGCTCAAGCTTATACAAATAACTTGGAATCTGTTGAAACGACTCGGCCGCCGATCCGAATACAATTGACTCGGCATAATCCCTCGCTCGCCAAGCCTTACAGTAAAGAATTTGGAGACCATATTCCAACTGCATTTCTGTCATTATATCTTTTGGTTTTAAAGTTGTGCCATTCACCCGAAGTTTTGGAGAATATAATTCACCAATAATCAAAGCACTAGCTTGTCGAAATCGACCATGGAACCCGTCAAGAGTGCAACTGTGTTCCTTGTTATATTTTTGAACCTGTCAATACTCTCCCTCACGCATTTTCATTGCACCTAACTTGAAGACACAATTTTCATTCTTACAACCTACTTCAAATCTCTGTTTACCAGACCTCTTGATTCTGAACTCAAACCGTTCTCTCAATGCATAAAACCTCAAATCTAGTTTTATGTCTTGTTTGGTAGAATAAATCTTACCTTTATAAAAGCGACCATTACTAATCGATTGTTCATCATTGTTAATAATTTGGTTTGAGTACTTCTCTGCACCGGGAATTATCCAAGGTAGAGGGGCTGCAAATGAATCGCCTCTATCATGCCCGTAACCATCACTATCAACATCCAACTCACAACCACAATCAGTATCACCATCTACATCACTACCACTATCACCATCCAAGTCACAACCACTTTCACCTTCACCATCTATGTCACCACTGTGACTATCAGTATCACTATCAGTATCACTATCACCATCTAAGTCAAAGACACTATCACTATCACTATCAACATCTTGTTCAAACGGGTATGATTCAGGTAACCCATGCAGTCCATTATCTATAAAGGTTTCAAATTCAAATGTATTGGCACCTACTTCGTTATTAGTTCCAACACTTAATGATGCATCATTAATTATGTATGATGGATCATTAACAACTGACCTTTTTTGCTTGCTAGATGAAGGTATTGTTGGGGGTTGTTTTCCATCTAAAACAGATGAAATTGATCCACACATTGTGTTGCTCCAACAAACGGGTCTATATTGAGAAGCCAAGTGTGAAGTAAAACTTTGTTGTGTATGTAGCTGAGATGGTTGGCCATATGTTTCAAAGTAAGGTTGGCCATTTGGGTGTTGAATAGATTGAGAATATGGATGTTGAAAAGGTTGACAATATTGATGTGCAAATGGTTGAGGCAAAAGTGAGAACCTTTGTTGTAGAACAATGTTCGGAGGAATTTAGGCCTGCATTTCTGTCTCAGTTTGCATGCTACCACCAGCCCTCTCATACCTACCAACAGTTGTTACATATACTTCTGGAATAACTCTCTCTTCAGACATCAAAAATGTCACATCTCTGACATTTTTTATTCTGGGTATGGCACGCCTCCCACTCGTAGTCATAACAGCCCTTAACTCAATGTTGAAAGTAGATGAATCAATCCTCACAATATCTTCAATTCTATTCATTAACCCATGGTATGTCAAATCAGGAGGAACAAATACCATTTCTGAATCACCACCCTCATAGTTCTGAACAGACCACTGGCCACCATATGAAATAAGCAATCGCAACTTTCTCATTACTCTACAAAAACAGCATGCCAAAACAATATATTATTACACGACTTAATATAGATTTCAATACACGAAGAAATATTAATAACATTACACGGTTAAATAAAAACATCTTTACACGATAACAATTTCCGTCGTCCAACGATTATGGGTTAACAAAAATAGGGTTCGTAACACATTCATAATCGATTTCACTTTCATGACATACTTCATTTAAGAGATTCAAAACATAAACAAAAATAAAAGCGTCATACCTTCGATTACACAACGGTTACAGTCAAGATGTGACACAACCGATTTCTGGATAATGTGGACATGCAATGGTTCTCTGTATTGTAGAGAGCAAGTTGAGGAATGTTGGGAGATAGACAGCAGTTTAGAACAAAGATTTAATGTTCTTAGAGAGAGACCATCAACTGAGAAACCTCTGATTAACTGTGTCAAATAAGCATTCATAACTCCCTTATTACTCTGCACAAACAGCAGGCCAAAACAATATATTATTACACGACACGACTTAATATATATATCATTACACGAAGACATGTTAATATCATTACACGATTAAATATACACATCTTTACACGATAAAATTTTACGTCGTCCAATGATTCTGGGTAAACAAAATTAGGGTTCATAACACATTCAAAATCGATTTCACGTTCTTTCTAATGACTACAAAAAATTACATACGTTCATAGAAGAGATTCAAAACAAAAACAAACCCGCCATACCTTCGATTACAAAACGATTACGTTGAAGATGTCACACGACTGGTTTCTGCATTGTAGAGAGAAAAAGTTTAGGACAAAATGCATGAGGAGTTGTTGATGAAAGAGAATGAAAGAGAAACATGTTATTAACTGAAAGACCGGTGTCTGAGAGAGGGAAAACATTTAAGAAAGAGATGTTTTTTCATTAATTTAAAATGTTTTCTCATTAAATTGATTTTTTTTATTAAATTCTAAAGTAAGGGTATTTTCGTGAAATCATCTATAATTGTGGATAAAAACAATCAACTTAGTGAAAGTGTATAGTTTTAAATTTAAGCTTAATTTTATGGTCATTTAATGGAATTCCCTTTAGGAGAAATTTAAGTGAAGATCATAAATATTTGTTACCTTCTACTGTAGAATCTGGAGAGGGCCGAGACTCAAGTTTTTCAGACAACAACTTTTCTGGGGAGATACAAACGAGTTTAGAAAGGGGCTTTTAAAAAATTTAAGTTTATGGGTAATTTGGACAGTTCACCATAATAGGTGTCTTTTAAACTTAAGTTATTAAAATGGTGACATCATCACAACACACCTTAAAAAATGTGATATATTTCACCATTTCCTCACAAATAAAATAGTGGATTTCACTACTACCCTTTGTTAAATTGAATCCAATAAAATTTTAGCTCAAAAGAGTTCACATTCTGTATTAATATGTTGTCGTATATATATATATATATATATATATAATTAAATATTCATCAAGCTTATTATTCAATTTCAATCAAACAAATACAATTAAATAAATTAAAGAAGCTTATGATGTATATAGGCCATGGTGCTTAGCAATTGAAATTCATAAAATTAATAATTCCACACCAAAGATCTTATTTCTGGCCAACAATTAAACCTTTTCTCACACAACGATCATGGCGATAAAAACCATGGCTGCCACAATGAGTTGAGACGCAGAGGAGGTGATTTGGAAAGCTGAAGATTTGGTCGGAGCGGGTGCCGGAGCTTCAGCCTGAACAGTGATGGCTAGCTTCATGCCAGGGTCAGCACAGTGCCTCTTCGCACCAACAACACCACAAATGTACCACTTGTTTCCTTGAGTTTTTAGTGGGATTTTGTCATTTCCACTGGCTAAACCCAGGTTAGGTGGAGGAACTATGCAGTCATTGAACCCGGTTTTGTTCACTTTGAACACATTGTGATTACCAGCCTTGTAATTGAACACTGCAATAAATAAATAGAAGTCATGATCGAATTAACCCGGTTGTATAATTAATTTCTAAATTTACAATGTGGGATGAATTCATAAAACATCCAGGTCATGAAGGCATTTACTATATATTATGATTCCCGCATGTTTTAGCTGCAGGATTTCTGCATGTTTTTTCATATGCGATTTACTATGTTACGTTATAAATGTGACTTGGTAACTTTTGCTAGTGTGAGCATGTGACACTGTAACATTACAAATCCCTTTTTTTTTTTTTGACAAAAGAGTACTTTATTCAAACAAAACGGGACTACAAACACCCTGGATAATCTGCCAAAAGAAACCTTATAAACATAGGAAGGGAAATCTTCCATCCAGAACCGATTATCTGGCAACCGTATAGCTAACTTGGTTAAACAATGGACTAAGCAATTATCCTTCTAGACGCAAACCTTACATACAGAAATTAAAATTTTGCTTCTACAACTGGATATCGGGAAGAATTAAACCCATATTGTAAAACTCATTCTATAACTTTATAGAGTTAATCTTGTATGAAAAAATATATAGAATTCCGTATAAGATAAAGATCCTCAATACATAATAATAATAACAATAATCATAACAATAAATATCATGTTCAGAATCCTGCACGCTTTTTGTGCGGGATCGACTATAATACGTAACATAATGGAATATGTGGAAATCAATTTGTAATTAACATTATATAACCCACTATGTACCAGCATAAAAAAAAAGGTGAAGGAATCTTCCATTTGATAATTTCTATAAATGTAAGTAGATACCTAGTGTGTCACCAACCTGGAAAACTGTCTTTAGCCCAATCTTGATAGTTAAAATTAACGGTCCACCCTTGATGTATGTCATTCTCCACTGCAACATACAAACTCGTATCTAATACGACTCCAAAACGTAATACGGTGATGAGGCTAAATTCCACCTTCGAAAACCAGACCACCTGGTTCCCTAACAAGAACCGCATCTCATCTGTCGGCCCGTCACGGTCCAACTCCCGCAACAGCAGTTGATGAATAACACCACCCGAAAACTTCAGCTCCCGGTGCATCGACATGAAATGCCCAAAACAGGAGGTTATGAACCGACACCGATCCTCAACAGTAAAATCTTTAGGGACCCGGTTAAGTGTATCGTCTATACGGGCGAGGGCTTCAAAATGGCCGTGTCGAGTCAATTTTCCTTTGAACCAATCTCCCTCTGGAGTTTTAAGCAAATCCTTCAACCTGCTCGTCATCTGCAATGTCACAGAAACAATATATATGTAAACTGGAAAAAAAATAGAAAATATTCTCGATCGTTTGAAACAAATTCTCGATACTTAGAAAATATTCTCGATCCTTTAAAAAAGTTCTTGATCATTTGAAAATAGTCTCGATCCTTTGAAATATCTTCTCGATCATTTTAAAAAAACCTCTCGATTCTTTGAAAAACATTCTCGATCGTTAGACGAATATTCTCGATCGTTTGAAAAAATTCTCGATCCTTTGAAAATAGTCTCGATCCTTTGAAAAATCTCTTGATTCTTTGAAAAATCTTCTCGATCATTTAACAAAATCTTGCCCCTTTGAAAAATATTCTCGATCTTTAGAAAAATATTCTCAATCGTTTGAAAAAATTCTCGATCCTTTGAAAATAGTCTCGATCCTTTGAAAAACCTCTCGATTCTTTGAAAAATAGTCTCGATCATTTTAAAAAATCTCGACCCTTTGAAAAACATTCTTGATCAGTATAAAAATATTTTCGATCGTTTTAAAAAATTCTCGATCCTTTGAAAAACCTCTCAATTTTTTGAAAAATCTTCTCGATCATTTAACAAAATCTGGACACTTCGAAAAACCTTCTCGATCGTTAGAAAAATATTCTTGATCATTTGAAACAATTTCTCGATCCTTTTAAAATATTCTCGATGCTTTGAAAATGTTCTCGATCCTTTGAGAAATAATCTCGATCGTATGATAAATTTCCTCGAATCTTTCTAAAAAATTTCCTCGATTTCGCTTGAAATATTCTCGATTTATTTAATTTTTTTTTTTAAAAAAAAAAAAATCCTTGATACCCAGAATTTCATCTTCCTCATCACATATTCAACATCATTTCAAACCCAAACTTAAACCACAACCATTCTCAACCCTAATCTACAATTTCAATCAACATAACAAGTCTAAAATGTAATGATAAGTTATCAACAACAAATCAATAAATAAAACAAACTGAATTTACCTCTGTCAATCGTTGCAAAATCTACTGTATTCCCGTTCCGGTCAATTAGCCGTCGATTTCCTTGCCGACGATTTTGTTGTCGTCGGTTTCTTTCTCATTCTTGCTTTTCTCAGACTAACAAAACGACGACTTTCTCTCTTTTTCAATTTTGTCGGGGTATTCTCGTCTCTTTATGATAAATGGTGCATTTTAAACTTATATTACTAAACTTGTGATATTTGCACAGCACCCCTCTTAAATAGTGCCATTTATTTTTCGAGCCCTTAATCATATTATCGTCTTCATACGATCTAGAGGAAGACCACTTCCTCCCGGAGGGAGGAGGCTACAGTTGAAGGTGGCTTCCCCTATTTTGTTTTTCATTTTTTTTTTTGAATTATATTAAATAATAAATATGAAATAGTTTTGATAAGAAATTTTTATCATTTTGCTCAATTTTTCAATTCTAATTATTAATAATGATTATTCTTAGTTTTTATATATATAAATTCTTTTAATTTTTAGTCAACTATTTATTTTTAAGATTATGTTGTTTTATTGTTTTATATTTTTATGTTTAATTTGTCAAGTAATTAATTTTATATTATATTTTTATCTTTTATAGTATTTTTAAGGATATTTTTATTTTATTTTGTTATTTTAAGTTTTATTTTATGAAAAGATAATATCATATTACTATGGTCAAAATACGTTTAACTGTTAAAATTTCGGTTAAAAAGATAAAATCGATAAATTTATGATAAATTAGGGGTCATAAGAACTACAGACATAAATATAGGAATTAAAACAAAATTGTTTACAAAGTTGGAAAAAAAAAATATGGCAGAGCCACATTGTGGAACCAAAAAGAGCACTTCATATCAAACCACATTGGATCGGTGGTATCAAAGTTATTCTTTCAAAGACCGTGCAAAAAAAATCAACATAATTAATACAGCTACAATCTTGCAAATCACTTATAATCATAATCCTACCTTGCTAGTATATATAGATAGACTATTCAAATTAAACTCAGCAAAACAATCAAACAATAGTACTCACCGTGAAAGAAATAAAAAACTGACAAAGGACAATAATCAATAATAATCTTAAAATGCCAAAGCCAGAGTGACAACTGTAACCATAACCCCAAAGAAAAGCTGATAATTAACTGTGTCTTTAACAGCCATATTGGATTGCACAGGAGAAGGAGCCATGGCCGGAGATACTGATGATGATTGAGGTTGCACTGTAATGAAGAGCTTTTGGCCAGTAGTCTCGCAGTGCGTGCCTACACCACAAATGTACCATTTTCTTCCTGGAGTTGCCAAAACTATTTTATCACTTCCTGAAGTCAGAGCCTCAGTTGCTGGTGGCTTGATACAGTTTTGGAATCCCGTTCCGTTCACTTTCAACACGGTGTGAGCTCCAATGGGGTAACTGAATACTGCAAAATGTAACAATCATATCAATAAGATGTAATGTGATTCAGTCAACATATCAACATATTATATATAGTATGATTCAGTCCAGACAATGCATGCCATAATTTGAAGAAAAACATAAGAAATTTTAGATACCAAGTTTATCTCCAACTCGAAAATCTTTGCCTTGAGCCCAAGCTTGATAATCGAAGTTAGTTGTCCATCCATTTCCGTCCCCAACCACGAACTCTTTCGCCAGAGTCATGACTGGAATCGTGGTGGAAATGAGTGCTAAGACAACGAGGTACGAGCGATGAAGAGCCATTGAATTTGACTATAGGACTTATAATTGCAGAATAGAGTAGAATTTGATAGCTCTTATTGTCTTCTAGTTTGTGAAAGAATTGATGGATAAGAAGAATGCCATGTGAGACTTATTTATAGAGAGTTTCACCAAGTAGAAGTGCTACCTAGCTTTTAGTATTTCTATTTTTTTATTAATATATTTGCATTACAACCTATTTTGATAAATGAAAAAGTGGTGGGTTTTGGGATCAAGCGGCCGAGGCGGCACAGTTGGGATCTAGCGTGACCGAGGACGGCATAGCCGAATCAGGAGAATTGCACCAAATGGAAATGGGTATGCTAGTTAGATGACATTTCTATATAGAACCAAGTCAACTAAGTCTATCTCCACGCAAATTGTAGATGATTAATTAATAAATGAGTAATGAAAGATATTTTACTTCGGTGCCTATACCTAAAATGTGTCAGTTCCACTCATATGTAAGAGGCGAAATAAAAAATTCAAGTTTTATGGGCCATTGTGTAACAAGTAAAAATAAAATAAAATTGGGGAGCCAAAGTGAAAAGGATTTCAAAGTTAATAATATATATTTTTTTATAATGGGTTTTAATTGTTTTTATTATTTTGGAAATGGGGCGTGTGACACCTCCTCTCTCAGCTCTTGCTCCATGTCACAACTTAATTAAATAATTATTAATTTATATCTATATACTAATTGCCACTTCAAGGTCGGAATGCAAGTTGAGATTCGAAGATGAAATGTTTAACATCAAATTGTTACATCAAATGATGAGATACAAGTTGTAATTTGAGTTGAAACATTTAGGATTACTTTTCAGTTATACGCAAAATTCCTAGGTCTAGATTTGTAGGGAGTCAAAGGAGAAGTGCATAACTTTGAGCTATGTTTGAATGTGATTAAGCTTTTCATTAATAGAAAGGAAACTATAACATATCATATTCCATGTCATTGATAATTCTTGAAATCTCAAGTAAATCTACATGGGATTTTTTATTGTTTTGGACTGACCCATTTGTATTCCTTCCTCTTTAATCTGACCCCTCATTGTTTTAAAGCGGAACCTTTTGTTTTCATTCGGGCCTCTTTAGTTTGACCCACATATTGTTTTCATAAAATTGTCTAAAATAACAATATAAAATATACAAAATTTATTTTTAACCATCACAAAAGTTTAAGGGATAATTACCCCGGTGGCCATCAACTCTTGCCACCACTATCAAAATGGTCACCGGATGGGGAATTAGTTTCAAAATGACTATTTTTGGTAAACAATGTTTCACTAATGGTCATTCCATCCATTTCCATCCATTTCCATCCAATTACATCCAATAAATGACATTTTGGTAAATAAGGGGGTATCATTAAGTTATTTTAGATATTTTTTAGAAATCAATTTTTTATTTTGATTTTTAAAACAAATAATTATATTTAATGTGTGTATATACGTATAGCATATCCCATATATATATATATATATATATATATATATATATATATATATATATATTTCTTTTCAACTTATCTCAAATATACCTATTAGAATTTTAATCTTCTAAAAAAAGAAAAAAAATTATATATCTCAAATGTTTTTTAGAATTTTTAGAATTTGTTACCTAAATCTTCTCAAAAAAGAATATATATATATATTCAACTTATCTCAAATATATTTTTTAGAATTTTTAGATTTTGTAACCTTAATCTTCTAAAAAAAGAAACATGTATATATATATATATATATGTAAACATATACATGTTTGATATATATGTTATACGTATACACGTACACTAAATATAATTGTTTGTTAAAAAAAAACAAAAGGAAAATTGATTTCTAAAAATAATCTAAAATAAATTAATGATATCCTTTATTTATCAAAATGCCATTTATTTGATGAAATTGGATGGAAATTGATGGAATTAGATGGAATTGGATGGAATGACTATTAGTGTAACATTGTTTATCAAAAATGGCCATTCTTCCTAGCAGTAGAAGTATCAACCTCAACATTAGCCTTCGACTAATCCTTCACATATTTCCAAATGAGCTGACCAAGGCAGGACGAAGGATTGAAACCAGGGGTGAAACAACCATTACATCTCCACTTCCATAAAAACTAGAGAGTCACACTAAAAATAAGATAATTTGGAAATCTTCCCAGCACTAGAGTATTGCACTTGAGATTACTATACAACCATTCATCCCAAGCAACATGAAAATCATCAAAAGTAGTGCAACTCCCTAATACAAATAGATCTAGCACAACCTCTAAGACATGTTCTGCATCCTCATCACTCACATTGCATCTCAAACAAGTAACATCAGAAGTTATTCCCCTAGTAGCATATTGGCAATTAGTCAAGAGCTTCCCATGTAGGAGAGTCCAGACAAAGTATAGAACTCTAGGAGGAAGCTAAAATGACAATTGAACAACAATACAAAAAATTATTTGTATCGACTTAAAATTTATTTTCATTCAATACAAAAAATTACAAAAATAACTTGCAACTATGGCAACTAAAATGACAATTGAAGAACAATTGAAATAAATAAGAGAGATGAGAGTAATAATCAACATATGAGATAAGAGAGGTTACTTTGAATTAATTTTATTTGATCAATTTACAAAGAGATTGAGATCTATATATATAGGCAAGAGGGGATAGGCAAGAGAGGAGCAGTGACATGATGATCATAATGAAGAGATAAAGAAAGCAAGTGGATAGACAGTGAAATCATAAGCAAGTGGTGAAGCCAAGTGGGTGAAACAGTGGAAATTCACACCATTCACAACACTCTCCCTTAGATTTCCACCATTTGTATTTTAATTTTCTAGGAAAAATCCAATGGGATAAAACCTAAAAAAATAATATACAATGATCTTTAGGATCTAGTAGGATTGGACATTAAAACTATCTCATTAAACGCATTGTCAGAAAAACCCAGTGGGACAAAACCTGATCGAAGGAAAACAGAGTATAGTGCACACATGTCCACTCAAAACTTTGCTCGCCCTGATTGAACGTTCCCCCTCATAAAAACTTCATCATTAATCTTGCAATTTACAAAGTTGGTGCAAGCCTATTCAATATACCAGTTTCTCAAAAGTTGACGTATGCAATGCTTTCGTAAACAGATCCATAAGATTATCTGTAGACCTTATTTGTTTAGTATCAATTTATCGGCTCTGTTGAAGCTCGTGAGTATAGAAGAATTTATGAGAAATATGTTTGATTCTATTTGTAGGAACTCGGATTTACGTTGCACAGTGGGAACGGGGTTTTAAAAATTTCATGCAACTTGTAAACCGTATACAACATATAAGAATACATAAAGATGGATTTAGATCATACCCTTGATGCTAACTCCTTTGTTTCTTTAAGCTTTATTCCGATTACAAACCACCAAGTCTTCCTCATAATGTCCAGCGATCCGGTAACTGTTTGTGGGCACGTCTCGATCCGGTAACTTTCTCCAATAAGGTTGTCTAGGGTATAAATGAGTAACATCAACTTACTCTATCTTTATTTAAGATTTAAAATTTAGTTCTTTACTGGAATGAGCTAAAATTAATAGATCGGACCTAAGTGAATCATTTGTTGATTGTGATTGGGTTGTATCTATTGGAGTTTAAATTTAGATAGCCCGCCAAGATCTCCAATCCACACGAACTTGAATGGATCACTTGATATATTCTACCGGACCAATTTAGGGGTCAATTTAGAATTGTATTAAGGCATGTGAACTTGTTTCTTTTTGTAAGAATGGGTCTAGTTCATATGTGAACTTTTTGTTCAGGTCCAATGGATTTAATAAAATAAGAAAAATAATATATTGGCCCATATATATGTGTCGGGCGGTAAGGCTATATAAAACAGCTTAATATATTGTTTATTATTTTATTATTTAATTAAATTAAAATTAATTAATTTGTTGATTAATTAATTATTTAATTAAAAGTCAAAATCTTTTTCCTAGTAGGAGTTGATCTCCTAATATTATACTATTGTTGGTACTATAATTAATATTGAAGATAATATTTGATAGTAGATAAATAAAAGGAATTATTTATCTAATCAAATTAGGAAGTCTTTAATATGGTTACAAATACACTATTGAGTTGGATTAGGAGTCTTGGTGTAGGAAAGAATCCTTTTTCAAAAAGGATTCTTGGTCACCAAGTTAATCTACCTAAGAGTATAATTCCTTTTTGAAAAGAATTCTTAACCACCAAGTAAATCCACCTAAGGAAAAGATTCTTAGCTACCAAGTAAATCTTTTTTAGGAGAGGATTTATGATCCTATATATAGTACCTCTAAATTTCGGCCAAGGCATGATTTTAAGCTCCAAATTTCGTGCAAGCCAAAGCAAATTTAGAGAGAGGAAAAATTCGGCCATTAGATAATTCTAAGAAGAAAAATTCGGCCAAGCCCTAATTTTTTCTAAAAGAGTTTTCGGCCACAATTAAATTTTGAGTATAGAGAATTTGGTTCTTGCTCTAGATAAATTCTTCCAACTCTAAAGATTGGTGTGTGATAATTCGGCAAAGAGGAAAACGAAGAAAGAATGTTTTGTATTCGATAGTGAACTAGTAGCCTTTACATTAAAAGGTTTTGTGTACAACATCGAATCAAGGTTCACACAAGTTTCAATCAAATTGATTGATAATTCACAAGTGACCTAACGTTCTTAGTTTTCTCTTGAAGGATAATTGTAACTAACAAAGAAAAAAGACTTTGTTTGTTTCCATCCTCAGATAAACAATTTAAAGAAAGAGAGTCCACACTCCTAGGTGATTCACGTTCGTGATTGGATTGGAAGATCTTACGAATTCAATTCGGCGCTTGTTCAATCGTCACGAGAAAAAGGTATGACACTTTTTATATACATCAATTAATCTAGGGTTAAGGTTCCTTTTATTTAAAATGATATTTTTTTATTTATACCGAAACCCTAATTTTTGATATTTTTTCACGCTTCCGCTGCACATATTTTCCCTACAACCTTATCATAGTGGGAGGGTTAGTAGACAACCCGAGAGATACATCGGTCTAAGAGAATCTGTAGAGAATCTCTCAGATGATGATGATCCCTATATGTACAAGGAAGCAATGGAAGATGTTGATTGTCGCCATTAGCAAAAGGTAATGCAATCCGAAATTGAATCTATGTTCAAAAACAAAGTCTGGTCTCGTGTAGACTAGCCTAAAGGGATAAAACCCATCAAGCGCAAGTGGGTATACAAGAAGAAAAGAGGAATGGATGGAAATGTGGAAACCTTTAAAGGTAGATTGGTAGCTAAAGGCTATACACAGAAGGAAGGTATCGATTATGAAGAAACCTTCTCTCATGTGACCATGCTTAAATCCATTATGATACTCTTATCTATTGTGGAATCTTTAAACCTAGAGATTTGACAAATGGAAGTCAATACAGCTTTCCTTAATGGAAGTATTGACGAAAGCATCTACATGATGCAACTAGAAGGATTCATTGAAAAATGCTAAGAGGAAAGGGTATGCAAGTTGCAAAGATCCATATATGGATTAAAGCAAACATCCAGATCCTGTAACATAAGGTTCGATCAAGCCGTGAAAAGTTTTGAATTTATTCAAAACCTTGACGAACCCTATGTATACAAAAGGATTAAAGGTGACAAGTTGGTTTTCCTAGTTTTTTTTGTTGATGATATGCTACTCATCAAAAACGATATAGGTGTATTGACATCAGTAAAAGAATGGTTATCAAAACAATTTGATATGAAGGACTTAGGAGAAGAATGTTATATTCCTGGTATCCAAGTCATAAGGGATAGAAAGAATAGAACGATTGCATTATCCGAAGCTTCATACATAGATATAATCTTATCCAGGTTTTCCATGCAAGATTCCAAGTAAGGTATGTTACCTTTCAGACATAGAATAGAACTTTCTAAGGAACAAGTACCTAAGAATGAGCATGAAGAGCAATTCATGAGTAGGGTTCCATATGCATTGACAGTTGGAAGTCTCATGTATGCAATGCTCTATACTAGACCAGATATTTGTTTTGTTGTTGGCATAGTTAGCAGGTTTTAATCGAAACCTTGTCCTGATCACTGGACAGCGGTCAAGCATATTTTCCAGTATCTCAGGAAATAGAGAGATTATATGTTTGTATACTGTGGAGTGGATTTAATTCCCATTGGGTATACAGATTCTGATTTTCAGTCATATTCTGACTCTAGGAGATCAACATCAGGATCTGTGTTTACTATTAGAGGAGGGAAAGTCATATGGAGGAGTATCAAGCAATTTTGTATTGCTGACTCTAGCATGGAAGCTAATAAGCTCATTTTTCATGCTTTACAAACCCGTCATTTTGTATAGTTTTGCTCTAGTTTTCTTTGTAAACTCCCATCTTTTGATGTTCTTAATGCTTAAAAAGGCCCTCTCTAGCCAGGAGTTATCCTTGTGCGGAACCGAGAGCTTTCAGAACGAAAAAGAGGGTTTGAACTGGTATGGAACTAGAAGTGCGGTACGTGTAACGCACAAGAAAGAAGTGTGTACCGCACTTCGTACCGCGCAGAAGGGCAGTAGATATACTAGAAGTAAGTGCGGTACACCGTGTCGAAGTGAACCGCAATTCGTACCGTGTAGGGGGGCAGACGAAATTGTAGAAAGCTTCAAGTACAGTACGCCTTACCACAATAGAATTAAGTGCATACCGCACTAGAAGGAAGTGCATACTGCACTTCGTACCACGTAAGAAGGCAACCTCTCAAATCAAACTGATGTGCGGTACGATTTGTCGAAGTGAACCGCACATCCAACCGCATTTTATGGAAGATTGTGAATACTCTGTTTCTCGAACAGAGTAGGTGCTGGGACCCCCTCTCTTATCTCTGATTAGGCATAGAGGGGGGATGTTCTTAGAGGCTAAGAGGATGTCTTTGGGATCCTCCTACACAAGTGGGGGGGTGGGGCTTCTTGTTGCCTACAAAGGAAAGAGATAGATGAGAGAGAAATGGGATATAAAAATTATCAACACACCAGACGAGCTCTGCTTCTTCACGTTTTGGACGTTCTCTCTTCATTTATAGACCAAGTTCTTCAAAATTTGATCAGCTAGGGCAAGCTTTGGTTGATCCAAGGAAGCTAGGGAAGCTCAAGCTACAAGAGATTGAATCTACAACTTAGTTTTATCTTTTCAACTCTTCTATACTCTTGTGTATTTATATTGATTTATGATTTGTATTGATGTTAGCTCATCTATGACTTCTCTTTGTATAATATGAGCTAATTATTCTTATGTTAGAACAAGATGATGCTTATCTCTTGATTCATTTGTGAATGACTCTTTGATTTCTCTATTTTTGTGCTTGTAAAGCTATATGGATGTTTTGAATACATAAGGCTTTTGCTTAATTGATCATTTTGTAATCGATCTTTGGTTGAATGTTAAGTACCGAGAGGAGATGCATTTGAAAATGCTTAGATAAATGTTCACTATGCTTGACTAGAAAGTGCTAGAACCACTAGGCTACCGTATAGAGTTCAATTTGTATTCCAACTGCTTAGCGGGTCTATATATATTGTCCGGATTGCTTAAGAAAGATTCCGGGTATATGTAGATACTATCTCTGAATACATCGAGAGAGGTTAGAGATTTGTTTAGGGAATATGAATCTATTGCATGTACACACACGAATTAGGAGACAAAGAAGACAAGTGTGCTATTGGGAGGGTTGAAGCGGATTCGAGTTCTAACATGTTTTCCATACATTTCTATAAGTGTTGAGTTAGATAATTTAGTTTGTGTTTGAGTTTGAGTTAATTTACTTTATTGCAACTCTTGGAAACTCTTGTTTTAGATTGTTCAAATAGTTAGCAAGCCTTTGAATTCTAGTAATCATAACCTTTATCCCTGTGGGAACGATCACTACACTGTCATTATACTATCATTTTGACCTCGTGCTATTGCGAGAGTCAACAAGTCTAGTTTGACACGATCAGAAGCCGAGTATGTTACCGTATGCGAGGCTGCTAAAGAGGCTGTCTGGTTCCGCTAATTCTTGATTGACTTAGAAGTGGTTCCTGAAACGAATAAGCAAATCACTATCTATTGTGACAATAGTGGAGCAGTGGCAAATTCAAGAGTACCAAGAAGTCATAAGAAAGGGAAACACATTGAAAGAAAGTATCACCTTCTGAGGAAAATTGTGCATAGGGGTGAAGTGACGATTACTAAGATCGCGTCAGCAGATAATCTAGCGGATCCCTTTACAAAGGCTCTTCCACAAAAGAGTTTTGATGGGCATCTAGAGAACATGAGGATGAGAGATATGACACATTTGCTATAGAGCAAGTGGGAGATTGTTAAGATTATGCTCAATAGCAAGAGTATAACAATGTATTTGACAATATTTCATATTAATAAAGTGATTTCTAGTTTAACAAATCTTATAGCATTTATAGTTTAATTATTATAATTGTAAAAAGTAAATAATCATAAGGTCAAAAGACTATGAGAAAAGAAGAATTGTTCATACATCTAGATATGTATGAGGTAGACACAATTTTTTTGTTAGTCTTGAATAATATTCACAACTTAAGATAAAGGTTAGGCGCCTTTATCTTGTCAGAATTGTAGATTCTTTTGCTAGCATTTAAGTGGGATTAAATGTGTTAGGATGAATCTAAAATCATCAAAGTGTGGTGTCTTTGGGCAAAAGAATCTAGTGCACTGGGTGCATTAAATTGGATCACAATGAAATACTTTATCTAGAACCGTCAATGGACACAATTTTTCACTTTAAGACAATCAGAGAGTCTATCTCAATCCAGAGATAAATGACTGACTTATGGTTGCAACTGTTATCATTTGAGCTATCAGTGAGTACGATTATATAACATAGTCTATCCTCGATAGTTTGGTGGTATTCATTTGTTAATCGATAGAGAACTTCATTTATAGATATGGATATCGTGGCTCCATTTATTAAATGTGAGTAGAATATCATCGTATGGATATTTTGAGGTATTGGATATTAAAGCGTAACGTTAAGTTTTCAATAGTGTCTATTGAAAAATGGCTTATGGACAATACCAAATATCAAAGTTCAAAATGTGGTCATATGAGTAAATATGGTAACTTGGAGAGCTATAGACAGTCTATGAGCTCTTATCGATTACTGATATTCTTCATGAGGATACACTATCTCCAATAAAGTTGTCTAGGGTATGAATGAGAAATATTAATTTATTCTATCTTTCTTTAAGAGTTCAATTTAGTTCTTTAGTGGAATGAACTAAAATTAATAGATCGGACCTAAGTGAATCATTTGTTGATTGTGATTGGATTGTGTCTATTGGAGCTTAAATTTAGATAGCCTGCCAAGATCCCCAATCCACACGAACTTGTATGGATCACTTGATATATTCTACCAGATAAATTTAGAGGTCCATCTAGAATTGTATTGAAGCATGTGGACTTGTTTTTTTTTGTAAGAATGGTTCTAGTTCACATGTGGACTTTTTATTAAGGTCCACTGGATTTAATAAAATAAGAAATATAATATATTGGCCCATATATGATGGGCGGCAAGGCTAATGTATAAAAGCCTAAATATATTATTTTTTAATTTATTATTTAATTAAACAAAAATTAATTAATTTGTTGATTAATTAAATATTTAATTAAAAGTCAAAATCTTTTCCTAGTAGGAGAATGTCTCCTTATATTATACTATTGTTAGTAGTATAATTAATATTAAAGATTATATTTGATAAGTAGATAAATAAAAGGAATTATTTATCTAGTCAAATTAGGAAATCTTTAATATGGTCACAAATACTCCAATCAGTTGGATTATGAGTCAGAATGAAAAGTAAGGGGTTAGCCCGCCCGCCTACCAATCAAAGAGGCTGAGGCTTTCAATAGTTTGATACTCGGGCTTCTGTAGCCGATAGGAGGTGGACTACAACTCAATGACCATGCAAAAAGAAATCCGGGAGCAAAGGCACCATGGGAAGCAACGGCTCGGGCTCAAATATCAATAGCAACTAGCCAGTTAGTTGAACCAATGCCAGTTGACCGTGCCAAAGAAATAGATCCAATTTTGAGTGCGCTCACAGAACCACTACGGGATAGTCCGTGAGACAAGATCGGGATCCAGATTTATATCCCTCAACCACTAGTGGAAGACTGGTGTAGAGTAGAATTCTTCTTTAAAAATGTATTCTTTTTCACCAAGTAAATCCACCTAAGAAAATGATTCTTGCCAACCAAGTAAATCCTTCTTTGAAAAAGATTTATGATCCTATATATACCAACTCTTGAAATTCGGCCAGCCCTAAGTATTATGAGTAAAATTTCATCCAAGCAGGGTTATTTTCTAAGAGAGAATTCGGCCAAGCAAGAGAGAATTTTGAGGGAGAAAAAATTAGTTTTTTTGCTCTAGACAAAATTCGACCAACTCATAATTATAGGGTGTGAATTCGACCAAAAAGAAAAAAAGAGAGGAACGTTTTTGTTTTCGATAGTGCACTAGTATCCTTTATATCAAAAGGGTTTTGTGTACTAAATCGAATCGGGTTCATGTGAGTTTCAATCAAGTAGATTAATAATTCAAAAGTAACCGGACGTTCTTGGATTATTTCTCGGAGGATTATTGAGACTAACAAAGAAGAAGATTTTGTTTGTTTTCATCCTCAGGTATACAATTTAAATAAAGGGAGCCCACACTTCTAGGTGATTCACGTTCGTGATTGGATTGGAAGATCTTGCGGAATCAATTCAGCGCTAGTTCAATCGTCACGAGAAAAAGATACGATACACTATTTTATTTAAATTTATTGTTCAAATGACGTGACAACTTTTTCATCCATTCATTTATATTGTATTTGATTTGTCTAATTTAAATAAATGAATAAGAGTGTTGCCACGTCATTTAGATATCGTATTTGAATATCAAATTTAAGTAAAGTAAAATTACTCTTATTTTTTACCTTCAAAACTCGTTCTATGGTTTTCGTGGCTTATTGGTATGATAGTGAGTGGCTGATATTAATGAAAGGTATTTTTGACCATAGTGACAAAAAATGGCTTCCAGGAAAATTTTGTAGGCAACTCCACTAGTGTAGACGAAGGTTTTGTTTTTCTTTTTTGTTATTTAATTAATTCTTTTATTTTATATAAAATAGTTAATATATTTTCAGTTTTTAAAAATTTAGAATAATTATGTGGCAAGCTATGATTGGATAGTGTCTTTTTTTATTGATCTATTAACTTTCTCAGACAAAAAGACCAAACGGCTCTTCAATCATTAAATTCTAACGGTTTAGTTAACGGTTTTGTATGATAGCTCATGTGATCAAACGAATAAGAGTCTTACAGAGCCAGCGGGGGTCCAAGAAAAAGGTCTAAAATGGAGTCTAATTTGTTTTTTTTTTTTTTATTTAGTATTGAATTGAATGATTTTGCTTCTGATAAAAAAGGTCTAAATATTTTTTTAAATGTCTAAACATTAAAAAATAATAATAATAACAAATGATCCAATTATCTGGGATAAAGATCTCATATCTATGTAATTAAAGTTTTTTTTTCTTTTACGAATCGATTTTAAGTTTTTTTTTTCTTTTTTGATTCGATTTCGAAATTTCTTTTAGTTATTTGTTGTGTTGTATATTCAGCCTCTCACAAAGAGCCCATTTTTTAGATTTTTCCGTAGGACCTCCCAAACCTGCTCTGGTTGCTTATGTCTGCAATTATGGAGAGCCTAAGGATGTTTGTGCCGTGGGTGACCAATGATGGTTTAATTTGGACCCTTCTTTTTTATGCATGATCTTCTGAAATTAACATCTAAACATTCGTTCTGAAAAATTCTTCTCAAATACTTTCATTTGTAATCAAATTTTTTAATTCTTTCAAAGACCAAATTAATAAGACAAAGCAACAATACTTAATAATCTAAAAAAGCCAAGGACAAAGTCACAAGTGCAGCTAAAACCACAAAGAAAAGCTGATAATTGACGGTGTCTTTAATAGCCTTAGAACTGTAAGGCATGGATTGCATATGCATCGTAGAAGGAGCCATGGCCGGAGATGGTGATGATGATTGAGGTTGTACTGTTATGAAGAGCTTTTGTCCAGCGATCTCGCAGTGCTTGCCTACACCACAAATGTACCATTTTCTCCCTGGAGTTGCCAGTATTATTTCATCATTTCCTGAAGTCAGAGCCTCATTTGCTGGTGGTTTGATGCAGTTTTGGAAGCCGGTTCCATTCACTTTCAACACAGTGTGAGCTCCAACAGGGTAATTGAATACTGCAAAATCCAACGGATCAAAATTCACTATAAATTAGATGCAAGTTCAAGGTTTAGGTCAAAATATTTAGAGCATAAATAGGGTCTATGTATTAACATGTACTTTCAAAAGTTGTCATGTTTAACAAATTTCAAAATATTGTGTATTTTTATTTTGTTTAGTGTTGGAGAATTTTCGGAACCGATGAATGCGGAATCGTCGTGCCTAATATATGCCCATAACTCAGGAATTAATAACGTCAATAACAGAAAAAATTGATGAGAGAAAATAAACCAATCACAACACAAGATATACGTGGAAAACCCAAATTGGGTAAAAAACCACGAGCTGTCAAGACGACAGAGAAAATTCCACTTTATGATAAATTGTTACAACCATATATTTCAGGATTCTCTCTCACACCCAAACCCCAAACCACGCTCACAAGATCCTTACCAAGAACCTCACAATATCCCCTAGGTCTCCCCTGAATATCACCCACGGATCTCTAACTTGATCAACTGATATTCCCTTTGATCCCTCCCCGAATATTCCCACGTGTCTCTCACCCGGATCTCTCCACTACTCTCTGATGTTACATGGTGTTCTTTTTTCTCCACACACAATAACCTAGATACAAGGTCTATTTATACTAGTTACAGGGAGTTTAACATAATAGGAAATCCTACTCCTAAACTTACAAGACTTACTTGTTCCACATAAATATTATTTCCTATTTATGACAAGTCTTCTTGTTACAGAACCTTTCTATTCTTCATGAAGACAAACTCTTTCCTTTTCTGATTAGCACAAGAACTTCTAGAAGAAAACACTTTTCTATTTCCACGCGCAACTTTCCTCTTTGGGTAAAATACGTTGTTCCCGCGGTCTAGGTCGCGGTGTGCACCCCGTTTCCTATACCGCGAAAGCCATTATCAACTACCGCTCTCTGTGCCGCGGTCCATGCCATTACCTCCGCCGCGGTCCCCGCCGCGTAATCTCAAAGGCGTTTGACCGCTCCCTATGCTGCGGTTTGTGCGCTTGTCTTCACCGCGGTCTACGCCGCGGAACCCACCAGACTTCGTTTCTTCAGTAATTTCTTTGTCTTCAAACCTCCCTCAAACACCATCTTCAACTTCCAAACGTTATTCCACGTCTCCAGGAAGTTCCAAATCAATTGAGTATTGTTTGGTTAACATTGGGTTCACTTGAGAATACGAGCCAAAACCTAACATTTAGCAATTTCAATTAAGGGTTTAAAAATTAAATGATACTTTTTAGAGGAGACATTTCAACAGTGTCACTGCTTTAATAACTTATGTTTAAAAGACACCTATTATGGTGAACGGATAAAAATACCCTCAATAGTTGTTCCACATCAGATTTCTTTCATTCATTTTACATGACAGAGTTGTGAAGTAAAGAGAGAAAGTCTCATTGAAACCCTAACAATCACTTGAATGACGATGGAGTGATGCTACACAGATGCATTCGGGGGTCGGCTCAGAACCCTTAGTAAAAGTCTTGGAGCCTTTAATAAAAGTCTCAAGCCTTTAGTAAATTCTCGGAGCCTTTATTAAAAAGTTCAGAAGCTTTATTAAAAAGCTTGGAGTCTTTATTAATAAGCTTGGAACCATTACAAAAAACCTCGGAGCCTTTACAAAAAAGCTAGAGACTTTACAAAAAAGATCGGAGCCTTTACAAAAACGCTCGAAGACTTTACACAAAATCATGGATAATTTACATTACAAAAAAGCTCGGAGTCATTACAAAAAAGCTTGGATCCTTACAAAAAAGCTTGAAGACTTTACACAAAGTTTCAGATAATTTACATTACAAAAAAACTTTGAGCTTTTACTAAAAAGCTCGAAGATTTTACACAAAGTCTCGGATAATTTACATTATAAAAAAGCTTAGAGCCATTACAAAAAAGCTTAGAGCTTTTATAAAAAAGCTTGGAGTATTTACAAAAAAAGCTCAAAGACTTTACACAAAGTCTCGAATAATTTACATAAAGGCTCGGACGCTATAAATAAACTAACAAAGGCTTAGAGATTCAAAATTTAAAGGTTCAAACTTCACAATATCAACTTCATGTTCACACAAAGACTCAGATAAAAAATCATAAGGAATGGATACATGAAGACTCAAATATCTTGTTGTGTTAAAACACGTCGACTTTCAGATAAGTTGTAGATCGATTTTCAAACAAGTTTATTGAAAAGAGATTGAGAGAGAGAGAGAGAAGTTGCTGCTTTTAGTGATCAAAGTGTAGAGATGAAAGTACAAAGAAAATTAAAAATTGATTATTTAAAGGCAATTTGGGTAGTTCACCATAATAGGTGTCTTTTATAGTTAACTTATTAAAGTAGTGAAATTAATGCAATACACAAAAAAAAGTGACATTTCTCACCATTTTCAATTTCAATTTGTTGACGTCGGTTTCTGGATTATATCAAAAAAGCCAATAAGGGTTGGATTTCGTCTGTGATTTCAAAAAGAAAGAGAAGGAGAAAGTAACCAAGACACGAGTTTTTTACATGGTAAAATTCCGATGACCGAAGAAACGTCCACGGGTGGTTGAATGATCAACCGAACCAAAATCCACTATGAATTTATAATATTACAAGCTCTCGATCTCTCTTTCTTCTCTCTGTATTTTTCTATGATTACCGTCTACCTTTTTTTTTTGCGAGATTATGGGTCTATTTATATGTTTATAGAACCCTATTCTTCTTTGTACAAGTAATAGATCTTTGTATTTAATTATGATTACTTGCTTGAAGTGGATTGTCTTCTTTCCTGTTTCGGAGTCTTGTATTGAAATCGAATAGGATTCTAGTAATGTAGTCCAATTTGGACTTGTTTCCTTATGGGAGCGTAGTCTTTTTAAAGAAATAAAGTTGTTGCCTAATTGGGAACCCTTCCAGCTCAGTATTCTAATCGCATTGGGATTCCTTCTTGATACGGATATCTTTATGTATTGAATGACATAATCTGCCACCAGTTGTTGCAATGCTTCTCAAAAATGTTTTGTCAGATATCCACTAGTTGGAGGAACTTGCTGGATCCCTACCAAGAATGTAGGTTGATTCTCCATGGTTGCAGCGAGATCTCGCGAGGTGCTACAAATATGAAAGTTATCTGGAGATTTTTGGACATCCTCAGAACTGCTTCTGCTTCCTGTCATCCATTTTGATTAAATCGAAGGTTCAAAGACTCACCTTCTTCTATCGCCAATTGTTGACGTCGGTTTTTGGATTGTATCAGAAAAGCCAACAGGGATTGGATTTCGGCTGTGATTTCAAAGAGAAAGAGAAGGAGAAAGTAACCAAGACACGAGTTTTTTACGTGGTAAAACTCTGATGATCGGAGAAACGTCCACGAGTGGTTGAATGATCATTCGAGCCAAAATCCACTAAGAATTTATAATATTACAAGCTCTTGATATCTCTTTCTTCTCTCTATATTTTTCTATGATTACCGTCTACCTATTTTTTTGGCGAGATTATGGGTCTATTTATATGTTTATGAAACCCTAAACTGCTTTGTACAAGTAATAGATCTTTGTATTTAATTATGATTACTTGCTTGAAGCTGATTGTCTTCTTTCCTGTTTCGGAGTCTTGTATTGAAATCGAATGAGATTCTAGTAATGTAGTCCAATTTGGACTTGTTTCCTTATGAGAGCGTAGTCTTTTTAAAGAAATAAAGTTGTTACCTGATTGGGAACCCTTCCAGCTTAGTATTTTGTTCTCATTGGTATTTTTTCTTGATACAGGTATCTTCGTGTATTTAATGACCTAATCCGTGTGAACTAAGCGCTAGGCTTTTTATTCAGTTTTCTTCGTATTTGTCCCGAGTAAGGATAATACCCGCTGGTCCCGAGTAATATCATTTGATCCAGAGTAGAAATGTCATTTAACCAGTCCCGAGTGCCGTTAACTGATCTCGAGTAGTATATGACGTCGATTGACCCTGAGTAGGTTTTATTCAACATCTGCTTACTCGGGTTTTCTCTTCTTCGGTGATGTCTTGTAGGATATTTTCTGAATGCCTATTCGGATGTCCACATGGCAATTTATCCTCTTTGTTGATGATGTGTACGTGCGATAAAATTCACATATGACAATTCCCCCTTAAAATATTTTTGTTAAACAAGGTTTCTTCGGGCAAAAGTATTTTAATTAGTTTTTCAATATATTTTCAGTACCCGAGTAAATGTCTTGTCATAATGGTGTTTCTTAATGGTGACCCTGTAAATTCAATTTGCCTTCCCATGCGAGATCTTTAATAACGGTGACGTTTTGGAGTTATGACGGCGAAAGCCAGTTCTCATTTTGACACGTGTCTCTTGCCTCTTCGTTTTTGATATCATTTATGAGAAATGACTTACACGTTTCCCCATGCACCGCCTATGTCATCAAATCTCATCATCGTTTTTTCCTGTCTTAAAATTCTAGGGTTTCATGCCATCATCTCTTTAAATTCTTCTTTGAGTGACAGCGTTGGTTTATTCTCAACAATCCTCAGCAGAAAAATTTCTCAAACCCAGAGTTCTTTACGCAGAAGGTCGCGATTCTTAGTTGAAGATCTTGCATCAAATTTTATTCAAGGTTAGTTTTAATTGAGTCATCTTCTCATCATCGTCTTTTTAATATCGCTCTTGATGCGTTAGAACGTGGGGATTTCTAGTTGATTTCCTGTATTAGAAGATTACTGAGGAAATCCCTGTTGATGAACCTCCCTTTTTAGAAGTTCATGTTTCTAGGCTTCACCCTGACGTCACTTTTAGTCCTGTATCAACTTCTTCATCTAGTTCTGATTCAGATATTTCTGATCATAGGGTATCTATTCGAAGGATGGGAAAACATTAAAGCAGAAGTGAAGTCCGTAAGCACATCTCGGGCTATATTCGGATCATGGAGCAGACTGTCAATGAGAACGATGTCGAAGAGACGTTTAGGGCGTCTCGTCTCACTTTCTCTACTGACTCCCTGAGTGGGTTTGATACCGAGCCGAATGTGGTCATGCCAAATGAGATAGAGAAGTATCGTGCCCGATTCGATCTGCCCAATTCGGTTACATTGATTCCAGCGGGTGATAGAGCTAGGTGGAATCCCCCCATGGGTATGGTGGTGATTTATGGATCCATGCTCTGCTGCGGTGTCACTCTCCCTTTTCAGCCATTCATCGCCTAGTTTCCTAACTGGCCCAAATAGCTACAAATTCTTGATGTGCATGTGGCACATGTTCAGTCAGATGAACCTGTCACCGCCTTCCCCGAGTGAAATCAGGCACTTCTTCACGCTGAGGCAGTCTGGCAAGACAGGAACCTATTTCCTCATGTCTAATTCGCCAGACTGTTGGTTCCCTAAGGGGACAAAGGTGAATCGGGGAGCTGATATCTCTGATTACCCTAAAAAAAAGGGTTTTGTATGGGGATTTTCTATATCCAACAAGTTCTGGAAGAACAGTTAGTTTTTTACTAGAGGGAGTCTCGGTCTTGAACTCACCTTCAGATCTGGGGATACTCAGGCGGTGTTGAGAGTTCCCCATTTTTTATGTTCCCCTGAGCTATGGAACAAGAAGAAAATTGATTCAGCGATACTGATCTAACCAGACTTACTCGGGCAGCAGTTTACACTCTGGAAAAAATGAGCCAGACTTATCTCTTTACTGAGTCGAAGATGATAGAGTTCAGCTTCTTCAAACAGATTTTAGGCCACCGCAGGCGATGTAAGTGATCTTTGTGGCCCTCTTTCTATTATTATTTTTTGATTTTATATTCTGACACGGTTCCTCTATTCTTCTAAGTGTATGATACGGAACTCCTTTGCGATCTTCAGACGAGTCAAAAAGAAGCTTCTCGTCAGAGCAATGTCGGCATTGCCCCACCTGAGTCTGACGAAGAACCTAATGCGGTTGAAGAGCAAGTTCTTGAATATGTCCCCGAGGACGTTGTTCAATCGACCGTAAGGGAGACTAGCGGTCCGAGTGGCCCGACTAAACTGTTTGATAATGGGGAGAGGCAGAGTGAAGGTCTTAGTGAAAGACCTACTGTACGGTCAGACACCAGTGATGGAGGTATTTCCTCCAAGGGACAAGTACCTTCAGGTCCTGAGGTTTTTGAGTCTTTCTGGGATGAGGCTCAGTAATATCCCACAATCGATCTCAGTTTCCACCGTTCTTGGGCTGAGAAGCGGAAGGCAGTTCGCTCTCCACTTGACACTTTAAAGGTTCCTCGGATGGTCTCTTTCATTGACTCCAGCGATAAAGATATTGTGGCTGACATTCCCCCTAGCGTTGATACTGGATCGTCGACAGATGTGGATGCTTTGGAGCCGATCAGGGGTTCCCTTGCTTCGGTGGATACGGAAACTTCAGAGCCGAACAGAGGTTCCCTTCCCCCCGAGTTTGAAGGTCAAGAGGCTGAACCCTCGGAGGTTCCTTCATATCTTTTTCCCTAGGATATGCTGTGGGAGATGTCATCCGATCGGGCTTTCATCTGGCAAGACCGCTGGAGTCGTTTTCACGATGGCTCCCTGTCAGATCATCTTCAGAACATCTTTAACGGTGCATCTTATGTAAGTTATTCTTAACTTCAATTGTTTTGCTCGTTTTTACTCGCTTGGTTTCTAATCGAACTTCTTTATAGATGGTGGCCGAGTTCGCTGAGTTGGTACAGACGCAGCAACATCAAGCTGATAGAATAAAGCGTCTCGAAGCTCAGCTGAAGGAAAGTGAGGATCAACATGCTCGGGTCGAAACGTCTTATCAACAAGAGGTTGGTTCTGCCTAAGTTTTTACGTACCACTGTCTGCCGAAGCAGATGGACGCCGAAGAGAGGGCTTCTTCCGCAGAAGAGAAGGCTACATTTCTTCAAAATTTATTATCTTCTACCCAAGAATCAATGCTCAAGGCCAAGCAGGAAGCGGAGCATTCCAAGTCGGTGTATGAGTAGAAGATCGAAGATTTGGAAGGCCAGGCTCTGACAGTCAAATCCTTGTCCCGAGAAGTCAAGCTGGAACTTGAAGTCCATGGGGTGGATCATTTTAAAAGATCCCTTGCCTATGACGCCCTTCTCCTTTGGGAGTTTCAGCGAGGGCTAGTTTCAACTGGCGAATTCTTCAAAGTTAAGAATAGAGCGACTGAAAAGGCTCGAACCAACTGGGAGCTGTCGATCAAACATCATGTGGATCGGTCATTGGAATCTCTCCAGACTCAGATGAACAAGTTAAGGGCTCATTGCCACAGCCGAGGCAAAGAGCCTCATCCCATGCATTTGGAGGTTCCATCTGAGCATTCCCTTTCGACTTTTTATGCCAATCAGGAGTTGGTCATGGATGGTGTGGTTCCCGATGTCGGGCTGATCCCAGGAGAAGATTACAGCCAGTGGATGGATGATTCGGCTGACACAATTGCTTAGCCTTCTAATGAGAGTCTGCTCCGAGAATATGAGATGGCGCCTGACCCGAGTATTGGCAAGAGCTCCAAATCCTCACAATCCTGACTTCTGTAGATAGGATTTTTTTTATACTTTTAACAATTCTTTGTAAAGAGTTCTTACTGTAACCATTCTTTTGAAAGATCAAATAAAATTCCGAGTAGCTTTTCTGAACATGGTTTGATTTTATTGCTCGTAAAATTTCTTTAACTTGACTATGGTTGCTGAGTATCTTATTAAACCAGCTATTTTTGACGTTCGCGTAACTTAACCGAGTATCTTATTTAACCGGTTGTCATCCGAATAATGCCAAGTATCTTATTAAACTGGCTGTTACAATCTTTATGCCAAGTATCTGGCTAACTCTGATGTTCTGGTAACTTCACCGAGTATCTTATTAAACCGGTTGTCACCCGAATAATTTTAATGTCAAGTATCTTATTAAACTGGCTCTTGTAATCTTCATGCCAAGTATCTTATTAAACTGGCTAACTCTGATGTTTGGGTAACTTCACTGAGTATCTTATTAAACCAATTGTCACCTTAATAATTTTAATACCAAGTATCTTATTAAACTGGCTCTTGTAATCTTTATGCCAAGTATCTGGCTAACTCCGATGTTCGGGTAACTTCACTGAGTATCTTATTAAACCGGTTGTCACCCGAATAATTTTAATGCCAAGTATCTTATTAAACTGGCTCTTGTAATCTTCACGCCAAGTATCTTATTAAACAGGCTAACTCTGATGTTCGGGTAACTTCACTGAGTATCTTATTAACCGGTTGTCACCCGAATAATTTTAATGCCAAGTATCTTATTAAACTGGCTCTTGTAATCTTTATGCCAAGTTTCTTATTAAACTGGCTAGTATTATTTACCGTGTCATCTTAAAATAGACAAGTAGGTTTATACTTGTGTTTCATACACCGTTGCTACTCGAACATTACATCATGGCTCACCAAAATCATATGTTCGAGTCCTTACGCATTACCAAGGACGTCTCCCCATTTTATATATGCAAGGGTTTGCCGAATCGTTAAGCCTTTTTCGGAATTGCTTAACACAGCTACGCATTTCATCGGAATTTTTCCTGATAACGTCTGGAGCTGGTGCATCGGGTTTGCCTTTTTGCTAAGTTCAATTGACCTTACTCAGCTGGCATGCTCCTTCGAGCTTCTCCGCCCATTCGAGATTTAATGGTCCCGAGTATTCTGCTTGCATGTTCTTATTATCATGCTTGTCTTCCATATGTTCTTATTATCATATGCTTTCTTTTGGAAATCTCGAGTTCGATTTTTTTCTTTCGAAAATCCCTAGTTTGATTTTTTATTCATAACTGCAAAATCAATAAAGTTTTAAATTCCACAGCTAATATTTAACCTAACTAAAGTTATCCTGACTAGAAAAAAGAACAAAAAGTAATTTAAGGATAGAAAATCTTCAGATATTGGGCATTGCATGGTCGGGGTAAAACCCCTCCATTGGGTCATGCAAACCAATACGCTCCATGGCCAGCTACTCCTTCGACTTTGTATGAGCCTTCCCACTTATCAACCAGGGAACCTGAAGCTTTGTTTTCTGTGTTCAAAGACACCTTTCTGAGTATCAGGTCTCCTAGCTGGAATTCCTTGACCCGAACATAAGAGTTGTAGTGGCGGGCTACTCTTTGCTGATATGCCATATTTCGTATTCGGGACTTCTCCCTTTTCTCTTCTAACTCATCTAGACTTTGTAACAACATAACAACATTCTGATCTTCATCATATAGCCTGACTCGGGGTGATGTATATAACGTTTCTACGGGGATAACAGCTTCTGTTCCAAACGTTAGAGTGTATGGAGTCTCTCCTGTTGAAGTTCTCGTTGTTATCCGATACGCCCATAATACTTCGGGAAGCTTTTCAACCCAGCTTCCTTTCTTAGCATCTAGCTTTGCTTTGAGTGTGTGCTTGATGATTTTGTTCACTGCTTCAACCTACCAATTTGTTTGAGGGTAGGCAGGTGTGGCATAGTAATTGGTAATTTGGTACTCTTTGTACAACTGTCTGAATTTTAGATTATCGAACTAGGTGCTGTTGTCAGTGATCATAGTGTTTAGTACTCCAAACCTATAAAGTATATTCTTTTTCATTAAATTTATGGTGTTTGCTTCTGTCATATGCACCAATGCTTCTGCTTCTACCCACTTCGTGAAATAGTTAACGGCTACTATGGCATACTTCGCTCCACCCCCTGTCCCGGCTGGCATTGGGTCAATTAAATCCAACCCCCACATGGCGAATGGCCATGGGGATGTGAAGTTTCTGAGCTGCTCGGGGGGTTGTCGGTTGTCGGTTGTCGGTTGTCATTAGCAATCCTTTGGCAAGTATTGCAACTCTCCGAACATTGTTGTACATCTGAGAACAGAGTAGGCCAATAATAGCCTTGCCTAAGTACCTTGTGTGCCAAACTTTTACCCCCAGTGTGGTTTTCGCAAACTCCTGTATGGATTTCCAGTAATATTCGATATGCATCTTCCTCTGACACACATCTTTGGAGTGTTTGGGAATACCCCCTTCTGTATAATTCTCCTCCAACCAATGTGTACCTTGCCGATCTATACCTAATACATTTTGCTTGTAAGGGATCTTTTGGGAGCACGACTTCTTCCAGGAACCTTTTTAGCTGAGTCATCTAACCGTCTGGCGGTGTTCGAATTTCTAAAATTTCTAAGTTTCTTGGTTCAGCTATGCTCGGTTTGAGGAGACGTGCAACCAGAATAGTCTTTGGCCTGATTGTGGTTGTTGCTGACGCTAGTTTGGACAATGCGTATGCCTTTTAATTTTCCTCCCTAGGGATCTGGGCAATCTTATATCCTTTGAATTTCTAGAGGAGCTGTTTTGCAATGTCACGGTAGGCTATCATGCCTTCATCCTTGGCTTGGTACTCGCCCATGACTTTGTTGACAGCTACCTGTGAATTGCTAAATATCTCGACTCCATCTGCCCCGAGAGCTATGTAGACTCTGAGTCCAGCTAGTAGCGCCTCGTACTCGGCTTGATTGTTGGTTGCTTTGAAGTCAAATCTCATGGCACATTCAATATCATCTCTTTTTAGAGTGCATACTAGGATCTCTGCCCCGCTGCCATGAGTGTTTGAAGAACCATCAACATATAATTTTCATGGGAAATTTTTTCCCAACATCCTTTTTGCTTCCAGGTTTGGCTCTGTGAACTCTGCTATAAAATTTGTCACTGCTTGCCCTTTGAGGGATGTCCCGGGGACGTAGTGGATATCGAATTCACTTAGCTCGATAGCCCATTTGGCCAGTCTTCCTGAAATCTATGGCTTCTGTAGAGTTTACTTTAATGGGCAATCAGTGAGTACCTGGACCGTATGAGCCTGAAAATATGGTCTTAGCTTCCTTGCTGCTGAAACCAATGCTAGGGCCATTTCCTCTGCTTATGAATACCTGATCTCGGCTGGTAGAAATGCCTTGCTGGTATAGTATACTGGCTTCTATACTCCATCTTCTTTTCTAACTAAGACTGAACTGGCTGCTAGTTCTGTAATTGATAAGTACAGATGGAGTGTCTCTCCCATCTGAGGTTTTGAAAGGATGGGAGCCTGCCCTAGGTAATATTTAAATTTTAAGAATGCTTGCTCGCACTCTTCATTTCAGTCGAGTCCTTTCCCTTTTTTAATTACTTTAAAAAAGGGTGTGCATCTGTCTGTGGACTTTGAGATGAATCTAACCAAGGAAGCCAAGCATCATGTTAGGCGCTGTACTTCTTTGAGTGTTCTCGGTGAAGTCATTTTTACAGGGCATGCATTTTCTCGGGATTGACTTCGATTCCTCTTTGGTGAACTTGAAAACCTAATAATCTTTCTAAGGGAACCCCGAATAAACTCTTGTTCGGATTTAGTTTCATTTGGTATCTCCTCAAGACATCAAATGTTTCTCGCAGGTTTGAAGTGTGCTTGTCTGCCGTCACGCTCTTGGTCAGCATATCATCAATGTATACTTCCATGTTCCTTTCAATTTGCCGCGCGAAGATTCTGTTGATCAGCCTTCGATATGTTGCTTCTGCATTTTTTAATCCGAACGGCATTGCTGTGTAACAGTACAAACCCTGATCAGTTGTGAATGCTGTTTTTTCTTCGTCAGCCGTGTTCATCCGGATTTGGTTATATAATGAATAGGCGTCCATGAAACTGAGCAGCTCATGGCCTGATGTAGCGTCCACCAACTGATCTATCCTCGAGAGTGGAAAACTATCTTTCGGGCATGCCTTGTTCAGATCTGTGAAATCTACGCACATCCTCCACTGTCCATTCTTCTTTTGGACGAGGACTACATTAGCGACCCATTGAGGGTAATTGACCTCTCTAATCGATCCTACAACGAGTAGCTTCTCTACTTCCTGATTGATTGCCTGACTTCTTTCGGGATTGAATGATCTTCTCTTTTGTATCACCAGTTTTGCATTCGGGTCTACTGTGAGATGATGAGATATTATTCGGGCATCTATCCCGACCATATCTTCATGACTCCAAACGAACACATCCCTGTATTCTTTAAGTAGATCAATGAGGCTTTGTTTGACTCTTCCTCCCAGGTTGGCCCCGATCTTGACCTTTTTGTCTGGTTCATCTTCTTTCAAGGTGATTTCTTAGACCGATTCAGTTTTGGATTCATTCGGCTCTTCCCTTGGATCGAATTCGAATGATAGTGGCTTTTCGTTCTGACTCGGCTGTGTTATAGTGCAAACATGCTCATTATTATTGTCTTTGTATACTGACAGGTTAGCTCTTCGGGCCATCTCTTGGGATCCCTTGATTACCCCGACCCCTTATTCGGTCGGGAACTTGATCATTAAGGAATAGGTGGTTGTCACAACCTTAGTTTTATTCAGGAATGGTCATCCCAATAGTGCATTATATGGACAATTGTCCAAGTCTACCACCAAAAAGTTGAGCAATACAGTTCTCTGGTAAGGTGCCACTCCAATCTTCACAGGTAGCTTTACTGTCCCGAGTGACCTAACCTCAACTCCCCCGAATCCTCTGAGTGGGGTATGGAAGGGCTGTAGGTCCTTTCGGTCTAACCTGAGTTGATCGTAGACGGATACATTGAGAATGTCTGTTGAACTTCCATTATCTATCAGGATTCTCCTGACTTCCCGGTGACCAATCCGGGCACTTATGACCAAGGCGTCATTTGGTCGAACATCGACGCCATGTGAGTCTGTTTCTGTGAATGTTATTGGGTCCCATCCTTCCTTTACCCTCTTCGGGTCTGGCTTGACCGAGTTTATGCCAAAATTATTCCTTGCTTCTACTGCTTCTCTGATTTCCTAAGTTTGCTCTCGGTTACTTCTTCCAGTGGATGGTCCTCCAAAGATCGTATGTATTACATGATTGGCCTCTAAACTGGCCCTTTGATTTCAACTAGAGCTGTGATCGACCCTGATCTCTTTCTTTGCTTCTGGTTTTTCATCTCTTCTCAAGATCATATCTTGTAGATGTCCTTCCCGTATGAGGGTTTCTATGTAATCTCTGAGCTGGTAACACTTGGAAGTATCATGACCGGTTTCCTTGTGGAACCTGCAGTATTTGGTTGTATCTCGCCGAGCAAACTGAGATTGACGGCGTGCTCTTGTACTATATTCTTTTATTTCAGAATGACTAGGATTTCTTCCTGTTTTTTCCGAAAAGGGGTGTAGTTGGTGTATCTGCCTCGGTATTTTTCCGTGGTCTGTTCGGCATTCCCCCCGTTTTCCCTGTCCTCGCTCTTTTCTTTGTTTTATTTTTTCTGTTTTCCCTTTTGGTTCTACACCTTGGACTTAGCGTCCTTCTCGAGTTTTCCTCCATGCATGTAGCTTCCTCCAGTGGCTAACTCCTCGTCTTCGGCTAATGCATATCCTCCCGCCATGTCTATCATATCGACGTATCTGGTCAGATGGGCTCTTCTTAAATCAAAAGATAGCCGTCCATTCTGTCCATTTTGCAGGTTATTGATGAATGTAGTAATTATTGCTTCATCGTTTGTACTACCAATTTCTGATACTGCTTGGCCAAATCTCTCCAGATATTTCTTCAACGACTCATCTTTCCCTTGCTTTATTTGAGAAAGGTAAGCCACTGACTTTTTTCTTGTGAACATTGCTAAGAAATTGCCTTGAGAAGCTCATGCTTAGTTCACTAAAACTTTCAATGCTTGCTGGGGGAAATCTCCCAAACCCTTTTGAGCTCATGTCTCTCAAAGTTTCTGGAAAGTTGAGACACAATAAGGGATCACTATGGGCATACTGAGCTATAGCACTTTTATAGCATCTGATGTGCTCCTTTTTGTCTGTGTCTTTCTTGAACTGTTCCACGTGCGGCATCCTGAACCTTTCTGGGAATGGGGTCCGTAAAATTTCCCTGGTGAATGGACTGTCAGAATCGTCATCAGATAAATCGTTACACCTATAACGTCTGACAAGTGCATCCATCTGTGGCCTATTGTTCTCGACTTCTCGAGTTAGGCTTTGGATTATGACTTCCCTGTTTCCAAACGAACTTCCATGTGGTTGAACAACTGGGTGATTGTCATTCCTCTTTCAGGTTTTTCACTTTGATGCCGGGTTTCACGTATGATTCCGTGATGACGCTTGCGATGGTGCCGATCGCTATCTTCTGATGATGATCGGTCCCTGTGCCGGTCATGTTTGCGGTGTCTAGCACGGACTATCTGATTCTGGTTCTGCTTCTGGCGTGGTCGTTCCTCTTCAATTGTTTCACGTCTAGCCTGATTAATTGGAACAGAGTTCCTTCCAGCCTCTGGTGTATTTATTTCTGGCCCTATTACAACTGAATGAAGCCTCGCAAGTGGGAGGTTCAGAGTTTGTGCTTCTGTAGCTAGTAGATCAACTCCTTCCTTTGCTGCGTCTGCCACCAGTTGTTGCAATGCTTCTCAAAAATGTTTTGTCAGATCTCCATTAGTTGGAGGAACTTGCTGGATCCCTACCAAGAATGTAGGTTGATTCTCCATGGTTGCAGTGAGATCTCGCGAGGTGCTACAAATATGAAAGTTATCTGGAGATTTTTGGACATCCTCAGAACTGCTTCTGCTTCCTGTCATCCATTTTGATTAAATCGAAGGTTCAAAGACTCACCTTCTTCTATCGCCAATTGTTGACGTCGGTTTTTGGATTGTATCAGAAAAGCCAACAGGGATTGGATTTCGGCTGTGATTTCAAAGAGAAAGAGAAGGAGAAAGTAACCAAGACACGAGTTTTTTACGTGGTAAAACTCTGATGACCGGAGAAACGTCCACGAGTGGTTGAATGATCAACCGATCCAAAATCCACTAAGAATTTATAATATTACAAGCTCTTGATATCTCTTTCTTCTCTCTATATTTTTCTATGATTACCGTCTACCTATTTTTTTGGCGAGATTATGGGTCTATTTATATGTTTATGAAACCCTAAACTGCTTTGTATAAGTAATAGATCTTTGTATTTAATTATGATTACTTGCTTGAAGCTGATTGTCTTCTTTCCTGTTTCGGAGTCTTGTATTGAAATCGAATGAGATTCTAGTAATGTAGTCCAATTTGGACTTGTTTCCTTATGAGAGCGTAGTCTTTTTACAGAAATAAAGTTGTTACCTGATTGGGAACCCTTCCAGCTTATTATTTTGTTCTCATTGGTATTTTTTCTTGATACGGGTATCTTCGTGTATTTAATGACCTAATCCGTGTGAACTAAGCGCTAGGCTTTTTATTCAGTTTTCTTCGTATTTGTCCCTAGTAAGGATAATACCCGCTGGTCCCGAGTAATATCATTTGATCCCGAGTAGAAATGTCATTTAACCAGTCCCGAGTGCCGTTAACTGATCTCGAGTAGTATATGACGTCGATTGACCCTGAGTAGGTTTTATTGAACATCTGCTTACTCGGGTTTTCTCTTCTTCGGTGATGTCTTGTAGGATATTTTCTGAATGCCTATTCGGATGTCTACCTGACAGTTTATCATCTTTGTTGATGACGTGTACGTGCGATAAAAATCACATATGACACAATTAATTCAAGGTTTAGGAATCGAACTCGCAATCTTGGTGTATATACAATGCATTAAATAATTTGAAGGAAGGAATAGGAAATTTTAATGGAGAATGGACGTACCAAGTTTGTCTCCAACTCGAAAATCCTTGCCTTGAGCCCAAGCTTGATAATCGAAGTTGATGGTCAATACCTTTTCATCCCCAACCACGAAATCTTTGGCCAGAGTAATGACCGGAAAGATGGTGGAAATGAATGCAAAGACGACATAATAACGAAGAAGAGCCATTGATGAATTTGTCAATGGGACTTATTCTTGCACAAGAGATTTGAATTTGATATATAGCTCTAATTGTCTTCCGGTTAGAAGAAGAATTTAATGAAGACTTATTTATTGAGTTTCATTTACCAAGTAGAAAGTGCTACCTAGCTTTTGGTTTCTTTTTATTGATGTATATCCAAGAATTTAATGGACTTATTTATAGGACGGCAACAGCCGAACGAGGAGAATTGCACCAAATGGAAATGAGTTTGCTAGTTCAATAATATTTCTATTTATACGACCAAGTCAATTTAAGTCTATTCGCTGTTGCATGATGATTATTAATGTGTAATGCCATACATTTTAACTTAATATAATGTGCATCTCATCTAATGTTTATGTCAATCGGTAAAATGCCAAAACCGATGTGGCTCAACTGGCAGAAGAGCGAGTTTAGGATTTTGTTAAATGACTCCCAGATCAACGACTCGAATCCTACCAATGACGAAAGCTTTCAAAAAAATATATGATTTCAAAATTTATAGATATTGTCAAAAAACTATATATATATATATATCAATCGGCAAAATGAATATACACTAATGATAATATATAATTTGCTATGTTTGATAAGCGAATTAAATCATTATTAATATGTATCGATTTGCTAATTACAATATTAGAGGTTAAAAAGCAAGTTTATATATAAACGTGAGATGATTAGTATTACTCCATATCTTATAATCTAAAGAGATAATTGACAATTATTATTATTTTTTTACCACATCCATTGTTTATTATGTTTTTAACCACTAATAAAAATTTTCATTTCAACCCATAACCAAACCATTACATTAATAGTCCTTATCATCGTCTTCTTCTTCAACCTATTTACTATCTGAATCTTTCGGTTTTCTCTCTCTATAATCAAATATCCTGTAACAATTACTTCACTTGGTTGTTAAAAATAAACAATCTCTCACTTATCTCTCAAATATATCACTATTTCTCAATGGATCAGTGTCAAACACAAACTTAGAAATGTGAAATTGTTGAAAAACTTTCAGGAAATTCCACAAAGAAGATTTGGAAAGAGATTTTGACTTTTCTGAAATGAGTAATGCTACTTTGTCCAAATTTGGTATTCAAATGATGTGGCAATACTTATGTCCATCCATTTAATTTGGATTAGATTTGCATGAATTAAATGAATGGACTATATTGTTACCACATCATTTGGACACCAGATTTGAGCAAAATAGTATTACTCTTTCGAAATTGTGGTTCAACTCCCTCCGAAAATACTTGAAAGAGTGTAAATCTTTTTGTTAGAATTGTATTATTTGCTTTGTTATATGAATTTGCTGTTGGGTTTTTGTCGAATGTTTAGAGATTTAGGTGAAAAAAGAAAGAAGAAACGAAATTCGAAGAAATTTGAAGAAATACGCACTACACGTTCCGAAAGTGAAATTCAAAGAATTTTTTCAATAAACATACTTTTAAAAAAGAAAATATGTATCTTGTTCGAAACATGAAACAACTATGTAGAATAAACTACACGCCCGTAACAAACAAACATGAAAAGTAGTTCTAAACATGAAACATTTTTTGGAAAAACAAAACCATTTATTTTTAAACAAGAAACAAGACAGAAAACCAAACACTACAAGTAGGCATCAACCTGAATATACTTCTCCATGCAGGGAGGGTATGTTGGAAAAATTCCAACATATGGGGCCACACATGTGAATATTAAATATGTTGTGCTGTCTTTTGGTTAAGCATAAATTAAAGTGATATAATTAATATTTAAAGTATTAAGGCTTAAGGGTATAATTGTCATGGAATTAATATATAGATACCAGAGTGCTATTTCTATTTTGTTGAAGGGCCGAATTAGAAATAACCAACATATAATAATTTGATTATTATATATATTTAGGGTTATGGTCCCCAAATTACACGATGTTTTGTTTTGTCTGTATCCCCATCGACCGAGAAAAAAAGAATTGTAGGGTTCAAGAAAGGTCGTGTTAATTCGAAAGATCACAACCCGTCCACCAACCTCCAACAATGGATTCATGTACGCTTCCGCTTTCTCGATTTACTTCTTTTCTCTTGAATTGTCATGGGTTATATTATGTATATTAGGGTTTAATTAATCATGATATAGAAACATGTTTAGGTTATTCGGATTTGATAATAGCAAAATTTGGCTAGGGACTAAAGAAGAATTTTCCACTTCCCAGCCTTCCTGCAAGGGTCAAAATTTGGGCATATATGACGGGGGTGTCAAGGTCCCCGAGGTCGAGCTACCACGCGATCCTACAGATGCAAGGCGAGGCCACTTATACCATCTGAGCATCTCGCACGTGTCCAGGCTTACCAAATAAAGCCCGACGAGACCGCATCAAGCTTCTTTATACCATGATAAAGCCCGAAGCTAGGTCGACGTGAAAGGACCTGGGTCCCCCGACATCAAGGTATGTCGTGACACTCTCATAGAGCTTGCTACTATCTCTACTTTCACTAGGAGATCTTCAAGGTGCCAAACTTACCTTGCAAAGGCACTCCTGCCTCGTCGAGGTATAATCTCGACCTGTCCGAGCATAAAAGGAAGAACCCGTAAAGCCCCGTCACCAAAAGCGCCAAGATCCATTGTAGATCCTAGTATGGTTAAATAAAGTAGCTAGAGTAGTACTCGAGTGTACCTCTCCACCCTTCCAGAAGCAAGCCAAGGTCGCCTGTTTATGGCAAACACCTTACCAGGGCCTGCTAGCAAGCCCGCTACCCTGCTACTCCGCTAAGAAGCCTGCATAATTAGGTCAAACTCCATGATAACGCTCAGTGTAGCTGGACCAAGCTCCCAACTATAAGGTTAGAACCCAATGGGATATTTCACCTCTAAAATGGTTAGCACAAGCTCCATGGGAAGACCAGCATCTAGCTTCGTGACAATCGAGAGGTCCTTTGGGGACCCCTCAAGTGTACTGGATCCTAGGGTACCCCACCCTCAAGGAATATCAAATGTCACCTCAGGTAACCTCCATGAAGTACCTCTCCAAAGTGACATGCAGAACTAGAGCTCTCCTCTCGGCAACGTAGAAAGAGAGGATTGACTTCTATGACATTTAAAGTACCATTAATGAGGTCAACCACATTAATGGAGGTAGTCAACCCAGTTAATGACATGATCAACACCATTAATAAGAGAATATTAACCTCTTTAATGGCCATCATTAGTGAAAGATTCCAAAGAGTAAATAAATACCTTTTCCTCCAAGATATCCTCCACAACCGATTATTGGGGGACAACTATAACAGAAAATCCCGCCTATCAAGGAAGAAAAAGTCTGAAGATGAAACAATCATATCTTCTCAGAGATAATAGCTATAAGCCGATCAACTACATTAAAGGAAGGATCGTATTCGATAAGGAAACAAAGACTAATTGAAGAGTCCCAGACTTGCACGACAAGGTGGTCATCATGTATAAATATGCCTGTAAAAGGCATATTGTAAGTCTCCGATCAATAACAGAAGACACATGCTTCGTTAAAGTTCTCTCTACATCATCATTGTATAGGTACCCCGACTGGGAAAATATCGATCTACATTCGACCACCATTGTAAGCTCTCCGGAGCAACTACGTTGTATTACTTCACCATCCTTGTAAGCTCCCCGGAGCATTCTTTGATATATACATAAGGAAGGGTATTCCTCCTTCCTCCGGATACTGCCTTGGGGTTTTTCAGCATATGATCACTCGTGATGCTTTTTCCCCCCTTGGTCAGTCCACCTCTATCTACTTAAGACTTGTGTATTTCCTATTATCTACTGTGTTACACATGTGTGTATGTGGGCTAGGAACCAACCTCATTGGACCTAGCTCTCTAATCTTTCTTACATAAGAGGAACCGAATCTAGATTCCTACCCCGCTGGACCTAACACTCTTATCTTCTCATCTATACGCCAAAGTCGCACACCAAGATGAAGAGAAACCGCTCAGATCAGTTCGAAGGGAGTCGATGAGCTCTCCTGTATCTTCTCTTTGGAAAAAATCGAGCTCTCCGACACTCGAGCTAGATAAGTCCCCCTTCTTACTTGTTATCGAGGTCGGGGTATTACAAGAAGCAATCAGGCTCCAGAACCAGGCTCTAGGTACCAGGACGGGCTCCGACCTCGACCGAGGAACAAGGTCCAGGATCATCCCCTTCGCACCAGTAAGGGAACCACGAGCTCCCCAGCTCTACTTCATAAGCACGAAGCCCGACGGGTGGGATGGCTTGTCTCCTACCTACAATTTTATCCTCCTTCATATTCATACAAGATCATGTCAGGTATCAACAGTACCGACTCCGGCCACCACTTTCGCGGTAGTGGTCTCGAGGGCGTTAATAGGAATTTCTCATCCTAAACAAATTTCCCGATAATAGGATTAATTATATGCCTATGCATGTTGTATTTGTAATAATTGAAATCCTTACAAGTGGTATCAGAGCCACCCATGATCGATTCTTGAGAATTGAGATTTGGATATTAAGTTTTAAGAAATTTCTGGAAAATTTAGGGTTTTGATCTCCCGTATTTTAGTTTTGTTATTAAAAAAAACTGAACTGAAAGGTTTTTTTTTATTATTTATTTTGGTTCGTTGACTTAAAACAAAAGTTTTATGTTTTTGGGTCGATAGGTTTTCTCACCTAGACCCGATCCATTTTTGGTTCTCACCCAATCCGGTTTCCAACTCGGTCAACGCCTGGTTTCCTGTGAGAACCCACGTGTTTGGTGACGACAGGGACAATCGTCGGTCCTTCACCATGATCTGGACCAAATCGAGCAAGATCGGCCACCGATCGTTCGATCCAAGTGCATCGTTCGTCGATCGCCGATCGACCCTTCGATTTGTGGTTTGCGGTCGTGCGTTGCTGCTCTACGGTGTTTCGTTGCCTCCAGGCGATGGTGGCACACGAAGAAACTAGGGTTTACAGGTTGTTTTTTGCTGTAGGGCCATCTTTAAAAAATTTAAAATTCTTGAGGGACTGTTTTACAATTTATTTAGGCCATTATTTGATTTTGATAAACTTTCGGGGTAAATTTATAATTTCAAAAACTTAAAGGTCCTTTTTTGCAATTACAAAAAAGTTGTAGGGCATATTTATAATTATTAAAAGTTACGGGGTCACTTTATAATTTTCAAAAGTTTGGGCCAAATTTTAATTACTGAAACTTAAGGGGGCTTTTGTAATTTTACAAAAAAGGGCACTTTTGTAATTTTTTTAAAATAAAATAAATTTTTATTTATTTTCATTTAATTATAAGGATCAACTCAAATTCAAATATTTAGGTATACCTTTTATGGTTAACTAAGGTGATCCATCATTCTAAATGGGCTAATTAAAACAAGATGTCACCAAAATAATCTCTCTTTTGTAGATTATTCATGAGAGATGTTGGATGTTGTATATTTGTGTGTGTGTAAATTCGTGCGAGTATTAGTCGGCCCAAAGGAAGGTTAATACTTGGCCAAATTGCACACACATCTGTGGTGGTAAACATGTGACGATTATAAGTGTAAAGTTCTCATTTATTGATTGGCTTATTTCGTGAACAAGGGTTTTATGTAAGGGTAGCTTAGGCTCTCAAGACCTTAAGAGAAGAAGCACCAAAGGTATATTTCTTGTGCTTACTTGCTTTGAAGAGATATAGTTGCACACACTCACAACTCATGCATATTCCTTATTCGTATATGTTGTGTGTTTATATGAGTGTGCATTCATGTTTTGATAACTCTTCTTTCATGTTTATATTGATCACATCTTTGCATTTGTACTGACATGCATTATGTGTTGCTCACACACACACACTTACTTGCTTTTGATTTGTTATGCATGTGTGCTTCATTGTTGTCTATGTGCATTCATAGTGTGGTTTTGTGTGTTGTTCGCACTTGCACGATGGTGTGCTTGTCTTAGCGCATTGAGTGACCATTTGAGAAGGTCACATTCTTCTCTTGGTTTGGTTATGTGGAGTAAGGTGTCTAGTTTCAAAATATGGATTTCAAAGATATAAATGTTTTTCAAAACTGACCTTTGTATGGTCTTGTGACCATAACTTTTTATAAAAGGCATCAAAATATGTTTTGAAATGTTATGTACAAACTAGACACCCATATCTTTCCAATGGTATATTATTCGTAATATTTCATGACCGTTTGGATTGGTTTTGAAATCTCCAAAGTGATCACAAAAACAGGGCATCTTTGTTGTTGTCCATTTCTGACCTTTGGTCACTTAAATGATCATAATTTTTTCTACAGACTTTAAAATCTTGTTTTATAAATAGGAGTAGAAAGTAAACTTCCATATCTTTCCAACGGTATATTATACGAAAGTTTTGGATGTCGTTTGGTCATGTTTTGGGTCGCTCGAATCTCGAGCTTTTGTGCTATCGTGGCTGCACTGGTGCACAAGCGCACCTCACCTGAGCCCCTTGGACATTAGGTGTGCGCTGGTGTGGCGCTTGTCGACCAGCGCAGCTAACCAGTGCACTGAGTAAATTTTGGGCATTTTTCAAAACGATGTAGTTTTTTTCTAGGGCTCATATTTACATGCCATCTTCTTCCTTACTCGTTTTTCAGAGCTTAAAAACCATCTTTTAGTGTGAGAAAGTATTTTCTTTGAGAAAGAAGCTCCAAGAGTTATTCTTTAACTCTCCAAACCCAAAACCCATCATCCTTCATGCATTATTGATCATCTTTAGACATGGGTCTTCATCATTCATGACTTGGTAAGTAAGAACAAACTTTTATCTTTGATTATTGTTCTTAAACTCCAAGAGTTCGTTTTTATAGCACAGGATTTATAGAAATCATTTTTGAATGCATATTTTTGTTGAATGATGACATGATTGGGTTTGTATTTTGATAGCTTAATTGATTGGGTGGGTCATTTTTGCCTAAAAGCTAGGTCATAAACATTCTTGTGTGATTCATTGTTGACTAGGTTGATAGATTGTTCATTAATCAACTTGTTAAGCTTTTGAATATTTATGTGATGTGTTTGTGACAATTAGTTTGTTAGAAAATCTCTACACAACTAATTGAGTTTTTTATTGATAGACATTGGTCTAAGACTTGCATTTATTGTGTGGCTAAATGTTTGTCTCAATCACTTGAATATATACTAAGTATATGTTGAGTACATTGTAAGCATATTTGTTGATTTATTGTGATTGTTTGTTATATCTAGGAATGTTGTTATTGATAACTTCTAGCTAATTCTCAATTCTTTGCATTTAGATATTGTTTATGACTCATTGATTGCATTTAGTGATTGCATTATAGTCCTTGCCATGCTTAATGACAACATGTGTTGATTTGGCTTTTATGATAGCTTCTTAGGATTGCTTGTTATATGTTTAGCTAAGCTTTATGACATGTCATTTAGCTCTTGATATCTAGGATTGCTTTTATTACCATCTCATAATCCTAGATAAGCATATAAGGTACCCTAGCCTTGTTTGTTGTTTGTTGTTTGTTGTTTGAATATCATCATATATTCACATTGGGTGTTTATCTCTTCATTGAAGAGAAGTAAGTCTTGCGTTGCATCCGGGAGTAGGTTGCTTCAAGCGTAAGCGAATTGGACTAGGTCCACTTAATACCGAGATTATGTAGTGGTAGTACCGGGAGTAGGTTGTAACGTCTCTATCATCATTGGATTCGTTGTTCGAGTGTGGCGCACTTAACAGCCCGTGGTTTTTCCCATTTGGAGGGTTTCCATGTGTATCTCAAGTGTCTTTATTATTTCCGCAGTTATTGCATTTTTTATATTATTGTGACTAGTTAGGGGTATTTTCGTCTAATTGACCATTAACGAAAATTGGGTAAAATTTGACTAAAATCTATTCACCCCCCTCTAGATTAATATTATACACATCATAATATTTGTTTCAATTGGTATTAAAGCGGGTTCCTAGACATACATAAGTGATCCTTGCTCATTTTTGGTGTGGTATGCATTTTGTGTGATTTTGATCATTCATACATTTGCATTCATTTGCCCTCATTTTACCCAAAACACTATGTGTGATTTTGAGAGACTTGAAGGTGCGTTGATCTCTTAACCACCTACGCTCACCAAGGATAACTACCCCTCTTGGAAAGTGAGGATGAAGTTCTTTTTGTGTGCCCTTGATGAGTATATGTGGATGTGTGTAAAAGATGGATACTCAACTCCCACAGAGACACAAGAGAATGGGGCTTCTATGCCTAAACCCAAGTCTAAGTGGACTAATGATGAACTCGAGGCTGCCGAATGGAATTCAAAAGGTCTTTGTGCCTTATATCGTGCAGTGGGTGAGAGTCAAGCAAAGCTCATCCAATCCACTCGAGATGTTCGGGAAGCTTGGGAGATTCTACGAATCACCCACGAAGGTACCACGAAAGAAAAAGACAAGGATTTAGGTACCTCGAAGAACAAGCTTCGATGTTTTGATTATGGCGGCTGTGGGCACTTTTCCACGGATTGTGGAAATTCAAAGAGCATGAGTCAAAGAGGCAAATCAAAGGCCTACTCTTCTAGTAAAAGTAAAGAATGCTCTTCGGGTTCCAAGGGATGTGAAAGGAATCACATAGCCGTGTACGCTTTACACGATGACAGCTTTAAAGCGGCCACAATACACCCATCGCTCAAGGTCGACATTGAAGAAGCTAGTTTAGATGATGATTGCCATGAGAGTACAAATGGTAAAAGCTTCGATGAAGAAAGTTCAAGCTCCAAGAACTTGAGTGATGAAGAGTTTAGTTACGAAGACTTCATTAAAAGTCTTCAAAGGTCTTTGAAGAGAAAAACGAAGAAATCAAAAAGTTGAAGAAAGAAAATCTTCAACTAAGGACCAAGTAAGATGACTCCTTGAAGATAGACATAGTTGATGTGTCCAAGTATGAGAAGGAGATTGATGATTGCCATCAAAGGATGAAGGCAATGAAGGATGAACTTGCCAACAAAGACTATTCCTTGAAGATCATCAAGAAGAATGAGATGAGGTGCCTTGGAGAATTGAAGAAAGCCAAGGTCATGCAACCTCAAGTTCAAGGAAAGAAAAGAACTTTACCTCCTCATCATCCTAGGAGGAAGATTGATCTTAGAGAGACATCCAAGAATGGCCAAGTGAAGGGGCCAATAAAGAATGAAGCTAAAGCTCAACAATCAAGAGCTCCACTTCCAAGCCTTCCTCAACCAAGAAGGCATGTTCAACCGGCTCATCCATGTCAACAAGATAGACCACAAAAGTGCCACCAATTGGCTCAAGCTCTAAGAAAAAGCCAACCAGTGCATCACCAAAGACAACCTCATCGACATGGCATGCATCGATGAGATCACAATGCAATGGTACAAATTCTCAATTTGTACCTACTTGTCATTTTTGTGGTATGATTGGTCACTTAAGATCAAACTGTTTTAAGTACATTAAGAGGTGTAGAATAGAGAGCATGAAAGAATATCGGTTGAAAAAATGGGTACATATGCATGAACCTAGGGTTGTTAGAAATATATGTTTAACCACTAGAAATGAGAAAGTGGAACCTAGGTGGGTTAGAAAGAATGAACCCGCTTGGCTTAGTGCCTATGAGATAACCGTAGATGCAACTAGGTCTTTTGGACTTGGTAAGTCTATAGGAGCACATGTTTCCCAATGACTTGGTTATATTTTGACCAATCAAAAAGAGCTATTGTATACTTGTTGCATGCATTTTTTTTTAAATGTTTATGCTCCTTTATTGATTGCTTGAGAAACTTGGTTGCACTTATACTATAGTATATTGTATTTTCTTCAATAAGTGTGAACTTTGCTTTGATTACAATCCATGTCATATTTATGTTCAAACATTCATTTCTGGACTAGGAGATCTACATAGGAAGTACATATTGAATGACCTATAGTTATCTCCATGACATGATGATTCTTTAAATGACATGCTAATGAAAAATGATAAAGTATGAATTGATGATTGCAATTGTTGAATGCAAAATATTGTGTGAAAAAGCTAGTGAGACTAAAATGTTTCATCAATGTCTCTCTTTCTTTATTAGTTGAACATGACTACTATCATACGGGTATCCTACCCGGAAAAATCAAATAGGATGCAAAGTTGCTCATGCCATGTTTAGCTTATAAAGTTGTATATATTGCCATTAAAACTTGATATCTATAAAACTCTATATCCTTGCTTCTCTCATGACAAAATGTGAATTTGGTTTGAATTATATTGGAAACCTTTGTCATTTGCTTTGCCAAATACCATTGTTTTTGGACTTGGATGCAACATGTCTTGTATGCAAAGCATTTTTCATTCACACATTTTCTTCAAATAAATCTCCTTGTATCTCTCCTATTAATTGAGTTGCATAAATGTGGCTTATATAATTATACAACAATCTTGTATGCTCCTTTCTTTCTTTGCCTTGAGTGACCCGGTTGGGGACTTCTCCTTTGCCTATATCATGACAAAAAGAGGGAGTAGCATTGACCTAGCATTGTAGTGTTAGGGGAGTAGCATGTGGTAGCATGTGTTGGCTTTAAGGGGAGTAGTACTTGTTTTTGGGGAGATTAAATTCAGAGGGAGTAACCCTTTGAGGGGGAGCATTGCATGATGTGGTGCATTACTCATATTCTTATATGCAAATGCTTTTGTTTTCTATTCACTTGATCATCTCACATGAACTTGGTTTGGAAAGTGTACTTGTTGTTTGTTTTGTGTGTAGAGTTGATGATTCTACAAGAGATTAAAGATCTGAAGTTTATTTTTATATCTCTTTGTAATGTAGAATATCTTCCCGGTGCTTTATTATGTTCTGTGAGGATCAATGTGAGTGGTGGTTTTGTCACGAAATAGCCAAAAGGGAGATTGTAAAGTCCTCATTTATTGATTGGCTTATTTCTTGAACAAACCACATATTGGGGTTTTATGTAAGGGTAGCTTAGTCTCTCAAGACCTTAAGAGAAGAAGCACCAAAGGTATATTTCTTGTGCTTACTTGCTTTGAAGAGATATAGTTGCACACACTCACAACTCATGCATATTTCTTATTCGTATATGTTGTGTGTTTATATGAGTGTGCATTCATGTTTTGATAACTCTTCTTTCATGTTTATATTGATCACATCTTTGCATTTGTACTGACATGCATTATGTGTTGCTCACACACACACACTTACTTGCTTTTGATTTGTTATGCATGTGTGCTTCATTGTTGTCTATGTGCATTCATAGTGTGGTTTTGTGTGTTGTTCGCACTTGCACGATGGTGTGCTTGTCTTAGCGCATTGAGTGACCATTTGAGAATGTCGCATTCTTCTCTTGGTTTGGTTATTTGGAGTAAGGTGTCTAGTTTCAAAATATGGATTTCAAAGATTTAAATGTTTTTCAAAACTGACCTTTGTATGTCTTGTGACCATAACTTTTTATAAAATGCCTCAAAATATGTTTTGAAAAGTTATGTACAAACTAGACACCCATACCTTTCCAACGGTATATTATTCATAATATTTCATGACCGTTTGGATTGGTTTTGAAATCTCCAAAGTGATCACAAAAACAGGGCATCTCTGTTGTTGTCCGTTTCTGACCTTTGGTCACTCAAATGACCATAACTTTTTCTACAGACTTTCAAATCTTTTTTTATAAATTGGAGTAGAAATTATACTTCCATACCTTTCCAACGGTATATTATACGAAAGTTTTGCATGTCGTTTGGTCATGTTTTGGGTCACTCGAATCTCGATCTTTTATGCTGTCGCGGCTGTACTGGTGCACAAGCGCACCTCACCAGCGCTCATTGGACAGTAGGTGTGCGCTGGTGTGGCGTTTGTCGACCAGTACAGCTCACCAGCGCATTGAGTAAATTTCGGACATTTTTCAAAACGATGTAGTTTTGTTCTAGAGCTCATATTTACATGCCATCTTCTTCCTCTCTCGTTTTTCAGAGCTTAAAAACCATTTTTTATTGTGAGAAAGTATTTTCTTTGAGAGAGAAGCTCCAAGAGTTATTCTTTAACTCTCGAAACCCAAAACCGATCATCCTTCATGCATTATTGATCATCTTTAGACATGGGTCTTCATCATTCATGACTTGGTAAGTAAGAACAAACTTTTATCTTTGATTATTGTTCTTAAACTCCAAGAGTTCATTTTTATAGCATAGGATTTATAGAAATCATTTTTGAATGCATATTTTTGTTGAATGATGACATGATTGGGTTTGTATTTTGATAGCTTAATTGATTAGGTCATTTTTACCTAAAAGCTAGGTCATAAACATTCTTGTGTGATTCATTGTTGACTAGGTTGATAGATTGTTCATTAATCAACTTGTTAAGCTTTTGAATAGTTATGTGATATTTTTGTGACAATTAGTTTGTTAGAAAATCTCTACAGAACTAATTGAGTTTGTTATTTGTAGACATTGGTCTAAGACTTGCATTTATTGTGTGGCTAAATGTTTGTCTCAATCACATGAATATATACTAAGTATATGTTGAATACATTGTACGCTTATTTGTTGATTCATTGTGATTATTTGTGATAGCTAGGAATGATGTTATTGATAACTTCTAGCTAAATCTCAATGCTTGCATTTAGATATTGTTTAGGACTCATTGATTGCATTTAGTGATTGCATTATAGTCCTTGCCATGCTTAATGACAACATGTGTTGATTTGGCTTTTATGATAGCTTCATAGGATTGCTTGTTCTATGTTTAGCTAAGCTTTATGACATGTCATTTAGCTCTTGATATCTAGGATTGCATTTATTGTCATCTCATAATCCTAAATAAGCATATAAGGTACCCTAGCCATGTTTGTTGTTTGAATATCATCATATATTCACATAGGGTGTTTATCTCTTCATTGAAGAGAAGTAAGTCTTGCGTTGCATCCAGGAGTAGGTTGCTTCAAGCGTAAGCAAATTGGACTAGGTCCACTTAATATCGGGATTAGGTAGTGGTAGTGGGTTATATATCGGGAGGATGTTGTAACGCCTCTATCATTAGTGGATTCCTTGTTCGAGTGTGACACACTTAATAGCCCGTGGTTTTTTCCATTTGGAGGGTTTCCACTTATATCTCAAGTGTCTTTATTATTTCCGCACTTATTACACTTGTGATATTATTGTGACTAGTTAGGGGTATTTTCGTCTAATTGACCATAAACGAAAATTGGGTAAAATTTTATTAAAATCTATTCACCCCTCTCTAGATTAATATTATGCACACCATAATATTTGTTTCAATAAGGTTTTACATGTGAACAATAAATCGATCCAAAGATAGATTTATTATTTAACATAAATTATTGTCAATGTTTGATCACTACTAAAAGAGTACCACGTGTGTGTATATAAATTCATACGGGTATTAGTCTGCCCAAAGGAAGGTTAATACTTGGCCGAATTGTACACATATCTGTGGTGGTAAACATGTGATGATTATAAGGTTTTACATGTGAATAATAAGTCAATCCAAAGATAGATTTATTATTTAACATAAATTATTGTCAATGTTTGATCACTACAACAAGAGTACCACTTACAATTGATATTACAGTCCAAAGACCTGATATTAATGATGTGCTAGGTATCTTGAGATGAGATTTACCATTATTTGAATTTGTTGATTATTGTATTTTGTTATTAATGTGAGCATGTTTGTTTGTTTGTTTTGTTTTCTTTACAGTTAGTGTTTCTTCTATATCTGCTAATATCAACTCTATACCTGTACTTAATGGGACCAACTTTAAGGATTGGAAAAAGAACATAGAAATCGTTCTTGGCTGCATGGATCTAGACCCTGCACTTCGGGTTGAGCAACCCGCTTCTCTTACGGATGCAAGTTCCTCTGATGACAAGAAGAACTTTGAGAAGTGGGATCGCTCAAATCGCATGAATCTTATGATTATCAAGCGCGGCATTCCAGAGGCATTTATGGGTGCGGTATCTGAAAAGATAACCAAAGCCAAAGAGTTCCTAACCGAAATTGAAAAGCGTTTTGCAAAAAACGATAAGGCAGAAACAAGCACTGCATTTGCAAAGCTTGATTTCTATGAAGTACAAAGGCAAAAGGAACATTAGAGAGTATATTATGGAAATGTCTCATCTTACTTCTAAACTTAAGGCACTGAAGCTCGAGTTGTCTGACGACTTGCTCGTGCATTTGGTAATAATGTCACTTCCTGCACAATACATTCAGTTTAAGGTCAGTTACAACTGTAAAATGGAGAAATTGACTATTAATGAGCTCAATTCTTATTTTGTGTAAGAGGAAGATAGACTGAAGCAAGATATGACCGAAATTGTTCATTTGGCTAGCACCTATAAGGATAAGGGAAAATAGAGGAAGAATAATGAAGCTGTAAAATACCTTATGAGCTTTGGATAGGCAAAAGGACGTGTCTAAAGCATTTTCACATTTGGGAATGTCCAGCTGATGCAAGGCCTTACAGACCACATGAAAGGAAATTGGACTCCAAAACTGTGAGCAACTATTTCATTGGCTACTCTAAGTGATCATAGGGCTATAAGTTTTATGATCCCACACTTAGGTAAATTTTTTGAAACGGGAATTGCAACATTTTATGAGGATGTTGAGTTTGGCTGGAGAAATAAGGTTAGAGACATTGTCTTTGAGGAAGAATCGGTGACGATTCCTATTATTGCTTTTGACAATATGAAGGTTTCTATACCTGTCATTGATCAAGAAGCAAATCTGGATCCTCAACCAGACAATGTTGAACAACCCCCATTCAAGATGAGATAATTGTTCATATGGAACAAACTCAACAACCTCAAGAACCAGTGTCACTAAGGCGATCCACTAGAGAGGAGAAATGTTATTCTGGACGATTTTTACGTATTTCTCCTGGAACATGAGGAAGACATTGGAATGATGGAAATTGATCCAATCAACTTTCATCAAGCCATGCAGGGTTTCAACTCTCAAAAGTGGATTGATGCCATGAATGAAGAGTATAAGTCTATGCAAGACAATAAGGTTTGGGAACTTGTCCCAGTACCAGAAGGTGCGAATCCCATTGGTTGTAAATGGATATTTAAAACCAAAAGGATTTGAAAGGTAATGTGGAGAGATATAAGGCTCGTCTTGTAACTCAAGGCTTTACCCAAAAGGAAAGGATTGCCTATAATAAGACTTTCTCTCCGGTTCAACGAAAGACTCTTTTAGGACAATCATGACACTTGTTGCACATTTTCACCGTGAGTTTCATCAGATGGATGTCAAGACGGCGTTTCTCAATGGTGACATTGACGAAACAATTTATATGGTACAACCAGAAAACTTTGAGTCGGGAGACCTAAAGAATATGGTTTGCAAATTGATAAAATCCATCTATGGACTCAAGGAAGCTTCCCGTCAGTGGTACCATAAGTTTCATCAAGTGATTATCTCATTTGGTTTTGAGATAAACATTGTTGATAATTGTGTGTATCACAAATTCAGTGGGAGTAAGCACATATTCCTGGTTTTATATGTTAATGACATACTACTTGCCACAAATGATATAAGCGTGTTGAATGAAACCAAGAGATTTCTATCAAATAATTTTGAGATAAAAGATCTTGGTGATGCCTCCTTTGTATTAGGGATCCAGATACAACGAGATCGCTCTCAGGATATTCTTGGATTATCACAAAGGAGCTATATCGATATAATACTCAAAAGGTTTGGCATGCAGGACAGCAAACCAGGTGACACCCTTGTCGCTAAGGGAGACAAGTTAAGTCTCAATCAGTGCCCTAAAAGTAACATTGAAGCTAAGGAAATGCAGAAGATTCCCTATGCATCAGCTGTAGGGAGTCTAATGTATTCTTAGGTGTGTATGCGTCCATATATTGCGTACATTGTTGGTATGTAAGGCAGATATTTAAGTAACACTGGGATGGATCATTGGATAGCAGCCAATCGAGTTATAAGATATTTGAAGAGAACAAAATATTACATGCTCACATATAGAAGATCGGATCAGTTTGAGATCATAGAGTATTCCGACTCTGATTATGCTGGATGCCAAGACAGTAGAAGATCCACATCAGGCTACAAATACTTGGTAGCTGGTGAAGCTGGAGGAGTGCCAAATAGACACTCATAGCTTCTTCCACCATGGCAGCAGAGTTTGCGGTATGTTATAAGGCATCCAACCATGGAATATGGCTGCATAATTTTGTCACTGGGCTGCGCATTCTGGAGGGTGTTGAAAGACCACTCAAACTATATTGTGACAATAAGTCAGCAGTGATATATTCTAATAACAACAGGAACTCATCTAGGTCAAAGCATATTAACATTAAGTTCCTAGTTGTGAAGGAAAGAGTTCAGAGTGGACATATATCCATAGAGCACATTGGGACATACTCCATGATAGTGGATCCGCTTACAAAGGGATTATCACCCAAGGTCTTTCCTGAGCACACTGGTGTTATTTTGTGTGAGGATATCACATTATAGTGGGAGTTTGTATAATTTTTTATTTTATTGCTCTATATTTGATTTGGTTATACTTATGCATTTATGTATTTGGATATTTTCTGATCAGAAATAAAGTATTCGGTTAATTACACTCTGCTACATTATGTTAAGTTTTGACCTCACTAAGGAAAAAAGTAGAAACAGTTGGAATAGACATGTATAGATCACATTGCATGTAATTTCCATGTTACACATCCATCATTGATCTATGTCATTTGGTTATGTCGGTATACGTGACCATTGATGGGTTTAGTCATGCTAAATGTGACGAAAATCACTTTGATCCTATGTCGGCATAATCAATGGACGAGATTGTTCGGATATACCTTAAAATTGTGATAACAAAATTTTAGAGCTCATAAAGTCATACACATTTGTAGAGTTACATATGTGTGTTGGAACCCCGTTCACCGGTTACGCAGCGAAACTAGGTTTTAAAATTTTTAATAAACAGATCATAATATGTATCTGTGACCAGTGAACTTGGGATTGTAATTATTTTTCGGAACTAATACATACAATATGTAAACACAAGAAATTGAAATCGATATAATCAAGAAGAAGAAAATCTTACCAACGTTTGGAGGCTCCTTCACTTTATCATATGCTCATGTCTGAACCAATCTTACCAACGTTTGGAGGCTACTTCACTTTACGATGTGCTTCTGTCTGAACCACTTGATCTTCCTCGCTATCTCCCTGGATTGATACCTGCGTGTGGGCGCGTCACGGTCTCAGGAACTTGAATGGAGGATGTAGAGAGAATTGAAGAAACTCTTTCTTCTACGTGTTTCAAAAAACACACAAAACATGAAACAATATATATATCTATAGCCTGCTTCATTTTTCACGAATATATATATATATATATATATATATATCAGTATCTCGCTTGCTCTTGCTTTTTCTTTGACAAATATATATATTTGACTCTCTTGCCTTGCTTCACGCTTTTTCTTTGACAAATATATATATCTGACTTTCTTGCCTTGCTTCACAAATCCATATTCACGCACTGCTTCACTAAATATATATATAGCTACTTGCTTCTTTCTTTCACTATATATATATAATCCTTGCCTTTTTTTTTTGTTTTTCACGAATATATATCCTCTGCTATATCTATTTTAATATCATATATGTATCAAGTATTTGCATCTTATGTAAATTCTTCTTTTGACTATTGTTTCATGTACACACCAAATTTGCATCCAATGCATTCTCTTGCGTTATTAATTGATATATATCTTTTAATTATCATTTTCAAATATATCTAATATATTAAAAGTGATAATAAATATTTTAAATTTAAACTTATATTCAAATACTTAGATAAATGATTTAGCAAAGATAAAATAATCCTATTATTTTATCTTCACCTAAATCCATATATCAACAAACACCTTCAAATTAATAGTTAATTAATAATTCATAATTATCAATATAATTAAATAATCTAATTATTTAATTAATTTAACTATTAACATTCATTAATTAAATAATCTCATTATTCAATTAATTCCCGAATTATATACGTGTCACTTTTGTAACACAATTAATTGGACAATCCAATTAATTAACCGTCACCCTTGTTACCTAAATCGATCGGGCTAGCAAGGGGACCTAATGAACCCACAGTATTTTGAGCTCCAATAATCCTCGGAATCATTAATTAAACTTTTTAATTAATATTCCTTGATTATTAACTCTGGTGTTATTTTACTAAAGACCCGAAGCTGCACTCTCTCAACTGTAGACGCTTTTACACAGACCGATACAACTCAGTGTCTATTGATATAGCTATTACACATGGTGTGATCCTCCACAATAGTTCATAATTAGAGTTGGGTCATAATGTATGTTATACCCCTCTAATTACAAAAATCTTTTTAGTACCGTTGATTCTATAATAAACAATAAATCCTATTTCCTCACGGAATTAGGAGAGCGCTCATATTGTCCAAGCCCCAAATCAACCCTTAAGGGAACTACCATTTACTTCTCATAAGAAGGAGTGGATTCCACTATTGTGTACAAACCTTCACAGCCACAAGCCAAACCGCAATCCTAACATACGGAGTATATTGATTAGGAAATGCATCTGACCTCACCCATGGTATATCAAAAACCACAATTTAACATGAAGGAGTCGATAAGACACTCATGATTAAGATCACCCATATATAGCCATCATTAGTTGATATATATGAATCTCATCGGTAAACGGATCTTGGTGAGAGATTCATATAGATCTTGGCCCAATCCAATATGATCACATCATACAAGGTGCCTCAATTCCCATGTCGCATATGAATGATTAAAGATAGAATCATCGTACATTACGGAATGGACCGCAGCTATAGATTAACCTCAAATAAAGTACCCGGCTTTATTTGCTAACTATAGACTCTTTAGATTGCATGTCTCTTACTGCATCCCTCCGTATGTGACACTCATATACACAGTTCAAGATTACATCCGGCAATCTTGGATGTTAAATATATGCACAAGTTATAAAAAAAAAACAACACAACAAGAATGAATTGAACTTTTCCTTTTATTTGTTCCATGAATCCATTTACATATTAAATCTTTAGGGCATAAACCCCAACAATGTGCCCCGATGGGAGATTATTGGAAACATTCCAACATATGGGGCCACACATATGAATATTAAATGTGTTGTGCTATCTTTTGGTTAAGCCTAAATTAAAGTGATCTAATTAAGATTTAAAGTATTAAGGCTTAAGGGTATAATTGTCATGGAATTAATATGTAGATACCAGAGTGCTATTTGTAATTTGTTGAGGGGTCGAATTAGAAATAGCCAACATATAATAATTTGATTATTATATATATTTAGGGTTATGGTCCCCAAATTACACGATGTTTTGTTTTGTTTGTATCCCCATCAACCGAGCAAAATAAAACTGTAGGGTTCAAGAAAGGTCGTGTTAATTTGGAAGATCACAACCCGTCCACCAACCTCCAACAATGGATTCAAGTACGCTTTCGCTTTCTCGATTTACTTCTTTTCTCTTGAATTGACATGGGATACATTATGTATATTAGGATTTGATTAATCATGATATAGAAACATGTTTAGGTTATTCGGATTAATTATATGCCTATGCATGTTGTATTTGTGTTAATCGAAATCTTTACAGGATAGCCATTAAGCCAAGAACAGTCTGAATCAGTAGATAATCCCATCTTTGCTAAAGTATGAGCAGCAAGATTTCTTAACCTGGGCACATGACGAATAGACTAACAAGGGAGCAACTCGAGAAGATCCAAAATTTCACAAATAACATAACCCACATCAGCCGAGGGGATCCTACCCACACATAAAATAATATGGTAGACGGAATCTGCTTCAATTTGAAAAGGTACCAAACCCGACTCCAAGGCTAAGAGAATACCATGCTTGATAGCCATTGCTTCTACAATGATAGGAACCAATATGGCCTTGGCATTTTTAATACTAGTAACTTTCACACCACCTGAATTCTCTCTATTAATGGCACTAAAACCAATCATCTTGTTCTTGAAATAAGTCACCGTATCCATATTGATCTTAAACACACCGTCATCTGGCGGCCTCCACCTGCACAAGTCCACACATAATTTTCTTGGGCTAGAATTGCCCACACAATGGGTTGATCTCCATTCTTCCAAGAAATCACACACCCAAGTATTAACCGACCCAACATCCTGCTAAGATAAATTATGCACCAGCAGATTGCGGCAATTCTAGATTTTCCATAAAATGACACACAATAGCTCCAAATTCCCAATGTGAAGATATCTCCAGCAGCTAATCATAAAATCAAGGAAGTATAGATTCTTTGACAGTTTAACTCCTTTAACAAAAGGACAATGGTCTCTCACCTGGAAGAGTTTACGACAACCCCATAACGCATGATAAATTGATTCCGGTGATTGACTACATCGAGGGCACATAATCTCTACTAGCACACCACGTTTCGCTAAACAAACGAGAGTAGGAATTCTATGACAGTAAGCCCTCCATAAACCTTTCAGACCTATTGTACCAGGATTAACAGACACGAATAGCTCTTTTGCCACCCTATACCCACTCCGAGTCGAATAATCCTCACTTTTTCAAAATGCCACAAAAGAATGTCTTCAAAAGAAGAGTTTGAGAGGGGAATGGATAGAATTTTATCAACATCATCTGCTAAAAAATTATTCTACAGCAACTCAATATTCCAGCCCAGAGTTCATTTTTAGAGCCCCGACCGTTGCATTTTCATCCAAAATCATCAGAGAAATGATCTTGAAATTCGATGGATGAGGTATCCAACGATCCCCATAAATCAGCATAGAATTACCCCTTCCAATTCTCAATATGAAACCCATGGAAATAATGGCATGACCCCACAACAAACCTTGCCAAACTAAGGAACCTCTTACTTTCGGATTAGCTTCCATGAATGTAGAATCTGAGAAATAGCAACTTTTCAACACTCTCCCTACTAAAGGATTCGGATTCCTAATAAGCCTCCAACACTGTTTATCAAAGAGGACCCAGTTAAACAGCTCCAAATCTCTAAACCCCTAGCCACCCTCCTCCTTGCTAAAACACATATTCCGCCAGAACATCAATATAGTTTGACCGATTACACAATCTAGGCAAATCCTAAATTAGACACTTCGAAAGGCAAAAAAAGGCCCACGGAATTGGTCAAGATAGCTTGAATGATTGCCTTTACTAGAACCTTCTTTCCTGCGATAGAAAGATTTTTACTTTTCCAACACTTAATTTTTTATCACACTTTATCTTTGATTCCATTGGAAAGTTGTTTATTTCTGCAATTAAAGCTCGAAAGGCCCAAATTGCACTCATGACATCTCACTTGTCAGTCTCCTATCAAACTTGCCAGCTTATCCTTTCACTCCAGTTGATAGCCCTACTAAAGTACATGGCCGACTTCTCATAATTAATAGTCAGTCCCGAAGCAGTAGCATAAATTTCAAGAATATGACGAATAATATAGCACTCTCTATCCGTGGCTTTGGAGAACAGGAGACTATCATCCGCGAAAATAAGTGGGAAATATTTGGACGGACTGCCTACAATGAAAACCTGACAAATTTAACTCCTGGACCTCAGAATTAATAACGCTAGACTGATCTTTTGCACAAAGAAGGAAAAGATATAGAGACAAAGGGTCTCCCTAACGGAGCCCGCTCGACGGCTTGACTGAACCACAAACATCTCCATTAATAACAAAGGAGAACAACACTGTCAAAATGCAGTTCATCACTTTCGCCACCCAACACTCTAAAAAACCAAGGTTGATCATCATTTTTACCAAGAAAACCCATTCAACTAGGTCATATGCCTTTTACATGTCCAACTTCAGTACAAAAGAGCCAACCTTTCGATTTTTATTCCGGATTTCATGAAGGCACTCAAAACCAATTACCGCATTATCCACAATCATCCCGCCTAGGATGAAAGCGCTATGAGAATCATAAATCACCTTATCAAGGACTAACCAAAGGCGGTTTGCAAGAGCCTTTGTAACAATCTTGTAAGTGACGTTATAAAGACTCATTGGATGAAACTCCGTAATACACTCTGGACTCTTAATTTTATGAATAATAACAACTAAAGTTTTATTGATTGCCTCCAATGAGTCCCTATCATTCAAACATCTCAGGCATTCAGTTGTGACAGCAATACCTACCAAATCCTAGTACTTTTAATAGAACAAACCTGGAAGACCATCCAAACCAGAAGCCTTAGTTGGATTGATTGCAAAAGTGGCGACATGAATATCCTCCGTTGTAAAGGCCGGTTAAGGAGGGATGAATTTCTAAAGGATAACCGAGTTTGAACCTTTTCCAGAACCTAATTCATCTGCTATTCTGCAGGGTTAGTCAACTGGAAAAGATTAGAAAAATAACTAACCACCACTTGTGTCAAGTCATTTGGCTCAACCTTCCAAGTCCCATTACTATCAACAAGACCACTAATTCTATTACGAACCTTCATTTCTAAAGCTTTAAGATGAAAATACCTCATATATAAACCTTCTTCCTTCAACCACTCAATTCGTGCACATTTCTTCTAGTAAACTTCATCATAGTGTAATAACTCATCCAACTGCCTCTCAACCTTCCTTATCTGGTACCAAGAATTTTGTCCAATTACGCTTGTAGCAGTCTGCAACTCTGTAAATTTCCTTAACCAATTATAGTGTAAAATATACCTAGAGAGGAGGGTGAATAAGAATATGCTCAAATTTTAGTCATCTTTAAAGACACAAGCAATCTTATACAACACTTAGCATAATATCCAAAATGATATATGACAAAGAAAATGACACAAATCAACTAAGTGAAGAAATTAAAGATGCTAAAAATCAACACAAGATATTTACGTGGTAAAACCTACTAAGAGGAAACATCCACGGGTTGATACCACAACCATTGGTAAAAGCAGATCCACTATTTCAAATAAGAGTTACACACTCAAGCAATCAACACATGCTCTCCAAGCTATCACTCTTACTCTACCCTTGAACCTAGTGATCTACTAAGCCGACTTCCTATCCAAGACCTCCTGTCTCTAGGAAGATTCCTTGCTCACCTTTCAGGATCCTCCCGACCCTAGGCAAGACTTCTTGCTCAACTATCCGAGTCCTCCCGACTCTAGTTGATATTTCCTTGCTCAACAATCCGAGGTCTCACACCTCTTGTCGAGACTTCCACTTGCTTAGCTATCAATGTCCTCCCGACTGTAGCTAAGACTTCCAATTGCTCAAATCATAGAATCACTCTAAGATATGAGACTTCCTACCTCTTCACAAGGCTTCTAAGTGATCATGAATGAAAAACGCAAACAAGAACTCAAAATAGAAAATGATGATCAACAAATTCTATGGACATGCAACTAGATAGCTAGATTATGCTTTCAAAGAACAATCACAAATGTATCTAGGAAACCTAAGCATGTTATCAACTAAGAACCAAATCAATGAAATGAATATACCAATTGATGTAGGCCTAGTTCTTAGAAAATTAAATTAAATCTAGAAATAGTCAATCAAGCATAAGAACGAAAGATTTCTAGAAACAATTTCGTGTTTATCAAGTTTAGCACAAATCAATCAACTTATCACAAATCTAGGAAAACATGAAACTTATATCAATAAACCACAAAATGATATCAAGATCATCTTAGTCATGCTTCTTAATCAAAAGGCATCAATCAATAATAAGATCCAAGAAGAAAACTAAGAAGATGATGATTTTACCAACAGGATGAAAACCATGCACTGAATATCTGATCACAACGAAACATCTAGACATCCTTTGACTATGGAAATGCTTGGTGTTTGTATAAATCTTCAAGACACTCGAAATCGGTTTTTGAATCAAGTGATTCGGAGTAGAAATGAAGAAGTTATCATAAAAACAAAAATCAAAATGTTGAGAGAAAAATTCTGCACTTGTTTTTCAAATTCGTTTTTCTCAACTTGTCTAATGAATGAGAGGGAATGAGAGGTTTTAAAGAGAAACAAACCAAATGACCATTTTTCCCTCATGCCTTAGTGCCTCCCCGAGATGGCATGTGGGTATCTCGGGGCAGCAAGGCTTTGGGGCCGAGATGGCCACGCGCCATCTCGGGAAGGTGCCAAGTGATGGCTTGTGCCATCGCAACTCTTCCCTTGCGCTCCTCTCGCGTTCTTCGACCGTTCTTTGGCCTCCGAACTCCGAATTCAAATACGTTTTAAGATTACAAACCAGGACTCCCTAACGAACATGGAAATATAAGATACTTAACCCATAAAATAAGAATTCAACTCGATATATGAAGACGAAGATAATGTATGCAACATGAGTTGAAAGTGCAGTATCTTTTGACATAGAACTTGAAATCAATAGTATGAGTAACCGAAATGACCGGAACTCAATCATGAATAAAATAAGACTAAAATAAATTTTAAGATCCATGTTATATAAACATATAAATAAACAAGCACATTTCACAGAAGAATGCAAACTACATAGAGATAGTCTCCAATCATGCATTTTCCAAAACATGTTACTTTCATACCAATGCATAAGCATTCAACTTCAAGTGTGTGAAAGTGTTATACCAAATGATGCGCTATGATGCAGGGAAACAAATGTATGAATTGTCTATGTGTGCACATTTAATGATGCACAACTAAGCAGGGACACATATGAATGAATTGTGTGTGTGTGCGCCTACGCCTTGCAAGAGGAGGAAGAATCTTGATACCTTAGCATCCAAGTAAGCATATATCCTCTTGAAGACGAACTTTACATGTGAAGTCGCTTTCAATCTTTGATCCCGATCTAATCACGAACACTTAAGCAACTAAGCAATACAAACAAAAAGCGTTTTGTTATGGAATCAAACCAACACAAATCTAAAACCTAACAAACTCTTTTCTTTTATTGTAAATATCTTTGTTTAACTTCCTTCGATTGTTCCGAGTCCATATTTTAAATTTTCTGGTACATTTAGTGATATTAGCAACCATCCCTTGCATCTCTGTATTGAAACACGATGAAACCCAACACTCCTCGATCAGCCTCTTACAGTCCTCCTTTTCCACCTAACAAGCCTCAAAATGGAATTGGAAATGGATACCATTATTATGAGTCCTTCCACTCTGACTAGAAAAATCGATCCAGGGTGGAAGATTATCGGAATGCCAATATTCAAGATGATGCATACTTGCTCGTGGAAACAACTGACGCCACTCCGAATCACAAACCCCTCTATCAAATCTCTCATAAACTAAATCACAGGCATCACGTTTATTACTCCAGGTAATTCTCAAACCTTGGAACCCCATATCATCAAGACCGCAATAGTCTAAAGCATTATGAAAATTTTCTATCAACGTTTTATTATGAGGCAGACCCTCTAACTTCTCATCAAAAGTGAGAATATCGTTGAAATCGACGGCACAAAACCAAGGCAGGTGAACCATATCATGTTTGTGTTTTCAATTGGTATAAGAGCAGGACACTAGATTGTACTTAGTGAGAGTCCAGGTGATACATTCACGGTTTTTGCAAAGCTTTTGAAGTCATGGGTTTACAAGATGATGTAATGGCAGAAGGAGCGTCAAATACTAGGCCACCATTACTTCGAGGCACTAACTATGGGTATTGGAAGTTGAGGATGAAATACTACATCCGCTATATTGATGAAAGAGCTTGGATGGTAATGGAAGAAGGTTATAGTCCTCCTACCAAGGTTTAAGAGGGTGAAACCATGATACTCAAGCCAATGAGTGAATGGAAAACTAATGAGTTTAAAGTTGCTAAGTGGCATCATTGTGCTATAAATGCCATTTTTGGAGGAGTTGATGGGCATCAATTCTCATATATCGAAAATCTTGAATCCGTAAAGGAAGCTTGGGATACTCTCCAAGTTACTAATGAAGGAACCTTAGCGGTGAAGAAATCAAGGCTTCAAATGTTGGCATCACAATTTGAAGGTTTAAGTTTGGGTGAAGAAGAAAAGTTTAAAGACTTCCAATTCCGGCTTCTTAACATTGCTAACCAATGTCAAGCACTTGGAGTACCTATCTCAAAAAAGCGTTTAAATTGAAAAATCCTTAGGCCTTTTCCTAAGAGAATTAAATCAAAGGTGACTACCATTGAGGAAAGCAAAGATGTGGATAACATGAACATTGATGAGCTGCTTGGGTCTCTTCAAACTTATGAGATGTGCTTGAAGCCAAAGATTAAGAGTAAGGGAATCGCTCTCAATGCTATTGAGGATGAGAGTGATGATGAAAATGAAGAGATGGCTCTTTTGGTTAGAAAGTTCAAGAAGTTTCTAAAGAAAAATGCCAAGCCTAGAGGCAAGTCTTTTAAGAAAAACAGAGTTAAGAAAACATCATCCCCAAGGAATGAAAAGAATAGTCAAATTATGAACAAGAAAGATGTTCAATGCTACAATTGTCATGGTTTCGGTCACTTTGCTAGTGAGTGCACCAAGATGCCATCTAAGAAAGACAAGAAAGGCAAAATGTTGGCGGTTACTTGGAGTGATGATAACTCTAGTGATAATGAGAGCTCTAGTAGTGAGTCTTCAAGTGATGAAGAGTTGGTGAGCAACTTTGTAGCTCTAATGGCTTCTCATTCTCCACTAGATGTTGATGGTACAATACCTTTGAACAAGAACTTTGATACAAATCATCATGGAAGCTCTAGTTCTAATCATACTAATCTTGAGTTGTTGGCCAAGATAGAGAAGTTTGAAGAAGATAGAGATAATACTCTAAGAGAGGTAGTTGAGAAGGATGATTTGATCAAGAAAAAACTAGATAAGTTTATGATTGTCACTCGTAGACTTCTTGGTGAGAAAGGTGATATTATGAAGAAGTTTAGAGAACTTGAAAAGATAAACCTTGAGAAGGATAATATGATATCTTCTTTGAAAAGGAGAGAACAAGAATTAATGGAAGAGATAGACACGGCTAAGGAGGCTATTAAGGACTTAGTGAATGATTCGGTAAGTGTGTCTAGTGTTAGGAATCTTGTTAACTCTCATAGTGGTGAAAACGACTTGGTAGTTGAAGAGGAGCCCTTGGAAGCACCACTTCCTACTCACTTGGATGAAGTCATGATTGATAAGAAACCACACAAGAAGAGAAGGTCAAAACCCAAGAAAAAGTTGGCAAACAAGGTATCTTTACAAACTTCTAGTGAAGCTAGTTCAACTTCAAAATGTACAATCTCATCTTTTATTCCAATTTGCCACTATTGCAACACAATAGGTCACATTAAGCCTAGGTGTTATAAATATATTGAAAAATGCAAATTAGGAAATGAATCTAGAGATAAGGAGATTAAACTTCAACTTGAACATGCTAAGAATCTGAAAGTTGAAAAACATGATAATCTTGCTAAGCGTGAGAAGAAGTTGTGGAGTAAAAAGAAAACTAATCTTGTTCAACTTGACAAAGCTTGTGTTGAAAATGTTAAGGAAGAGTGTGTTAATGATATTCTTGTTAATCAAGTCATTGAAAGACTTTACTCTAGATTTAACATTGTTGTCAAGGATGATATTGGAAATGTTTGTGTAGGTACACCCAAGAACAAGTGGTTCAAGGGTGAGTGCTCTTATCACTAATATAAGAAGCACATGTGAGGTAGCTTTGAGGCAATTTATTAATTGTGTTGAGAATTCTTTCTTGTTAGCTTTGAATACTCCATGTATTGATATGAACTTGGTTATCTCACATCATGTTTGTTATGATGGTCAAAATTTGTTTGTTAACTTTAGAGAAGTTCTTTTGATATATGTGTTGATTGAGTTGAGATATTATGCTTTTTATACTCTTGTTGTGAAACATCGTCAACTTGTTGTCATGAGGACATTCAAGGCAAGAGTGCTCATAAAAAGGGCGGAAGTATGATATTTGGTGAATATAATGTGCAAAAGGTATCTCTATACTCGAATGCATGTTCTCTTAGATATTCATCTTTTGACTCAATTTTTGATATACATCTCATAGCATGTCATATTAGAGAATTTTGTATAGCATACATATGGTTCTAATTGACATTTGCTATTTTAGGATCTAATAGTGATATTGTTCACATTGATCTTAACTTTGATGATTGTTTGTGTATAGTATATTGAGTGGCATTATTTTTGAAAATATGAGCTTCATATTCTTTAAAAGCTACTCATTAGAGAAGTAATGATCTTGAATAAGTCTCTACTTATTGCTCTTAGATCATGTGTTTATGAGCCATAAAATCTTGGTTTTCTAAAATTGCACCTTGCTTCTCTTATATGTTTTGCTAGTAGGCTGAGTTTACTAATATGTAAACATTGGATACACCTTGAAGTTTTTGTGCTTAAGTACATTTAAAATGACCTATGGTTAGTATCCATTTTGCTTCGGTAAATACATATAACTCAACGAGCACCTTCATGGAAAGGGCTACACACATTGGTTGTGAAAGCTACCCAATGTTGGAAAGAGCTACACCATTGTGATGAGTGAAAGCCACCATGAAGTGAATTTTATATATGTTAAAAAAAATGGAAAAATCAAAGAAGTGTTGAAATGGAATCATGAAAAGAAAAATTCTTTGATTCAAAGCCTAAAAAGAAAAGGAGGAAGGCTTAAAAATGAGTATAGTTGAAAATCAAATGATCTCGGGTTGAAAAACAGAAATGGGAAGACAAGCCACATGCACACACATGCTCATATGTTGAAATCTATTCTCTTAAAGGAAAAAAAATTCGGATGATAATCGGTTTGACTTTTTATGAAAAAAGCTTAAGATGAATAGTTGTTGGAAATTATTTGCATGTTGATTATCAAACTACTTCTTGATATATATTTGAAGCATATCTCTCTCACACACACACTTTGTTTATGAGTATGATGATATTTTAGCAATTTTTGAAGAATTACGAGAGAACTTGAAAAATCTTTGTGTATCTCTCTGTTAGGTTCTAGATTTGTGTTGGCTTGATTCCATAACAAAACTTCATTTCTTTGTAATGTTTAGTTGCTTAAGTGGTTCATGATGATAAGAACTTCAAGAAAGAAAAGCAACTTCTCATGATGCAAAGTTCATATTCAAGAGGATTGGTACTATTCTTGGATGCTAAAGTATCAAGATCCTTCTTCCTCTTGCAAGGCGTAAGCGCAAATACACATAATTTATTCATATGTGTCCCTACTTAGTCGTGCATCATTAAATGCACACACACACATAATTCATACATTTGTGTCCCTACATTGTATTGCATCATTTGGTATAACACTTTCACATACTTGAAGTTGAATGCTCATACATTAGTATGAAAGTAACATGTTTTGGAAAATGCATGATTGGAGACTATCTCTATGTAGTTTGCATTCTTGTGTGAAATGTGTTTGTTTGTTTATATGTTTGTATAACATGTCTTGAACTTGTTTTTAGTCTTAGATTATTCATGATTGAGTTCCGGTCATTTCGGTTACTCATACTATTGATTTCGAGTTCTAAGTCAAAAGATACTACACTTTCAACTCATGTTGCATACATTGTCTTCGTCTTCATATTTTGAGTCGAATTCTTATTTTTTGGGTTGAGTATCTTATATATACTTGTTTGTCAGGGATTCCCGGTTTGTAATCTTCAAACGGATTTGAATTCGGAGTTCGGAGTCCAAAAAACGGTTGAAGAACGCGAGAGGAGCACAAGGGGTGAGGTGCGATGACTCAAGCCATCACCATGCACCATCCCGAGATGGCGCGTGGCCATCTCGGCCCCAAATGTGCTCTGCCCTGAGATGCCCACGCGCCATCTCAGGGAGGCACTAATGAAAGGGGGCAAAAATGTCATTTGGTCATTCTCTCTTTAAATCCTCTCCTTCCCTCTCATTCTTAATTAGTTGAGAAAATTGAAATTGAAGAACAAGTGCAGAGATTTTCACTCAAACTTTTGATTTTTGTTTTTGTGATAAATTCTTCATTTCTACTCCGAATCACTTGATTCAAAAACCAATTTCGAGTGTCTTGAAGAGTTATACAAACCCCAATCATTTTAAGAACCAAAGGATGCCTAGATATTTCGTTGTGATCTGATCTTCAGTTCGTGGTGTTCATCCTTGTTGGTAAAATCATATTCTTCTTAGTTTTCTTCTTAGATCTTCTTATTGATTGATGCTATTTGATTAAGAAGCATGGCTAGGATGATTTTGATATCATTTTGTGGTTTGTTGATTTGATTTTTCAAGTTTAGCTAGATTTGTGATATATTGAATGATTTGTGCTAAACTTGATAAACGTGAAAATGTTTCTAGAAATCTTTTGTTCTTATGCTTGATTGATTGTTTCTAGATCTAATTTCATTTTCTAAGAATTAGGTTGTGTTTCAATTGGTGTCTATATCTTCATATCTATGATCTTAGTTGATAACATGCTTAGGTTGTCTAGATGCATTTGTGATTGTTCTTTGAAAGCATAATCTAGCTATCTAATTGCATGTCTATAGAATTTGTTGATCATCATTTTCTATGTTGAGAGCTTGTTTGCGTTTTGGATTCATGATCACTTAGATGCCTTGTGAAGAGGTAGAAAGTCTCATATCTTAGAGTGATTCTTTGATTTGAGCAATTGTAAGTCTTATCTAGAGTCGGGAGGACTTGGATAGCTAAGCAAGTGAAAGTCTCGACAAGATGTGTGAGACCTCAGATTGTTGAGCGAGAAAGTCTTGACTAGAGTCGGAAGGACTCAGATAGTTGAGCAAGAAGTCTTTCCTAGGGTCAGGAGGATCCGGATAGGTGAGCAAGGAATCTTCCTAGAGACAGGAGGTCTTGGATAGGAAGTCGGCTTAGTAGATCACTAGGTTCAAGGATAGAGTGAGAGTGATAGCTTGTAGAGCATGTGTTGATTGCTTGAGTGTGTAACTCTATTTGAAATAGTGGATTTGCTTTTACCGGTGGTTATGGTATCAACCCGTGGATGTTTCCTCTTCGGAGGTTTACCACGTAAATATTGTGTGTCATTGTTTGCAATTTTCATTAAGCATTGTTAGAATTGCATTGTTTTTTAAAGAAGATAAAAATTGGAGCATATACCTATTCACCCCCCCCCCCCTCTAGGTATATTCACACTATAAAGATAAAAGGAATTTCACTCTCTTAGCATATGAAGCTTATTTTGTTGATAATTCTTCAAATTGCTTGAATGTGTGATTGTGTGAACATCTTTGTGAACTTTATGTTATCATTTATTTTAGTTATAGCATATATCAAGGGGGAGCATTGTATGCTAGACATTGTTCTCTTTTATGATATGTTCACATGCTTCATTTTGTTACATGTTGGCATATTTTGACTTAATGATACTTGTAAGATATTACTCACTATCTTTGTCTTGCATGATGATTCATTCTTAAGTCATATGTCTTTGTTTTTATATCTTTGTGACTAATATACTTGTTTTGTCTTTCACTCACTTTTGTTATATGTATTTAGCATCTTATAACACAAGAACAAATGGGAAGAACTAAGATTACCGGAAGTGGAAATCAATTGAATCCCATTGTGAAAGCCAAATCTACCTCAAAAGGATCCAAAGCTTCAAGGACAAAAGATTTAGGGATCTTTGGAACAAGGAAGATATTTCAAGAGAGAGGCATTGACTTTGGTAAGTGTAAAGATTCTTATGTTCTTAAGTGCTTAAAGGATAGAAATTGGGAATCTTGGGTGAACATGTTAGGAGTTGTAAATGATACTCTTGTTAGAGAGTTTAATCATGAATATAGAGAAAGTGCCACCTTATTAGATGCTTTGATGGAAATTATGGGTGTTGTGTTTAGAGTTAACCCGGAAAACATTAACAAGTTTCTTGGGCTATCTAATGATATAAATTCTAGTTTTCTAGATGTGGATGTCATTGAGAATCTAAATATCATGGGTAGAACTCTTTGTGACAATGCTTCTTTTGAGTTGAAAGGTAGAGCATATATTAGTCAACATAAGTTAACTAAGGCTAGTGCAATTTGGTATCTATTCATTTGCACTAACATTATTGAATCTTCAAATTCAACCTAGTTGAATAAGAACAAGATCAAAATAGTGTATGCCTTGGTAACTAATCAACCTATAAACCTTGAAGATCTTCTCATGTATTACATTGATAGTACGACTTTCTCTACTAGAGGTGATAAAAAGCTTGCATTACCGGGGTTTATTACTTCATTATGTTTAGCTCGCTCGGGTTAAGAGTAGAGAAGATGATGTGTTAGTTCAACCCTTGGAAAAATATTGTGATAAACGTGTGCCATACATGTCATATAAGAATAAGGGTAAGACTTATGATATTTTTGGACTATTTAGTAGTTCTCAAGTTGATAGTCATGTGATTAGCACAAATATTCTTCCGAATTGGGCTATACAATTGAAGGAGAAGGTTGATAAACTTAGTGCTATAATTGTTCAACAAGATGCTATGATAAAAGAGTTGGAGAAGTGTATTGCTTCAAGTTCAAGACCACCTCTCAAGCATTATGTTAGATCAACTACTCACACGACTTTCTTTGGTGGAACAAGTTGCTAGTATTTGAGTCTTGTGGTATATTTCTTAACTTTTGGCATCATTTCATGTCAAAAAGGGGGAGAAAGAGATGATAGTTACTTAGTTTCTTTTTATGTTGTTTTTGTGAATTTTTGAACTTTCAATGACATGTAATAATTAGTCTTAAGATTTGGTTAAGAATTCTTGTGTTTTGACATGTATTGAGGGGAAGATACATGTATTTGTGGACTTTATTGTATATTCTTATCCATATTATATGTTGCCATATGTTGTTTTTCTCTTGTATATGCATTGTGCTTTGAGATGATTTGTAGGTTGCTTCAAGAAAAGATTAAGATGAAGTTCAAAAGTCTTACTCATTGTAATGTGAGGGAGTGATTTTGTGACCTATCTTCATTTTTATATTTGTAGTAAATGTATAGGTGTTTTGACATGGAATTTGCCAAAGGGGGAGATTGTTAGGTTTTAGATTGTGTTGGCATTAATTCCATATCAAAATGATGTTTACTTGTAATGATTTAGTTGTTTAGATTCATGATGATTCAAGCTTCAAGGAAAAAGGAACAACTAGTCAAAGCAAGTTCAAAGTCTTCAAAGAGAAAGGATGCAATATGGTTCTACAAAGGTATAATAAGACCTTATCTTTCTCTTACAAGGCTTAGACACACACACACAATTCATACATTTATGTCCCTGCATCGTTGTGCACCATGAATAACACATTCACACACTTGAAGATGAATGCTCATGCATTGGTATGAAAATAACATGTTTTGGAAAATACATGATTGGAGATTATCTCTATGTAGTTTGCATTCTAGTGTGAATTGTGTTTGTAAATGTATATGTTTGTATAACATGGATATTGAACTTGGATTTAGTCTTAAATCATTCTTGATTGAGTTCCGGTCATTTCGGTTACTCATACTATTAATTTCAAGTTCTAAGTCAAAAGATACTACATTTTCAACTCATGTTGCATACATTGTCTTCGTCTTCATATATCGAGTCGAATTGTTATTTTTTGGGTTGAGTATCTTATATTTCCACATCCATGAGAGATTTATGGTTCGTAATCCGCAAAGTGATTCGAATTCAAGTTCGGAGGCCAAAGAACGATCTTAGAACGCGAGAGGAGTGCAAGGGAGTTGCACCATGGCCAAAGGCCATCAAGTGGTGCAAGCCCGAGATGGCGCGTGGCCATCTCGGCCGCAACCCCTTGCTGCCCCGAGATGCCCACGTGCCATCTCGAGGAAGCATTATCAAAGGAGGGAATTTTGGTCCTTTTGCTTCTATTCTTTCCCTCTGCTTCTATTCTTTCCCTCTTCTTATATTTCCCTTCCCTCTCACATTTCATTCTAAGAAGAAATTTAAAACTTGAGTGCAGAATTTTCTCTCTACACTTTCTTACCAACCAAACACCATAACTTCTTCATTTGAACTCCGATTTTAGTGATTCAAAGTTGAGAGTGTTTGTCTATTCATCCTCCATCTTTTCTCTGAAGGCTTAAGTTAGTTTTATTGCTTCTTTTGGAGTCTAAACTCACAAAAACGGGACTGCACCAAAATCAACTAAGGTATTGATTTTCTCTCAAAGTTTTCTTTTAAAACTTGGTCAATTGCCTTGGGTTTTCTTCTTCAACATATATATGTGTATTGTGATTGTTTTTATTTGAGTTTTGAACTCATTTAAAGCTAGATTAAGTTTCAATTGAAATCTCAGATGTTGAGTAGGTTTTGATTTTGCCTATGTTTTCACATGTATGGGATTGTATTGTGCTAGCTTTGATTCTAGGACTATTTGATGATCTTTGATTGATTGATTTTGTGAAAAATAGTTCCTCACATGTATTAGGCTCTCTTTGGCCGAAATCTCACAATGATATATGTGCTTGTGTTCTTTTGAGCTATTCATGTGTTCTGTTGAATCTATGAATAGGAATATGCTCTAGAACTTTAGCTTTAATCTAAATGACTTTGTCACATGATTTTAGCATGTTTTTGGTTTATGAGATTTAAACTTGATTATGTACAAATTGAACATATCTTGTGATTCAAGTTTTAGATCTATGCATGTATCTAGATTGTAATTAATGTTGAACATATCTTACATGATCTAGATGGATTAAACATGCATGATTGACTAGACTACATTTGTTTTGTGCACTCATGCTCATGTCTAGTATTTTCTATAGGATGTGTTGGTCATAACATTCTATGTTGCATGCTTGTTTGCATTTTGCATTCATGATCACCTAGATGCCTTGTGAAAAGGAAGTATTGACAACAGGTGTGAGGCCTATGTTGTTAAGCAAGAAAGTCTTGGTAAGAGGTGTGAGACCTTGGATTGTCAAGCAAGGAAGTCTTGACTAGAGTCGGGGAGGACTCGGATAGTTGAGCAAGAAGTCTTGCCTAGGGTCGTGAGGATCTGGAAGGGTGAGCGAGGAAATCTTGACTAGAGTTGAGAGGACTCGGATAGTTGAGCAAGAAGTCTTGCCTGGGGTCGTGAGGATCCGGAAGGGTGAGCGAGGAAGTCTTGACATGAGGTGTGAGGCCTCGGATTTTTGAGCAAGAGGGCGACATCTTCATGAGTAGGATAAGAGGTTAGTTTCTAGGTGAATGAGTCACTTGAGAGATTGTACTTGTCTTATCTACTAGTGGATTTTGTTTGCTGGTGGTTGCTAACCCGTGGATGTTTCTTCTTTAGAGGTTTACTACGTTATATCTTGTGTCAACTTTTCTCTATCCCTATCTCTCTTATATTTGTATTTGTTAATTGAATACTATGGATAGAACACTATATGTAAGTTGACTTTCTTTCTATAATATAGAATGTGTATGTGTTATGATTAATTGTTTGTATCACGCTTTACTTGTTTTATATATTGATTAAGTGTCTTTAATTGATATATATATTGTGATACAAGCAATCTAGAGGGACAAACTTTTGTTTGTTTCTAAGGGAGTTGAAAAAGGTGCCTAACCTATTCACCCGCCTCTAGGTTAGCCTTGAGCATTTAACCGTGTTTGTATTTTCAACATCAAGCCCTTGATTATGCATTGTCACTGACCTATGGAACGCATGAGGAAAGCTTCCAACTGCTGTCATCATTCGGTTACGTGTTGGAACAATAAAATCCCGGAACAATCACTGACTTACAGTGCGATGAAAATGGTAAATTCCTCTATTTTTTTATGTCGTTGGCTGCCTCACTCAGAGATTCTAGAGGTGTATGCGTCCAGTTATTGCTATTGATGGTACCCATTTAAAGGGTATATTCGGGGGCACAATGTTTGTTGCAACTGCACAAGATGGGAATGAACAGGTTTATCCAATTGCTTTTGGGTACGGTGACTCGGAAAACAACCTATCATGGGAGTGCTTTTTGGATTGCTTGAAAGGTGCCCTTGGCCATATAGATGATTTGTATTTATTTCTGATCGACATGCAAGCATTGAAGTAGGGATTTCTAAAGTGTTCCCTTATGCCACCCATACCATATGTTGCTGGCACTTTTATGAAAATATTAAGAAGTGATATCATAGAAAGGATGTTGCCGCAATAATGAACAAAGCAGCCCGAGCGTACACCGAGTTGCAATATAACCGACACATGGAAGAGTTACAAAACTTGCACCCGAATGCATATGATTATGTAATTGATGCCGATCCACACAAGTGGTCCCGTGTACACTACCCTGGCAGAAGGTATAGGGTCATGACAACAATTGCAGAATGCATAAACTTATACCTAAAATTTGCACAGCAACTGCCTATGTTGACTTTGGCAGAGTTCATTAGGAATATGCTATAACGTTGGTTTCACGATAGTCATAGGGCTGCACAATCCGTGTGTCATCAGTTGACCAACACAGCACATCTTGTGATCCTAAAACGTGTTGATAAATGTAATTTTATGACCATTAATCCAATTGACTGGAACATATTCTCGGTGAAGCGGGTTGGAAAACAGTGGATCGTTAACATAGCCCGGAAGACCTGCACATGCAACAAATTCCAAATGGACCTTCTTCCATGTTCTCACGCTATCACTGCCGCAAGATACATTATACAATTTTGTCTATGGTTAATATTACTTAAATGTGAATCTCATCGTTTTCACTATTTTTACAGGGACCTAAACATGGATTTCACATCCTTATGTGCGGACTACTACAAGCGACAACCACTTATTGATACGTACTCGGTTCCTATTATACCGGTTAGACATCCTTTCACTTGGATTATGCCATCTGACATCGCTGAGAGAGTCATTTTGAATCCAAGCTCCAGGAGATAAGCAGGCCGCCCGAGGGCTTCACGCCATATCTCGTCTTCGGAGAGAACAACTACACAGAATTGTAGACGATGTAGACAACCAGGGAATAATTCGAGGAGATGTTCTAACCCATCTTTGACTAATGAAGGTCCTAGTAGAGTCATTCCTGAGGAATACAGATGCAAGTGTAGTATCTGTCATACAGTTGGTCACAACATATAGACATGCCCTACTAGAGACTTTACCGTGGAATGATTTGATATGTTATCATGATGACATTGTGATAATTTGTACTCGTATGACTTGTTCATTAACTTAAATGGAATTTTATTTAAATATGATTTGTATATATACAAATGTAAACACTTTTATACAAAACAATTGGTACATATACAAATGAATTACTACATAAATCTAAACGGGCCGGGAGTTTGAAAATATCTCAACTGCCATCTTCTCCCGAATGATCCCCATATCGTCTTCCGACCAATCAAAATCCTTTGTTCGCTAGTAAATACTCGATCAATCTCGACATTAGGGACCATAGTTACTGCTACAATTGGACACGTTAACAATCGTTAATAAAACATTAGGTTTATAATAACACAATCTCAAAGTTACTATTACAAAATGTCTTACGATTTCTTCTGCTGAGGGATACGTGTTGCGGACACCACACTGACTTCGAACGGCTTATTCCTCTTGGTAAATTTCTCAAGTCCAGCCGGTCGTGCAGTATGAAACCTGGCCTGATGCAACATAGAGGGCACAAACCAGTGCAAAAGGGCTACATGTTGCTTCCGGATATCCACTAGGGCCTCTTGTTTCCAGGGGTCGACTATGAACATCTTCCCGCATGTGAGGTCGACAGTCACCAATAGCTAATGTCGATGCCCAATGTTGCATGGTATCAGGACCTGTAAACGTAAATAGAAGGTGTTAGGGTGTACAAAAACATTCATATTTGTAATTGCAAACCAAGTAACACTTACCATGTCAACCTCGTGCCACAGACGACATCTAATCGGGGCACCACCAAGCACCGTCGTAAGGTCATCATCCTTCTACCAAGATGTTAAAACATTCCACCGCGCCGTGGTGATCTCTCCTTGAGAATCACGAGGCATCATTTTCCTGTACTGGTGCTCTAGAAAAGACTGTAGAAACACAATCTAAAAATTATTAATGTTTTCCATACAAATCTACAAGCATGCGTAATCATTACTAATTTCAGTACTTACAAAAAATTACGTATCCAATATGTTGACCATCTGATTGTACATATTCGAGAATGCCCATTGACGCTTCCGAAGAATATGGAGGTACACGTCCATATGCTGGGAATATATACACGTAATAAAGTGCTAGGAGAGTTACACATCTAAAACAAATTTTAAAAATAGAATTTACGGTCCCATGTACCTCATCATCCAAATCCATGAAGTCGGTCTACATCCGATGGAACCATGAAGCATCAACTGCTCCAGTAAATCGACATCACGTCTGTATTAATGTTCCATCAGCTACACATTTATTTAATTCATTAGAAGAAAACCTGCCACCTAAATAACAAAGAAATTTACTTATAGTTCCCCGTTTACATTCTTCTTGAATGCTCGGTAAGCCTTCAACTGGTCACCGTCCACCAGTCAGTAGGGATTAAACACATGGTCAGGTCCCGTAAGTATTAGCCTCACCCTCTTAGGTCAACGCGAATCTATGTATGGGCTAAGCAACTGCCAACCGCACTTCAGTACACACCTCTACTGTCGAACTCCCCCCCTTGGGTGTGCTACGATGAAGAGCTTCGTTCCATGTGCTTCTGGATCTAAGTAGTCGGTGGAGGGGGAGCCTACTGCTCGAGGGAAGGTGGAGGGGAAGCTTGCTGCTAGCTCGGAGGGGGAGAGGGAGGTGCTCGATGAGAGGTGGAGGGGAAGCCTGCTAGTCTCTCAGAGGGGGAGGGGGAGCTTACTACTCTAGGGGAGGTGGAGGGAGAGCCTGATGTTCACTGGGAGGGGGAAGGGGAGCATGTTGCTCGCTCGGAGGTAGAGAGGGAGCCTGCTGCTCGCTCGAAGATAGAGGGGGAGTCTACTGCTCGATTGGAGGGGGAGGGAAAGCCTGATACTCCCTCGTAAGGGGAGGGGGAGCCTGCTGCTCGAGGGGAGGTGGATTGGAAACCTACTGATCGAGTGGAGGGGGAGGGGGAGACTGAGCCCCACTCTCCAAAACTGCCCCTCTGGTATGTGGACACTCCTTATGCTGATACGTATGCGTCCTGAAGCCCTAACGGCCCCTGGTCAATGTAAGAACTCCCTATGTTGTTGCTGTTGATCCTCCTCGCTCTTCTGGATCAAATCCAACAACTCTCGGTGCTGTTGTTGTCGATCATCCTCACTCTTTCAAAGGGTTTAACGTAACCTGTTGAACTGATGTTCCCATGGGGCCTGAATCATGTCAACATTGTTACTACTAAAACAATCAACATATCTCGTTAATAAAAACAAAACTACCATCTCAACTTACCTCCCCATCACGTCCAACGCCTGTATGGGAATCCTCTGTAGCAGTACCAGGTCCGGGGGTGGTAAACCGAACCCTTATATGCCTCACTCACCGAGGAGACGGCTCAGATCCTCCAATGTCCATGCCACTAAAATTTGTACCCGTTGAGTATGAAGCCTCCGTCTCACTACACCTCCCACCCCTACCCTCCTCCTCAGGATGATCTGCACTACTAGTCGGATCAGGGACAGTAGGAAGGTGAACCCTGTCGTCCTGTACATACAGGCTCCCCCCTCATTTAGGCCTGCAAAGTACGATGCCACTGCCTCAACTGTTATGGGTATGATTTCTTTCCTTGCAGACATCTGAATGCTTAGTTAGATAAATGTCATTGTAAACATAGTAAGTAATATAACGATTAACAAATTAAATAATTACCCTACCACAAAAAAACTTGGCCATCTTCTTCCCTCTAGGTTGTTTGGTCAACTCCCACTTCAACATACGAGGAGAAAGGTCTATAATCCTTCAAGTCCAGAAATCGATGCCCAGCTAGGGGATCACCTCGAAAGCAAATATCTGCATCAAATATAAGTACAGTTATAATCCAAAAAAAAATTAGAATCGAAATTTAATGTACATGTTAGAAATCAAATTTCTTACCAAAATGGCATGTGATAGACCGTAAATGTTGTACCCCTCCACGGAATGTACAACATCACCCTGTGACTGCTGGCATCTCTCCTTACGTCATCGCGGTAACGCATGATTGAATGAAAAGATAGAATACGTATAGACGTGGGCACCCCTACGGGAACAAATCGAAGGCATTGAGGTCCTCTACTAACCGAAACTGTCAAACTGGAATCTTCAATCTCTCGTCCACCTCTATCAATATCAAGTTTAACATGTAAATGAGGCACAACTTCACAGTATCGTACGCCTATTGAAACTCTTCACGGGTAAGAAAAACCCTCAAGTCATCCAACGATACCTCATCGTGTCCAGGAAAGTACCGTTGATGTATGTCATTCTCCACTGCAACATACAAACTCTTGTCTAGTACGACTCTAAAACGTAATCCGGTGATGAGGCTAAATTCCACCTTCGAAAACTTGACCACATGGTTCCCTAACAAGAACTGTATCTCATCTGTCGGCCCGTCATGGTCCAACTCCCGCAACAGCAGCTGATTAATAACACCACCCGAAAACTTCAGCTCCCGGTGTATCGACATGAAATGCCCAAAACTGAAGGCTATGAACCGACGTCGATCCTCAACAACAAAATCTTTAGGGACCCGGTTAAGTGCATCGTCTATACGGGCGAGGGCTTCAAAATGGTTGTGTCAAGTCAATTTTCCCTTGAACCAATCTCCCTCTGGAGTTTTAAGCAAATCCTTCAACCTGCTCGTCATCTGCAATGTCACAGAAACAATACATAAGTAAACTGGAAAAAAAATAGAAAATATTCTCGATCGTTTGAAAAAAAATTTTGATGCTTAGAAAATATTCTCGATCCTTTGAAAAAGTTCTCGATCTTTTGAAAATAGTCTCGATCCTTTGAAAAACTTCTCGATCCTTTGAAAAACTTCTCGATCCTTTGAAAATAGTTTCGATCCATTGAAAAACCTCTCGATTGTTTGAAAAATCTTCTCGATCATTTTAAAAAACCTCTCGATTTTTTTAAAAACATTCTCGATCGTTAGACAAATATTCTCTATCGTTTGAAAAAATTCTCGATCCTTTGAAAATAGCCTCGATCCTTTGCAAACCTCTCGATTCTTTGAAAAATCTTATCGATCATTTAACAAAATCTTGACCCTTTGAAAAACATTCTCGATCTTTAGAAAAATATTCTCAATCGTTTGAAAAAATTCTCGATCCTTTGAAAATAGTCTTGATGCTTTGAAAAACCTCTCGATTCTTTGAAAAATATTCTCGATAATTTTAAAAAATCTCGACCCTTTGAAAAACATTCTTGATCATTAGAAAAATATTTTCGATCGTTTTAATAAATTCTCGATCCTTTGAAAATAGTCTCGATCCTTTGAAAAACCTCTCAATTCTTTGAAAAATCTTCTCGATTATTTAACAAAATCTTGACCCTTTGAAAAACCTTCTCGATCGTTAGAAAAATATTCTTGATCGTTTGAAATAATTTCTCAAACCTTTTAAAATATTCTCGATGCTTTGAAAATGTTCTCGATCCTTTGAGAAATAATCTCGATCGTATGATAAATTTCCTCGAATCTTTCTAAAAAAATTCTTTGATTTCGCTTGAAATATTCTCGATTTTTTTTTTTTAAAAAAAAAACAATCCTTGATACCCAGAATTTCATCTTCCTCATCACATATTCAACATCATTTCAAACCCAGACTTAAACCACAACCATTCTCAACCCTAATATACAATTTCAATCAACATAACAAGTCTAAAATGCAATGATAAGTTATCAACAACAATTCGATAAATAAAACAAACTGAATTTACCTCTATCAATCGCTGTGAAATCTACTGTATTCCCGTTCCTGTCAATTAGCCGTCGATTTCCTTGCCGTCGATTTTGTTGTCGTCGGTTTCTTTCAACTTTCCCTCTTTTTCAATTTTGTCGGGGTATTCTCGTCTCTTTATGCGAAATAAAAAATTCAAGTTTTATGGGCCATAGTATAACAAGTAAAAATAAAATAAAATTGGGGAGCCAAAGTGAAAAGGATTTCTAAGTTAATAATATTTTTTTTATAATGGATTTTAATTTTTTTATTTATTTTGGAAATGGGGCGTGTGACACCTCCTCTCTCAGCTCTTGCTCCATGTCACAACTAAATTAAATAATTATTAATTTATATCTATATACTAATTGCAACTTCAAGGTCGGAATGCAAGTTGAGATTCGAAGATGAAATGTTTAACATCAAATTGTTACATCAAATGATGAGATACAAGTTGTAATTTGAGTTGAAATATTTAGGATTATTTTTCAGTTATCCGGCTATCAAATTTGGGACGAAATAAAATAAAGTTTGGGAACCCTTATACGCAAAATTCCTAGGTCTAGATTTGTAGGGAGTCAAAAGAGAAGTGCATAACTTTGAGCTATGTCTGAATGTGATTAAGCTTTTCATTAATAGAAGGGAAACTATAACATATCATATTTCATGTCATTGATAATTCTTGAAATCTTAAGTAAATCTACATGGGATTTATTTTAGTGGAAATTGTTAAAAATAATCACAACTATTATGAAAATTTTGTTTTTAACCACATACGAAAATTTATTTGTTAATAGCCATTTTTTTGAGAAATTACTTGAATGCCCCCATATAAAAACCATCCCCAAACATTTTCTCTCTCTTTTCTCATTTTTTTCTCTCTCTTTCCTCTCTCTCTCCGATCTCTCTCCCTCTCTCTATTCGTATCTCTCTCGCGCCAGCGAGCAGTCGCTGGCATCCTCGCGGAGGCTGGAGAACCGTCACCTGCCTCCTCTCTCTCTCACCCATCCTCTATTATCTCTCCCGTAACTCTCTCTCTTCTTTCTCTCTCTCTCTTTTTCACTCACATCTTTTTCTCTCTCCTTTCCTTTCTCTCTCACATGTCATCGACGGCTTGCCGGAGTGTCGTCACCTGGGCTTCACGACTGTCCAGCAACATCATCGAGCTCCCCATCCGCCGACGATTAGATCTGCTGAAAAAAGGAAAGAAAACGAAATACTAAAAACCCAGAACATTTCAAGTTTGAACAGTTCAATTTAGTCAACATTTCAATTTAGGCAACATTTCAAGTTTCAAAATTTGAAAACAAAAAACTTAAAAACCCAGAACATTTTAAGTTTCAACTTTTAATTTAGTCAAGATTTCAAGTTTCAACATTTCAATTTAAGCACGATTTCAAGTTTCAAAATTTCATTTTTTAAAACAAGATTTCAAGTTTCAAGTTCCTAGCCATGATTTCAAGTTCGAATCCAGATTTTAGTCTTGATCTTAAGTTTCGTTTCAGTTTTTTTTGAAAAATCAAATCCAGAGGTATTTTTGTAATTTATGGACATACACTGTCTTTTTTTTAAAAAAGTGGCTATTTACAAATAAATTTTTGTATGTGGTTAAAAATAAAAATTTCATAATAGTTGTGGTTATTTTTTATTTTCTCTTTTTTTTTTTTATTGTTTTGGACTGGCCCATTTGTATTTCTTTTGCCTCTTTAATCTGACCCCTCATATTGTTTTAAAGCAGAACCTTTTGTTTTCATTCGGGCCTCTTTAGTTTGACCCTCATATTGTTTTCATAAAATTGTCAAAAATAACAATATAAAATATACAAAAATTATTTTTAACCATCACAAAAGTTTAACTTTTTAATAACAATTTTTTTTTTTTGGGTGCAAAGCGGGGCTAATAGCTCAGAGCAAAAACAAAAAGGAAGCTAAGAAGAGCTAGAACAAAGCCTAGCAAAAGTAACACCATTAAAGTCATCCTTCAGACACTCATAAACCAGAGGAGGGGAGGGGAGGAAAATTGAAAATAGTAGTATCCAAATCAAACGAATGCCCAAGAAACGCCATCCTATCCGCCATTCTGTTACTTTCCCTAAAAGTATGTTGAATATGGCAACTCCAATCTTTGTCCATAAGAGACTTACAAGCCTGAATTATTATAAAAAAACAGGTGACAATGCGGAGAAGCCTTGCTTGGAATGTCCACCGCTAATTTCGAATCTATTTCAACAATAATCTTTCTAAACCCATATTGCCAAACCAACTTCAGGCCCTCTAAAATACTCCACAACTCTGCTTTGAGAACTCTACCCGAGCCTTTATTTAGCGCAAAACCAATCACCCACGTCTTCAAATGATCCCTAACCACACCACCACCACCATCAATGGCAATCATCTCAGAAATCATACTACCATCGACATTGAGTTTAACCTGAAATTTCTTTTATCTTTATAGTAAAATATACCTAGAGGGGGGTTGAATAGGTATATGCTCCAATTTTTATCTTTTTTTAAAAACAATGCAATTTTAACGATGCTTAATGAAAATTGCAAACAATAACATACAATATTTACATGGTAAACCTTCGAAGAGGAAACATCCACGGGTTGATACAACAACCACCGGCAAAAGCAAATCTACTATTTCAAAAGAGTTACACTCTCAAGCAATCACACATGCTCTCCAAGCTATCACTCTCACTCTATCCTTGAACCTATTGATCTACTAAGCCGACTTCCTATCCAAGACCTCCTGTCTTTAGGAAGATTCCTTGCTCACCTATCCGGATCCTCCCGTCCCTAGGCAAAACTTCTAGCTCAACTATCCGAGTCCACCCGACTCTAGTCAAGATTTCCTCACTCAATAATCCGAGGTCTCACACCTCTTGTCGAGACTTCCAGTTGCTTAGCTATCCAAGTCCTCCCGACTCTAGCTAAGACTTCCAATTGCTCAAACCAAAGAATCACTCTAAGATATGAGACTTTCTACCTCTTCACAAGGCATCTAAATGATCATGAATGCAAAACGCAAACAAGCACTCAACATAGAAAATGATGATCAACAAATTCTATGGACATGCAACTAGATAGCTAGATTATACTTTCAAAGAACAAACACAAATGTTTCTAGACAACCTAAGCATGTTATCAACTAAGAACATAGATATGAAGATATAGATACCAATTGAAACATAACCTAGTTCTTAGAAAATGAAATTAGATCTAGAAATAATCAATCAAGCATAAGAACAAAAGATTTCTAGAAACAATATCATGCTTTATCAAGTTTAGCACAAATCATTCAATTTAACACAAATCTAGCTAAACTTGAAAAGCAAATCAGTAAACCACAAAACGATATCAAAATCATCCTAGTCATGCTTCTAAATCAAATAGCATCAATCAATAAGAAGATCTAAGAAGAAAACTATTAAGAAGATGATTTTACCAACAAGGATGAACACCACGAACTGAAGATCATATCACAACGAAATTGTTAGACGTAATTTGGTTCTGGAAATGCTTGGGGTTTTTAGAACTCTTCAAGACACTCAAAATCGGTTTTTGAATCAAGTGATTCGGAGTAGAAATGAAGAAGTTATCACAAAAACAAAAATCAAAATGTTGAGAGAAAAATTCTGCACTTGTTTTTCAAATTCAATTTTCTCAACTTGTTAAGAATGAGAGGGAATGAGAGGTTTTAAAGAGAGAATAACCAAATGACCATTTTGCCTCCTTTCATTAGTGCCTCCCCGAGATGGCGCGTGGGCATCTTGGGGCAGAGCACCTTTGGGGCCAAGACGGCCATGCACCATCTCGGGATGGTGCAAAGTGATGGCTTGAGCCATCGCACCACTTCCCTTGCGCTCCTCTGGCGTTCTTCGACCGTTCTCCGGTCTCCAAACTCCGAATTCAAATCCGTTTGAAGATTACGAACTGGGACTCCCTCACGGATATGGAAATATAAGATACTCAACCAAGAAAATAATAATTTGACTTGATATACGAAGACAAAGACAATGTATGCAACATGAGTTGAAAGTGTAGTATCTTTTGACTTAGAATTCGAAATCAATAGTATGAGTAACCGAAATGACCGGAACTCAATCATGAATAATTTAAGACTAAAATCAAGTTCAAGATCCATGTTATACAAACATATAAACAAACAAACACATTTCACACAAAAATGCAAACTACATAGAGATAGTCTTCAATCATGAATTTTCCAAACATGTTACTTTCATACCAATGCATGAGCATTCAACTTCAAGTTTGTGAAAGTGTTATACCAAATGATGAGCTACAATGCAGGGACACAAATGTATGAATTGTGTGTGTGCACGCATTTAATGATGCACAACTAAGTAGAGACACATATGAATGAATTGCGTGTGTGTGTGTTTACGCCTTGCAAGAGGAAGAAGGAACTCGATACCTTAGCATCCAAGAATAGTACCAATCATCTTGAAGACGAACTTTGCATCATGAGAAGTTGCTTTTTTTCCTTGAAGCTCTTATCATCACGAATCACTTAAGCAACTAAGCATTACAAAGAAATGAAGTTTTGTTATGGAATCAAGCCTACACAAATCTAGAACCTAACAATCTTCCCCTTTGGCCATTCCATGACAAAACCTCTACCTCACCATACAAAGATCACTCATAATAAATGTTGATTACATTCTCACATCCTCACATTACAAAGAGATATTCCCAGACTAAAATGTCTTCATGAGTCTTCAAGAATATCTTCACACATTCAAAGCACATGTGAGACAAGAAAAACCAAAAGAATTCTTCTACAAAGAAGATATGTGAGATAAACAAACAATATACGAAACAACAACAAAAGATCCCTTAACTCCTCTTATCTCATGCAAACACAAAATCTTTCTCTCCCTTAATGAATTATCTCCCCTTTTATATCAAAAGTAAGTAACATGGTGAGGAAAACACTTCTCCCCCTTTTTGGCAAGAAATAGACAAAAACATATTACACAACCTAGAGAGAGAGAGATAAATGCCACTTGAAAATACCTACATGAGATAGTGAGCAAACAAGTTGTATAGAGAACTAAGTTTAACAAACTAAGCTCCCTCTTAACATAAGCTCCACATATTAATAAGCAAGATAACTTGTTCACAAGGGAATCACACATTCACACATTTCAAGCAATAATAGATAGTAAACCATTATTTTTCAAAATTAATAAGAGAATCATAGATTTTTATTATTCTCTCAAAAATAATCTCTCATTGCTAATGAATCAAGCACATTAAGCAAAAGTGTGTGTGTGTGAAAATGCTTCAAGCATATATAAAAGGAGTGATTGTGATATCAACATGCAAACCACTTCAACACCTATCCATCTAAAACTTTTCCAATCAAGGTCAAACCGATTATCATCTGGATTTTTTGCTTTAAAGAGAATAGATTTCAACATATGAGCATGTGTGTGCTTGTGGCTCGTCATTCCATTTCTGTTTTTCAACCCGAGTAATCACAATTTTCAACTATACTCCATTTTAAGCCTTCCTCCATTTCTTTTTAGGCTTTGTATCAAAGATTTTTTTTTAAATGGTTCTTTTTCAACACTCTTTGATTTTTCTAACATAAATATATACTTTTCATTACGGCTTTCACTCATCACAATGGTGTAGCCCTTTCCTACATTGGATGAGTTCACAACCAAGGTGTGTAGCCCATTCCATGAAGGTGCTCGTTGAGTTCTATGTAGATGCCGAAACAAAAGGGATACTAACCATATATCATCTATCATCTAATAGACAATGAACTTCAAGATGCATCCATAATCTATATGCTTTCAAACTCAATTACTGAAACTTAAACATATAAGAGAAGCATTTGTGCACTTTGAAAAACAAGATTTACAAAGACTTAAGTGCATGATCTAGAAGCAATAAAAGCTATTTTATCAAGATCATTACTTCTCATATGAGTAGCTCTCAAAGAAATAGATATACAATATAGTTTTGCTTATCAAGCCACTCATAACCACACACAAGCATTAATCAACACAAATCATGACAACGGATCTTCTAAGAGATACAAATCTCTCTTTGTCCAAGGCCTTTGTGAACAAGTCTGCAAGTTGATTTTTAGTAGGCATATGTTCAAGAGTTACTATTGAATGTTCAACGAGTTCTCTAATGAAATGATGCCTAATGTCTATATGCTTTGTGCGTGAGTGTTGAACCGGATTTTTAGAGATGTTAATGACACTCATAATATCACAATAGAGAGTCATTTTACCTTGATTGATCTCATAATCCTTGAGAATTTGTTTCATCCATAGAAGTTGTGTGCAAGAACTTCCGGCCGCAATGTACTCTGCTTCGGATGAAGAAAGAAAGACGGAATCTTGCTTCTTGCTTTGCCAAGCAACCAAATTATTCCCCATGTAAAAGCAACTGCCCGATGTGCTTTTACGATCATCAATGTTTCCTGCCAAATCCGCATCACAATAGCCAACAAGAATATCATTAGTATCAAAGGAATAGAATAAACCAAGATTATGTGTTCCTTTTATATATCTAATGATTCTTTTAACGACTTTCAAGTGAGATTCTTTGGGATTAGCTTGAAACCTAGCACACAAACCAACACTAAAACAAATATCCGGCCTAATAGCCATTAGGTAGAGAAGGGTACCTATCATTCTCCTATAGAGACTTTGATCAATATTTTTTCCTTTTTCATATTTGTCAAGTTTTAAAGTTGTACTCATAGGTGTTTCAAATTCTTTTCCACTTTCAAGGTCAAATTTTTTAACAAGATTTCTAGCATATTTAGATTGAGACAACATGATACCATTGCTAGATTGTTTCACTTGCATACCAAGAAGGTAATTGAGTTCACCTACCATACACATTTCAAATTCTCTTGACAAAACATTCATAAAATCATCAACCTTGGTTTTACATGTAGACCCAAACACAATGTCATTAACATATATTTGTGCAACAAAAATGTCATTGTCATAATGCTTAACAAATAATGTTCTATCAATACCACCTCTCCTATATTGGTTGTCAATAAGATATTGAGTCAACCTATCATATCAAGCTCTAGGAGCTTGCTTAAGGCCATAAAGAGTCTTTTTCAACTTAAACACATGATTAGGAGAGTATGGGTATACAAAACCCTTAGGTGGTTCAACATACACTTCTTCTTGAAGGTATCCATTGGGAAAAGCAATTTTGACATCCATTAGAAACAATTTGAATTTTTTAAGACATGCAATGGACAACAAAAGCCTAATGGACTCAAGACGTGCACCGGGTGTAAAAGTCTCATCCAAGTCTACACCTTCAACTTGAGTTTATCCTTGAGCCACTAGTCTTATTTTATTTCTCACTATCTTGCCACATTCATCGGTCTTATACCTAAACACCCATTTTGTACCAATCACATTGATATCTTTTGGTCTAGGAACTAAGGACCATACTTCATTCCTCTCAAATTGATTTAGTTCTTCTTGCATGGCATTAACCCAATACTCATCAATAATTGCTTCATTAATATTTTTGGGCTCAATTTGAGATGTGTAGCAAGCATATGAAATTTGGTTAGCTAGTTACCTTCTACTTCTAACCCGTTCATTCAAATCACCTAATATGTCTTGTTGGTAATGCATGTTCATAAGTCTAGACTTAGAATTTTTAACATCTTGTTGGTCATCATTTAAACAATTTTCTAACTCTTGACTTTCTTCTCTAGCAACACTACCATTATCATCATTATGACAAAACTCACTTTCATCACAATTAGTCACATCAATAGGTGCTTTAGTGTCATTCAACAAATGTTCTTTAGGTTCATTGACACCATGATTAATACACAAATCAAGCATGCTAAGATAATCATTTTTCACATTAATAGACTCCATAATAGTTTTAGTTTTCAAATTGAACACTCAATATGCACGACTATTATTAGCATACCCAAGAAAGAGACCAATATTACTTTTAGCATCAAACTTTCCTAACATCTTGTTGGTCATCATTTAAACAATTTTCTAACTCTTGACTTTCTTCTCTAGCAACACTACCATTATCATCATTATGACAAGACTCACTTTCATCACAACTAGTCACATCAATAGGTGCTTTAGTGTCATTCAACATATGTTCTTTAGGTTCATTGACACCATGATTATTACACAAATCAAGCATGCTAAGATAATCTATTTTCACATTAATAGACTCCATAATAGTTTTAGTTTTCAAATTGAACACTCAATATGCACGACTATTATTAGCATACCCAAGAAAGAGACCAATATCACTTTTAGCATCAAACTTTCCTAACATCTTGTTGGTCATCATTTAAACAATTTTCTAACTCTTGACTTTCTTCTCTAGCAACACTACCATTATCATCATTATGACAAGACTCACTTTCATCACAACTAGTCACATCAATAGGTGCTTTAGTGTCATTCAACAAATGTTCTTTAGGTTCATTGACACCATGATTATTACGCAAATCAAGCATGCTAAGATAATCTATTTTCACATTAATAGACTCCATAATAGTTTTAGTTTTCAAATTGAACACTCTATATGCACGACTATTATTAGCATACCCAAGAAAGAGACCAATATCACTTTTAGCATCAAACTTTCCTAAGTGATCTCTATCATTCAAAATAAAACACGTACTCCCAAAAGTGTGGAAGTAACTCACATTGGGCTTCTTCCCATTCCAAAGTTCATAAGAGGTTTGTTTTGTGCCGGGCCTTCTAAAAACTCTATTAGTGACATAGCATGCGGTATTGACCGCTTCGACCCAAAGATTTCTAGGGACTTTCTTGCTAGTGAGCATGACCCTATCCATCTCTTGCAAGACACGATTCTTCCTCTCAACAACACCATTTTGTTAGAGGAGTTCTAGGAGCCGAGAACTCATGTGAAATCCCATAATTATCACAAAACTCACTAAATCTAGCATTTTCAAATTCACTCCCATGATCACTCCTAATGCGACATATTTTCTTGATCCCAAGATCTTTTTCATTTTGAACTTGATTACAAAACTTCTTAAAGTAACCAAAAGTTTCGATCTTGTCTCTAAGAAAAAATACCCAAGCAAATCGAGAAAAGTCATCAACACATATAAAAATGTATTTCTTACCATTTATGATTTCAGTTTGAATTGGTCCCATTAGGTCCATATGCACAGGTTCTAAGGGCTTCTTGGTAGCAAAATTAGTGTTCTTTTTATGAGACACTTTTGTTTGTTTACCTAATTGACATGATTCACAAACACCATCAAGCTTTTTACTAAGACTAGGAAGACCTCTAACAATGTTATATTTCTCAAGCTTCTTTAAATCTTTATAATTCATGTGGCCCAATCTTTCATGCCATAATTCAAGCTTGTTGCACTCATGTGCCATATTACATGTTAGTGGATCAACCTTTAAACAATAGCAATTGTCCGAAGACCTTTTGACTTTCAAAACAATTTTGCCCTTTTTATCAATTATCGTACACACATCCTTGTTAAAGCTAACTTCCTTAAAAATTCCACACAAGTGAGTGATGCTTATTAGATTAGCTTGTAGAATATCTACATACAAGGTGTCACAAAGTTTAGGCAATCCAGGAATACAAATTGTTCTATTGCCTAGAACTTGTTTTTTAGTGCCATCACCAAATGTAACCCATCCACCATCATTCATAACAAGATTCTTAAAGAATTCCTTGTTACCGGTCATATTCCTAGAGCAACCGCTATCTAGGTACCAACAATAAGATGAATTAGCTCTTAAAGCATATTGTGCAATCAAACATTGTGTTGTGTTTTTCTTAACCCAAACTTTCTTGACAAGTTTCTCATTCCTACTTTTATTAACATGCTTTGACTTGTTTTTAGGCACATTGACTCCATTAGTCACTTTTTAAAACAAATCAAATAAAGCATTATCAACTTTCTTATGCATAGTAGAACGAGGTACAACACAAGATTTAACAAACAAATCATCAACACATTTATTCTCAACATGCTTTTCCAAGGTCTTATTAGGTCTAATTCTAGATCCATACATGGATGATTGCCTAGGACCATTCAAAGACATATCATGCAAATCATTGGCAATTCTACATTTACGAATGTATTCATAACATCTAGGTCTTATGTGTCCTACAATGTTGCAATAATGACAAATAGGTATGAATTTGAGAAGTTTACCATTTGCTTGAGCATTCAACCCATTTTACCTTCTCACATTTTTACCTCTTTGACGTGCAACACTAGATGTCTTGCCTTTTGCATTTGATGATGATGTAACTTATCTTTGGCATTGTTGAGTCTTTTCCTTGAACTTCATTGCTGATGTTGAGGCACCTCCGGTAGCATTCATGGCTTTACCCTTAGAGAGTGTACCTACAATTAATTTGCTACAAGCTTTGACAACAGTAGATTTGTTAGATGAAGGAGTTGACTTTTCATTAACATATCCTAAACCTCTTTTGTCACTTGAAGGCTTTCCAACCTTAATGAGAGCTTTCACTCTGTTAAAGCTAGATAACATCTTGTTAATCATCTCTTTAGCCTCATTAAGTTTGTCATTAAGCACTTTCCCTTGATTCTCATGCTCATTAAGTTTTGCTTTAAGCAAATTTTCAATTCTCCTAGCACGATCAAGAGATTCATCTCTTTTCTCAATTTCATACTTCAAAATACTTAATCTATCATTGGTATCAATCAAGTTTTTCTCAAGATTAAGAATTTTGTCATTAAGATCAATAACACATTTTGAGCTACAATCATGATTTTCTAATTTCTTAGTGAGAGACTTATTGATCTTAGAGATCCTTTTTTTTCTTGAATAAGATCCTTGATCTTTTGATCATCTAAGTCAATAGACTCACCTTCAACAAGAGAAGCCACAAAAGAATACATTTCTTTAATCATGATGAAACAAATGAATATAACAAACACTACAAAGAAGATCTATCTAAGTGCGTCTAGACACCGGCTCTGATACCAATTGTAATTCCATTTATCTTTATAGTAAATATACCTAGAGAGGGGGTGAATAGGTATATGCTCCAATTTTTATCTTCTTTTAAAAACAATGCTTAATGAAAATTGCAAACAATGACACACAATATTTATGTGGTAAACCTCCGAAGAGGAAACATCCATGGGTTGATACCACAACCAGCGACAAAAGCAAATCCACTATTTCAAAAGAGTTGCACAGTCAAGCAATCACACATCCTCTCCAAGCTATCACTCTCACTCTATCCTTGAACATAGAGATCTACTAAGCCGACTTCCTATCCAACACCTCATGTCTCTAGCAAGATTCTTTGCTCACCTATCCGGATCCTCCCAACCCTATGCAAGACTTCTTGCTCAGCTATCCGAGTTCTCCCGACTCTAGTCAAGATTTCCTCGCTCAGCAATCCGAGGTCTCACACCACTTGTCGAGACTTCCACTTGCTTAGCTATCCAAGTCCTCCCGACTCTAGCTAAGACTTCCAATTGCTCAAATCAAAGAATCACTCTAAGATATGAGACTTTCTACCACTTCACAAGCCATCTAAGTGATCATGAATGCAGAACGTAAACAAGCACTCAACATAGAAAATGATGATCAACAAATTCTATGGACATGCAACTAGGTAGCTAGATTATGCTTTCAAAGAACAAACACAAACGTTTCGAGGTAACCTAAGCATGTTATCAACTAAGAACATAGATATGAAGGTATAGATACCAATTGAAACACAACCTAGTTCTTAGAAAATGAAACAAGATCTAAAAATAATCAATTAAGCATAAGAACAAAAGATTTCTAGAAACAATATCATGCTTTATTAAGTTTAGCACAAATCATTCAATTTATCACAAATCTAGCTAAACTTGAAAATCAAATCAACAAACCACAAAATGATATCAAAATCATCCTAGTCATGCTTCTTAATCAAATAGCATCAATCAATAAGAAGATCTAAGAAGAAAACTAAGAAGAAGTTGATTTTATCAACAAGGATGAACTCCACGAACTGAAGATCAGATCACAACGAAACATCTAGACATCCTTTAGTTCTGTAGAACTCTTCAAGACACTCGAAATCGGTTTTTTAATCAAGTGATTCGGAGTAGAAATGAAGAAGTTATCACAAAAAACAAAAATCAAAATGTTGAGAGAAAAATTCTGCATTTGTTCTTCAAATTTAATTTTCTCAACTTGTTAATAATGAGAGGGAATGAGAGGTTTTAAAGAGATAATAACCAAATGACCGTTTTTCCCCCTTTCATTAGTGCCTCCCCGAGATGGCGCGTGGGCATCTCGGGATGGTGCAAGGTGATGGCTTGAGCCATCACACCACTTCCCTTGCGCTCATTCGTGTTCTTCGACCGTTCTCCGGCCTCCGAACTCCGAATTTGAATATGTTTGAAGATTATGAACTGGGACTCCCACACGGACATGGACATAGTATGAGCAACCAAAATGACCAGAACTCAATCATGAATAATCTAAGACTAAAATCAAGTTCAAGATCCATTTTATACAAACATATAAACAAACAAACACATTTCACACAAGAATTCAAACTATATAGAGTTAGTCTCCAATCATGCATTTTCCAAAACATGTTACTTTTATACCAATGCATGAGCATTCAACTTCAAGTGTGTGAAAGTGTTATACCAAATGATGCGCTACGATGCATGGACACAAATGTATGAATTGTGTGTGTGTGCGCAATTAATGATGCACAACTAAGCAGGGACACATATGAATGAATTGTGTATGTGTGCGCTTACGCCTTGCAAGAGGAAGAAGGATCTCGATACCTTAGCATCCAAGAATAGTACCAATCTTCTTGAAGATGAACTTTGCATCATGAGAATTTGCTTTTCTTCCTTGAAGCTTTTATCATCACGAACCACTTAAGCAACTAAGCATTACAAAGAAATGAAGTTTTGTTATGGAATCGAGCCAACACAAATCTGGGACCTATCATAACCCACTCAAAAGCAGGCGGACACCACGAGATGAGGCCATTCTTCCTAGCAGTAGAAGTATCAACCTAACATTAGCCTTCGACTAATCCTTCACATATTTCCAAATGAGCTGACCAAGGCAAGACGGAGGATTGAAACCAGGGGTGAAAACACTATTACATCTCCACTTCCATAAAAACTAGAGAGTCACACTAAAAATAAGATAATTTGGAAATCTTCTCAGCACTAGAGTATTGCACTTGAGAATAGTATACAACCATTCATCCCAAGCACCATGAAAATCGTCAGAAGTAGTGCAACCTTTGTTGATATACTCCCTAATACAAATAGACCCGGCACAACCTCTAAAGACATGTTCTGCATCCTCATCACTCACATTGCATCTCAATCAAGTAACATCAAAAGTTATTCCCCTAGTAGCACATTGGCAATTAGTCAAGAGCTTCCCATGTAGGAGAGTCCTGACAAAGTATAGAACTCTAGGAGGAAGCTAAAATGACAATTGAAGAACAATACAAAAAATTATTTGTATTGTCTTAAAATTTATTTTCATTCAATACAAAAAATTACAAAAATAACTTGCAACTATTGCAACTAAAATGACAATTGAAGAACAATTGAAATAAATAAGAGTATAAATAAATGGGAGAGATGAGAGTAACAGTCAACTTTGAATTAATTTTATTTGATCAATTTACAAAGAGATTGATATATATATATATATATATATATATATATATATATATATATATAAGCAAGAGGGGATAGGCAAGAGAGGAGCAGTGACGTGATGATCATGATGAAGAGATAAAGTAAGCAAGTGGATAGGCAGTGAAATCATAAGCAAGTGGTGAAGCCAAGTGGGTGAAACGGTGGAAATTTACAACATTCACAACACTCTCCCTTGTATTTCCACTATTTGTATTTTAATTTTCTAGGAAAAATCCAATGGGACAAAACCTAAGAAAAATATATACAATGATCTCCAGGATCTAGTAGGGTTGGACTTTAAAACTATCTCATTAAAAGCCCTGTCAGGAAAACCTAGTGGGACAAAACCTGATCGAAGGAAAACAGAGTATAGTGCACACATGTCCACTCAAAAATTTGCTCGTCCTGATTGAACTTCCCCCCTCATAAAAAATTCATCATTAATCTTGCAATTTACAAAGTTGGTGCAAGCCTATTCAATATACCAGTTTCTCAAATGTTGACGTATGCAATGCTTTCGTAAACAGATCCATAAGATTATCTATAGACCTTATTTGTTTAGTATCAATTTATCGGCTCTGTTGAAGCTCGTGAGTATAGAAGAATTTAGGAGAAATATGTTTGATTCTATTTGTAGGAACAAGGATTTACGTCGCACAGTGGAAACGGGGTCTTAAAAATTTCATGCAACTTGTAAACCGTATACAACATATAAGAATATATAAAGATGGATTTAGAGCATACCCTTGATGCTAACTCTTTTGTTTCTTTAAGTTTTATTCCGATTACAAACCACCAAGTCTTCCTCGTAATGTCTGGTGATCCGGTAACTGTTTGTGGGCACGTCTCGATCTTCCAGGAACTAAAAGGATGCAAAGACTTGAAGAAATAACTCCTTCTTTTCTTCTCTAGCGAAGTCAGCCACACCAAGCAAGAAGATTTTTTTTTTCTTTTGGCTAAAATCTTCCTAGACTTTCTAAGGTTTTGTTTTTTCAATTTGATATTTTGTTCTAAGAATCACAATCAGTCTCTTGTATCCTTGTTATGTAAATACATCTATATATATTTAAAACTAGATACAAATTCTTTTCCAAATCTATTTCCATATATTAATGGATATTAGTATTTAAGTGTCCTAGGTAAAACAGGAAACTAACTCCCATATAACCCTAGTTGACTTAAACTTAAATACTAGACTAAGTAAAGAATAAAATAATCTAATTATTTTAATCTTTATCTCAGTCATGATTAGAACCAGCAACCTCCAGTTAATAATTAATTATTAATTATTAATTCATTACTTAAATAATCTAATTATGTAATTAATTTAATTATGAATTATTAGTCAAATAATCTCATTTTTCAATTAATCCTTGAATAAATACGTGTCACTTCCGTAACACAATTAATTGGACAATTCAACTAATTAACCATGACCTTTGTTACCTTTAATCAATGGGACTAGCAAGGGGACCTAATAGACTCATAGTTTTGAGTTCCAATAATACTTAGAAATAAATAATTAAATTCTTAATTAATATTTCATGATTATTAATCTCGGAGTTAATCCACTAAAAACCTGACGTTGCACTCTCTAAAACTGTAGATGTATTACACAAACCGAAATTACAGTTGTCCATCAACAAAGCTATTACATATGGTATAATCCTCTACAAGTAGCTCATAATTAGAGTTAGGTTATAAATTCTGTTATACCCCTCTAATTATATCTTTTCCATTAAGTACCATTGATTCTCTAATGAACAATAAATCCTAACTTCCTTTACAGAAGAATAACAGCTCTTATATTGTTCAAGCCCCGAATCAATCTTTAAGGAACTACCATCTACTTCTCGTAAGAAGGAGTGGATTCCACTATTGTGCACAGACCTTCCCAGCCACCAGCCAAACCGCGATTCCAACATATGAAGTTATTGGCCGGGAATGCAACTCCGATCTCATCCATGGTATATCAATAACCACGATCTAACCTGAAGGAATCGATAAGACACTCATGATTAAGATCACCCATATATAGCCATCATCTATTGATATATATATATATATATATATATATATATATATATATATATGAATCTCATATTGTAATGGATCTTGGTGATAGATTCATATAGATCATGGTCTAGTCCTATATGATCATATGAATAGTCTAAGCTAAGACCACCATACATTACAGAATTGACTGCAGCTGTAGATTAACCTCAAATAAAGTACCCAACTCTACTTGCTATCTACAGACTCTTTAGATTGTTCATCTCAAATTGAATACCTCTGTATATGACACTTATATACTCAGTTACAGATTACATCTGACAATCTTGGATGTAAAGTACACATGATATAAATGTATAAGATAGGTATATAAAATGAATAAACTACTTCTTTTATTAATGTTTCATTCACATTTACAAAATACAAGCTTTAACTCCCACTTGTACTAAAGCAGGTGAGACATATCTTGTAACCCTAGACCCTCTAAGTGACCTTCAAACACTTTAACTATTTAGGTCTTCATAAATGGATCAATATGATTTTTCAACTGTTGGAACCCCGTTCACCGGTCACGCAGCGGAAGTAAGGTTTTAAAATTTTTATAAAGATTATAATCTGTATCCGAGACTAATGAACTTTAGATCGTAATTATTTTTCGAAACAAATATATACAATATGTAAACACGTGAAATTGAAATCGATATAATAAGAAGAAGAAAATCTTACCAACGTTTAGAGGCTCCTTCATTTTATGATATGCTCATGTCTGCACCACTCTTACCAACGTTTAGAGACTTCTTCACTTTACGATGTGCTTATGTCTGAACCACTCGATCCTTCTTGCAATCTCCTGGAACTGGTAACTGCGTGTGGGCGCGTCACGATCTCAGAAAACTTGAATGGAGGATGTAAAGACAATTGAAGAAACTCTTTCTTCTATGTGTTTCAAAAAACACAAAAAATGAAACAAGATATATATATATTCACTGCACACGAAGTACAATATATATAGTTTTTTTTTTCTTTTTCTCTTGTTTCACGGACCACACATTGCTTGCTGCCAATTTCAATTCATACACCAAAAAAAAAAAAAAAACTGCCCCTCTTTTTTTTCTTTTGTACGTTAAACTATATATATATATATATATTTATGATATCAGATAATTTGCATTGTATGTAAATTATTCTTTTGACTATTGTTTCATGTACACACCAATTACATCTAATGCAATCTTTAGTAATTGATATATATCTTTTAATTATCCTTTTTAAATATATCCAATATATTAATAGTGATAACTAGTATTTCAAATTTAAATTTAAATTCAAATACTTAGATAAACGATTTAGTAAAAATAAAATAATCTTATTATTTTATCTTCACCAAAATCCAAATATCAATCAGCACCCTCCAATTAATAGTTAATTAATATTTCCTAATTCATAATTATCAATATAATTAAATAAACTAATTATTTAATTAATTTAACTATTAACATTCATTAATTAAATAATCTCATTATTCAATTAATTTCCGAATAAATACAGTTAATTGGACAATCCAATTAATTAACCGTGACCCTTACTAATTAAATCGATTGGGCTAGCAAGGGGACCTAATGGACCAACGATATTTTGAGCTCCAATAATCCTTAGAATCATTAATTAAACTCTTTAATTAATATTCCTTGATTATTAACTCCGGTGCTATTCCACTAAAAATCCGAAGCTGCACTCTCTCAACTGTAGATGCTTTTACACAAACCGATACAACTCTGTATCCATCGATATAGCTATTACAAATGGTGTGATCCTCCACAATAGTTCATAATTAGAGTTGGGTCATAATGTCCGTTATACCCCTCTAATTACATATATTCTTTAAGTATTGTTGATTCTCTAATGGACAATAAATCCTATTTCCTCACGGAATTAGGAAAGCTCTCATATTGTCCAAGCCCTGAGTCAACCTTTAAGGGAACTACCATCTAATTCTCACAAGAAGAAGTGGATTCCACTATTGTGTACAAACCTTCCCAGCCACAAGTCAAACCGCAATCCCAACATACAGAGTATATTGATCAGGAAATGCATCTTACCTCACCCATGGTATATCAAAGACCACGATTTAACGTGAAGGAGTCGATAAGACACTCATGATTAAGATCACCCATATATAGCCATCATTAGTTGATATATATGAATCTCATCGGTAATCGGATCTTGGTGAGAGATTCATATAGATCATGACCCAGTCCTACATGATCACATCATACAAGGTGCCTCCATTCACATATCTCCATATGAATGATTCAGGATAGAATTATCGTACATTGCGGAATAGACTACACTATAGATTAACCATAAATAAAGTACCTAACTTTATTTGTTATCTATGGACTCTTTAGATTGTATGTCTCTTACTGTATCCATCTGTATATGACACTCATATACATTGTTCGAGATTACATCCGGCAATCTTGGATGTTAAATATATGCACAAGTTCTAAAATAAACAATACAACAATAATGAATTGAACTTTTCTTTTTACTTATTTCATAAATCCATTTACAAATTACATCTTTATTGCATAAACCCCAACAATCTTCCACTTGCACTAAACCATGTGAGGCATGTCTCGTAACCCTAGACCATCTAGGTGACCCGAAAACACTTTAGCCGGTAAGGTCTTTGTCAATGTATCATCATGATTGTCTTGTGAGGCTATCTTTGTGACGATCACATCCCTTCTCTACATTGTCTCTCTAATGAGATGATACTTTCTATCTATATGTTTCCTTCTCTTATGGCTTTTTGGTTCTTTGGAATTAGCCACAGCATCAATGTTATCACAATAAAGTGTAATGGGCATATCCAGGTCTGGAAAAACTTCTAGATCACTCAAAAACTTACGGATCCAAACAGCCTCTTTAGCAGCTTCACAAGCGGCTACATATTCGGCTTCCATGATGGAGTCACCAATGCAAGATTGCTTGATACTTCTCCACACAATGGCTCCACCATCCAAGGTGAATAATGATCCGGACGTGGATTTTTTAGAATCTCTGTCTGACTGAAAACCAGAATCCGTGTATCCAAACGGGATCAAATCCTATTCAGAATACACTAGCATATAATTTCTCGTTCTCTGAAGATACTTAAAAATAGTCTTGACAGCAACCTAATGATCCAATCTTAGGTTGGACTGGTATCTGCTGATTACTCCCGCTGCATAGCAGATGCCCGGTCTCGTGCATAACATAACATACATAAGACTACCTACTGCTGATGCATAGGGTACACGTCTCATATCCTCAACTTCTTGAGGAGTCTTAGGACACTGTTCCTCAGACAAGTGAACTCCATGCCTGGAAGGTAAATTACCTTTCTTGGAGTTTTGCATCAAAAATCGCATAAGAATCTTATCGATATATGATGCCTGAGACAGTGCTATAAGTTTGTTCTTACGATCCCTTATAAGTTAGATCCCCAGATTATGACTTGCTTCTCCCAAATCTTTTATTTGGAATTGGCTAGTCAGCCAACCCTTTACATCAGATAACACTCCCACATCATTCCCAATGAGTAGGATATCATCTATGTATAGGACTAAGAAAACTACTTTCTTGTCAATGATACGCTTGTAGACACAAGGCTCATCGACGTTCTGCTCGATGCCATAGGTTTTGATCACATCATCAAACCTAATGTTCCATAATCTAGATTCTTACTTAAGTCCATAGATGGACCTTTGCAGCTTGCAAACCTTTTGCTCTTGATCTGGAGACACGAATACCTCTGGTTGCATCATATAAATTCTCTCATCAAGATTGTAATTCAAGAATGCAGTCTTGACATCCATTTGCCAAATTTCATAATCGAAATAGGCAGCAATGGATAAGAAAATCCTAATATACTTAAAGATGGCTACTAGCGAGAAGGCCTCTTCATAATCAACCCCCTCTTTCTAGGTATAACCCTTGGCCACTAGCCTTGCTTTGAAGGTCTCTACCTTCCCGTCTACTCCTCTCTTTCTCTTGTAGATCCACTTACACCCTATGGGTTTTACCCCATCCGGTAAGTCTACAAGATCCAAGGCTGAGTTAGAGTACATGGACTCCATCTCGAGATTCATGGCTTTAAGCCATTCCTCTTTATCAGGATCTTCATTGCATTCTTAAATGTCAATGGATTATCCACACTGTCAGTAGAGATAACACATTGTCCCTCATCTATACCTAAATAGCGTTCAGGTTGTCTCAAAATCCTCTCACTGCGTCTAGGTGGTAGTGTATCCTGATCAGGAACCATCTGACCCTCAGATGTTTATGGATCAACCCCTATTATTGATGAAGCACTAGCCTCACCAGGCTCCAACTCATTCAATACAATCTTGGAATGAGATTTATGGTCACAGATATAATTGTCCTCAAGAAATGTTTCATTTGTCGATACAAATACTTTGTTATCTTCGGGATTATAGAAGTGTCCACCTCTGGTCTCCTTGAAGTATCCTACAAACAGGCAGACCATAAACTTGGAGTCTAGCTTTCCATTTATGTTCTTTAGCACGTGTACTTGATACCCCCCATATGCGAAAATGTCATAAAATAGCTTTACGACCATTCCACAACTCTAGGAGACTCTTAGGAATAGATTGGGATGTCACCACATTCAAAATGTATGCCGTTGTTTGTAACGCATATCCCTAGAAGGAATTTGGTAATGATAAGAAACTGATCATAGATCTTACCATTTCCATTAGGGTTCTACTTCTTCTCTATGCTACACTATTTTACTAGGGTGTACCGGGAGCTGTGAGTTGGGAAACTATCCCATGCCCGACCATGAAGTCTTCAAACTCTTGGTCAAGGTACTTACCTCCACGATCCGATCGTAGTGACTTGATAGTCCTACCTAATTGATTCTCAACTTCAACTCAAAATTCTTTGAACATTTCAAATGTTTCCGACTTCCATTGCATTAGGTAGATGTATCTGTATCTTGAGTAGTTGATTAACACTGAAAAGTGTATGTTTACCAATGGATAATATCATCATTTTACACTTCCAATATGATTAATTCCCCAAATTAGACATAATTTTGTTCGTTCGTTCGCTTAAATAAATGAGTTGTGTAGTAATCAATGTATTTTTCTTTGTAATTCAAAGGTAATTCGATCAATTCAGAATTATGGAGAAGTCAGATGGCAAAACAAACATCGTTTTCAAGTTTAGAACGACAAAAACCTTAGGAAGACCATGAAGGGCATTTTTATAATTTTGACTATTAACTGTTCACAGTTGACTTTTACTATTCATAATTGACTTTTACTGTTCACATTTGAATTTCATTGTTCACTCACGGATGTGTGTACTGTTCACAGTCACTATTCACTATTCACTTCACGTATGCGTTACTATTCACTATCACTGTTCATTGATGACGTGCCGAAATCTGGACGCTCTATTCTAAATTCATTCGATGGTCAATTTTTATCCGTATTTTGTGTAAATATAGGACCTCCCCCCTAATTTGGATAATATGAATCCAAATCTGATATTAGATTTGTGAAACTCTCTCTCTTTTCTTCTCAAATTCTCAGTTTAAATAAAATAGTTATTTTCTAGTTAAATTATGTCTAGCTAATTTTATATAGCTGGGGCTAAAGGTGATACTGTTGGTATGAAAAATATGATCCAATTATGGTAAGTTTATTATTCTTATTCTCTCTCCCCTCTGATCTTTGTGGATTTTTTGACTCACTGTAGATAGACAGATATTGTCTAGCCTAGTGGGTACTTTTACCCATATCTATCAGAGAGTGGTTTCTTCTCTCTGATCTTTGTGGAGTTTTTGAATCACTGTAGATAGACATATATTGTCTAGTACAATGAGTACTTTTACCCATATCTACCAGAGAGTGGTTTATCCTCTCTAATGTTTGTGGAGTTTTGACTCACTGTAGACAGATAGATATAGTGAGTATTTTTACCCACATCTATCTGAGAGTGGTTAGTGGAGTGAAATACCATCCCATTAATCTAGACTAAATATTAATAATTGGATCATATTCAAATTACCAACAGTGGATCCCTTAGCCCCAGTTTTAATTTTAATTAATTTACATTTTTATAACAAGCTTAATAATTAATCTAGATAATTAATTCTACACGGACAAGTGAACAACCTCCCTGTGGTCCGACCCGGTCTTACCGGTTAATTTATTACTATGACACTCTTATACTTGGGAGTAGAAACACTTCTTTAGGATGTGTCAGTAGTCATCTATAAAGGTGACATAATACTCATAACCACCCCTAGCTTTAACATTCATCGGTCCGTAGATGTCTGTATGTATAAGCTCTAGCGATTCTTTAGCTCTAAGCTCTTTTCCAGTAAAAGGTCTCTTAGTCATCTTACCTTCCAGACAAGATTGGCACACAGGTAAGGTGCCAACCTTTAACTCACTTAAATGTCTGCTTTTTACTAGTCTATCTATCCGGTCATGGTTGATATGACCAAGCTTTAGATGCCAGAGATACGTGTCATTATCTGGAGAAATCTTATGTCGTTTAGTTTTTTGGTTTTTCAACCTTAAACATTTTGGTGTTGAGTAGTGTAGTATATATTAACAGTCTTAACACATACAAATTGTTTTCATTAATTTTTGAACAAATATTCAGATCATTCTTTCCAATAATAACAGACTTATTATTAAAAGAAACAGAATATTTTTGTTCTAACAACTTAGAAACGGAAATCAAATTCCGTGTAAATCTAGTAATATAAAATACATTGTCCAACAATATATAATTATTACAAAAACGTAATCTAATTATGCCAACTACTCGTATAGACACGACATCCCCTGACCTCACACGCACTGAGAAGGCTTGCTCCTCTGGCTGTGTCCAAGAATCAGTCCATTGTAAAGAAGAAAAAACATGGTTAGTGGCCCCTGAATTAACTATCCAGGGTGAAGAATCATCTTCCACTAAACATGACTCAACAACAAGTAAATCATATTTACCTTTCTTGGACTTTTTCTTTCTTTGGGCTTTCTTGGGTTTGGGGTTACTCTTCGCATTCCCAACAGACCTCTTCTTCTTTTTATTATTGAAAAAAGATGGTTCGGCAACATTTGCCTCACCAGTCTTACTCTTTTTGTCCTTAGTCAAGGAATCAAAGGTAGTGAGCAGATTGAGAAACTCTGTGAGATTAAACCTTAACTTGTTCATCTTGTAGTTACTCTTAAATTGATCGAAACTCTTCGAAAGAGTCGTCAGTATCATGCTTACTTGACTGGGTTCGTCAATGGCCCCGCCATTGACTTCTGCCTTGTTGATGTAGGACATCATGCTCAGGACATATTCCCGAACTGACGTACCATCCTTCATACTAGCAAGCATAGCGGAACGAATAGGTTCGTATTGCTTTTACTCCGAGGGCTGCCGGAATATAGCTTGCAATGACTCCATGATTTCGAATGCTGAAGTTATTGCTTCATGGTTTGTGACAAGCACGTCTGTCATAGAAGCCAACACATATGTTCGGGCCTTCTCATCAGATGAGACCCATCGCTCGTATACCTCACGAATAGTTCGAGTGGCTTTGGCAGCGGGCATTGGAGGACATTCCTCCATCAACACAAACTTGAGGTCTTTGGTGACCAATATTGCATTAATGTTAATTTTCCACTTAGTGTAGTTATCACCAGTTAATTTGTCATTTGTGAGAATTTGAAGTAATGCAGAAGACATTATTGCTGAAATAAATAAAACATTCATTCAGTCATTTATTTAAAACAAGTGCGAGTGCTTTGTCATAAATTTAAACATGATGTATGCACATGTTTAACGAACTAAAACTACCCTAAAACTAGCTGTTATACCACGACAATCCAACATACCACAAAGAAGTGCCGCCTTAGGGTCGGTCAAGTCTTTGCACGTTGGACCGAGACATTCTCATTCAAATGATATTCTAGAATAACTCTTATTCCATATCATTCAACCATCGTTTATTTAGTCAGGTTTTTAATTAACAAACTTAATCAAAACCTTCGTGAATGTAACCTACCATTTCAGATCTCACGAGCTTAACTCGAGAATTGCCGCCTTAAGGTCGGTCAATCCTGAAATACCCTCAGAAATCCTATCCGTTAGGAAGTCAACCTTGGTATTGACCTTTGTAGAACCCTATTTAGGGAGGGCGAAAGCAAAGTCGTCACAAGGCCCCACTCGGATTTTACGGTGTTGAACAAATGATGGAGACCGCGAGATATTTATGTCATATGTCCCTCTCCCACTCACTATTTTAAAAATAGGGTTTTCTATTAACCGTTAATGCACCTAGACTCTACAGGATTAAACGACTAACTTTAATCAAGTTATCTAGCGTATAAACTAATTAGAACCAAATTATAATTAACTAATAAATTATTAATGATTTTTAACAATTAAAAATCTAATCTATTAGTGAACAATCTAAGATTCAGTAAACTATTTACTAAGGTCAGATTATTATTATAGTGTTTACCAAGTTTTAATAAATAAAACTCTAACACTTTATTTTGTTCATTTATTATTAGGTAATTATTCATATTAATCCAAATTACAATAAATGACCCTATTAATCTAACTTATTAAACACTTTAATAGCTAGATTAATATTAATGAGAATTACCAAGTCTTATAACCATTAAAAAACTAATCTCATTATTCATAGCCATTTATATATATTGCCAATTTTAATCACATTAAAATAAAATAAATAAAATGTCAGGCTATGATGCATGTATGACATATCAAATATATTTGTGTAGGCACATCTAATTTTAATGACATACGCATGCATGACAATGCTTTAATCATCATATAATATAAAGTATACATGAATTGACCGAGTATTGTAGATTATTTAACCTAAAAAATTGAAATATAAAATAACAAAAAAAATCCCCAAGGTATTCCTCGGTCTTCTTGTAACTTCATAAATCTTCCAGGCTTTCTAGGTCACTCTGACTCATCTCATGAATTCGAAACGGGAAATCTGCACGGAACGTACTAGGCAACACTTACCAATGGAACCGTGTGTGAACAGTACCACGTGAACAGTACCCCGGTGAACAGTGCAGTGAGCAGTACGGTGAACAGTGCATCGAACTGTACCCGATGAACAGTGTGGTGAACAGTACCCTCTGTGCATAGTGCGGTGAACAGTACGTCGGTGAATAGTGCGGTGAACAGTACCCGATGAACAAAGTTCGGCGTCACACGTTTCCAATTATTCATTTATAGGTTATAATTATATTTATTTACAATACAATAACAGTATAAATAAATAAAATTAAAATTATACAACCCATAAACCCTAAATCCACAGTAACATAAAAATTTACGATCAACCATGTTTAAATTAAACAATTTAATTATAAACATTCATACAATCATAAAGATGGTGCCTACACATTCGTACATACAGGAGCATCGAATACAATTCCTTGTTCCGAAAAATAAATTGGCTCTGATACCAATTGTTAGAACCTCGTTCACCGGTCACGCAACGGAAGTAAGGTTTTAAATTTTTTATACAGATCATAATCTGTATCTGGGACTAATGAAATTTGGATTATTTTTCAGAACTAATACATACAATATGTAAACACATGAAATTGAATTGATATAATAAGAAGAAGAAAATCTTACCAACGTTTGGAGGCTCCTTCACTTTATGATATGCTCTTGTCTGCACCAATCTTACCAATGTTTGGAGACTCCTTCATTTTACGATATACTCATGTCTGAACCACTCGATCTTCCTCTCTATCTCCCGGAATGGGTAATTGCGTGTGGTCGCGTCACGATCTCAAGAACTTGAATGGAGGATGTAGAGAGAATTAAAGAAACTCTTTCTTCTCTGTGTTTTAAAAGACACACAAAACATGAAACAAGATATATATATATATATATATATATATTCACTGCACACTAAGCACAATATATATATAGTTTTTTTTTCGTTTTGTCTTGTTTCACGCACCACACATTGCTGCCAATTTCAATTCATCGACCAAAATAAAAATATCTACTCCTTTTTTTTTCTTTTGTACGTTAAGCTGTATATATATAAAATGATATCATGTAATTTGCATCGTATGCAAATTATTCTTTTGACTATTGTTTCATGTATACATCAATTTGCATCTAATGCAATCTCTTGTGTTAGTAATTGATATATATATATATCTTTTAATTATCATTTTCAAATATATCTAATTTATTAAAAGTGATAATAAGTATTTTAAATTTAAATTTAAATTCAAATACTTAGATAAACGATTTAGTAAAAATAAAATAATCCTATTATTTTATCTTCACCAAAATCCAAATACCAATTAGCACCCTCCAATTAATAGTTAATTCATAATTCATAATTATCAATATAATTAAATAATCTAATTATTTAATTAATTTAACTATTAACATTTATTAATTAAATAATCTCATTATTCATTTAACTCCGAATAAATATAATTAATTGAACAATCCAATTAATTAACCGTGAGCCTTGTCACCTAAATCGATCGGGCTAGCAAGCGACCTAATAGACCTATAGTATTTTGAGCTCCAATAATCCTCGGAATCATTAATTAAACTCTTTAATTAATATTCCTTGATTATTAACTCCAGTGTTATTCCACTAAAAACCTGAATCTGCACTCTCTCAACTGTAGATGCTTTTACGCAGACCGATACAACTCGGTGTCCATCGATATAGCTATTATATATGGTGTGATCCTCCACAATAGTTCATAATTAGAGCTGGGTCATAATGTGTGTTATACCCCTCTAATTACATATATCATTTAAGTACCGTTGATTATCTAAGGGACAATAAATCCTATTTCCTCATGGAATTAGATGAGCACTCATATTGTCCAAGCCCCGAATCAACCTTTAAGGGAACTACCATCTACTTCTCACATGAATGAGTGGATTCCACTATTGTGTACAAACCTTCCCAGCCACAAGTCAAACCGCAATCCCAACATACAGAGTATATTGATTAGGAAATGCATCTAACCTCACCCATGGTATATCAAAGATCACGATTTAACCTGAAAGAGTCGGTAAGACACTCAGGATTAAGATCACCCATATATAGCCATCATTAGTTGATATATATGAATCTCATCGATAATTGGATCTTGGTGAGAGATTCATATAGATCATGGCCCAGTCCTTTATGATCACATCATATAAGGTACCTCCATTCTTATATCTCCATATGAATGATTCAAGATAGAATCACCGTACATTACGGAATGGACCGCAACTATAGAATAACCATAAATAAAGTACTTGTAAGTTCCTCAGTTTTTGATTGGCTCATTTCGTTGACAACCACATTTGGGGATTATTGTGTAAGGGTAGTTTAGGCCATCATTGCTCAAGACCTAGCTCAAGCTTCAAAAGGTAAATCACTTGCTTAACCTTGTTTGAAGAGTTTTAGTGCGCACACACACTCTCATGCATGTTTTTGATCCTCTTGCATGAATGCTTAATTGTCATAATTGTGTGCCTTTTTACCATAACTCTTGCTTGGGTGTTTGATACATTTTGTTTGCTCTTAGAAGAGGCTTTTTTCCCTTGACCGTGCTGGGACCGCTCTCTGTGCATTGCCTCCACCGCGGTATGCACAAAAATGTTCTCCAAGCGTTGCACGCTGCTACTTCCATGGCCTATACACGTTGCATGCACAACGGTCTCCCAAGCGGAGTTTCCCAATGATGCACCGCTTGCTCTACCACGGTCTAGACATTGCTTTTACCATGATCCAGATAGCGGAGATTCCCAAGCGATACACAGCTCGCTCTACCGCGGTCTGGACACTTGCCTAGGCCGCGACATGCACAACGGTCATGACGGTAATCAGTTGCCCCTTGTCCAAAACGATGCCATTTCGTGTAGGGCACAATATATATATATATATATATATATATATATATATATGTTCTCTTCTGTTCTCTTTGGTGGTGTGAGTCCAAGAAGCCATTTTTACTCACCAAGATTTCCTTTAGAGAGAAATTGACTCCAAGAGAGAGAGAGAGAGCTCCCAAGAACCCATCTTGACTCAACCAACCTCCAATCCATGAGCATCTAGCTTCTTCTTGCATCTTCCAAGCATGGATTGTTCTTATTTTCATTGACTAGGTAATCTCTACATGACCTAGAATTAATTGTTTCATTACTAGGCTATGTTTACCTAGAAAAAACATTAATTACTCATTAATTGTACGCTTTTAAGCTTTATTGCATTTATAACATGCTTGTGTTGTTGATTGTTGGTTGAGATATATATTTTGTGATAGCTAGGGTTTGTGACCATTTTGCCCTTCTAGCTAAATCTCTATGCTTTGCATTTAGATATTGTTTAGGACTCATTGATTGCATTTTGTGATTGCATTATAGTCCTTGCCATGCGTAATTACAAATTGTGTTGATATGGCTTTTGTGATAGCTAGCATTTAGGTCATTGTTGCCCCTAGCTAATTAGGTCATATTGATTGCATTTTGATGATTGCATTTTATGACCATGCCATGCTTAATGACAACATAGGTTGAAATGGCTTTGTTTGATGACTAGGATATATTGTTGCATAACTATATCTAGTTAAGTCTTTATGAACATTCATTTAGACATTGATATCTAGGAATTGTACTTAGTGACATTCTTAAATTCCTAGATAAGCATTTGGTGTTGCCTAGCATTGCTTGCATGTTTTAATATTTTATCATATTCACTTAGGTTGTGTTTGACTCTTCATTGAGGTTAAGTCTTGTGACTAAGTGGTTAGGGCATAAGTATGTTAATCAAGAATCACTATTAAAGCTCGTTGGGTAGAGTGAAAGGGTTAGTAACTGGAGGGTGTGACGGGAGGTCAACCTAGGTTGTAAACTTTCATTCAATAGTGGATTTGAGGATCTAGTGTGGCGCACATATCAGCCCGTGGTTTTTCCCATTTGGAGGGTTTCCACGTATATCTCAAGTGTCTTTATTATTTCAACACTTATTACACTTGTGATATTATTGTGACTAGTTAGGGGTATTTTTGTCTAATTGACCATTAACGAAAATTGGGTAAGATTTGATTAAAACCTATTCACCCCCCATATAGGTTATAGACACACACGTTTTTAGGGAACTATCACTACTCAACTTTATTTGCTATCTATGAAATTTTTAGATTGCACATCTCTTACTGTATCCATCTGTATATAAAACTCATATACACAGTTCAAGATTACATCCGAAAATTTTGGATGTTAAATATATGAACAAGTTATAAAATAAACAACACAACAAGAATGAATTGAACTTTTCCTTTTTTTTTGTTTCATAAATCCGTTTACAAATTAAATCTTTAGGGCATAAACCCTAACATCAATGATGTTATCTTTGTCAAGGTCACATCCCCTCTATGTATTATCTCTTTGAAGAGATGATATGTCCTCTCTATATGCTTCACTATCATGTGGCTGCTTGGTTCGTTGAAATTAACCACAGCACCACTGTTGTCACAATAAAGTAAGATAGGCTTATCCAGACTTGGAACAACTTCCAAACCAGTCAAGAATTTACAGAGCCAAACAGCCTCTTTAGTTGTTTCACAAGCTGCTACATATTCGGCTTCCATGGTGGAATCAACAATACATGATTTCTTAACACTCCTCCATAATATGACTCCACCACCAATGGTAAAAACTGATCCAGACGTGGATTTTCAAGAATCCCTGTCTGACTGAAAATAAAAGTCTGTATATCCTAACGGGATCAAATCCTGCCCTAAAATTACTAGCATATAGTTTCTAGTTATCTGAAGATTCTTGAGAATGGCCTTTACTGTAACTCATTGATCCAATCCTTGATTGGATTGAAACCTACTGGCTACTCCTACTGCGAAGCAGATATCAGGTCTTATGCATAACATAGCATACATAAGACTGCTTACTACAGACACACAGGGAACATGTCTCATATCCTTAACTTCTTGAGGTGTCTTAGGACACTGTTCCTTAGACAAGTGAAATCCATGTCAAGAAGGTAAGTTGAGTTCTACATCGAAAAAAGAACAAGTACCTTGTCGATATATGATGCTTGAGACATTTCTAAGAGTTTGTTATTACGATCCCTAATTAATTGGATCCCTAGAACATAACTCACATCTTGAAATTGTACAAACGCGGTTAAATTGCCTTAAGCTAATCTAGAGAGAAGGGGGGGGGGGGGAGGGGGGGTGAACAGGTTTTTACACCTCTTTTCAATCCTTTTACAAAAACTTATGTTTGTCTCTATAGCTAGCTTGAATAAAAATACTTAAGATAATAAAGCATATGCAAGTTAACAATATGTATTATCTGCTGGGGTTTAGGCCCTAAAGATGTAATTTGTAAATTGATTTATGAAATAAATGAATGGAAAAGTTTAATTCATTCTTGTTGTGTTGTTTATTTTATAACTTATGTATATATTTAACATCCAAGATTGCCGGATATAATCTCGAACTGTGTATATGAATGTCATATACGGATGGATAGAGCAAGAGACGTGCAATCTAAAAAGTCCAAAGATAGCAAATAAAGCTGGGTACTTTATTTCTGGTTAATCTATAGTTGTAGTCCATTCTGTAATGTAAGGTTATTCTATCCTGAATCATTCATATGAGATATGAGAATGGAGGTACCTTGTATGATGTGATCACATAGGATTGGGTCATGATCTATACGAATCTCACACCAAGATCCGTTTACCAATGAGATTCATATATATCAACTAATGATGGCTATATATGGGTGATTTTAATCCTAAGTGTCTTATTGACTCCTTCAGGTAAGATCGTGATCTTTGATATACCATGGGTGAGGTCGGATGCAGTTCCTGATCAATATGCTCTGTATGTTGGGATTACAGTTTGGCTTGTGGCTGAGAAGGTTTGTACACAATAGTGGAATCCACTCATTCTTGTGAGAAGTATATGGTAGTTCCCTTAAGGGTTGATTCGGGACTAGGACAATATGAGCGCTCTTCTAATTTTGTGAGGAAATATGATTTATTGTCCATTAGAGAATAAACGGTACTTAAAGGATATATGTAATTAGAGTGGTATGACGGACATTATGACACAGTTCTAATTATGAATTACTGTGGAGGATCACACCATGTGTAATAGCTATATCGATGGACAACGAGTAGTATCGGTCTGTATAAAAGCGGCTGCAGTTGAAAGGTGCAGCTTCGGGTTTTTAATGGGATAACAAGGAGTTAATAATCAAGGAATATTAATTAAAGAGTTTAATTAATAATTCTGAGGATTATTGGAGCTCAGATTACTGTGGGTCCATTAGGTCCCCTTGCTAGCCAGATCGATGTATGTAACATGGGTCACAGTTAATTAATTGGATTGTCCAATTAATTGTGTTATGAAAGTGACACGTGTTTATTCGGGAATTAATTGAATAATGAGATTATTTAATTATTTAAATATAAATTAAATAATTAGATTATTTAATTGTGTAATTAATCATTAGTTGGATGATGTTGATTGATATTTAATTTTTTAAAGATAAAATAATTTGATTATTTTTTATTAAATTAGATATTTAGTTTTGAATTTAAAGAGTTTTAAATTCAAAACAAATTGATTAATATCTTTAAAGATATGTGATATCTTAAAAGATTTAAATTGATTAGTTTTATCATATATATATATATATATGATATATGTTTTATATATTTAAGAAATAATATAAAAAAAAAATTCAACACATATCATCACACGAATCAGTGTTGGCGTAAAAGGCAATTTGCATGTGTGTGAACAAGTGCAAAGGCAATTTGCTTGGGTACGTGAGACACAATAGTGTTTGCATATGATGCAAATTGGGTGTATGAAACATATAAGAGAAACAACATATCAAAAAGAAAAACGCACAAAACCAATTTTTTTTTTTTTTTGCCTTTTTGGTTTTAATTGCATGTGATGCAATAAGGTGTGAAAAACAAGAACAATACTTGCTAAGTTCAAAATGGGAAGCAATGTGTGTTTGATTTGATGTGCAAGTGTTGTGTACAGATATTGAAGAAAGAGTTTCTTCAAGGTTTCTCTCTGCATCCTCTATTCAAGTTCTGAGACCGTGACGTGCCCACACGTAGTTACCAGTTCCGGGAGATAGTGAGGAAGATCGAGTTGTTCAGACATGAGCATATCGTAAAGTGAAGGAGCCACAAAATGTTGGTAAGATTTTCTTCTTCTGATTATATTGATTACAATTTCCTGTGTATACATATTGTATGTATGAGTTTCGAAAATAATTACGATCCCAAGTTCACTGGTTCAAGATTATGATCTGGATAAAAAAATTTAAAACCTTACTTCTGCTGTTTGACTGGTGAACGAGGGTTCCTACACTATCTAACCAATTATTGTCAAACAAGCTTACAAGTTGAAAGTGAAAAGGTTAACAAATGAAACTAAGACAAACAATACATGTATTCTCAAAATCATTCAATATATATATATATATATATACAAGTATTTAAACAAGGATGATTATATACAAATATATCAAAACGCAATACAAAGATATTTACAACTTTGATCAGTTGAAGTGCTTGTATGTCACATAATACAACAATCTTGTTTTCAAGAATATATAGAAATGAAGATTGTGAAACAAGATACAAACATATACATACAAATATATGAGAAGGATAAAAAGAATTGACACATGATATTTTTAAGTGGTAAAGCCTCAGTAGATAAAACATCTATGGGTTGAATATTACCATCGGATACTTTAATTATTGGAAAGTATACAAGACATTCCTCAAAAGTGACCAACAAAGGACACACTCTATATTGGACTCGACGTCTACCCAATCCCTATTGGTAGATTGGAAATTCCTCAAAAGTGATCAACAAATGATTCAATTTCTATTGGAGAGCACTCTAACCAACACCATTAAGATGTTGGAAATTCCTCTAGTGTGATCAACAAATGATTCACTCTCTATTGGACTCCATCGCATCTTAATATCCCTGGTCTACCAACAAAAAGTATACTTTCTATCCAAGGCACCCTTGCCTCTAGAAAGTCTCCCTTTGCTTGATTATCTGGACCTCATGTTCGAACCAAGACTTCTTGCTTAGCTATCTGGACAACAAGTCCTAGCCAAGACTTTATGCCTTTTATAAGGACTTTCTAATGTGATCAATGAATGCAAAAATGCAAACAAACACTCAATATAGAATATTATGACCAAACACATCCTATAGGAACTAAACATATGCATGAAAGATCATAAAACAAATGTTGTCTAGTTACTAAACATGAATAAAATTCTAGAATCATGTGAAACACTAAAAGAACATTAAAATCCTATTATCATTCATGTGACTAAAACTTGAATCAAAACATACACATTAAGCACATATTCAAGATTTTAGTAACAAACACAAATAACATGCTAGAGTCATAAAATGATATCAATCAAAGTTCTAGCAAAAACCTAGAGCATATTTTTCTCATAATATTTAATCAAAAGTCAGCATAGCTCTAGAAACACAATCAAATGTGCTAAATAAATATATGTTCAATTAAAAGTACCTTGCACATGTAAAGACTATTTATTATCAAAATTAGTAAAAATGAAGCACAAATAGACCTAAATCAAAAGCTAGCACAAAACAATTCCCAAACATGTGAAAACATATATTTTAGAAAAACCTAACTCAACATGTGAGAATCTAATCATGTTCAATCTAGCTTTGATAGTCTAAAGCTCTAATCAAAGTATACGCATTAAACATAGATATATCTATATAAGAAGAAAACCCAAGGCAATTAAAACGCTTTAAAAATAAAAACATAAGAAATTCTCAATACCTTGGAAGAAAAAGTACAGTCCCATTTTTTGATGGAAAATCACTAGAAAAACATGAATAAATGACCTCAACCTTCTTGGAAATGATAGATAATTTAAAATAGAAATAATCTCCAACTTGAATCAATTTAATCGGAGTTCAAACAAAAAATATATGGTGTTTGAGAGATTAGAAAGTTGAGAGAAATTTTTATGCGCCTTAGATTTACAATTTTTCTTCTTAATGAAAATGAGAGAGGGAAGAGATATTTAAATGGGAGGGAAAAAGAGAATTTAAAGGACCAAATTTCTCCCAAGCATTCTCTCATCACTGGATGGCACGTGGGCATCTCGGAGGCAGGGAGGGTTCTTCCCTGAGTTGGCCACGTGCCATCTCAAGAGGGAAGGCTTGGTCGCCTTTTGGCCACTTGCTTCCGCCCTAGTGAACTTCCGTGTTCTCTTACCGTTCTCGGGCCTCTGAACTCCAAATTCAAATCTGGTAAATATAATAATTCTTTAGCTTAAAGTTCAACTCGCAGTAATTCACAGAGAGTTCTTATCAGCTCAAAAGGTGAATCAATGAGACTTGATCAACTAAGTGAAAGTCCATACATTGGACTTGCATTGTGTGTATTAATTGATAAAAGAGCTGATCAGGCTCAAGGCTTAAGAAGAAATACATTGAAGCAAAGAGTGATTAGTTAGAAAGTTAGTTGGTCAAGATGACGTGCAAGTTTGTTAATTATCTTCTCTGGAAATTAAGAGTTTGTTAGAAACAGTTTCTGCTAGAGAGTTCTTGTATAAATAATTGATATTGTATTCTGTTCGGCTGATTCACGTGTTCAATAATAAAATGATCAAGTAGCTCAGGGGAGTCAATTAACGGCTCTCTCTCTCCTTTTTGTTTTCTCTTACAGAACTTTCAACAACACCTGGCGGTTCTTATTAAACATCTTTGTTTTTCTTAGTTTTTGCTCTTCATTTCATGGTATCAAAGCTCCTAACATGAGTCAATTGCTGAAAATTGATCCAATCATTCATATACAACTGAATCTCATAAATAACAATTCGTTTGTGCCATCTAAAGCTATGGGTTTTTCTTCTTTAGCAAAAACTCTAAGTCTCAATCTTACACTAAAACTCTATCAAAGCAACTACATTTACTGGAAAACACAAGTTTTCACAGTAATCGAAGCTTTAGATTTGGAAGACTTCATCACCGGTAAGAAACCAACGCCTCCAAAGTTCGTCACAGTTCGATTTGGTGAAGTTTATGAGCAACAAGAAAATCCCGACTTTCACGTTTTGAGGAAGTCATATAAGCTCTTTATAAGCTGGATTCTCTCATCTTCAACTCCAAGCATTTTTGGTCTGGTAACCACCTGTAAATCTTCGTTTGAAATTTGGTCAAAAATTGAACACATGTTCTCTCAAAGGTCTTTGGCTAAGATCATGCAATTAAAACAACAAATACAATCTCTTAAGAAAGGATCTGATTCAATCAATGAGTTTGTCATGAAACTCAAAGCTGTTAGTGATACGTTAGCTACTGCTGGAGAAGTTGTGAGTGAAAGAGATAAGATAATGAGTCTTTTAAATGGAGTTGGTCATGAATATGACTCTGTAGTGACCTTGGTTTCTTCTCAACAAAACATTATGCCTTTTGAAGATGCACAATTTATTTTCTTGATGCATGAACAAAGGATTGAAACGTTGAACAGTACAACACTCCTAACCGTTAGTCCTTCATCTCAGTTTACTTCAAATAGTTAAAATAACAGTAACAACCGAGGAAAAAATAGTACTAGAGGTGGTTTTCACTACAATGGCAAATGAGGAAATCGAGGTAGGAATAGAGGTGGTGGTAGATTTGGAGGCAGGTCGAATCAGAGACTTTATTGTCTGGTGTGTGGCAAACATGGACATCGTGCTCTACAATGTTATAGACGTTTTGCTCAACAATTCTAAGGACCTATTCAAGCGAATCAAGGTAATCAATACTCGTCAAACAATCAAGGAAGTCAAGCTTTCTTCACTTAACAACAATTGAACAATTCTTATGATCAAAGTGGATCTACAAACTCAGTGACCATGTTTCCAGAAGAAGATGTTTGTAATTTTTGAAAATTTTAAATGGTACAAAAGTCATTTTGACACTTGTCCCATGTCATGGGACAAGTTGGGCGAGGGTCTGAGGTGGGACTAATTTTTATGATTTTTGTCCCACCTTGTCCAATGTTGTCCCACATTGAGTTCGCGCTAAACGCGGGACAAGGACAAACTGTCCCACCTTGTCCTGTCTTGTCCCGCATACCAAACGCACCCTTACTGGAGTGAAGGGGCTGATCCTGGTCCCTGTTCCCTGGTACTGGTCCTCGGTTTGGGTCGAAACCAGTCCTGGCACCCGTATCTCGGTTCTGGACCCTGGTTTCTTCCTGTAGTTCCCCGACCTATAATGCGATTTAGGATGGGGGCTTGCCTGGCTTTTATGCTGGATCCATACTTGATTCAATAGAGAGATCGCAAGAAAACTCATCGACTTCCTTCAAACGGGTCAGAGTGGTTTTTTCGTATCTTGACTTGCTACTTAGCAAGTAGATATATACTTAGCAAGTAGATATATAGAATAAAGGTGCTAGGTCCAGCGGTGTAGGAGCTGTATCCGGCTACCTAGATCTTCGTTGTAGTTTTCGGATCTCATGTAAGAAGGATTAGAGAGCTAGGACCAATGGGATCAGTACCTAACCCGTTTACACACATGCATAATACAGGAGATAAATAGGAGAAACACAAGTTTTATGTAGTAGGAGGTGGACTGACCAAGGGGGAAAAAGCATCACAAATGATCACATGCTGAAAAAAACCCCAAGACAGTATCCAAAAGAAGGAGAAAGACCCTTCATTATGTATATATATCATGTGATGTTCCTAGGATCTTACAAAGATAGTGAAGTAGTGCAACGTATGTTCTCCGGAGAGCTTACAATAGTAATAGAAAGTTAGCCAATCCAGGTATGTTTCCGGGAGAGGCGATACATGTCATTGAGACGATACAATAATGGTGATCTAAGGTGAACTCGGGTGAAATATATGGACTTGCCTCGGGCTGGTCAATTCTGGGATTGGAGATGATCTATGAGATCTCAGATATGTCGTATGAGATATATCATATGAGCAGTGTATTAGAGAATGTATTTTGGCCTTTACAGGAATTGATTGGAGCATGTAATTTGGTGTCTCTCCTTCTTTGAGAAAGCTTTGTCATACTTATAGGTTCCAATTGCTTGGTGCCCACTCCCCAGATTATGGATTGATCCTTTATCTTTATTAGGCGGAATTTTCTGTTGTAGTTGACCCCAAAGAATTAGATGTGGAGGATATCTTAGAGGTAAAGGTATTTGTTTCCTCTTTGGACTCTTTCACTAATGGTGGTTATTAAAGAGTTGAATATTCTCTGATTAATGGTCTCCGATTAATGGCATTGACCATGTCATTAATAGGGTTGACTACCACTATTATTATGGTTGACCTCATTAATAGGGTTGACTATCTCCATTAATACGGTTGACCTCATTAAATAGGGTTGACTTCTTCCATTAATATAGTTGTCCTTATTAATGAGGTAGACTACCTCCATAAATAGGTTTGACCTCATTAATAGGGTTAACTACCTCCATTAATATGGTTTGGCCTCATTAAATAGGGTTGACTTCCTCCATTAATATAGTTTAACCTCATTAATAGGGTTGATTATATCCATTAATACGGTTTGACCTCATTAATGGTATCGTAAGTGTCATAAAGGTCAACCCTCTCTTCCTGCACTGTTTGGAGGAGAGCTCTAGTTTTGTATGTCACTTTGGAGAGGTACTTCATGGAGGTTATCTGAGGTGACATTTGATATTTCTCGAGGGTGAGGTACGCCAGGTTCCAGTACACTTATGGGGTCCCTAGGAGACCTCTCGATTGTCGTGGAGCTAGATCGATCTTGCTGGTATTCCCATGGAGCTTTTCCTAACCATTCTAGGGGATAAATATCCAATAGGGTTCCAACCTTGTAGCAGGAAGCTTGGTTTATTTACGCTGAGCTTTATCATGAATCTAGACCTAATTATACAGAATTCCTGGCGGGGTAGCAGGCTTTAATTTGAGAGTCTGAATGCATGCAAGGTGTTGACTACCTCACCCTGCTTCTGTGGGGTAGTAAGGTACCTCGACCTAGAGGACCTCATTACCTCGCTAAGTAGACCCAGATTTGGACCCCTACTTGAAGGCTAGAAGGTGGAAAATTCTTCTTTGGACCATAGCCAAAAAAGACTGTTGACAGAAGTCCCCCCTGACTTGAACACCGGTACGTAGTTGGGGTTGGACTCAAGATCTTGTACTACATGAATAATTTTACATGTCGCTTCTTACGAAAACCGCTCCTTGCATACTTAGCTCTAGTGAATCAGGGTACCTGTTATTCCTACTTTAGGAATCTCGGTACTTTAGGCGAAAAAGATTCTGGTAGGCAACTAAGGTCACTTTCACACCAGGTCTTTATACATAGGTGAAATGTAAGTGAATCCATCGTACCTGCAAAATAAATGAGCAGTGGTAGACCATAGAATAGGATATTCCTTAGTGGAATTTCCGATGCTCTAGTGTTCCTTTTCAAGGAATTATGGTACTTTGGCAAACTGGTGAAATGATCCTGGTAGGCAATTATGCCATCTAGATCCCTCCTAGCGGGGTTGGCCTGGCGATGGCAGCAGGATGACCTTTTATCCTGCTTTGAGAAGGTCACCCAACCAAGGCAGCGGCAACACTAGCTACCCTAGTCTTGGGATCCAAATGGAAACTATGCACTTATACTTAGACCCCTTTTGGGCGTGGTAGCCCGATCAAGGCATCAGGAACACTAGCGAGCTATCTTGGTCTTGTGATCCGAATGACAACTATGTACTTACAGTCGGATCCTTCTTGAGAGTGGTAGCTCAACAAAAGCATCAGGAGTGCTATCTAGCAATTTCCTGGTCTCGAGGCGATTATTGTCGAAATACCATGGTAATCCTCCTGGAGGGATTAATCCGGTCCAAGGCATCAAGAGGGCTATTTAGCTGTATCTTGGTATTTTAACCGGATGTAAACTATACACTTACACTTAGATCCTTCTTGGGGAGGTCACCTGACCAAGGCATCATGGGTGACGATGGGGCTTCCCCGATCAATCCCTGGTCTCGAGATCTTGATGGCAATTATGCTCTTACACTCAGACCCTTCTTGGCGGGGGGTGGTCCCCGACCGAGGCATCAGAGGTAGTGATGGGTTTTCTCTACCAGTCTTTAGTCTCGTGGTAATTATTGTCGAAATACCATGGCGATTCTCCTTGAGGGATTAATCCAGTCCACGGCACAAAGAGGGCTATCTAGCTCTAATAGTCAAGGTGATCCTTCTAGAGGGATTTGATCCGGTTGAGGACATCAAGAGTGCAGTGTAGCTCTCTTAGTAATGGCTATACTCTCGGAGAGATTTGATCCGGTCCAGGGTATCTCGATCATAGGCGAATGGTGATCACATGAGAACTATGACGGAGACCGAAATCGAAGAAGATGTAAACTCATGACGAGCCGATACAAAGTTAAATCAATGAAATATGGTATCGGTTGATAACCAGCCTTGCTCTAGGAGCCTTTTCATGAGTAGAATCTCTTGATATGATTTACATTATGGGTGAAGTTAGTAGAATGACTTTCCACAAATGACGCTTTTTATTACGAACTTGGGGAAATTATCTCACGCTGGGGTCATCACCCCTCTCACTGGAGTACTGAGAAAATATTAAGCTTCTAGTCCCCAAGTGATGTAACCGGTTTGGAAGTCTGCCTAGGGTAGATAAGAGTCTTCAACAATCGTAATAGAGCTTGAGACCCCACTGTAAATGAATCGAAACCTCTGAGTGCTCCCCGAACAGATTGGGACATTGATGGCTCACTAGGGCATTGGAAGACCCAGTACAAATGGAGAGGAGCCATCAATATGATAATCTTCGGAAGCAAGTTGATGCTGCTAAGATTGAGCTCGAGCAAGCCAAGGAGGATGGTTACTTCTTCACATCCTTCTAGGTAGAGCTGGCTCTACTTCCCCCATTTGACTTAAGAGTCATTGATGGACGGAAAATGGAGGGTATTAAGAAGAAAGTTGCTGAGATGGATGTGTATGTTCCCACCGTAGTTGACAAGTCTTAGGTTGTTAAAGCAGACCCTGGCTCAAAATCCCATGGTGCAACAGATGATCAATCCGAAGAGTAAGCTTTTCCCTCAAATAAAGGCCACAGCTGAGGTGGTTGTTTATGTGGCATGTGAGACCCGTTGATCTTGAAGTATATGCTTCGGATGGAGAAAACTGCTCTTTTAGGGGACGTCAAACGAAAGAAGAAGGAGCTGACCACGGTAGTAAGGGGCACAATTATTCTGAACAAAGAAATGACCAGAATTGAGGCAACTGTGGATAATACGCAGATAGCCCAGGAGTGGATTCAACATGCATATGATCTGGAGAGACTCAGGTCCATGGGCTGTTCGTTGCGAGGATTGCTTTGAAGGAGAAGATAAACTCTTGCGGGAGTGGTTTAAACTCTGCATGGCAGCGTGGCTGCCTTGGAAGCCAATGTGGGTGCATCATTTTCTTAATGATGCCACTTACCAGACGGCTCAAGCTCTTCTTCACCTGTCTAACCTAAGTGTAATTAAAGGATGGAACTAGAAGGTGACATTGGAGAAAGTTGTAGAGTTAGCTCACTCTGCCCTTACTGAAAATCGACCTTTCTTGATCCGCTGGGTTTACAGGTGATGAGGAGGACTTAGCACCCATCTCTCCTTTCATGTCTAGTCGTGTTGGGGTAGGAACTACCTTAAAGTCCTTAACTAATGCAGAAGCTTAGGATGTAGGAATAGCTTCAAACCTGTGTACCTTTTCACCTGAACCTGGTCATGGAGTTGGAAGTCCAGATCGTTCCTACCAAGGAAGGGGAGGTCTGAACTGGTCTGGCAGATGTGGCCTGCTGCAAGAGCTTCAAGCTTACGTATCTATTCGTCTGAATCTGTTAAGGAGGTAAAGACCTAGACTAGCCTTACTAAGGAATGAGAGGTCCATATTGAAGCTAGAGTGGTGGAAGAGGTCTCGATTAATCTAGCTGATGAGATAGTGGATCGATGTGATTAAGGCTGACCCGACCAAGGTGGTAAAGCTGGCTCCGAAGTAGCAGTGCTAGGGGATGATGGTTCTTCCTTTACCCAAGCAGCAGGACTGGGGAGAAAGAAGCTTTCACAATGGATAAACTAATAGGGAGGTGGATCGAGACCACCGTGGCTCGTTAAGGCATTGAATGGTCCAGTACAAATGGAGCAGAGCTATCAGTATGATGCTCTTTATAAACAGGTTGATGTTGCTAAAGTCTAGCTTGAGCAGACCAAGGAAGAAATGATCAAGATAATGAGGGGAGCAATCGTCCTGAGCAATGCCATTACCAGAGCTGAGGCAACCGCGATTGAGATACAGGTAGATAAAGTGGATGCAGTGTGCATATGATATGGAGAGACTTGAATCCATGCTTCGTGCCTTGTAAGAACCTCTCTAAAAGAGATCATAGAAAAAGCTGAGAGTTTATTAGGTCCACTCTCATTGAAGTTGGTCCATCTCAAGCCACAGAGTGCACTGATGATAAGAAGGACATGGTGCCCATCTCCACATTCATGCCAGACCGTACTAGAGTAGAAGCTATCTCAAAGTCCCCTGCTATAAGGTAGGGGATGCATGAGGAGCTTCAAGTTTGCCTAGCTCTCTATCTGAATTTGTCAAAGTAGAGGTCCAAATAGATGTTACCAAGGTAGGAGAGGTAGGAATGGTCCCGATTGATCCAACTGATGATATGATGGTCAAGGCTAATTGAATTTGATCTAACAAAGGTGGTGAAAGCTGCTCTGAAGTAGCGACGCTAGGGGATGACGACCCTTCTTCCAACGAAACAGTAAAACCAAGTGTGAATGAGCTGCTACTGTTGAGGAGTCTAACTAGAAAGGTGGATCGGGACCCCGGTAGCTCACTAGGGTGATGAATGGCATGGTACAAATGGTGTTGAGCTACCGGTATGGTAACTGTCCAAAGACATGCTTTGGATCCTAGAAGTTTCCCGTAACTAAGAGAAGGCTCTAGACTCCTCCAGAATGAGTAGAAACCATGGTGATTCACTTGGGCATTGGATGGCCCGATACAATTGAAGTGGAGCCACTTGACTGGTACAAGTCCAGAGGTATGCTAAGGAGTCCCCAACAACTAAAATGAGGCTCTAGACCTTGCTGAGCGAAACATGAGCTTAGTGACTAAATTGGGTGTTGATCGGTCTGGTATAAGAAGTGAGGAGCCACTAGGCCTTACAGCCGGGCTATTACTCCAGAGGTTTACTTAGACATGTAGGAGGTCTTACTAAAATGTAGAAAACCTCTAGGCTCTCCTCGATCAGATCAGGCTTCGATGGCTTGCTATGGCGACGAATGGCCCGGTACATATAAAGCTAAACCACCGGTCTTGTAGCGGTGCTACTGCTCCAAAATCTTGCTTAGGCACATAAGAGGCCTTACCAAGAGTGGGAAGCTTTTGGGAACTCCTTGATCGGATCTGGCTTCGGTGGCTTGCTAGGGAGATGAATGATCCAGTATATATGAAGCGAAGCCACCGGTCTTATACTGGTACTACTACACCAGAAGCTTACTTAGGCACGTATGAGGCCTTACCAAGAGTGGGAAGCTTCTGGGAACTCCTCGATCGGATCGGGCTTCGATGGCTTGATAGGGCGATAAATTGCCCGGTACATATAGAGTAAAGATACCGGTTTGGTACTGGTCCAGAAGCATGCTTAGAATCCTAGAAGTCCCCAGCATCTGAGAGAGGGCTCTGGACCCTACTGGGATGAACTAGGAGCTTTGTGGCTCACTTGGGTGTTGACCGGCCTGGTATAAAAAGTGAGGAGCCACTAAGCCTTATAGTGGGGCTACTACTCCAGTGGTTTGCTTAGGCATGTAGGAGGCCTTTCAAAAATATGGGAAGCCTCTGGGCTCTCCTCGATCAGATCAGGCTTCGGTGGATTGCTAGGGCGATGAATGACTATGTACATATGGAACGAAGCCACCGGTCATGTAGCGGTTCTACTACTCAAGAACCTGGCTTAGGCACATTGGAGGCCTTACCAAGAGTGGGAAGCTTCTGGAAACTCCTCGATCAGATTGAGCTTTGGTGGCTTGCAAGGGGGATGAATGACTCGGTACATATGGAGCGAGGCCACCGGTCTGGTACTGGTCCTGAAGCATGCTTAGGATCCTAAAAGTCCCTCACAATTGAGAGACGGCTCTAGACCTTGTTGGAACAAACTGGGAGATCAGTGGCTCACTAGGGCATTGACCGTCCCAGTATAAGAAGTGAGGAGCCACTGAATCTTACTACTAGTTGTGTTGCTCCAGAGGCTACACACCTGAGCTGGCTTCTCAGATACATGAGTTGATCTTCTACCGCTACCTCGAAGCTTCTGAAAAACAGATCCGGTGACATGAAGGGATCTGTATGACCAGGTACAAGTCTAATGAATATGCTGGATAAGAGGTTTACTAGTAGTAGAGCAAACCTTTTATAAAGAAGTAGAAGATGTGCAGTTCTACTATATAAAAGCTCTCGATGTTTCAGAATAGTTCAACTGTGTATGAGATTTTTCAGCGGGGAGCTATTGTATTGGAGCTCCATGATTATCGAAGCAGGTTCGCTTCATAGAAGCAGCATAATGAGTCGGTTCCACCAGGAATCTCATGTACCTTATTTGCTCCACAATGTATGAAACTCGTTAAATGACAAAATGAGCACCACACGTGATGCATAGGCAATATAGACAAGTATGGAGAAAGGAAATCATAAATATTAAATGATATTCCATGAATAACGAAACTGTTACCTCGATAGTATAATGATATTCATGTACAGACATTGAGGCTTTCAAAAGTGGTGTGGAAACTTCCCCCAAACGGTGCCAGAAAGTGTTAACGGGAAATTTACTTGAGGTGAGAAATTTCAATTAACACCCTCGAGACCGCTACAATAGAGGTGGCGGCCCGGGTAGGTACCTCATACCTTGGAGAGATCTTATTGTAATGTGGAGGAGGATGGAGCGACATGTATGAGATCAGCCATCCCACCCGACTGACTTCATGCATATGGAGGAGATATAGGGAGCTCGAGGTTCCCTTGCTGGAGTGAAGGGGCTGATCCTGGTCCCTGTTCCCCAGTCCTTGTCTTAGGTCGGGGTCAGAACCCGTCTTGGCACCCGTAGCTCGGTTTGGGACCTTGGTTTCTTCCTGTAGTTCCCCAACCTACACATCGATTAAGAGAGGGGGCTTGTCTGGTTTCTATGCTAGATCCATGCCCGCTTCCATAGAGAAATTGTAGGAAAACTCCTCGACTTCCTTCAAACGGGTCAGAGTGGTTTTTTCGTATCTTGACATGCTACTTAGCAAGTAGATATATACTTAGCAAGTAGATATATAGAATTAGGGTGCTAGGTCCAGCGGTGTAGGAGCTGTATCCGGCTACCTAGATCTTCGTTGTAGTTTCCGGATCTCATGTAAGAAGGATTAGAGAGCTAGGACCAATGGGATCAGTACCTAACCCGTTTACACACATGCATAATATAGGAGATAAATAGGAGAAACACAAGTTTTATGTAGTAGGAGGTGGACTGACCAAGGGGGAAAAAGCATCACAAATGATCACATGCTGAAAAAAACCCCAAGACAGTATCCAAAAGAAGGAGAAAGACCCTTCATTATGTATATATATCATGTGATGTTCCTAGGATCTTACAAAGATAGTGAAGTAGTGCAACGTATGTTCTCCGGAGAGCTTACAATAGTAATAGAAAGTTAGCCAATCCAGGTATGTTTCTGGGAGAGGCGATACATGTCATTGAGACGATACAATAATGGTGATCTAAGGTGAACTCGGGTGAAATATATGGACTTGCCTCAGGCTTGTCAATTCTGGGATTGGAGATGATCTATGAGATCTCAGATATGTCGTATGAGATATATCATATGAGCAGTGTATTAGAGAATGTATTTTGGCCTTTACAGGAATTGATTGGAGCATGTAATTTGGTGTCTCTCCTTCTTAGAGAAAGGTTTGTCATACTTATAGATTCCAATTGCTTATTGCCCACTCCCAGATTATGGATTGATCCTTTTTCTTTATTAGGCGGGTTTTTTGTTGTAGTTGACCCCAAATAATCAGATGTGGAGGATATCTTGGAGGTAAAGGTATTTGTTTCCTCTTTGGACTCTTTCACTAATGGTGGCCATTAAAGGGTTGAATATTCTCTGATTAATGGCGTTGACCATGTCATTAATAGGGTTGACTACCTCTAAAATATGGTTGACCTCATTAACTACCTCTATTAATACGGTTGACCTCATTAAATAGGGTTGACTTCTTCCATTAATATAGTTGTCCTAGGGTAGACTACTTCCATAAATAGGTTTGACCTCATTAATAGGTTTGACTACCTCCATTAATACGGTTTGGCCTCATTAAATAGGGTTGAATTCCTCCATTAATATAGTTTAACCTCATTAATAGGGTTGATTATCTCCATTTATACGGTTTGACCTCAATAATGGTATCGTAAGTGTCATGAAGGTCAACCCTCTATTCCTGTACTGTTTTGAGGAGAGCTTTGGTTTTGTATGTCACTTTGGAGAGGTACTTCATGGAGGTTACCTAAGGTGACGCTTGATATTTCTCGATGGCGGCGAGGTACCCAAGGTTCTAGTACACTGGTGGGGTCCCTAAGGGACCTCTCGATTGTCATGGAGCTAGATCAGTATTGTTGGTTTTCCCATGGAGCTTGTGCTACCTTTTCTAGGGGTGAAATATCCCATAGGGTTCCAACCTTGTAGCTGGGAGCTTGGTTTAGCTACTTCGAGCTTTATCATAAAGCTCGACCTAATTATGCAAGATTCTTGGCGGCGTAGCGGGCTTTAATTGGAGAGCCTAAATACATGCAAGGTGTTGACTACCTCGCCCTACTTCTGCAGGGTCGTAAGGTACCTCGACCTAGAGGACCTTGATACCTTGCTATGTAGACTCATATTTGGACCCCTGCTTGAAGACTGGAAGGCGAAAAATTCTTCTTTGGACCCTTGCCAAAAAGGGCTGTTAACAACAACCATCGAGTACTTTTATTATTGAAAATTAGACAAGACATTCCTCAAAAGATACCAACAAATGACATACTCCATATTGGACTCGACGTTTACCCGATCCCTATTAGTACATTGGAAATTCCTCAAAAGTAATCAACAAATGACTCACTTTCTATTGGACTCAACTTTAACCAACACTATTAAGAAGTTGGAAATTCCTCAAGAGTTATCAACAAATGATTCACTCTCTATTGTACTCCATCGTATCTTAATATCCTGGGTCTACTAATAAAAAGTATACTTTCTATCCAAGGCACCCTTACCTCTAGAAAGTCTCCCTTTGCTTAATTATTCAGACCTCATATCCTAACAAGGACTTCTTGCTTTGCTATATTGACAACAAGTCCTAGCCAAGACGTCATGCTTTTTACAAGAACTTCCTACTGTGATTAATGAATACAAAAATACAAACAAGCACTCAACATAGAATAAGATGAAAAAACACATCGAACTAGACATAAGCATTAAAGATCATAAAACAATTGTTGTCTAGTTACTAAACATGAATAATATTCTAAAATCATGTGAAACACCATAAACACATTAAAATCCTAGAATCATTCATGTGACTAAAACTCGAATCAAAACATACACATTAAGCATGTAGGGAAAAACGGTTTAGAAACGCAACGGAAGCAGGAGAAAAACGAGATTTAGGGTTTGCGTATAAATAAATTTTTTTCCCTTTTATGCAACAAGAACCTTAACCCTAGATTAATTGCTATATATAAAAGTATTATACCTTTTTTGCGTGACGATTGAACAAGCGCTGAATTGATTCCGCAAGATCTTCCAATCCAATCATGAACGTGAATCACCTAGGAGTGTGGGCTCCCTTTCTTTAAATTGTATTCCTAAGGATGGAGACAAAACAAATATCTTTTCTTTGTTAGTTACAAATATCCTCCAAGAGAAAAATCCAAGAACGTCCGATCACTTGTGAATTATCAATCAATTTGATTGTAACTCGTGTGAACATTGATTCGATGTTGTACACAAAACCCTTTTGATGTAAAGGATATTAGTATACTATCGAATACAAAACGTTCCTCTTTTTTCTCTACTTTTCCGAATTCACACACTATTGATTAGAGATGATCGAATTTTGTCTAGAGTAAAATCAGATTTTTGTCCCTCAAAATTCCTATGATGGCCGAAACTTTTTCTTTCTCAAATAAAGCTTGGCCGAAATTACTTCTAATTGCCTTAGGGCTGGCCGAACTCATCATCCACATATATATAGGTTCATAAATCCTTTCCTAAGAAGGATTCACTTGGTTGGCAAGAATCCTTTCCTTAGGTGGATTTATTTAGTAGTTAGAATCCTTATCTTAGAAGAATACTAACTACTTCTTTAACTATATATTGTGTTGCCGAATTTCCCTTGTTTGAAGTAGATTAGGAGTGTTTAATCTTTCCTAAGAAAGATTACTTGATGGACAAGAATCCTATCCTTAGGTAGATTAACTTGGTGGTTATGAATCCTTTTCAAATAAGAATTCTACCACTAAGTAGTTTTACTTGGTGACCTAGAATCTTTTTCCAAAAAGAATTCTTTCCTACACCAAGACTCCTAATCCTACTCAATAGCGTGTTTGTAACCATATTAAAGACTTCCTAATTTGATTAGATAAATAACTCCTTTTATTTTTCTACTTATCAAATATAGTCTTTAACATTAACTATACTACCAACAATAGTATAGTTTTAGGAGACCATCTCCTAATAGGAAAAGATTTTGACTTTTAATTAAATAATTAATTAATCAATAAATTAATTAATTTCCATTTAATTAAATAATAATAAAATAAAAATAATATATTAAAACTATTCACCATAGCCTTTGCCGCCCATATCTAGTATAAAGGCCATATATTATTTTTCTCATTTTATTAAATCCATTGGACCTTAATAAAAAGTCCACATGTGAACTAGACAAATTCTTACAAAAAGAAACAAGTTCACATGCCTTATTACAATTCTAGATGGACCCCTATTGGTCCGGTAGAATATATTAAGTGATCCATGCAAGTTCGTGTGATTAGGGATCTTGGCGGGCTATCTAGGTTTAAGCTCCAATAGACACAACCCAATCACAATCAACAAATGGTTCAGTTAGGTCCAATCTATTTAATTTTAGTTCATTCCACTAAAGAACTAAAATTGAACTCTTAAATAAAGACAGAATAAGTTGATGTTACTCATTCGTACCCTAGACAACCTTATTGGAGAAAGTGTATCCTCGTGAAGAATACCAGTAATTGCCAAGAGCTCATAGACCGCCTATAGCTCTCCAAGTTACCATATTTACTCATATGACCACATTTTGAACTTGGATTTTTTGACTTGTCCAGAAGCCATTTTTCAATAGACACTATTGAAAACTTAACGTTAAGATTTAATATCCAATACCTCAAAACATCCATATGATGGTATTCTACTCTCATTCGATAAATGGAGCCACGATGTCCATATCTATAAATGAAGTCCTCTATCGATTAACAAATGTATACCACCAAACTATCGAGGATAGACTATGCTATATAATCGTACTCATTGATAGCTCAAATGATAACATTTGCAACCATAAGTCCATCATTTATCTCATGATTAAGATAGACTCTTCGATTGTCTTCAAATGAAAACTTTTATCCATTGACGGTTCTAGATAAAGTATTTCATTTTGATCCTATTCAATGCACCTAGTGCACTAGATTCTTTTGCCCAAAGACACCACACTTTGATGATTTTAGACTCATCATAACACATTTGATCCCACTAAAATGCTAGCAAAAGAATCTACAACTTTGACAAGATAAAGGCGCCCAACCTTCTATCTTTAGTTGTGAAAATTATTCAAGACTAACTAAATAATTGTGTCTACCTCATACATATCTAGATGTATGAACAATTCTTCTTTTCTCATAGTCTTTTGACCTTATGATGATTTACTTTTGACAATTATAATAATTAAACTATAAATGCTATAAGATTTGTTAAACTAGAAATCATTTTATTCATATGAAAAGATTGTTAATTATAATATTACACTCTTGCTATCGAGCATAATCCTAACAAAGCACATATTCAAGGTTTTAGTAACAAACAAAAACAACAAAAACAACATACTAGAATCATAAAATGATATCAATCAAAGTTCTAGAAAAAACCTAGAGCATGTTTTTCTGATAATATTGAATCAAAATTCAACATAGCTCTAGAAACACAATCAAATGTGCTAAATCAATATATGTTCAATTAAAAGTATCTAGCACATATAAAGTCTATTTATTATCAATAATCAATCAAAATGAAGCACAAATAGTCCTAAATTAAAAGCTAGCACAATTCCCAAACATGTGAGAACATAGATTTTAGAAAAACCTAACTCAACATGTGAGAATCTAATCATGTTCAATCTAGCTTTAATAGAGTCTAAACTCTAATCAAAGTGTACACATTAAACATACATATAGAGAAGAAGAAAACCCAAGGTAATAGAAAAAATTTGAAGACCAAAACACAAGAAATTTTAAATACCTTAGAAGGAAAAGTGTAATCCCGTTTTTGATATTAAATCACTAGAAAAACTTGAATAAATGACCTCAACCTTCTTGAAAATGACAGAAAATTGAAATAGGAACAATCTCCAACTTGAATCAATTGAACCGGAGCGCAAACAAAAAAGATATGGTTTTTGGGAGATGAGAAAGTTGGGAGAAAATTTTGTGCACTTTAGATTTTCAATTTTTCTTCTTAATGAAATTGAGAGAGGGAAGAGATATTTAAATGGGTGGGAAAGAGAAAAGTTAAAGGACCAAATTGTTCCCTAGCATCCTCCCATCCTTGAGATGGCACGTGGGCATCTCGGGGGCAGGGACGGTTCCTCTTTGTGATATCCACATGCCATCTCGAGAAGGAAGGCTTGGTGGCTTTTTTGCCACTTTCTTCTTCCCTCGTGCACTTCCGTGTTCGTCGACCGTTCTCTAGCCTTCAAACTTTGAATTTTAATCCATTTGTAGATTACAAACCGAGACTCTCTTAGACATATGGAAAACAATGAAACTTTGACCAAAAATTATGAATTTGACTCAATACATGATGACGAAGGCAATGCTTGTAAAATGGCTGAAAAGTTTCGTAACTCTTGACTCGCAACTCGAAATCAAATATTTGAGTAACCAAAATGACCAGAACTCAATAAGAAACAATTTAATACCAAATTCAAGTTTAGGGTTAGTGTTACATACACATACAAACACATAACACACAGGAATGTTATTTCTTAGACATAGTCAAAATGCATGCAATTTACAAAGCTAGTCAATTTAACACCAATGCATGAGTATTTACTATCAAGTGTGTGAATGTGTTATACAAAGTGAGCACAATGATGTAGAGACACATGTGAATGCAAAGTGTGTGTGCCGAAGCCTTGTAAGAGAAATGAGTTATTGAGTATACCTTTGTCAAACAATGAAGCACATTTCTCTTTGAAGACTTGATCTTGCTTGATAGGTTGCCATATCTTCTTTGAAGCTTGAATAATCATCAATCTAAGACAACTAATCAATAAAAGTGAAACATTGTTTTCATATGGAATTAATGCTAACACAACTCTAAAAACCTAACACCTCTCCCAAATCTTTCATTTGAAATTGGCTAGCCAGCCAACCTTTTACTTCTAACAAAACCTATACACCATTCCCAGTGAGTAGGATGTCATTTACGTATAGCACTAAGAAAACTACTTTCTTGTCAATGATCCGCTTGTAAACACAAGGCTCATCAACGTTTTGCTTAAAGCCATCATTTTGATAGCATTATCAAGCCTAATGTTCCAAGATCTAGATGCTTGTTTCAGTCTATAAATGGACCTTTGCAGGTTGCAAACCTTTTGCTCTTAATCCCGGGACACAAATCCCTCTGATTGCATTACATAGATGTTTTTCTTAAGATTTCCATTCAAAAATACAGTCTTGACATCCATTTTCCAAATTTCATAATCAAAATAGACAGCATTGGATAAGAGAATCCGAATAGACTTTAACATAGCTAGGATGAGAATGTCTCTTCAAAATCGACCTTTCCTTTTGGGTATAACCCTTTGCCATCAACCTTGCTTTAAAGGTCTCTACCTTCCTATCTACTCCTCTCATTCTCTTGTAGATCCACTTACAACCTATGGTTTTATCATATTTGGTAATTCTATAAGTTCCCAGACTTAGTTCGAGTACATGGACTCCATCTCGAGATTCATGGTTTGAACACATTCCTTTTTGTCAGAATCTTCCATTGCATGTTTAAATTACAATGGATCATCCACACTGTCATTAGAGACGAAAGCCTATGCCTCCCCAATACCTAAATAGCGATCGGGTTATCATACAACTCTCCAACTATGCTTGGGTGGTAATGTGGTCTGACTAGGAACCATCTGACTCTCAGATGTAGGTGGAACAACAACTCTTATGGATTGAGTATTGCTCGTACCAGGCTTTAACTAATCTTACTTTAAGATTTATGATCACTCGTATAGTTGTCCTCATGAAACGTTATATTTGTCGATACACATACTTTATTCTCCACAAGAATATAGAAGTATCCACCTCTAGTCTCCTTGGAATAACCTACAATCAAGCAGACCATAGACTTAGGGTCCAACTTTCCAGTTCTGTTCTTTATTACATGTTCTGAACACCCCCATATACAGAATGTCACAAACTAGCTTTACGACCATTCCACAACTCTAGGGGAGTCTTATAAGCAGACTTAGATGGGACTACATTCAAAATGTAGGCCGCCGTGTGTAGTGTATATCCCTTAAAGGAATTTGATAATAATAAGAAACTAATCATAGATCTCACCATTTCCATAAGGGTTTTATTTCTCCTCTCCGTAACACCATTTTGTTGTGGTGTTCCAAGAGCTGTGAGTTGGAATATGATCCCATGTTCAACCAATTCATCTTCAAACTCTTGGCCAAGGTACTCAACTCCACAATTCGATCATAGAGCCTAAATAGTCTTGCCTAATTGATTCTCAACTCCAGCTCGAAATTCTTTAAACTTTTCAGAAGTTTTCGACTTTCGTTGCATTAGGTAGTCATATCTGTATCTAGAGTAGTCATCTATATAGGTGATAAAACACTCAGAACCCCTCTTGCTTGAACATTCATCGGTTAACAGACGTCTGAATGTATAAGCTCTAGTGGTTTTGTAGCTTCAAGCCTTTTTCCGGTAAAAGGTCTCTGTCATTTTACATTCTAAACAGGATTCGCATACAAGTAAGTTGCCAACCTTTAACTAGCTTAAAGACTCGCTTTTAACTAGTCTGTCTATTTTGTCAAGGTTAATCTAGCCAAGTCTTAGATGCCATAGATACATTTCATTATCTTGAGAAATTTTCTATCTTTTGTTTTAGGTTTTTCAACTTTAAACAATTCAGTATTGAGCAGTCATGTCTGAATTAACGGTCTTAAAACATAAAAGTTGTTTTCATTCAAACCTGAAAAAATATTTAAACCCTTTCAAGAAATAATAACCGACTTGTTATTAAAAGAAATAGAATAAATGTTCCAACAATTTGGACACATAAATCAAATTCATTGTGAATCCATGAATAAAATAAACATAATTTAAAATAAGTAAAAAAATTTCAAACTGGAGTCTAACTATTCTCACTGCTCTTGCTGACACGACATACCTTGACCCAATACGTATAGAGAAAGCTCCCTCCCCAAGCTCTTTCCAAGAATAAGTCCACTGCAAGGAATAGCAAAAATGGTTAGTGGACCCTAAATCAACTATCCAAGGTTAAAAATCATCTTCCACTAAACATGATTCAATAACATGTAAATCATATACCTTTTGCCTTTTTCTTCTTGCTTGGACTTTCTTGGGTTTGGGCTTATTTTTAGCCTTACCAGCAGACCTCTTCCTCTTCTTAGATCAAATGAACGATGGTTCATCAATATTTGCTTCACCGGTCTTACCTTTGTTGTCATTAGTCATGAACTCAAAAGTAGTAAGCTCATTAAGCAACTGAGTCAGACTGAATCTCAACTTGTTTATCCTATAGTTGCTTTTAAGCTAGTCGAAGCACTTTGAAAAAGTTATCAGTATGATGCTCACCTAGCTAGATTCATCAATGGCCCCGCCGTTGACCTCTGCCATGTTGAAATAAGACATCATGCTCAGGACATGTTCCCTAACAGATGTACCCTCTTTCATCCGAGTAAGCATTACGGAAGGAACAACTTCGTACATCTTTTAATCAAAGGGCTGTCAAAACATAGTCTACAATGTCTCAATGATTTCGAATGTTGTATCCATTTTTTTATGCTTTGTAAGAAGAACTTCTTTCATACTGGCTGACAAATAAGTTGAGGTATTCTCATCAGATGAGACCCATTTTCGGTATGCCTCACGAACATTTCATGCGGCATTGGCAGCAAGTTACGGAGGACATTCCTCCGTAATCACAAACTTTAAGTCTTTTGTTACCAAGATTACTTGATATTATTTTTCCACTTAGTATAGTTTTCTCTGGTTGATTTTGTTAGGTTTGTGAGTTATGTTGGCATTATTCTATATCAAAACAACATTTCCTTTGTATTGTTTAGTTGTCTAAGATTCATGATGATTCAAGCTTCAAAGAAGAAATGACAACTATTCAAGCAAGTTCAAGTCTTCAAAGGGAAAAATGCTTCATGATTCTACAAAGGTATATTAAGACCTTTCTTTTCTCTTTCAAGGCTTAGGCACACACACATAATTAATACATTTGTGTCCCTGCATCATTGTGCACCATTATAGGCACACACATACAATTCATTCATATGTGTCCCTGCATCGTTTTGCACCATGTATAACACATTCACACACTTGAAGATGAATGCTCATGCATTGGTATGAAACTAACATGTTTTGGAAAATGCATGATTGGAGACTATCTCTATGTAGTTTGCATTCTAGTGTGAATTGTGTTTGTATGTGTATATGTTTGTATAATATGGATATTGAACTTGAATTTAGTCTTCAATAATTCTTGATTGAGTTTCGGTCATTTCAGTTACTTATACTATTGATTTCAAGTTCTAAGTCAAAAGATACTACACTTTCAACTCATGTTGCATACATTGTTTTCGTCTTCGTATATCGAGTCGAATTATTATTTTTTGGGTTAAGTATCTTATATTTCTATGTCTGTGAGATAGTTATGGTTTGTAATCCATAAACGGATTCGAATTCTGAGTTTGGGGCCAAAGAACAGTCGAAGAACGTGAGACGAGTGCAAGGGAGGTGCACCATGGCCAAAGGCCATCAAATGGTGCAAGCCCGAGATGGCGCGTGACCATCTCGGCCACAACTCCTTGCTGCCATGAGATGCCCACATGCAATCTCGGGGAAGCATTCTAAAAGGGGGTATTTTGGTCCTTTCGTGCTCTTTCATTCCCTCTCCTTTATATATCTCTTCTCTCTCTCATTTGAATCCAAGGAAGAAGAAAATGTAGTGCAGAAAATTTCCAGGTTTTTTCTCTCAACTTTGAATCACCATATCTCTCTCATCTCATATCCGATTTGAGTGATTCGAGTTGGAGAAGTTTTGTATTGAAGTCCTCTATCATCTCCAAGCAACCTTGAAGTCATTTGTTCATGTTTTCTGGTGGATCACACCATTTTCGTGATTGTACTCGAAATTGACAAGGTATTGGTTTATCTTTTGATTTCCTTGATTCTAATGTTCAAATACCTTGGGTATTCTCCCTACTTGTGTGTGTTTGAGTCGAACATATGTTGATGAGTGATAAATCTTCAATTAAATGCTAGTTGTGCTTAATTATAAACTTGATTGTGAGTTAGGTTTCAATCAAACCTATGTTTTCACATGATTGTGAGTTTATTGTGCTAGCATCTTATCTAGGATTATTTGTGCTTTGATTGAATTTCTTTTTCATGATTAATAGTCTTATCATGTGCTAGAACTCATTTGTTGAATAGATCTAGGATTAGCACATTTGATTTTATATGTAGAGTCTATTGGAGTTTAATTGACTATTTTTGTGAATATTTGCTCAAAATGATTGCTAGAGATTTGATTGATCATATCTTGAATATGTTTATTTCAAGCTTTAGTAACATGAATAAAAACTAGGTTTAAAGTGTGTGTTTAGAAATTTGGCACGGTCTAGATTTTTATTCATGCATTAGATCTAGACAATCTTGTTTTGTGAACTTTATTGTCTATGTCTAGATCTTCATGGAGTGTACCTAATCCATACATTTCATATGATCATGCATCATCTTTTGTGGTGTCATTTTTGGATTATAAACTAGAAAAATATACTTTGTGTGCTCATTGATTAATTCTAGTTTCCATAGAATTTGTTGATCATCTTATTCTATTAGCGCTTGTTTGCGTTTTGCATTCATGATCACCTAGATGCCTTGTGAGAAGGAAGTCTTGACAATAGGTGTGAGACCTATGTTGTTGAGCAAGGAAGTCTTGGCAAGAGGTGGGAGACGTCGGATTGTCAAGCAAGGAAGTCTAGCCTAGGATCGTGAGGATCCGGAAGGGTGAGCAAGGAAGTCTTGACTAGAGTCAGAAGGACTCAAATAGTTGAGCAAGAAGTCTTGCCTAGGGTCTTGAGGATCCGGAAGGGTTAGCGAGGAAGTCTTGATGAGGCCTCGGATTGTTGAGCAAGAGGGCGACATCTTCATGAGTATGATATGAGGGTAGTTTCTAGGTGAAGGGGTCACTTAAGAGATTGTACTTTTCTTATCTACTAGTGGATTTTGTTTGCCGGTGGTTGCTAACCCTTGGATGTTTCCTCTTTGGAGATTTACCACGTTATATCTTGTGTCAACTTTTCTCTATCCCTATCTCTCTTATATTGGTAATTGTTATTTGAATAATGTGGATAGAACTTTATATGTAAGTTGACTTCCTTACACAATATTGTTTGTGTATGTTAGATAACTTTGTATCTTGTGATATTCCATTCAAGTTGTAAAGTACCACATTGTAATACTCTAAGTACAACTTATGGAATTTTGTTTACATTGAATATATTTGTTCATAAGATACATTGATTCTTGTTGTATGTTTTGTAGACTAAGAGTGAAGATTTGTGTATACATGAATATATTGTTTTCTTATAACAATCAAGTTGAATGTCAATTTGTATGCTTATCAAGGTTTTGTCACTAGTCTCGAAAGATTTGTCAAAAGTGAGAGACAACCTATCCCCCCCCCCCCCCCCCTTTAGGTTGTTTAGTATAACCTTGTACATATTATTTTCAAATTTTTCATTAGAAAGGATTTGTAATAGTACAGAATACACTGCTGGAAAAACTTAAATAAAGAATTCATTCGATCACACATTTGATTCACATGTAAATGTTTGGCATAAAATTAAATATGATGCATGAACATAATTAATGAACAAGAAAATCCCTAAAAACTGTTTCTACGCCACGACAATCCAACATACCACAAGTAAGTGCAGCCTTAGTGTCGGTCAAATTATTGCATGTTGGATCGAGACATTCTCAATCAAATGATATACTAGAATAACTCTTATTACTCTATCATTCAACCATTGTTTATTTCAGTCAGGTTTATAATTAACAAATTTAATTAAAACCTTGTGAATGTAGCCCACCATTTCAAATCTTTTAAGCTTAACTTGAGAATTATCACCCTAGGGTCAGTCGATCCCAAAATACACTCAGAAACCCTATCCATTAGAAGTCAACCTTGGTATTGATTCTCATGCAGACCCTCCGTAGGGAGGACAAAAACAAAGTCGTTTCGAGGTCCCACTTGAATCTCACGATGTTAAACTAATGATGGAGACTGTAGGATACAATGTCATATATCCATCTCCCCTTCACTATTTTCGGGTTAGGGTTTTCAATTATTAATGCACCTGGATATTACTAAGATTAAACGGCTAATTTCAATCTAAATTTCTAGTGCATAACAAATTATTAGAATCGTATTGAAGTGAACTAATCTAATTATTAGCTACTTTAAAGTCTAGTTCATTATTCAAATTCTAATCTATATAAACAATTTTACTATGACTAGAATTATTTAATGTGATTTACCAAGTTTTAACTATTAAAACTAATCACATTATTAGGTCCAATTATATTAGGGATTTAATCTAATTAAACCTGAAACAAATATTATGGTGTGTATAATATTAATCTAGAGGGGGGTGAATAGATTTTAAACAATTTTACCCAATTTTCGTTAAAGGTCAAGATGACGAAAATCCCCTAGCTAGTTACAAAAATATAACAAGTGTAAAAGTTGCAGAATTAATAAAGACACTTGAGATATACGTGGAAACCCTCCAAATGGGAAAAACCACGGGCTGATATGTGCGCCACACACGAACCTCTAATCCACTAATGGCAAAGGAATTACAACCTAATCCTGGTTTAAATCCACCACCACTACCTAATCCCGGTATAAGTGAACATAGTCCATCTTGCTTGCGATTTAAGCTACCTACTCCCGGAAGCAACATAAGTCATACTTCTCAATGAATAGATAAAGTGTCCTATGTGAATATATGATGATATTCAAAGAACAAACAATGCTAGGAAACCCTATATGCTTATCTAGGATAATGAGATGACAATTAATGCAATCCTAGATATCATGAGCTAAATGACATGTTCAAAAAGCTTATCTAAACATAGATTAAACAATCCTATGAAGCTATCACAATACAACACTCAATCATGTCATCGAAACAATCTCTAATTTGTATCTAGAATATGTTCTAAGAGCATACAAGTAATTAAAGAGATGGCTTAGCAAGCAAAACACTTAACTTGTACGAAGATAGTGAAGAACTTACCAAAAAGGATGTGATGAAGCAAAACTATCCATAGATGTACTCTAAATGGCTTTAGATGATGCAAGATGTAGTTTTTATGCACATGGGAATGCTTTGAGTTCTTAAATATGAGTTATTGGAAGAGTTTTTCCTTTGAAATGTGTTCTAAGGAAAAGATATGATGTTCTGAACTCTTACACGACCTTAATCCAAAGAGTTATATATATATATATGAGATCCAAACAAAGTGAGGTCGTTTTGGAAAAAACATTCCAGCTTCCTCTATATGCGCAGGTGACGTGCGATGGTCGATTAGCGCACCACCAGCGCACAACCTAATTTTTCAATAGGCGTTGGATGAGTGGCGCAACACATGCGACAATCCACTGGAATGTTGCCCTGGTGGGGCTGCGCTAGTCGAGTAGCGCACCACCAGCGCACTGCCCACTTTTTCAACTTTATGTGGGTGCAGTGGAGCAACTCAGTGGCGCATGACAAGCGGCGATCCATTGGAATGTTGCGCTGGTGAGGCTGCGCTAGTCGAGTAGCGCAATGCCCATTTTTTCAACACTCATACACACATTTTCAACAAGTCCAAGAGTGATGAAGATGCATCCTATACTAATGCCTAACATGACATAAAACTTTAATTACAAGATGCAAATAAATCAACAAGAGTCATTTAAACCAAAATGCACACAAGTAAACACACAACATATATGAATTAAGAGTTATGCATGAATTTGTGAGAGTGTGCAACTATCTCTTCAAAGCAAGTAAGCACAAGAATTTTACCTTTGGTGCTTCTCCTCTTGAGGTCTTAAGAGCCTAAGCTACCATTACATAACACCCCAAAAATGTGATTTGTTTACGAAATAAGCCAATCAACAAATAAGGACTTTACAATCTCCTCATTTGGCTATTTCGCGACAAAACCACCACTCACATTGATCCTCACAATACAAAATAAAACACCTGGAAGATATTCTACATTACAAAGAGATATACATATAAAAAAAAACTTCAACTCTTCAATCTCTTGTAGAATCATCAACCCTACACACAAAACAAACAAGTACACTTTCCAAACCAAGTGCATGTGAGATGATCAAGTGGATAGAAAAAAAAAGCATTTGCATATAAGAATATGAGTAATACACCACATCATGCAATGCTCCCCCTCAAAGGGTTACTCCCCCTAAATGTAATATCCCTAAAACCAAGTACTACTCCTCTTAAAGCCAACACATGCACCACACGCTACTCCCCTAACACCACAATGTTAGGTCAATGGTACTCCCCCTTTTTGTCATGATATAGGCAAAGGAGAAGTCCCCAACCGGGTCACTCAAGGTAAAGAAAGAAAGGAGCATACAAGATTGTTGCATAATTATATAAACCACATTTATGCAACTTAATTAATAGGAGAGAAACAAGGAGATTTATTTGAAGAAAATGTGTGAATCAAAAATGCTTTGCATACAAGACATGTTGCATTCAAGTCCAAAAACAATGGCATTTGGCGAAGCAAATGACAAAGGTTTCCAATATAATTCAAACCAATTTCACCATTTGTCACGAGAGAAGCAAGGATATAGAGTTTTTATAGATATCAAATTTTAATGGCACTATATCCAACTTTATAAGCGAAACATGGCATGAGCAACTTTGCACCCTTTTTGATTTTTTTGGGTAGGAAACCTGTATGATAGTAGCGATGTTCAACTAATAAAGAAAGAGAGACATTGATGAAACATTTTAGTCTCACTAGCTTTTTTCACACAATATTTTGCATTCAACAATTACAATCATCAATTCATGCTTTATCATTAAAGAATCATCATGTCATAGAGATAATTATAGGTCATTCAATATGTACTTCCTATGTAGATCTCCTAGTCCAAAAATGCATGTTTGAACATAAATATGACATGGATTGTAATCAAAGCAAGGCTCACACTTATTGAAGAAAATACAATATACTATAGTATAAGTGCAACCAAGCTACTCAAGCAATCAATAAAGGAGCATAAACATTTTTAAAAAAATTGCATGCAACAAGTATACAATAGCTCTCTTTGCTTGAGTTCCCCTTATGGGGTCAAAGACCACAACTCATCACTCCGTTAAACGAATCCCAATAGATCTACTAAGAGTTTTGAATCGAGTAGCATCTAAGGGTTTAGCAAATAGATCTGCTAGTTGATCATTAGTACCTACATGCTCAAGTACTATGCATTTGCTCTCAACTAGTTCTCTAATGAAATGATGACGGATGTCAATATGCTTAGTTCTAGAATGCTGAACCTGATTCTTGGAAATATTAATTGCACTCATGTTATCACAAAAGAGAGTAAGAGTACCTTGATTGAATCCATAGTCGAATAGCATTTACTTCATCCAAAGGAGTTGTGTGCATCCACTCCCAACAGCTATGCATTCAGCCTCAGCAATGGACAAGGAATTCGAATTTTGCTTTTTACAAAACCAAGAGACAAGGTTGTTCCCAAGGAAAAAGCAACCTCCCAATGTACTTTTCCTATCATCATAATTTCCTGTCCAATCTGCATCACTAAAGCCTACAAGACTAGCATTAGTGTCAAAAGAGTACCAAAGTCCATAGTTAGATGTCCCATTCACATATCTAATGATTCTCTTAACGGAAAAGAGATGGGACTCCTTACGATCTTGTAAGGACCTTGATTTTATGATTGGCTTATTTCATGACAAACAACACCACATTAGGGATGATTGTGTAATGGGTAGCTTAGATCCTCATTGGCAAGCTTCCAAGCATCTCCATGACTTCAAGAGCAAAAGGTATATTCACTTGACTTTGCCTCTTGAAGAGTTTAGGTGCACACACACACACCTCATGCATGCTTTGTTGATCTTGCATTTGTGTTAATATTGTTTATATGTGTGCATCTCTTCACAATCACACTTGCACTTCATTTATAGATTTAAGTGTGGTATTGTGTTGTGTTCGCACTTGCATGATGGTGTGCTTGTTTTAGCACGTTGAGTGACCATATGAGAATGTCTCATTCTTCTCTTGGTTTGGTTATATGGAGTAAGGTGCCTAGTTTCAAAAGAGTGTATTTCAATGATTTAAATGTTTTTCAAAACTGATCTTTGTATGGTCTTGTGACCATATGTTTTTATAAAATGATTCAAAATGAGTTTTGAAAATTTTTGTACAAACTAGACACCCATACCTTTCCAACGGTATATCATTCGTAATATTTCATGACCATTTGGATTGGTTTTGAAATCTCCAAAGTGACTACAAAAATAGGGCATCTCTGTTTGTTGTCCGTTTATGACCTTTGGTCACTCAAATGACCATAAATGTTTCTACAAACATCCAAATCATGTTCTTTAAATTGGAGTTGAAATTAGACTTCCATACCTTTCCAACGGTATATTATACGAAAGGTTTGGATGTCGTTTTGTCATGTTTTAGGTTGCTCGAATCTCAGGCTGTTACGCTGTTGCGGCTGCGCCTGTCCACAAGCACCCTCACCTACGCCTCTTGGATAGTAGGTGTGCGCTGGTGTGGTACCTGTCGACCAGCGCTTGGAGTAATTTTTGATCAATTTTCAAAATGACATAGTTTTGCTCTAGGGCTCATATATACATGCCATCTTCTTCCTCACTCGTTTTTTCAGAGCTTCCAAACCATTTTTTAGTGTGAGAAAGTATTTTCTTTGAGAGAAAAGCTCCAAGAGTGGTTCCTTAATTCTCCAAACCCAAAACCCATCTCCATCTTGCATCATTCTTCATCATATGAGCATGGGTGTTCTTGGTTTCATGACTAGGTAAGTAAGAACTTCGTTGAACATCTTTTATTGTTCTTCTTACTCTAGATTAGGTGTTTATTGCATGATTAAATACCTAGACTCTAGTTTATTGCATATATTTTTGAGTCTTGATAACATGATTGGGTTTGTTTGTTGATAGCTTGAATTTAGGACAAATTTACCCTTCTTGTTAAGTCTTTATGCATTGCATTTAGACATTATTGATTAGGACTCATTGATTGCATTTTGTGATTGCATTATAGTCCTTGCCATGCTTAATGACAACTTGTGCTGATATGGCTTTTGTGATAGCTAGCATTTAGGTCATTGTTGCCTCTAGCTAATTAGGTCATATTGATTGGATTTTGATGATTGCATTTAATGACCATGCCATGCTTAATGACAACATATGTTGAAATGGATTTGTTTGATAACTAGGATATAATGTTGCATAACTATATCTAGTTAAGTCTTTATGAACATTCATTTAGACATTGATATCTAGGAATTGTACTTAGTCGCATTCTTAAATTCCTAGATAAGCATTTATTGTTTTACCTAGCATTATTTGCATGTTTGAATATTTCATCATATTCACATAGGTTGTTGAACTCTTCATTGAGTCAAGTCTTGTGGCTTCGGTGTGAGTTACACAAGCAAGAGAAGTCTTGCAACCAAGGGTAGGTTGGCAAGAAATTGGTCGGGTATCAACTGTAAAAGGCCCGAGGGATAGAGTAGGAGGTGCTCACGCCAAGAGTATTGGATCAGGGGATACACTAGGGATTAAACCAAAAGTGGTGAGTGGTAACGGCCATAACCTGAGGTTGTCGAGAGTGAGAGTCCGAGTATCACTTGAGGGTGTAACTTTTTACTTAAATAGTGGATTTCTGCGATCGAGTGTGGCTCACTTAACAACCCATGGTTTTTCCCATTTGGAGGGTTTCCACGTATACATCTTGTTTTATTTATATTTCCGCACTTTACACTTGATGTTGTATATTTGATTTATTTGTTGAATTTTGAATATTGACTAATCAAGAAAAATTGGTAATTGACTTAATTTAAACCTATCCACCCCCCCCCCCCTCTAGGTTATTAGACACACGAGTTTATTAGGGAACTTTCAGATCCGATTAGTACCTAGCACACACACCCACACTAAAAGAGATATTGGGCATACTTGCGGTCAAATAGAGCAAGTTACCAATCATGCCACAATATAAAGTTTGGTCCACACTTTTACCACTAGCATCCTTGCTTAGCTTCAAAGTGGTACTCATGGGTGTATCACAATGATTGGCACTTTCAAGGCTAAATTTCTTCACTAGAATTTTGGCATACTTAGCTTGAGATATGAAAATCCCATCATCCATTTGCTTAATTTGTAAACCTAGAAAGTAACTTAGCTCACTATCAAGACTCATCTCAAACTCATGAGACATGACATCAATAAATTGTTGGACTTTGGTGTTATTAGTGGAGCCAAAACCTATATCATCAACATAGATTTGAGCTATGAAAAGCTCATCTTTGTCTTTCTTGATGAATAAAGTCTTGTCAACACTACCCCTATTGTAGCCATTGTCTATAAGAAATTGGGTGAGACGCTCATACCAAGCCCTTGGTGCTTATTTCAGCCCATATAAGGCTTTCTTGAGATGATAGACATGATTAGGGTGGTGAGGATCCACAAACCCTTTGGGTTGCTCAATAAACACTTCCTCTTGCAAAAAATCATTAAGGAAGGCACTCTTAAAATCCATTTGATATAATTTGAACCTATGCAAACAAGAAATGGATAAAAGAAGTCTAATGGACTCAATCCTAGCAACGGGAGCAAAAGTCTCCTCAAAGTCAATACCCTCAATTTGAGAGTACCCTTGTGCTACAAGCCTAGCCTTGTTTCGCACAATGTTGCCATCCTCATCGGATTTGTTCCTATATACCCACTTGGTGCCTATCACATTGGTGTTCTTGGGTCGAGGAACTAGAGTCCAAACCTTATTCCTTTCAAATTGATTAAGCTTTTCTTGCATAGCAAGAACCCAAAATTCATCCTTTAAGGCTTCATCAACCTTCTTGGGTTCTATTTGAAAGATGTAGCAAGTGTAGCTAATTAGATTGCCCATTTGATGCCTAGTCCTAACACCCTCACTAACCTCTCCAATGATGTCATCTTTGTCATGGAGTTTCCTAACCCATGTAGCAGGTTCTTTTGAGTTCAAGAGAGGAATCCTATCAATAGGTTGTGTTATGTCATCATCAAGGTTTGTCTTTTCAACATTAGAAACATCAACAACCTTCTCCAAATGGGAGTCATCAACTAGATCTACCTCCTCATCATGGTAATTAGATTTTAGCCTAGTATCATCAATGACAACATTAGATGATTCCATTACGGTTCTAGTTTTTAGATTGAAAACTCTATAGGCTCTACTATTCAAGGCATAGCCAATGAAGATACCTTCATCACTCTTAGCATCAAATTTGCCAAGTTGATCACGGTCATTCAAAATGTAGCATTTGCTTCCAAAGGTGTGGAAATAGCTAACATTTGGCTTTCTACCTTTCCGTAACACATAGGAGGTTTGCCTAGTGTGGAGCCGTAGGAAGACTTTATTTCCTATGTAGCACGCCGTATTGACGGCTTCGGCCCAAAGATTTTTAGGGACATTGTTGCTAAGCAACATCACACGGGCCATTTCTTGAATAACCCTATTTTTTCTCTCAACAACTCCATTTTGTTGAGGTGTCCTAAGAGCCGAAAACTCATGAGAGATGCCTAGACTATTGTAATAGTTTTCAAAATGAGCATTCTCAAATTCCTTCCCATGGTCACTCATAATCCTTTTAATGCTTTTAATCTTGGAGTTCATTTCATTTTGAATTTTAAAACAAAGCATTTTAAACTTGTCAAAGATTTCAGATTTTTCTCTAAAAAAATAAGTCCATATGTACCTAGAGAAGTCATCTACACACACAAAAATGTATCTCTTTCCACCTAAACTCTCGGTTTGCATGGGAGCTATAAGATCCATGTTGATAAGCTCTAGAGGTCCCTTTATGGATAAATACTTGCCCTTTTTATGCATACTTTTGGTTTGCTTCCCTTGTTGGCAAAATCCACAAACACCATTTAACTTTTTCCCAAGCTTGGGAAGGCCTCGCACAACATTGAACTTATCTAAGATTCGTAAATCCCTATAATGCACGTGACCAAGTCTTTCGTACCACAACTCAATATGTTCATCCTTGGACACATTGCAAGAGACACCTCTAGCCTCTAGACAATAGCAATTGTCGCTAGATCTCATACCTTTTAACAAGGTTTGTCCATTTTGCAATAGGATAGAACAATCATTTTTCCTAAACAAGACTGAAAGTCCTTCATCACTAAGATGTGAAATGCTTATCAAATTAGCTTTTAAACCATCAACATACAAAGCATTGGACAAGTAAGGTAATCCGGGAATGGAAATGGTTCCCTTTCCTTTAACCTTCTTTTTGGATCCATCACCAAAGGTGACATTTCCTCCCTTCTCCATCACAAGAGTCTCAAAGAAACTCTTATTTCCAGTCATGTGCCTAGCACCCACTATCCAAATACCAAAAATCACAAGAATGAGCTTTCAAGGCAATTTATGCAACATGGCAAACGTGTTCATCATTTCTAATCCACCTAGGTGAAATATTTTTCTTCCTAGTGGTCAATGGTACATGGGCTCTATGTGTCCTAGGATCATACAAAGGTGTTCCATTTTTCCTAGTGACATGCATCATGGCTTTAGTCTTTTACTTCTTTATCATGCTTTCAATTCTACACAATTTTATATATCTAAAGCAATTTTGTCTAATGTGACCATCAATACCATAAAAATGACATGTAGAAATGAAGTTAGGAATCATACCATAACCTTAAGGATGCATTGGAGCCTTCCCATGTCTTTATGGTTGTCTTGATTGTTGTTGAGGAGCTTTCCTTCTTTGTTGTTGAGCAAGACTTGATTGCTTCCTTGGTTGAGCTTGCATGATAGGTATCTTCCCTTTATGATCTTTCGGTTGAGGGAAGTTATCTTGATGAGCCCTTGTAGGATGGGCTTGAGGTAGACTTCTTGGTGCAACCTCACTTGAGCACTGCTTAAACACTCTCCTAGGTCAAGTTTCTTCCTAGGAGATTGATGAGAAGAGGACCCATTGAAGTTTTTGCTTCTTACAAAAATTGTCTTGCTTGGAGTGGAGGACATCTTGTCATCTTCAAACCCAAGCCCCTTCTTGTCACTTGGCCTTTTTCCAACATCTAGCATGTGGTCAAGAGTTTTGGTGCTAGAGTTCATCTTGGCCAATAACTCTCTAGCATCTTCAAGTTCTTTCTTCAACCATTCTTCACTCCTCTTAGATCTCACCAACTCTTCATTTAGTTGGTCAAATTGAGTTGAGAGGTCTAGGTTTTCTTTTTTTAATCTCTTAATTTCATTCTTGTTTTTTAACCTTGAACTCTCAAACTTAGTCATATAGTCTTTGAGATCCATCCTATCCACACTTCCATTTGTGGATTATGATGAAGATCCATCATCGCTTGAGTAGTTTTCCTCTTGACTCTCATTTTCTTCGTCACTAGCATCTTTGCTCCTAAGAGAGGATGTAAAGGCTATGAAGTTAGCCATGAGTTCTTCATCATCTGAAGACTCATCTCCTTCATTGGAGATATCACTTTCACTCCATGTGGCATCCATCACTTTTCCCTTTTTCTTGACCTTGTGATTTGCACATTCAAGGGCAAAGTGACCTATCCCACCACATTCATAGCATTGGACTCCTTTCTTTTCGGTCTTTTCTTGCCTAGGCTCAATCTTTTTGAAGGGAGCCTTTTTCTTGAAGTCTTGATCCTTGGATCCAAAACCTTTCCTCTAGGACTTGTAGAATTTCTTGAACTTTCTCATTAGCAAGGCTATTTCTTCATCCGAGTCATCACTTTCCAAATTCTCAACTTTAGAGGCTTTCAAAGCAATATCCTTTTTCTATTTCGATGGTGTAAGGTTAGGACATTTCCTAGATTCATAAGCTAGAACCCTCCCAATCACTTCACTTGGCTTCTTATCCTTGTAACCATTATTCTCTTCTAAAGCTTTCACCTTAGACTCAAATCTATCGGGTAGAGATCTCATAATCTTCTGCTTGATCTTCCTATCCGAATAAGGATCACCAAGTTGATGACATTGGTTCACAATGTCCATCAACCTCACTTCAAAGTCATTGAAGCACTCATTCTCATCCATCTTAAGCAATTCAAATTATGTTTGGAGAACTTGAAGCTTCGATTCCTTAACCACATCGGTTCCCTCATGTGCAACTTCTAGGATATCCTATGCCTCTTTAGCTATCCTAGTATTTTAAACCAACTTGTACTGGTTCTCATCCATTGCACATAGAATGGCATGCATTGCCTTCCTATTCCACTTCGATGCCTCAAACTCTTGTGCGTTCCACTGTGCCTTTGGCTTGTGTACATCATCTCCTCCATATGTAGGAGTCATTATGGGTGGAGTGTAGCCATCTTCAACTGCAATCCATGCCCTGTCATGAATTTGGCAAATATACAACTCCATCTTACCTTTCCAAGTGGCATAATTCAATCCGATGAGAAGTGGAGGTCTAGTGCTAGAAGCTTCCTCGTTGCCACCGTTTCCACTCATTGTGTTTAATGAATGAATGATATGAATGCAAGTGTATGAATGATCAATACACACACAAAATGTAACACACACCAAAATGAGCAAGGATCACCTATGTATGTCTAGGAACCTGCTTTAATACCAATTGAAACAAATATTATGGTGTGTATAATATTAATCTAGAGGGGGGGGGGGGGGGGGTGAATAGATTTTAAACAATTTTACCCAATTTTCGTTAAAGGTAAAGATGACGAAAATTCCTCTAGCTAGTTACAAAAATATCACAAGTGTAAAAAGTACGAAATTAATAAAGACACTTGAGTTATACGTGGAAACCCTCTAAATGGGAAAAACCACGGGCTGATATGTACGCCACACACGAACCTCAAATCCCATAATGGCAAAGGAATTACAACCTAATTCCGGTTTAAATCCACCACCCCTACCTAATCCCTGTATAAGTGAACCTAGTCCATCTTGCTTGCGATTTAAGCTACCTACTCCCGGAAGCAACACATGTCTTACTTCTCAATGAAGAGATAAAGTGTCCTATGTGAATATATGATTATATTCAAAGAACAAACAAGGCTAGGAAACCCTATATGCTTATCTAGGATAATGAGATGACAATTAATGCAATCCTAGATATCATGAGCTAAATGACATGTTCAAAAAGCTTAGCTAAACATAGATCAAAAAATCATATGAAACTATCACAATACAACACTCAATCTTGTCATCACAACAATCTCTAATTTGTATCTAGAATATGTTCTAAGAGCATACAAATAATTAAAGAGATGGCTTAGCAAGCAAAACACTTAACTTGTAAGAAGATAGTGAAGAACTTACCAAACAAGATGTGATGAAGCAAAACTATCCATAGATGCACTATAAATGGCTTTAGATGATGCAAGATGAAGTTTTTATGCACATGGGAATGCTTTGAGTGTTTAAAGATGAGTTCTTGGAAGAGTTTTTCCTTTAAAATGTGTTCTAAGGAAAAGATATGATGTTCTGAACTCTTACACGACCTTAATCCAAAGAGTTATATATATATGAGATCCAAACAAAGTGAGGTCATTTTGGAAAAAACGTTCTAGCTTCCTCTATGTGCGTTTGTGACGTGCACTGGTCGAGTAGCGGACCACCAGCGCACAACCTAATTTTTCAATAGGCGTTGGACAAGTGGCGTATCTCAGTGGCACAACACATGTGACAATCCACTGGAATGTTACGCTGGTGGGGCTGTGCTAGTTGAGTAGCGCACCACCAGTGCACTGCCCACTTTTTCAACTTTGCGCGGTTGCAGTGGCACATGACAAACGGCGATCCACTGGAATGTTGCGCTGGTGAGGCTGCGCTAGTCGAGTAGTGAAATGCCCACTTTTTCAATACTCAAACACACATTTTTAACAAGTTCAAGAGTGATGAAGACGCATCCTATACTAATGCTTAACATGACATAAAAATTTAATTACAAGATGCAAATAAATCAACAAGAGTCATTTAAACCAAAATGCACACAAGTAAACACACAACATATATGAATTAAGAGTTATGCATGAATTTGTGAGAGTGTGCAACTATCTCTTCAAAGCAAGTAAGCAAAAGAATTTTACCTTTGGTGCTTCTTCTCTTGAGGTCTTGAGAGCCTAAACTACCCTTACATAACACCCCAAAAATGTGATTTGCTTACGAAATAAGCCAATCAACAAATGAGGACTTTACAAAACAAAATATTAAGTGATAACCCTAACTAATCTAACTAATTAAACAATTTAATTAATATATTAGTTATTAATGAGAATTACCAATTTTTTACTCTAATAAACTAATCTCATTATTTAATAGTCAATTATATGACTTACAATAATTTTTAATCAATTAAAAAAATAAAAACACTTAATTATCAATTATTACTATGCATGTATGATATATTCAAAATATTTATTCATATGTGTACGTACACATATTCTAAATGACATGTATATGCATGACAATAGTTTAATCATCTTATAATAAAAAGTATACATGAGTTGACCGAGCACAATGGGTTATTTATCCTAAAAATATATCTAATTACAAAAGTTACCCAAGGCATTCATTGGTATTTAAGTAATTCCAATATTCGTCAAGTTCATTTGGGTTCTTCTTATTCTGGGCTTTTAACCAAGTCCAACTTGATTAAATAAGATTTTTTTTTCTTTGATATCATGACCTATCTCATGAATCAAACCTAAAGCCCAAATGTTACTCTAACACTTATTTGAGGTCCAAGGCATGTAAAAAAAATAAAATAAGAATATATAAAGATGGATTTGGATCATACCCTTGATGCTAACTGCTTAGTTTCTTTAAGCTTTATTCTGATTACGAACAACCAAGTCTTCTTCGCTATGTCCCGCGTACTGATAACTATGTGTGGTTACGTAACAATCTTCCAAGAACTGAGAGGATGCAGAGACTTGAAGAAAGAACTCATTCGTTTATTCTTTAGCAAATTCGGCCACACCAAGCAAGAATAATTTTTTTCTTTTGGCCGAAATCTTTCTAGACTTTCTAGGGTTTTGCTTTTTGTGTTTTTGATTCAAAGAATCACAATTAGTCTCTTGTATCCTTGTTATGTATATATATATATATATATATATATTTAAAACTAGATACAAATCCTTTTCTAGATATATTTCCATATATTAAAGGATATTAGTATTTAAGTGTCCTATGTAAAATAGGAAACTAACTCCCACATAACCCTAGTTGACTTAAACTTAAATACTAGACTAATTAAAGAATAAAATAATCTAATTATTTTAATCTTTGTCTCAGTCATAATTTGAACCTGCAACCTCTAATTAATAAATAATTCATAATTCATAATTATTAATTCATTAATTAAATAATCTAATTATCTAATTAATTTAATTATTAATATATTAATTAAATAATCTCTTTATTCAATTAATTCCTGAATAAATACGTGTCACTTTCGTAACACAATTAATTGGACAATCCAGCTAATTAACCATGACCCTTGTTACCATTAATCAATCCGGACAGCAAGGGGACATAATTGACCTACAGTTTTGAGCTCTAATAATGCTTAGAAATATTTAATTAACCTCTTTAATTAATATTCCATGATTATTAACCTCGGAGTTATTCCACTAAAAACCCGAGGTTGCACTCTCAAAAGTGTAGATATATTACACAAACCGAAATTATAGTTGTCCATCGATATAGCTATTATATATGGTATAATCCTCCATAAGCAGTTCAAAATTAGAGATAGGTCATAAAGTCCGTTATACCTCTCTACTTATATCTTTTTCGTTAAGTACGATCGATTCTCTAAAAACAATAAATCCTAACTTTCATTACGGAAGAAAAAGAGTGCTCATATTATTCAAGCCAAATCAACCCTTAAGAGAGATGTCATCTACTTCTCGCAAGAAGGAGTGGATTTCACTATTGTGCACAGACCTTCCCAACCACAAGCTAAACTGTGATTCCAACATACGAAGTTATTGAATGGGAATGCAACTCCGATCTCATCCATGGTATATCAAAAATATCGATTTAACCTGAAGGAGTCAATAAGACACTCAGGATTAAGATCACCCATATATAGCCAACATTTGTTTTTATATATATATATATATATGAATCTCATCTTGTAGCGGATCTTGGTGAGAGATTCATATATATCATGACCCAGTCCTATATGCTCACATCATATAATGTGCCTCCAACCTTATATCACCATATGAATAGTCTAGGTTAAGACCACCGTTCATTACGGAATGGACTACAGCTGTAGATTAACCACGAATAAAGTACCCAACTCTACTTGCTATCTACGAACAATTTAGATTGCTAATCTTAAACTGAATATCTTTGTATAGGACACTCATATACTCAATTTGAGATTACATCTGAAAATCTTGGATGTTAAATACATATGAAAAAAATGTATCATGCAGGTATATAGAATGAATAAACTACTTCTTTTATTAATGTTTCATACACATTTACAAATTACAAGCTTTATGGCATAAACCACAACGCTATCTACTTTGGTATACCCTCCTCTAATTTTCGTAATGCAAGCCGTATTATCTTCAAATATCGGTGTTGGCATTTTTTTAGATAATGAAAATCCACAAGTATTTTTAATATGATGAATAACTGAGCTTAGCCAAACACATTCTCGTCTTGCTTCGTGAAGTGCGATGATTTCAGAATGATTAAAGGTTGCTGAAACCAAAGTATGTTTTGTGGAGCGTCATGATATTGTTGTGTCATTATATGTAAAAACATATCCCGTGAGCCTTTTGGGGATCAGACTGATACTCAACACCAGCATAACCAAGTAAACCTAAAAAATGTTAGATTTTGTATAAAATAATCCTGAATCTTCGTTCTATTAAGGTAACGAAAAAGTTGTTTGATCCCATTCCAATATCTTCGAGTTAGTGCTAAACTGAATCTACCCTTTATATTCACAGATAAGGCAATATCTGGTCTAGTACACTAAGCCATATATAAAAAAGCACCAATTGCATTAAGATATGGTACCTCAGGACCTAGTATCTTTTTAGCATTTTCTTTGGAACGGAATGGATCCTTTTTAGGATCAAGAGTTCTAACAACCATAGGAGTACTTAATGAATGAGTATTATCTATATGGAATATTTTTAAAATCTTTTCAATATATACTGATTGAAAGACAGGTACTCCATTTGATCTATGCTCGATCTCGAGACCATGACAATATCTTATTTTTCCTAGATCTTTCATTTTAAATTCCGTTTTCAAGTATTCAGCAGTTTTTAGGAGTTTCCCAAGAGTTCTAATTGAGTTCATATCATCAACATTAACTTCTATGATAGCAAATCCAGATTCTGATTTCTTAATGAAAACACATGGACATATAGGATTATTAATATACCCCTCTTTTATCAGATATTTCTTGAGACAGTTATACTACATTCGTCTGGATTGTTGTAATCCATACAAGAACCTTTACAATTTTATCAAATACAAATTACGAGGTCTTGAGTTACATGATTATGGCATTTTAAATCCTTTAGGGATTTTCACGTAAATATATGAATCTAGTGAACCACATAGATAAGCGGTCACTACGTCCATCAGACACATATAAAGTTTTCCAAGACAGATATGCTTATTAGAAATCGAAATGTAATTGTATCCATCATTGGTGAGTATGTTTCTTCAAAATCGATGCCAGGTCTTTAGGAGAAACCCTGTGCTATGAGTCGTGCCTTATATCTCACAACCTATTTTTTTTTCATTATGTTTTTGTATAAAAACTCATTTGTACCCAAAAGGTTTGATGTCTTCAAGCATTTGAATGATTGATCCAAATACTTCATGTTTGGCTATGAAAGTCAATTTTGTTTGAACTGCTTCTTTCCACTAGGCCAATCAAACCTCTGTCTACAATCATCAAGATTATGAGGTTCATAATCATCATTAATAATTTCAGTTGCAACTGTTTATGAAAATACATCGTTCACGATTACACAATTCTACTGTATAATTTATTGGAATTTCCTCATTTCTATATTCTTGTATCTTTTCAGAGATTCTTTACCCCATAGGGGATTTTGTCATTCTAGTAACTTGTGTCCCTTTGGGACACTTAACTCTTTTGTAGTTAACCAAGAGAAAGTGGATTCGTTTATTTTCCTTTTTCGAGGAATAATATTTTTTGAACCAGATGGTCTATGACTTCTTGGGTGTGCAATAGATGATTCATTTTCTATCGTTTGTTTAGATTGTTTTTTCTGGAACAATCACCTGTACTGGTACATTAACAACTGAGATGTTTGATTTAGTTACCTTAGTAGTATACGTAAATGCATCTAGTAACTGATTCACTATTGATTGAATATGTTCTATATTAAGTACTTCAATCTCACATTTGGATGTGAATGGGTCTAAATGAATTTGATTAAGAACTTTCTAAGAAAGTTCATACTTCTCTTAAAAGGAAGTCTTTCGTTCCCCTAATGATTGGAAATTTGTCTTACTATAATAACAATCTTTAAATTGTGCAGTAAAAAGATCACTAGCCAAAGGTTACAGATATCTAATAACTGATGTTTAATTAGGACCAACATATATTCCCAAACGCCTTTGGGGTCCCATTTTAGTTCTTTTTGTTTGCACAATTGGGACATATACCGCACAACCAAATGTACTCTAATGAGATATATCTTGTTGATGGCCAAGTACCAGTTGTACTAGTGAATATTGATGATAAATAGTGGGTTGATGCCGGATTAATGCTACAACATGTAAAATAGCATATCCCCATACAAAAATTGGTAATTGCGTTCGTAATATTAAAGTCCTTGCAATTTTCTGGACTAGTTAAATAAAAGATTTTGCTAATCTTAAATATATATACACATCATTGTAGATCCTGGGTGATCGAGACAATCATGCCAAAGTACAAACATTTTTGAATCTCAGAACTTTTGATTCACAACTTCATAAACTTCCCCACTTTTGATAATAGTGTAATATAATCAAGAATATATAGCATGCAGCTTTTCTATAATGAGTTTCTGGCCTGAATCATGAGAAGCAATGTATATATATTCAAGATTCTCTTTATTCAAAGATTCAATACGATATCCATTCCAACGTATATCTTTGAAACTAAGCAGGTTCCTTCTGAATCTGTTGGAATGGAATGGAATGCATTATTGATATATGATTTAGTTTTGATTGGTAACAACATTGTGACCCTTCTATCAGATCCGCTAGACCTGATACTGTATTAACTTTTGCTATGAGCAAAGTTAAATTTATAAAATAATTTTTGACTCCGTAAAAGCGTATGAGTTGTTGCACTATCAACTAGATATATATCTCTTGCTTCTAGCTTTTTAAAAACCCTCAATTTATCATTTGGATTCATTTTGTATGATTTATAAAGAAATATAATATGCTTATCAGACAAAGTGATCAAAAAATATTTATTGCATTGGGAAATATATTACATGAACATAAGAAAAAAATACTACTGTAAGTAGTATTTAATTGGTATGGTCATTTCCATCACCATTTGAAGCAACCAGTATGCCTTTCGGGTCTGGAAAAAAATCTATAACATTGAGATTTGTAATCTCTAGGATATGAATCCTCAACGAAATGAGTTTCAGATTTCTTTCCCTTTTTTGTCATCTAAATGGCATGAGATCAGTTCTAAATATTTTAAGAATTTGCTTTTTGTGCTATTGCAATATTATGTTTGAAGCATGGAAAGTTGTGATTGTCTTTTCCAACATATCTTTTGACAATCCAACATTAATTACCTAAAACATATAACTGCCTCCCAATACTTCTAGTGCATCCAACTTTAAATTCGCAAGTATAGGCATTTTTATAGCCCTTTTTTTTTGTTTGTCACAATTTAAATAAGCATGAATATATTAAAGAACATAACAAAGAAATCCAAAACTATAGGTTTTGGGGACACAACATAAGCCAGTATCATATATTGCATATAATTAAATGCGAATATTGAAAAAAAAAATCCAGAATTATAATAGGTTCTATTGATACAGCCGTAGCCAGTCTTATATATTTTGAATAATTAAATACGAATATTTAAATAACATAATAAAACAGGGGCTTAGCTCACCTGATACAATAAAATAAATAAACGTGACATTTAAAGAGCATAAATGTATCTATATTTATAATAGGTTATATCGATACAACCATAGCCAGTCTCTATCGACACAACCGTAGCCAGTCTTATTTATTGCGAATATTTAAAGAACATAATAAAACAATTGCAGGAGGTTGAGCTCATCTGATATGTTGCATAAAAGTAAATGTTAATATTTAAAGAGTATAAATAAACCAATGCAGGAGTTGAGCTTACCAGATATGTTCTATAAAAGTAAATGAAAATATTTAAAGAAAACATAATCAATAAATCACAAACTATATATAGGTTTCATTGACGGCCTAAGTCATCTTGTACACAGAACTATAAACAGATCCAGAACATTGATATGTAAGTAAATCACCCATAAGGGGATCCTTGTTACATACATAGGTGTTATAAATAAAATAAAGAATAGTTGAAGAACATAAGAAATAAATAAATGAGTGAGATGAGAGTAATAATGAGAGAGAGAAGTTACTTTGAATTAATTTTCATTGATCAATTTACAAAGAGATTGAGATCTATATATCTATATATATATATATATATATGTGTGTGTGTATATATATATATATATATATATATATATATATATAGGCAAGAAGGGATAGGCAAGAGAGGAGAGTGACGTGATGATCATGATGAAAAGATCAAATAGGCAAGTTGATAGGCAGTGAAATCATAAGCAAGTGGTGAAAGTCAAGTGGGTGAAACAGAGGAAATTCACACCAATTACAACACTCTCCTTTGGATTTTATGTTTTTGAGGAAAATCACAAAACCTTGAAATTCAGGAGAAAACTTGGAGAAAAATCTAAAAGCTTGGAAACAGATGAGAAAAAAAAATCTAGTGAGAAAAACATGACACCTGTAAGAAAAACGTGAAATATTTTTTTTAAACGAATATTATTAATGAAGCCTCCATCCCAAAACCTTGTTATTAATTCCTTTCTACTAGAAGAGAGTTTTGGTAATTTTACATTTATTGCTTTAACTATTTATTTTTTTGCATTTTCCAAATCGACATCGTTATCGAGATTAGCACTGTGTTGCACTTGGGCTTACGTTGCCCTAGCACGACGACTTTGGTGCACGCCACCTAGGCGTAGCGTTGCTTGGCTGGGCAACGGTTGTCCCATTGATGTGTGAAATCGTGTTCATAAAAACAATACTCGTAAGTGCACGAATTGTGAAGATAAGCACAATGGCAAGTAGAGATCGTTCCCACGAAGACTCAAGATTTAATGGTTGAAAACTAGTTCTAATTAAATCTAAATTAAAGTAAGCAGAAATTGATGATGATTAATTTAAACTAAAAAATAAATTAAATTAAACTTTGGATTGTGGTCAAGGGTAAGAAAACACTAGGTCATCAATAATCCCCAATTATGAACACTTAATATTTAGAATTAATTTGTAAACAAGATTCAACCGATTCTTGGGTTCATTCTTTTGTCTTTAATATGACTATTACCGTTCAGTCGCGGGTTGAGTCATGTGTTCCCAACCAATATTCACCCTTTGGTCCAGGTGTGAATAATGATCAAAAACTCATTAAGTGCAAGAAATAAGAACCAAATTCTATTACTTTACCTTGGTCCAACTAAAGATCAAATTCATTCATTCGCACGATCAACTCTAACCCTAATTCTCAGATAGTCTTAATCCTAAAATCATGCCAAATAATAGTTCACCCTTTGGTCCAAGTGTGAACAAATATTATAATTAATGAGGATTAAGCAGTTAAGAACAAAGAATAAATCAAGAATTGAATTGACGAAATAATATTAATCCAAACATGAGCATTCACAAAAGGTTCACATTGATTCCCTAGTTATGGATAAAGTTGCTCATCATAAAAATATAAAGACAAGAGAAAGAAAAGATAAAACCCATTGAGATCTCAAACGGATTCTTCCAGTATTCAATGTTGAAATCTTCTTAGTCTTCGAATCTTCGGATGTGCAAGATGAATGAAAGTTGTGTTTGATGTGAAAGTATAGGAAAGTTATTGTAGGCTGCAATGTGCATGCGTCCCCTAAAAAGAATAATAAAAGATGTATATATAGGTTCTTTCCAACATAGGGTTTCACAATTCCCTAGACAACAAGGAACACGCACGACCACTCTCTATACCACAGTGCAGACAGCTTGCACAGACCGTAGTGCATAAGGCGTCGTACTCTCTAAGAAGTTACGTTGTGGAGATCGCTCTGGAGACATGTCCTGGACAGTGGTACATACCGCGGCTATGTAAGATGGCTCATCTGGAATTCTTTGCTCAACATACCGCGGTGGAGGCTCAGCTTGGACAACGACCTACGCAGTGGAAATTGACAAAATTGCCCCATTTTGCCTAAAATTCTCCAAACACAACATTAAGATCCAATGTTCTGAAAAATGCTCAAACACACAAATTAAATACCTAAAAGGCTCAAGAAACAAGCAATTGATCGGAGGAAAGGGGATGAAAAACATATACAAATAATGACCGATCAAATACCCCTAACCCTATCTTTTGCTAGTCCTCGAACAAAAATAAGAAAAATAAAAAATGAAAGCTAAACCTAAAAATAAAAATCCTAACTAAGCCATTTTCGTAGGGAACACGATAACATTGAGCATATGCTACAAGCCTTGTAAAAATACCAATCATCTAAAATGCATTTGCCCATATTGAAACAACGCATGCAAAAGCCAATAAGTAAAGACTAAAGTTAAGTCACAAAACTGAATGCATTGCTTAATTTTTAATGAAAGCATATTCTCAAGACGTTCAAGTTTCAAAGTCACATTCGCTAAATGCCATAAATGTTGAAATTCCATAAATGTTGAAATTCCATAGAAAGTGTGTATGCCTATACCTAGAAGGTTGGTGAGTAGGTTTTAATCGAATTAATTACAAACTTTTCGATTAATCAATATTCTAAATATTACCCCGAATCATAAAGCATTTAATTAAAACTAATTATGCATAAAACAATAAAAACATACGATATTTACGTGGAAACCCTTCAACAAAGGAAAATCCACAGGCTATCCTTCTAGCCACATCCGATCCTCAAATCCACTATTGTAATGATGTTTACAACCTAAGTTGGCCACCTAGTCATACTACAATGTTACAAATCCACCACAACTACCCAATGGGGCTTAATAGTGATTCTTGATCAATGCTTGCTGATCCAACCTTGGTTGCAAGACTTCACTTGCTTGAGCACTACACACCGTAGTCACAAGACTTAACCTTAATGAAGAGTCAAAACAACCTAAGTGAATATATGAAAATATTCTAGATGCACAAATGCTAGGTTGAAGCATTTAATGCTTATCTAGGATTTAAATATGACAATATATGCAAATCCTAGATATCAATTATCTAAATGCAAGTGCAAGAATATTTAGCTAGAAGGGTAAAATCATCCTAAATGCTAGCTATCATAAAACCAAACATCTCAACCAAAAATAACAACTCAAGCATGTCATTAACGCAATAAAACATAAAAACATACATTCAATTGAGTAATTAATGCTTTTTCTAGGTAAACATAGCCTAGTTATGAACAATAAATTCTAGGTCATGTAGAGATTACCTAGTTAATGAAAACAAGAGAAATCCATGCTTAGAGGATGCAAGAAGATGCTAGATACTCATGGATTAATGGTTGGTTGAGTCAAGATGAGTTCTTGGAAGCTCTCTCTCTCTATAGGAGTTACTTTTTCTCTCAAAGATGTGATATTTGGCTCTTTAGAACGAATGAGGAAGAAGATGGTATATATATATGAGCCCTAAACAAAAAAATGTCGGTTTAAAAAAAAAACAGACTAGATAAGGCATAGTGCGTGGGTTCTTACCCATGCATACTCGCTCTATGGCATGCATGTGTCCGTGCAATGGACCAAAGTCGAGGCATGGAAAAATTCACCCAGTGAAATGCACGGGTACTGCACGGATCATGATCCGTGCAATTACCTAGGGCTGGCAATTCGGGTTCATGGGTCGGGTTGACATCAACCCGACACGACCCGAATAGAATTAACTATCAACCCGACACGACCCGTTTAATTAAACGGGTTAACCGTCTGAAACCCAACACGACACGAATAAATACACGGGTTAAACGGGTTGACCCGTGACACGTTTAATAATCTAATCGAGTCTTACTGGTTTGGGTTTGACCCGTGTGACCCGTTTAACCCGAACCCATTTAACACATTTACCTAACATTTAAAGAAAAATATCATATTAATCTAACACAAATACATCAAACCTTATTACCTTATAGAGTAATAAGTTTTAATAATCAAATCCAATCAAATCCAATCTAATATCATTAAATAATACAACAAATATAAAATTAAATACAGTCATCCCGAAAGACAAATATAGTTATCCACTTATCCATAATCCTTACAAAGTTAAAAAAAAAATGAATCCATAAATAATCCATACAGTCATCCATAATCACAAATTGGTCCAAATTGTTGTCCAAAGAAATTGATGGATCAGGATATGTATTTAATAGCCTTGAATTGAACTTTGGTCGTGCATTGTTTGAGTACTAGCAGGAGTACTGTCATCCTCCATTTCCCACAAGTCTTTAGTAATTTCTTCACATTTCAAAATTGCACTCTCTACAATAATGATTAGGTGATATAAAATTAAATAAAAATATCAATTATTAAAAGTGAAATCAACAATACAGTTATCAAAGTCACGGTAAAATCATTACCTCCATTTCCAAGTATCCAATCACGACTGCAAACTAAGGCTTCTGCTACATTCGGAAGAAGTGAACTCCGGAATTGATCAAGAACCCGACCACCCATGCTAAATGCTGATTCAGATGCCACTGTAGATATTGGAACGCTTAAAACATCACGAGCCATGGCAGCAAGTTCAGGATAACGAGGTTCATTGCCCTTCCAAAAGTCTAAAATGTTTAAATCAATTGATCTTTCAAGTCTTCTCTCCTCCAAATACAAATCCAATTGTGTTCTTTGAATGTCAACAATATCACCATTGATATTATTATCAAAGTCCTACACATGTGTAATTAAAATATTAAAGCAAAAAAGTTATTACTATAAACAAATATCGATTAAATAAACAAAGAATTTATTACCAGTAAAACAAGATCAAGGTCATCTACTCTTTGTCGTCCACTAGAAGTACTAGGATAAGATGGTGGAGATGGCCTAATGGTAGATCGTTCAGTCGAGCTAGTCACATACTCATTAAACAAAGCAAACAATTTCCCCTTAACTTCTTCCAATTGCTTTGATTCGGCACCATACAATCTCTCATAAACAAACATCACAAACTCCATTTTGTAACGAGGATCCAAAATAATAGCTATTGCTAAAATAGTGGAAAAATCAAACCAATACTTATTGAACTTGGTATACATTTGATTTGACATCGCTTTAAAGAACGGATCATCACTTGCCAAGTTTTGCATCAAAGTCAAATAAGTGATAAACACCTTAGGCATGTACAAATTTGAAGTGGGATATTTTGTTCCCGAAAAAAGATTAGTAGTGTCATAAAAATGACGCAAAAACTTGCAAAGTTTCTCAACATTTTCCCACTCACTTTCAGAAGGGCAATGCTTGTAATTACTATCAGCCAACTCTAATGCAGTCCAAGCAAGTCGATAATAAATAGCACTATCAAGCATAAGGTAAGTGGAATTCCATCTAGTAGGAACATCTTGTCTTAAACCCCTTTAAGAATCTAAATGAACTCGTTTGATACACTCTAAAAACTTTTGCTTTCTAGTTTGCGAAGCTCTCGCATATTTCACACTCTCACGAACCTTATGGACAACACCATCTATTTCCTTTAATCCATCTTGAACAATCAAATTAATGATATGAGCACAACAACGAATATGCAAGAATTCTCCATCACATAAAAGTGCTTTGTTTATGTTCAAATGACTTTTCAAATTATGCACTAATGAATTATTGGATGAAGCATTGTCCAAAGTAATCGAAAAAATTCTGTTCTCAATTTTCCACTCACACAACAATGTCTTAATTTTATCCGCTAAAGAAACCCCATCATGTGGAGGTGGCATAAAGCAAAAGCTCAATACTTTTTTTTGAAGAACCCAATTTTTATCAATAAAATGTGCTGTGAGACACATGTAACCATCCGTGGCTATGGAAGTCCATAAATCAGATGTTAGACATATTCTACCAGGAGCTTCTTCTAGCAATGTCTTGACTTTAGTTTTTTCAATACAATACAAGCTCAATACATCCGCTTTCACGGTATTCCTAGACACCATATGGAACTCATCTGTGCAATATCCAATCATTTTTCTAACACCCGACCACTCAACAAATGAAAAAGGTAAATCATGCAAAACAGTAGTTTCAGCTACTATTGTTCTAAATTCATTTTGACTTTTCGGATTGGAAACTGTCATGTTGGCAGACTTATTATTTTTCAATAACATTTGACGAGGATCATGCATCATTATCTTAGGACATTGAAACTCTATATGACGTTTCATGTTACCTGTACCATGAGTGCCTTCACAAATGTATTGCTTTCCACAATATTTGCACTTACAATGTTCTTTTCCCTGTGCATTTTTTCCTACAATCACAAACGAACACCACACAGCGAAAGTGCGCTTTCTTTTTAGATCTTGACCACTCCCAGTCGGGGTATTAGACCTGCTATTTGCCTCCACTGGCTCCATAGTGTCATTACCTTCCTCTTCCTCTCCCAAACTTGGAATAACGTCATTGTTTGAACTTGAATCCATAGATTTTGCTGTAAAACAACATATGAAATTATAAATTCAATACAATTCAAGACTTACCAAGACTTACCAAGCCATAATTCCATATTCGAAAACAAAAAAAAAATGCCATATTCAAACAGTTCAAACCCACAAACACAAAAACAATTACAGATTCAAACAACATTCAAACAACTGAGACTCTTGCAGGTCTGCCTAAAAAATTTCAGATTCAAAAACAAAAAGAAATGCCATATTCAAACAGTCCAAACCCACAAACACAAAAACAATTCCAGATTCAAACAAACACTATGCTTCATAGTAGTAGAAAATGGCATCGAATTTGTAATATACAGTAAACCCAACTTCAAACAGTCCAAACCCACAAACACAAAAACAATTCCAGATTCAAACAATTGAGACCTAAAAAACTCCAGATTCAAAAACAAAAAGAAATATCATATTCAAACAGTCCAAACCCACAAACACAAAAACAATTCCACATTCAAACAACATTCAAACAACTGAGACCCTTGCAGGTCTGCCTACAAAATTCCATATTCAAAAACAAAAACAAATATCATATACGAACAGTCCAAACCCACAAACACAAAAACAATTCCACATTCAAACAACATTCAAACAACATTCAAACAACTGAGACCGTTGCAGGTCTGCCTACAAAATTCCATATTCAAAAACAAAAACAAATATCATATACGAACAGTCCAAACCCACAAACACAAAAACAACTACAGATTCAAACAACATTTGGATTTCGTTTCAAACCCTAAAAAATTCCATAAAAATATAAAATAAATGTCATTTGGAAATTGGAATATTGGAAATTTGGAATTACCGCTTGAAAATCTCAGTAGCCGGTGAGGGAGACGACAACCTGTCGATAGGTGACGGACGACGACCAACCAAGCAGTTCTGACTTCTGACGACTACGACGACGACGACGTAAGAGAGTCGGAGAGTGATATAAGGTGACTGGCGATCTGTCGTTGGCGATCTGTCGTTGGCGATCTGTTCACCGTCAGAGAGTGATAGAAGGCGAGTGATGGATCGTCGCTGGCAGGTGAGGGACGATGACAGGTGAGGACGACGATGACGACGACAGGTGAGGGACGATGACGACTACGACAGGTGAGGGATGATGACGATGACGACGACGACGACAGGTGAGGGATGACGACGACGATAACGATGACAGATTGACAGGTAAGGGAGGATGACGACGGACGTGGGAGACGATGACAAGTTGACGACGGCTTAGGAGAGTGACTGAGACTCTGAGTCTTAAAGGGTGAGCGATTGAAAGGGTTAGGCAGTTAGGGTGAGAGGCTGAGTGCTGAACGGCTGAGAGGTTGAGGGCAATGAGCAACTGAGCAAGTGATAGGGTTAGGGTTTATATTAAAAGAATGTTTATATAGTATGTTAAAATTTATTTTTAACCCCTATAACAATAATAATTAAAAATCTATCTGTAAAACTATACGGGTTATACGGGTCACCCGCGAACCCGTGAATCCAAACCCGACACGACCCGTATAATAAATGGGTTACATGGGTTGACCCGATTACAACCCGAACCCGTTTAGAAGCCAACCCAACCCGTTTATTGACCTCGGGTTCGTGTCGGGTTGGCGGGTTACGGGTCAATTTTGCCAGCTCTACAATTACCTGACACAAATCATCAGGCTAATGCACGGCTAGCTACCAGTGCATGACCCGCGCATTTCCCTGTTACAAAGGGTCAAGGGGACAGAAGCAAGACCAAACAACATGCAATCCAAGCAAGCAAGAGATATATAAATTAGGCACACAAGCATTAATGCAAGTTAAATAAAACATGCATGGGAGTGAGTGTGTGCACTAAAACTCATCGAAGAAGTTAAGTAAGCGATATACCTTTGAAGCTTGAACCTGGTCATGAGCAAAGCCGGCCTAAACTACCCTTACATTTTAATCCCCAAATTTATGATTTTTCAACCGAAATAAGCCAATAAAAAAACCGAGGAACTTACAATCTCACCCTTTGGCTATTTCGTGACAAAACCACTACTCACAATTCATCCTCACAAATAAACAAAAACAAACAACGAGGGATCAACAAAAAGATTTTCTACATTACCAAGAGATGCCTAAACATTAGGTCTTCAAGTCATCCATCTCTTGTAGAATCAACATCCCTACAAAACAATATAACTACACTTTCCAAGACAAGTGTATGTGAGATGATCAAGACAAATAAACAACACGAACCATTTGCATGTAATAAAAACAAGCAATATGCAATCAACAATGCAATAGCAAAAGCTCCCCCTAAATAGGTCAACTCCCTCTTAATAGGTCAATCTACCCTTAAGTCATGCCAATATCAACTCCCCCTAAATCCAACACTACTCCCCCTTGTTTTCACAAGATAGACAAAGGAGTATTCCCTAACCGAGTCACTTTAGGAAAGAGAGATATTTGCAATTCAAAAGCATAATCATATACAACAACTTTATGCAATTTAATTAAGTTAGAAAGAAGAGCAAGTGAGTTTGATTTTTAAAAACATTTGTGAAATAATTGTCTTTAAAGAAATACATGCAACATCAACTTTCAAAAGCATGGTATTTGGCAAAGTAAATATCAAAAATAGAAGTCAAACCAATTTGCACCCTTTTGTCATTGAAAACAAGATATAGCTTTTAGAAACATTTTAAGCACACACAAGCAATTGTTTCAATCCTTAATGATCAACCAAATCCTTATTGGTTGTTGTCTTGTACAACCATTAAGAAGAGAGACAAGACTAAGTTGGAGGAGACATCCTTATTAATTGAATGGACACAAGGTCCTTATTTGACTTAGCCTTGTCAATTGCTTCTCCATACAATTTCACACATAATTCATGCATAATATTTAAGCATGTCACAATCAAGTTTACATGAACATGGAGATAAATTTTAGGTCAATCAAATGTACTTCCTAATCAATTTTCCTAGTCCAAAAATACATGTTTGAACACAAATGAGGCATGCAATTCAAATAAGACAAGGGCACACTTATTGAATAAAAAGATATATAATAATATATGCACCTAAGATACTCAAGCATTTAATTAAAGAGCATAAAATTGAACAAATGTTTGCTTATTGCAATGCAAGGTCACTCTCTTTGCTTGAGTTCCCTATAAAGGGGTCAATCCAAAAACAAGTCAATAGGGGATATGAGTCCCTATAGACTTACCAAGTCCATTGGACCTAGTTGATCCTATGGGTGAACCCTTAGCATAATGGCATGTGAGTTCATCTTTTCTAATCCACTTAGGTGATACATTGTCATTCCTAGTGGTCAAGATCATCATATTACTCCTAGGATCATTAACACTAGAATTCCTAGGCACATGCATGTTGGCTCTAGCCCTTTTTCTTTCAATCATTCTATTAGTTATACACATGTTAATGTACTTGAAGCAATTTGGTCTAATATGACCATCAACACCATAAAAATGACATGATGGAATAAAATGATGAGTCATACCATTCCTTTGTAAGGAGAAAGGTGCTTTTCCATGTCTTTGAGCTTTCCTTTTGTGTGGTGTTGGTTCTCTTCTCCCGTTATTGAGTTTGAGAAGATTGCTTCCTTGGTTAAACATGCAGGAAATGCTTCTTGGCTTAATGGCATTTAGGTTGAGGGACGGTTGCTTGATGTGCTCTCATTGGTTGATCTTGAGCTTGACTTCTTGGTGCCATCTTGACTTGGACATTTCTAGAGCACTCTCTTAGTTCAATTTTCTTCCTAGGATAGAGTGGAGAAAGAGGCTCTTTGAAGTCCATGCTCTTGGTAAATAATGTTTAGCTAGGAGTTGAGGTCTCCTTGTCATCTTCAAACCCTAGACCTCTCTTGTCACTTGGTTTCTTGCCAACTCAAAACATATGGCCAAGCTTCTCCGTACTCGAAGTCATTATAGCAATAAACTCTCTAGCTTCTCTAAGCTCCTCCTTCAACCTTTCTTCCACCTTTATTCCACCTTTATTCCATTATTCACTTTCCCACTTAAGTGAGTCTCTTCGGTTGATAGCTTGAGGTTCTCTTCCTTTAACTTTCAAACCTCTTTCATCATATTCAACCTTGAGCTTTGAAAATGCTTAATGAACCCTTCAAGGTTCATACTCTCTACATTTCCATTTGTAAAGTGAGATGAGGAACTCTCATCATTAGAGTCATCACTAGTGTCTCTTGTTGTCGCATTTACAACACTTCCATAAGTAGTTTCATCAATCACACTTCTAGCTACTTTATCTTTAATTTCTCCTATAGAGTAACAAATTATGGCCTAGTTTCCTTTTTCAATATCTTCTACAAGGGACGCTTCAAAAACCGTGTAGTTAAGAACCACTTCTTCATCACTTGAGGAATCTTCTTCACTTCCACTATCACTTGATGAGGTGGCCACCGCATTTCCTTTCTTCTTTTTTTTCTTCGAATTAGCACACTCGGTAACTATGTGACCGAACCTACTACACTAATAGCATTGAATTTCATTTCTTGTAGGCTTCTCTTGCCTTGGCTCAATCTTCTTCTTTGAGTCATTCTTGTGAAGTTTCATAAACTTCTTGAATCTCTTCACCATAAGAGCCATCTCCTCATCTAAGTCATCCTCCTGCATCTCTACTTTGGATGTCTTCAAGGCTATGTTCTTTTGATTTTTAGGAGGTGTGGGTGAGGAAGTACACCTAGACCCATAGGCCAAAAGCCTTCCAATCACTTCACTCGGCTTCATAGTCTTGTAGTTGCTATTTTCTTCTAGTGCCGTCACCTTGGACTCAAATCTCTGAGGGAGTGACCTCATGATCTTTTACTTGATACTTCTATCCGAATATGGGTCACCTAGTTGATGACTTTGATTTATGATGTCCACCAACTTCACTTGGAAGTTATTAAAGCACTCGTCCTCTTCTATCCGAATTATCTCAAATTGCATTTAAAGGACTTGAAGCTTGAAGTCCTTGACCACTTCAGTTTCTTCATGAGTTGTTTGTAGAATCTCTCAAGCCTTCTTTGCATTCCTAATATTTTGAACCAACTTATATTGATTGTCATCCATGGCACACAAGATTGCATGCATAGCCTTGTTGTTCCACTTGGAAGCTTCAAATTCTTTTGTGCTCCATTGAGACTTAGGCTTGAGAACTTCATCTCCATCATCATTCGTTATCTTCGGAAGAATGTACCCATCTTCAATCGCCATCCATGCACGGTTATCTATTTGGAAAATATAAGACTCCATCTTACCTTTCCATGAGGAATAATTATCACCCTTAAGCAAATGTGGTCTTATACTTGATGCTCCCTCTTTGCTCATCCCAATCTCACTCATAGTGTTTGGGTTATAAAAAAATTAGATGAAAATTTAATGCAACACACAAGATGCAAAAAACAAAAATGCACAAGCAAGACAAACACAGAGCACGGATCACCTAAGTATATCTAGGCACCGACTTTGATACCAATTGAAATTCCCTAGAAAGTGTGTATATCGATACCTAGAGCGGGGGTGAATAGGTTTTAATCGAATTAATTATCAACTTAACAATATTACAAATATTACCCCAAATCATAAAGCATTCAATTAAAACTAATTATGAATAAAACAATAAAAACAAATGATATTTACATGGAAACCCTTCAACAAGGGAAAAACCACGGGCTATCCTTCTAGCCACATCCGATCCTCAAATCCACTATTGTAATGATGTTTACAGCCTAAGTTGACCACCTAGTCACACTTCAAGGTTACTAACCCACCACCACAACCCAATGGGCCTTAATAGTGATTCTTGATCAATGCTTGCCAACCCAACCTTGGTTGCAAGATTTCACTTGCTTGAGCACTACACACCGTAGTCGTAAGACTTAACCTCAATGAAGAGTGAAAACAACCTAAGTGAATATATGAAAATATTCTAGATGCACAAATGCTAGGTTAAGACATGTAATGCTTATCTAGGATTTAAAGATGACAATATATGCAAGTCCTAGATATCAATTATCTAAATGCAAGTGCAAGAAGATTAAGCTAGAAGGGTAAAATCGTCATAAATGCTAGCTATCATGAAACTAAACATCTCAACCACAAATATCAACTCAAGCATGTCATTAATGCAATAAAACATAAAATCATACATTTAATTAAGTAATTAATGCTTTTTTTAGGTAAACATAGCCTAGTTATGTAACAATAAATTATAGGTCATGTAGAGATTACCTAGTTAATGAAAACAAGAGAAATCCGTGCTTGGAGGACGCAAGAAGATGCTAGATACTCATAGATTGATGGTTGGTTGAGTCAAGATGAGTTCTTGGAAGATCTCTCTCTCTCTCTAGGAGATACTTTTTCTCTCAAAGATGTGATTTTTGCCTCTTTAGAACGAATGACGAATGAGTGAGTGTGTGCACTAAAACTAAAACTCTTCAAAGAAGTTAAGTAAGCGATATACCTTTGAAGCTTGAACTTGGTCACAAGCAAAGCCGGCCTAAACTACCCTTACATTTTAATCCCCAAATATGTGTTTTGTCAAACAAAATAAGCCAATCAAAAAACCTAGGAACTTACAAATGTAATTCGCATAGACTCTAATCCTCACAAGATGTCTCTCAATATTTCTCACAGAACCTAGGCAAATACAGATAAACGCTTTTTCCGTCATTAAAAAATTGCATATCAAAAGAATATTTATAAAATGTCCTACGCAATGTGCTCTAAAGTTTTGAAAACTAGTGAAGTGGCAAGCGAGGGTATCGTCCACAGGGAGGTGTCATCCGTCGATAGTTTCACATTTTAGTGATTATTGAAAGCAATGTAAATGAGAACATAGCAAGGGTGAGAGTGGTGTGTGTGAAGTGTAAGCATTTGAATATGTGTGTATGAACAAGAAAAAGTTAAAAAAACATAAGAGAACATAGAGAGATTAGAATGGTGATTAAAATGATAAATATAAAATAGATGGATATGAGAGATGCAAGAAAATGGATACATATGGCACTCATGACCACCCAAAATGTTCACGCCACCTAAAATAATTAACCGCAAAGACACTCCTATATTGGGTTCAACCTAGCCTTAAGTGTGACCTATAGATATAACAATGGGAGATTCGACTAGCCCTCTAACACTACTCACCGAGATTGTATCATGTGAGCAACTATTAAGGACCGCGTTAAGCACATATACTAACGAGATAAACACATGATCGACCACGAATGGCTACTCACCTGTCACATATGAGCAATAACCAATGGAAGCATTAAGTATTAATGTAACCATTACTCATCGAGAAGGTATCGTACAAGCAACAACCAAGAGTCGCGACCCAAATGCTACACGTCGAGTGGGTATTGTACAAACAACACTTAAGGATCGCGTAAGCTTGTAGGTTTATGGAACCAAAAACCACAAATACAGAGTGTATGCTATTCATGAATTCCACCCAAACAAACAAACAAATGGACTCAAGCCAATCCGAAACACGCATTTCAAATAGTCCATCGACATATGAGCAGTTATGGGATGCTTAATTAATCTAGTCCTAAATTACATTAATCTACTCCTAATCCCAATCATAAACACACATCAAATTCTACTCTACATGCCATGAATGTGAAGACAAGAGCTATTCCTAAACATGCATCAAGTGTTAGGTTGTCAATCCTACTCAATACAAGTCAAGAATCAATTAAGTGCAAATTGAATGGGACAATAAAATAAGGAATCATTACAAGTCAATCAAATAAATGGAACTAATATTAGGGTTTACATATTTCCCAAATGGGGATACACATCAAAAAAGAAAATTACAAGAGAAGAGTAGATAGAAGAAACCTAAGGTTGTCAATTCCGAATCTCTAGGCTCGGTGAGTGGCCTAATTGTCATCTCAGATCTCCAAGCTCCATTGAAGCTCATCCTCCTTATAGACAAGGTAGGGTGCTATTTCCTCTTGAAACTCCCCCAAAGATGGGTGGTTGAAAGTAGAAAGTGATGATGATGTGGCATCCATGGAGGAAAAACCTCCATGGATGCCTTTGGAAGCTCTTCTCTCTCTTAATTTGGTGAAGAAAATGAGGTGTGGGATGAATGGATGACTTTTTTGAATGAAAGCTTAATGGGGTCTTGTGGCAAAAGTGATGTTTTTATTGGCTTGGAAGGTTAGGGCATGATATGAAAATGAATAGACACATTTGGCCCTCTAAAAATAGCTATTTTCATCCCTAATAGTTGATCCCGTCAGATTCACGACTCTCTGCATAGCCCATTTTGCATAGCAGTCACTAAAATGGGCATAACTCCCTTTAGAAATCTCAGAATCATAATCTGTAAGAACCTTTGGAAACTAGACTTTCGAAGCTTTTCAAATATATGTAGACAGAAGCATGAATCAATCCAAAGATAGAGATGTGACTCTTTAAAGTTGGATGTGTTGTATAAGCTTTTCTTACAATTTTAAGCCCTTTAGCCACCAAATCTCAATTTTTGTGTATTTTTTTTTTGAATGTCTAAAATGACAGGAAAAAAGCCATTAGACACCAAAATGCGCACGAAAACAATCTAAAGGATATAAAATCGAGGGCCAAAATATATGACTATTTTGGCACGATCAAATACCCCCAAACCAAACCTTTGCTAATCCTCGAACAAACCTTAAAATAAAACAAACAGACACAAATGAAAATTACTCGATCTAAAACTCACCTAGACTCAAAACAAATAGTTCAATAAGTCACATGTCCAACCGGTGATGAGATGCAAGGATGTGTGATAGAGAGAAGCAAACATATGCAAAGTAATCTAAAACAACTCAAAGGCACTTGAGGGAAATTCGCAATATCACGAATCCCACGCCTAAGAGTGCTCTCATATCGGGAGCTACTCACTCCCACACCTTGAGCATAATTTGCTTTGACTCTATTTCTCACCCAACTTCGCTCTTCTTTTTCCACTTAGAGCCCTAAATTCACACTCATTCAAGGAATGCAATGATGGAATTTATGCATAGAAATCTAATGCATTGCATACAATATACATTCAAAAACCGATAAGTGTACGTGGACAAGCCTAGGAAAGAATCACTATGCCATGAACGTGGAAGATCAAGCTATCAATAAACATTCCCAATCAAGACATATCATGGATCAAATAGGACTTTCTCTTTTGGTTGTGATAGGGTTGTGGGATTAGATTTGGTGAACAAATAAATGGGAAATGTAAGTTCAAAGATCACCAATCATGCTTAATTACTCACACACCTCATACAAAGCTCTATTACACATTTACACACTTTAGCAAATAGGCACTTACATCCATACGCACATATTGATTCAAAATTGCACTCTACATTATGAGTACTTATCATTTACCTCCAAGACTCTTTTCTTTTCTCTTTGCCTTTTCCTTTCTTTTTGATTCTTCTTTTCTTTTCTTTTGTTTTTGCACACTTATACTTTACATTTTGACAATCAAGCTCATATGTGCAAATTTAGGCACTTTTACAAATTGAGCCATTTCACACACAATTTCATTGTTGCCTATAAACATGTCATTTTTGCTTAGACCTTACACCTTTCAAATACTTCACATAGCACACACACACCCCACATGATTGACAGTAAAGGTAGGCTTGTGTTTGGTTATGGCTATATGGTTACATTTTGGTTCCAAATGAATGGTAAATGTTTGGCTGTAAATTTGGCTACAAAGCACACATAAGGGATAAAGGAATGTATTTAGGTATGTTAAGTAGTTAATTACACTCATTGCCTAAGATCATTTCCATAATTAGTCTATCAAGGGAATGGATGCATCCATCAAGCAATCCACTATATGTATGAGATGTGTGTCTTATGGCATGTGACACTAATGACGAGAAGAGTGTTTATAGAATAGAAAGAATTTAACACTTAATGCACTTTTTAATGGCTTGTGTTTGTGAACTCACAGGTGTCTCCACTATTAGAACAAGGCACAAGAGCACCAAGTCCCCTCAATTCAAGCACACAAAAGATCAGACTAGCCCATGACAATGCAAATATACCCCATGAGTGACAAAGATTTGCACACAAGCTCACAATGCATGTATAGACTCGCCAAAATCACATGCTCAAGGCATCACACCAAGCTAGTTAGAGCTCGAAATTATGGCCAATGCAACAAAATTGAAAATTTTAGACCAAAAATGACAAATAAGCGACTCAAGACCACTCAATAAGGCATCTACACCCCCAAACCAAAACCTAACATTGTCTTCAATGTTGAAGACTAGAGAGTCCGAACTTGCGGAGCGCACCTAACATGACTCAAACTGGCTCATACATAAAATAAAAGCAATTCAATACAATATTGACCATTAAGCACAAACCAACATCAAGTATTGACATTCAAAATTGATGGCATGGGGACGAAATAACCCCCAAACCAATTTTCCACTATATGCTCAACCCTATACAAGTGTATGAATATGTACCACCCCCAAACCGAATGGAGCAATATATGTAATGAAATTTGTACACTCGCATGCAATCATCCATGAGAGACTTCAACTCATTCAAATAAGAAAAGAATAAATCAATTATATCCAAAATTCAAATATCATTCTGTATAAGTTATCTATCAAAAATGCAATCAACACAAAAATCACCACCAATTTTTTACTAAGCAAATAAAAACAAAAATGAGAAAAAGGAAATTAGAAATGCAAACTTAGGTTGGTTGCCTCTCACAAGCGACCTATTTATCGTTTAAGCAAGACGTTGTTATGGCACATTGGCTCTTGAACTCCAAGTCGCAGCTTTCCTTCATGAGATGAGGTTCTTGCTCTTTTTATGAGCACTTTTGGTTTTCTCGTCCCTCTAAGACTCACAAGTGGACGGTGTGTCGATTCCAAGAGATAGAGAAACCTCGTTTTAAGCATAAGTTGTAAAAACATGCTTCCTAAAGAAGCTATAGACAATCTACACACTCATAGCTCCATTAGAATGTTCAGGCAACTAAGAATCAATCAATGCATGCAGTTGCCAACAAGAGCTCGAAATACCCCTTATTAAAGAAAAACAAATATAAACAACTAAGCAACTCCACAGTAGATCCCCCCCTCCTCCAAAAAAACGTAGCTCTTCCCATACATTTATGCACATAATAACAAATTGATGGATAAGAGCCGAGTTTACAAGAGTAAAATAAATTGTGCAATCGAAAAACACTTTAAAGCAAAAAAAAATGAAAACAAGCATAGCATTTAAATCAATAAGCTCAATCAACAACTATTCCACAAGCACAATTCATAGCATCAAACTCTTCCCAAAGCATTTTAGCACCAATATCGGTGTACCCTTATCAACTCACTCACACATGCTTTGACAATACACACAGCACCTCTAATCGTTTAAGCTTTTCACTCATATAGGGTAATATAAAAAAAATTAGAAACAATGAGAAGAATCGATACCGAAAATCATATTTTTAGGAAGATGCTTGCAGAGATCCCACCTCTAGCTATGCTCTGACTTATTTTCCATACGATGCTCTTCGCGACCCTACTCACGTCCTTGATTGCATTAACCACTTAGGTCATCATGGCATTGACGTTTAGCTTGGTGAAATTGTAGGAATCCATACAATGCACTTGGTGTTCCCATGAGTTGTTGGTATTGGCATCCTTGATTGTTGGTCTCTTCTCAACTTTGATTTGGTAGCTCACCAATCCTGAAAATATGTCTATCCTTACACAACACAACTCAAACAATATTAAATGCATATGCTTGAAACAAAAAGAAAATAAACAAACTAATAACAAACTAATAAAATAATCGCATCACTACATTATTTGCTAAAATAAAACAATTAACGAATGAGCCACCTCCCCAGCAGCGGCGCTATTTAGATGAATGTTTTTTTCATCGTTAAAAAATTACGTATCAAAATAAGATTTATAAAAGGTCCTACATAATGTGCACTAAACTTTTGAAAACTAGTGAAGCGGTAAGCAAGAGTATTATCCACAAGGAGGTGTCATCCGTCGATCGTTTCACATTTTAGTGATTACTGAAAGCAATGTAAGTGAGAACATGGCAAGGGTGAGAGTTGTGTATGTGAAGTGTAAGCAATTAAGTATGTGTGTATGAACAAGAACAAGTAAAGAAAACATAAGAGAACATGGAGAGATTAGAATAGTGATTAAAATGATAAATATAAAATAGATGGATATGAGAGATGCAAGAAAATGGATACATATGGCACTAATGACCACCCAAAATATTTGCCCCACCTAAAATAACTACCGCAAAGACACTCCTATATATGGTTCAACCTAGCCTTAAGTGTGACCTCTAGATATAACAATAAGAGAGACGACAAGCCCTCTAACACTACTCACCGAGAATGTATCGCGTGAGCAACTACTAAGGACCGCGTTTAAGCACATATATTAAAGAGATAAACACCGGATCGACTACGGATGGCTACTCACCTATGACGTGTGAGCAACAACCAATGGAAGCATTAAGCATTAATGGACCCTTGACCATTACTTGCCTAGAGGGTATCGTACAAGCAACGACCAAGAGTTACGACCGGAATGCTACTCGTCGAGAGGGTATTGTACAAGCAACACTCAAGGGTCGCATAAGCATGTAGGTTTATGTAACCAAAAACCACAAATGCAGAGTGTATGCTATCCACGAATTTCACCCAAACAAACAAAAGCACTCAATCCAATCCGAAACACGCATTTCGAATAGTCCATCGACATATGAGCAGTCATGGGATGCTTAATTAATCTAGTCCTAAATTACATTAATCTACTCCTAATCCCAATCATAAACACACATCAATTTCTACTCTACATGCCATGAATGTGAAGACAAGAGCTATTCCTTAACATGCATCAAGTGTTGGGTTGTCAATCCTACTCAATACAAGTCAAGAATCAATAAAGTGCAAATTGAATGGGACAATAAAATAAGGAATCAATAAAAGTCAATCAAATAAATGAAACTAATATTAGGGTTTACAGATTTCCCAAATGGGGATACACATCAAAAAAGAAAATAACAAGAGAAAAGTAAAAAGAAGAAACCCAAGGTTGTCAATTCCTGATCTCTATGCTCGGAGAGTGGCCAATTGTCATCACGGATATCCAAGCTCCATTGAAGCTCATCCTCCTCATAGACAAGGTAGGGTGTTATTTCCTCTTGAAACTTCTCCAAAGATAGGTGGTTAAAAGTAGAAGGTGATGATGATGTGGCATCCATCGAGGAAAAACCTCCATGGATGCCTTAGAAAGATCCTCTTTCTCTTAATTTGGTGAAGAAGATGAGGTGTGGATGAATGGATGACTTTTTTGAATGAAAGCTTAATGGGTCTTATGGAAAAAGTGATGTATTTATAGGCTTGGGAGGTTAGGGCATGATATGGGCCTGAAAGGACACATTTGCCACTCTATAAATAGCTAATTTTTGTCCCCAAGAGTTGATCCCATCAGATTCGCTACTCTCAATGCGCAGGCAAATGCGTTGGTTGTTACCAGCACAGGACCCATGCATTTTTGCACAGTAGTCACTAAAATAGGCATAACTCCCTTTAGAAATCTCGGAATCATAATCTGTAAAAACTGCTAGAAACTAGACTTCCGTGGCTTTTTAAATATATGTAGTCGGAAGCATTGATCAATCCAAATAGAGAGATATGACTCTTCAAATTTGGATGTCTTGCACAAGCTTTTCTTACAATTTTTAGCTCTTTAGCCACCAAATCTCAGTTTTTGTCTGAACTGACATTGAATGCCTTAAATGACTAGAATAGAGCCATTAGACACAAAAATGCACACGAAAACAAGCTAAAGGATATAGAATTGAGGGCTAAAATATATGACAATTTTTACACGATCAAATACACTTATAAAGCATATGCGATAGAATTTATGCATAAAAAAATTCAATATATAATCGCATATGAAAAAATAATAGAAAGAACGCTTGATTTTATATACAAAAGATCTCACGAAAGAATCAAGCATTATGAACAAGATTGACATATTATTCACTTCTACTTTCATAGTACCAGCAGATCAGTTAGACTTTCATTAAGGTTGTAATGGGGCCATGGGGTGAAGGTAAAGAAAGAATGGGAAATCAAGAATTCAAAAACCTAGGACCATACCATGGGAGTCTTCAATTACCTTTACGGCGTCGCACAAACTTCTCTCTATTTTTTTTAAGTGATATAACTACACTCCTTATCTTCCTATTCTTAAAAAATTCACCATTCTCTTCATGTCAAAAGCTCCTCTCGAGTAGATACAACTTTGCACTCTAATTGACTGAAGACTCATAAAAATCTATTCTCTGATTCCCTTATAAATTTATATATAAGTTTTTTTTAGCATATTGAGAATCAAAGAATTACATGAAAATCATTATTATCAAACTTATTTTTTTGATTGAATGCAAATATTTTCCTTCATTGGCCTTTGATCAAATTATGCACAAGAATCACGTGCACAACTATTACATCTTCTACACATTCTCAAAGCATGATCCCAAGCTATAAGGTATGGCTAAATTAGGGTACGGTTAATATTGTGACGAAAGAAAAATGTTTATTCAGTGTTTGGCTTCAAACAAGGCTATGAAGCACACAACACAGGGGTAGGAAATATTTAAGGCCTTTTAAGTAGTTCTAGCACAAATAGTCTAATCATCACTTCCATTGGTTTGACTTACTCAAGATCAAAATAAACATGTGAATTCTTTTAAAGATGAAAGTTATATAATGCTCAATGTATAACCTATAGAGATCAAGTCTAATGCTAAGACCCTACTGAGTGTTTAGGAGTAGAAACAAAAGAACCCTCTATAATTATATTTATGTACTCTTTTTGGCTTAGTGAACTCACAAGGATAGTCTCCACTATTAATCATGACAATTTAACTAAGCTTCATATCCACTATCACATCAAGAGTATGTCATAAAATTTTGAAAAATGCAATGCACTACTCTAAGCGGCGAGAAGTTAGTGTAAACTCAGTTGTTAATGCATATTATCTCTAGGGCATAGATCAAATCATAATATCATAGATCACACCCTCAAACCTAAACTCAACATTGCTCCCAATGTAGACAAGCGAGAAAAGAAAGAAGTGGAAAAAGAAAATAATAATAAAAAAAAAACTCAAAATCTAAATTAAATAAAAAAATATATAAAGAAAATAAACAGAAAGTTAAAATTAATATGATAATAATTAAAAAAAAGGTGCAAAATCTATGTGCCCTGGTCAGAATCACGATCCTGCTGCTGCGACACCATAGGGTCTCCCAATCAAAAATTAGGTTGATCATACTAAGAGCTGTCTCCTGCCTGAAACTCTGATAGGGGAACTAGAGGCTGGAAATGCACACTACCATCATCAGCCACAGAAAACAGGCTAACCATCGTATGTAACTCAGTAATACTTGCCTTAACAGTAAAAAAACGCATGTTCATTCAATCCTCCAATCCTTTAAATTGACCATCATGTGCTCTCGCATTGCCTGAAACATAGAATCAAAATATATACCTCTTGGTTGATCGGCCTTAGGTTGAGCAACTAGCAGAACATCTGTACGAGCATCAAGCATATTATCAGTAACCTCCATCTGTAACTGTGCTTCTCGCATATGAGCTTCCTGAGCTTCTAGTGCCTCACGGCGATGTCGCCACTCTCCATATTGCCCTATCTTAGGTAATCCCTTATCGAGACTCGGTTTGGTCCATATTATCAAGACCAACATACTAGAAGCCTGTTTCTCCACTCCTGCATCCACCTTAATGCCCACCGCTCTGTAAAAACCTGTAATTAAACAGGAAAATACCATTGATGACCCATCTTCACAACCGTTGTTGTAAATTTCCCTGAAAATTACATGACCAATATTAATTAGCCTGCCAGTCACAAGACGATGTAACAGCCGGGCGGGCTCAAAGAATAGCTCAATACGATGTTGTGTAGGTCTTAAAGAGTATGATATGAAGATGTTCAAAAACGCAACATCCAATCTCAAATCCCATTGATACAAGTGAACCATCTGGTTCCACTCTTCCCTGCCATCCATCCTAAGTACGGTAGCCAACCTCTCTAGGTGATGATCAATGTCGACAATAGTATATATCAAAATACTGTTGTTGACTAGCACCTCTAGATTAGCAAAATACTGGTTGATTGCATCTGGTGAAATATGGAATTCAACCCCTTGGACCTTAACCGAACTTCTATTGAGAAATCTCTCTTGTACCATGCTCACATAAAACTGAATCACAATGCTCTTATTATGCTTTACCGACCTTTGAACAAATCTCTCCCACTAGCGGGCAGCTACCACCTTAGAAACTGATGTCTCTATTACGCTTTGCACATCAATCCCTTTTTCCACAATCCATGCTCGTGCTTGAAACTTCGAGACTCAGTCCCTTAAATATTTGTTCTGAGTTGGGCATGAAGAACCTAGCTCTTTACCTCTAGATGTTCCACATACACGCGGTCTCTTACCTAAAAGGGTTCTAGCCATCTGCACATAGGAAACAAGGAAACAACCCAAATTAAGTGAAGTGTGTGGCTAAAATTCGGTAGCAATTAGACTTAATTGTTGGACCCACATTACATAATATTAAATTATTCCAAGAGCAAAACAATGCCATACACCATTAGAACTCATGTAATATCACCATGGCATCACCCAAAATTAGTTCATCATATAAAATCCAAACAAAGTCCAACACATCCTAATCCCAACAATTTAAAAATTCTAGTTGCAACAAAATTGAAATCCTACAAACTAGGCATCATTACAAACATTAACATATTCTGAACAAAGCCCATTGATCAAATAAACATAGCTTTCAAAATTAGGCACATAACATCACAAAATCAACTCATTCTTTGAAAATCTAGGTCACATGAGTAAAATAATCTATGAAATAGGGTATAGAAAGACATACCTTTGATATTTGACGCAAGCAAGTGGAGTTTGAATGAAATAGTGTGAAGAGAATTTGAAAAATAAAGAACAAGGGAAAAAGAAGAAGAAGAGGAAGAGGGTTGCTCATAGCAAAGTAAAGAAATAGAGATATCGACCCAGACATCACTCTTATATAGGTGCGTAAAATCGTGCACTATCGTGTTCTTGGTCACTTACCTGGGCCGCGGTCTGGCCAGCGGTGAATGAACAAAGTTATTCTTTAGACTTCATCTGCACATCTCAAATATGTACACATTAGAAGCACCTGTTCTTGTCATTCAAAACTTTAAGATACCCTAAAACCTGAATTTAACAATGTTTCTGAATTAAGCACAAGACTAAAATTTTGACAATATTCAATTCTGGCTATAAAGGTTCTTACGACACATACTAATTATGACTCAAAAATAAAGAAAAAAAAATAAATAAATAAAAGAATTAAACCTGGGTGGGTTGCCTCACACCAAGCATTTTATTTAATGTCTAGGCGAGACGGATGAGAGCACTTCGATTCTTTGAGCTCCAACAATTCAATGGCAAGGCTATCTATTGTTGTTCCCAAATAAGGTTTCAGTCTGTGGCCACTGACCTTGATTGGTCTTCCACTCTTCGAAAGCTCTATTTCTATTGCCCCATTAGGGAAGACTTGAGTAACTTTGTAGAGTCCTATCCATTTCGATCTCAACTTCCCGGGAAACAACTTCAAACGTGAATTATACATGAGGACTAACATTCCAAGATGGAATTCCTTCAGATGAATCTTATTATCATGTAACTTTTTAGTCTTCTCCTTCTATATCCTTGCATTCTCATACGTATTATTCTGAAGTTCTTCAAGCTCACTCATTTGGAAACTCTTTTCTTCTCCCACCTTACATAAATAAAAATTCAACTTCTTCAAATCTTAATAGGCGTTATGCTTCAATTCCACTGGTAAGTGACATGTTTTCCTAAAGACGATCCTATATGGGCTCTTCCCAATAGAAGTTTTGTAAGCAGTTCTATATGCCCACAAGGCATCATTAAGCTTGAGTGACCAATCCTTACGATTTGGTTGCACAACCTTCTCTAATATCTGCTTAATTTGTCTATTACTCACCTCTACATGTCCTGATGTCTGAGGATGATACGGGGTTGTCACCTTGTGCTTAACACTATATTTCTTCATTAGTGAGGTAAAAACCTTGTTACAAAAGTGGCTTCCGTCGTCACTTAGTATTGCACGAGGAGTCCCAAATCTGGTGAAAATATTCTCTTTGATAAATTCACCACCACTTGGCTGTCATTTGTCTTGGTTGCAATTGCTTTAATCCACTTTCATACATAATCCATAAACACCAAGATGTAATTGTACCCATGTGATGATGGAAACAGTACCATAAAATCGATTCCCCATACGTCAAAAATTTCAACAACCAGTTGGCTTGATAATGGCATCTCGTCACTTTTTCCAATGTTCCCCGTCCTTTGGCACCTATTACAAGAAATGCAAAAATTATAAGCATATTTAAATAATGAGGTCCAAAAAAAACCTGATTGAAGAACTTTTAGGGCAGTTTTTCTAGCACTAAAATGCCCTCCACAATGAAGATTGAGATAAAATCTCAACACATCCTCCTGCTTTTCCTCTGGAACAAATCTCCAAATGATCTGATCGGTACCAAATTTGAACAGGTACGGTTCATCCTAAAAATACTGTCTAGTGCTGGAGAGGAATCTTCTCTTCGCTTGTGGGTTCATATCAGATGGTATGATTCCATTTGTAAGGTAATTCACAATGTTTGCATGCCATGGATCCTTGCTACCTATTACTAGTAATTGCTCATCTGGAAAGTTCTCATTAATTGGTATGGCCTCTGCTTGTTCTTCTCCTCCTTCATCTTCCACCAGTCGAGACAAATGATCGCTAGTACATTTTCATTGCTCTTTTTATCTCTGATTTCCAAATCAAATTCTCGCAACAAAAGGATCCACCGGAGTAATCTCAGTTTTGCTTCTTTCTTGGTTAGCAAATATTTTAAAGCAGCATGATCAGAATAAGCAATGACCTTAGATCCTATCAAATATGACCGAAATTTCTCTAAGGCCCTAAAAACAGTAAGCAGTTCTTTTTCTGTGGTAAAATAATTTAACTGTCCATCATTCAAAGTGTGACTAGTGTAGTAAATAACATGTGGTAATTTATCTACCCGTTGTCCTAAAACAGCACCTACAGCATAGTCAGATGCATCACACATTAATTCAAAAGGAAGAGTCCAATCAGGAGGCATGATTATAGGAGTAGATGTCAATTTATATTTTAGAGTTTCAAAGCATGCAAACACTCATCATTAAGCAAAAATGTAGTATCCTTGGTCAAAAGGCTACATAGAGGACGACTAATCTTTGGAAAATCTTTTATAAAACGTCTATAAGAACCTGCATGACCAAGAAAACTTCTCACACCTTTTACCGAAGTGGAAGGTGGAAGTTTTGCAATAACTTCAATTTTAACACGATCTACTTCTATCCCTTTTTAGAGATAACATGCCCTAAAACTATTCCAGACCTGGCCATAAAATGACTTTTCTCTCAACTAAGTGTCAAATTAGTCTTCGTGCATCTTTTTAAAACAATAGTTAAATTATCAAGGCAATGGTCAAAAGAATTACTAAAAATAGAAAAATCATTCATAAATACCTCAACGAATTTCTCTAACATGTCGGAGAAGATTGACATCATGCATCTCTAGAAAGTGGCAGAGGTGTTACTCAACCCGAAAGGCATTCTTCGATATGCAAAGGTACCGAAGGGTCATGTGAACGTTGTCTTTTCTTGGTCCTCTAGAGCAATGGCAATCTGATTGTATCCTGAAAATCCATCCAGGAAGCAATAATAAGCATGTCATACCAAACGCTCAAGCATTTGATCAATGAACGACAAAGAAAAGTGATCATTTTTGGTTGTCGTGTTGAGCTTGCAGTAATCTATACACACTCTCCATCCCATTGTCTTTCTTGTAGGGATTAACTCATTATTCTCATTACCTACCATAGTGATTCTCGACTTTTCTGGAACAAGATGTACCAGACTCACCCACTTACTGTCAGATATTGGGTATATTATACCCACCTGTAGTAGCTTTAGGACCTCTTCTCGAACAACTTCTTTCAAGTTTGAATTGAGGTTTCATTGAGTTTCTCTATAAGGCTTTTCATCTTCTTACAACAAAATCTTGTGCATGCAAATGGTTGGGCTTATTCCATTAATATTTGCTATGGACCATCCAATGGCGGCTTTATATTCCTTGAGCACCTTTATTAGCCTTTCTTCTTTCTCTTATTCTAAGTCAGAAGCTATAGTTACCGAGAGTGTCTCATCCTCCCCTAGGAAAGCATATTTGAGAGTTGAAGGGAGAGGTTTGAGCTCCAATCTAGGAGGAGAGCTCGTAGATGGAATTAAAGACTTGTTAATCCCCTCTTCAATTACCTTTCCTATTTCTTCAACCTTGAACTCTTTTTCTACTTCCTCATCTTGTTGAACTTCTTCATCATCCTCAAAGACAACCTTCACCCAATCAAGTAACTCATCAAGGCTTTCATTTGCTAGCTTTTCTTGGATTGCAGAATTAACCACTTCCATAGAGCAACAATCGGCCGAATAGCAATCATCGGCCGCCTTAGGTAGTTTTAATGATTCAAAAACCTTGAACTCCATAGTCTCATCTAATATTGTCACCGTGAGCATTCCATTTTGTACATCAATTAAGGTTTTTGCAGTCACCATGAAGAGTCTTCTCAGTAGAATTGGTTTGCTACCTCTTTCCTTGGCTCCCTCTTCCATGTCAAGTACTACAAAATCAGCAGGAACAATAAGATTATTTACTTGAACCAACACATCTTCAATATATCCTCTTGGGTATCTGGCTAAACCATGGCCAACAAAAGTGACATCCTTTTCTTCTTTAGATCATTAAACCCCAATTGCTCATAGATGTCATATGGCATCAAATTGATGTTGGCTCCTAGATCTAACATTGCCATCTCCAGGGTAGTACCTCCAATAGTAATGTTGATGTAGAAACTTCCAAGATCTTGGAGCTTTTGTGGCAAAGACTTTTGAAGGACAACATTAGCACTTTTGGTTATGAACTCTTAATGATTTTGAAAAACCTTGGCTTGTAAGTGTGGAGATTTTTGAAAAATTTTGCATAGGCCGGCATCTTCTGGATCATCTCCAATAGAGGCAAATTGACATTAAATTTTGATAGAATGTCATATATGCATTTGTATGACTTCTCCAACTTGCTCTTTTGCAATCTTTCTGGGAATGGAACTGGAGGAACATATGGATTAGAATACTTGTGTAGAAGTGGTAATTTTTTGGATTTTCCACTACTATTTCTTTCTCTTTTTCTGATGACATATTCTCTCCTGAAAGACCTGAAACATTAGAAAATTCATTTGAAAGTTCACTAGGTCTAGTATTAAATAATTCCTTACCATTCCGGAGAATTGTCATGGCCTTTGCTTATTCATTATGGCTTAGAAATTTTCATGGTTCACTCATTTGCCTTGCTTCGGCCAGTTGACCAATTTGTGTTTCCATCTACCTTAATGAAGCATCAATATTTTGAAGTCTCACATTAGTGTCTTGGAACCTTTTATCTTGCTGATTCATTCTCTGGTTCATAGTTTGTATAAATTGCTTCATTGTATCTTCCAATGACAGGTTCGTGGGTTGAGATACGGAATTCTGCTCGGTACTGACATTATACTGTCTCTGGCCATAAATGTTGTTATTTTCCCACTGGTTCCCGATACCTTGATTGTCTCTCCAAGAGAAATTTGGATGATTTCTCCACCCTAGATTGTATGTGTTTGAAAAAGGATCATTCTGAGGTGTAGAGTTGAAATCGTTCATAACTTGTACTTCTTCCACATCATTAGGTCCAGGACCTCTTTCTTGAAAAACTTCCGTACCATACTCTAGTTGCTCATATCCCTAGTGTCGTTATTCTCTCAATTGTCCCACCTGATTTACTAGTACCTCTATAGTCTTTTACATCTGTGATATTTGTATTGAGTTCCCGACATTAGTATCGACTTCATAAATCCCCTTTCTTCTCCTAAATTCTTCTCTCGAGAATTTCTAGCAAGTTTTTCGAAGATAGTTTGTAATACCTCTGGGGTGTCAGTCATGGAGTCTCCATAAGCATTATTCACTGAAACAGTTGAGACATCATTTAGTCCATCATAGAACCGTTGTCAGAGTTAGTGCATTTGATAACTTGTGATGAGGATAATCAAACAAAAGCACCTTGTAATGCTCCCAAGCATCATAGAATGAATCTTGGTCCTATTGGAAGAAATTTGTGATCTTAGACCTGATCCCACTTGTTTTATAGGGAGAATAAAATTGATCAGCAAGCATCTCTACCAACTCTTCCCATGTTTTTAGTGAAGCTGGAGGCAAAGTCAAAAGCCATGTCTTCACCTTTTCCTTAAGTTCATGTGGAATATACCTCATACGCAACTGGTTTTCTATCACCCTGGTGTTTGAAAAGGCTTGAATTGCTGCTTAAAATTCTCTGAGGAACTTAAGCACAACTTATTTCTGAAGTCCATAGAAAGCGGGCAGCAAATTGTAGTGGAAACTCTTCAGCCTATAGTTCCTAGCTACCTAATCCAGTACAATGCATAGAGGATGATTATCAACTATATGCCTGTTGTAATCCTTCATGATCTTGAAAGGTAGAACTGGTAGATCCATAAACTCTTGGATGTTGCGATTTCCATCGTCTCCCATTGTTCTTTGTCCAATATGATCGATGTTATCGTTCAACGATAGTAATTCTCCTTGTAGTGATCTTCTACCTTGCATCCACGGTTGAAACCTGAAACAAAATGTAGACATATGGTAAACTACGAAAAAGAAAATTAAACCAAATAAAAACTATAAACGAAAAATATCTAAAAATCTAAAAATTAATGGCTCTACTTCCTAACTAATTTAATCTATTAACTAAAACTAGAACAAACCAAAAAATTCAATTAGTCCTCGGCAGCGGCGCCAAAAACTTGATCTGTGAAATCATGTTCAGAAAAACAATACTCGTAAGTGCACGAATCGTGAAAATAAGCACAGTGGCAAGTAGAGATCGTTCCCACGAGGACTAGAGATTTAATGGTTGAAAACTAGTTCTAATTAAATCTAAATTAAAGTAACCAAAAATTGATGATGATTAATTTAAACTAAAAACTAAATTAAAATAAACTAAAGAAAACAATTGTAAAGACTGGATTGTGGTCAAGGGTAAGAACACATTAGGTCATCAATGATCCCCAATTACGAACACTCAATGTTTGGAATTAATTTGTAAACAAGATTCAACCAATTCTAGGGTTCATTCTTTTGTCTTTAATCTGACTATTACCGTTAGGTCACGAGTTCCAGGTGTGAATAAGGATCAAAACCCCATTAAGTGCAAGAAAAAAGTACCAAAATCTATTACTTTGCCTTGGTACAGCTAAAGATAAAATTCATTCATTCATAAGATCATTAATTAAGATAAAGTTTGGTCCAATATCAACCTAAGTCTCAGATAGTCTTAATCCTAAAATCATGCCAAATAATCATTCACCCTTTGGTCCTAGTGTGAACAAAAATTTTAATTAATGAGGATTAAGCAGTTAAGAACAAATAATAAAGCAAGAATTGAATTGATGAAATAATATTAATCCAAACATGAGCATTCACAAAAGGTTTACATTGATTCGCTAGTTATGGATTTAGTTACACATCCACTACAAAAAATGGCCTTTTTCGACGACTAAATGTCGTCAGAAAAGATGATTTTCCATCGAAAATATGCTTTTCCAACGGGAAAAGGCCATCACAAATACGCTCGTCACAAATAACAATTTACTGACGAGCCGTCACAAATATGACCATTTTCTACGGTCAAGGCAATTGGAAAAAATAAAAGTGTCGTCGGTAATAGTAATTAGAGGTTGTCAAAATTACTCGTATTTTTGACAGCATACCTTTATTTCCGACAGGGATTGGCCGTCGGAAAAAGATTAATGAAAAAAAAAGACGCACGCCATGCTCAACTAATTCTATGCACTTCATGTGGCTTGAACCCGTGACCTCAATGATTGACAATAAATGTTACTTTTACCGTTTGCTATAACTTTATCACTAATATTTTTTTACATACTATTTATATATAAACTATCGATATGTTAATTAAATATATTTCTTAAACAATATTTAAATATAACTATTGATATTGTTTTATAAAATAATATTTTTAATAAAATATTTCCCTTATCTGATAGGAAAATACATTTTACTACTTTATCTAGAAATAGGATGTGTATATTATATCCTTGTTGATTTTATTTTTTATAACAAACATTTTACTAAAAATATTAATAATTTAAACATATTTTAGTAAAATTTATAATTACTTTGTACGATACACAAGTAGATTTTCAATAAAATTATTAGAGATTTTTTTTTCAAAATATATAATATAGTAGTGTCATTAAACATAATTATAAATAACTAAATATTCTTGTAATTACTAATAATTTTATTATATTTTATATTTATTTAATTTAGTTAGATATACACATAAAGTAGACTTTTTATTAGTCTCATTGTTTTGTTCCTAAAGTCTGGTCCTTATTGTCTAATTCTTTTATAGTGATCGTCAATTTTTTATTTTTTTACATTATCAATGACATATTATTTGAAAAATTCAAATTTAAATCAAAATATTTGAGAAAACATTTGACAGAGTAATTTCGCTAAAAAAGTAGGGATAAATAAAAAATAATATTATAAATTAACAAATACATTCCACTGTAATTTATTAATAAATATTATAATAATAAATTAATTATTTTTTCAATAACAATGCTGTTGAAATTGATTTATGGATTGTATCAGAAAAGCCAACAAATATTGGATTTTGGTTGAGATTTCAATGAGACAAGACACGAGTTTTTTATGTGGTAAAACTCCGATAACCGGAGAAACATCCACGGTTGGTTGAATGGTCAACCTAGCCAAAATCCACTATAATTTCTTGAATATTACAAGCTCTCGATCTCTCTTTTTTCCCTCTGAATTTTACTATTATTTCTGTGTATGCTCTATTGTCTATATCTTTTCCTAGACGAGATTATGAGTCTATTTATATGTTTATAGAACCCTAATCTTCTTTATACAAGTAATAAAAGATCTCTGCATTTAATTGTGATTTGGTTTCTTGTTTGAAGTAGATTTGTCTTCTTTCCTGTTTCGGAGTCTTGTATTGAAGTCGAATGGGTTTCTAGTAGTGCAGTCCAATTTGGACTTGTTTCCTTATATAAGGACGTAATCTTTTTAAAGAAATAAAGTTGTTGCCTGATTGGGACCTTTTCCAGCTCAGTATTCTGTTCTCTTTGGGATTCCTTCTTGATATGGATATCTTTGTGTATTTAATGACCTAGTCCGTGTAAACTAAGCACTAAGCTTCCTATTTGGTTTTCTTCATATTTATCCCGAGCAAGGATAATAGCTTCAGGGCCCGAGTAACATCGTTTGAACCCGAGTGTCGTTTACTGATCCTAAGTAGGTTTCATTCAACGTCTGCTTACTCAGGGTTTCTCTTCCTTAGCAATGTCTTGTAGGATATTTTCTGAATGCCTATTTGGATGTCCACGTGGTAATTTTACCCGTTTTGTTTGATGATGTGTTCATCCGATAAAATTCACATATGACAATACTCCCTTAAAATATTTTTGTTGAACAAGGTTTTTTTCGGGCAAAAGTATTTTAATTATTTATCAATATCTTTTCAGTATCCGAGTAAATATCTTGTCATAATGAAGTGTTTTAATGGCGAACCAGCAAATTTGATTTGCCTCCTCACGCGTGATCTTTAATTATGGTGAGGTTTTGAAGTACTGACGGTTGAGTCTAGTTCTTGTTTTGACACGTGTATTTTACCTCTTCATTTTTTAAGATTATTTATGAGAAATGACCTATGCGTCTTTCCATGCGCCGCCTACGTTATCAAACCTCGTCATCGTTATTTTTCACCTTGAAACCTAGGGTTTTGTGCCTTTTTCTCTTTAAATTCTTCATTGAGAGACATTGTTGGTTTATTCTCAACAATTTTCAGCAGAAATTTCTTTAAACCCAGATTTCTTTTCACAGAAGTTCGCCATTCTCTGATGAAGATCTTGCATCAAACTTAATTCAAGGTTAGTCTTTAATGGAGCCATTTTCCCGTTATCGTCTTTTTAGCATCGCTCTTAATGCATTAGAACGTGAGGATTTCCAGTTAGTTTCTTGTATTAGAAGATTACTGGGGGAAATCCCTGTAGATGAACCTTCATTTTTAGAAGTTCATGTTTCGGGGCTTCACCCTGACATCACTTTTAGCCCTGTATCGAGTTCTTTATCTAGTTCTGATTCTGATATTTCTGACCACAGGGCACCTCTTCGAAGGATGGGAAAACATCAAAGTAAAAGTGAAGTCCGCAAGCACAACTCAGGCAATATTTTGATTAGGGAGCAGATTGTTAACAAAAATGATGTTGAAAAGGAGTTCAGGGCATCTCGTCTTTCTTTCTCTGCTGACCGCCCGAGTGGGTATGACTCGGAGCCGAATGTGGTCGAGGCTGATAAGATTGGAAAGTGTCATTCTCGATTCGATCTGCCCAACTCGGTAACTCTGATTCCAGCGGGTGATAGAGTTGTGTGGAATCCACCCCCGGGTATAGTGGTAATCTACTGATCCATGCTCTACTGCGGCGTCACTCTTCCCCTTCAGCCTTTTATTGCCTGGTTTCTGGCTGAGGTAGGGATCGCTCCAGCACAGCTAGCCCCAAATAGCTAAAAGATTTTGATGTGTCTGTGGCATATGTACAGCCGCATTAACTTATTGCTGCCATCCCCGAATGAAATCAGGCACTTTTTTACACTGAGGCAAACGGGCAAGTGGAGGACCTACTTCCTTATGTCCCATTCACCGGATTGCTGGGTCCCTAAAGGGACAGAAGTGAGTGGGGGATTTGATACCTCTGATGACCCCAAAAAGAGGGGTTCTATATAGGGATTTCCTACATCTAACAAGTTCTAGAAGAACAGTTGGTTTTTTGCCTATAGGGGTCTCGGGCTCGAAGTTACTGTTTTGACTGGGGGTACTCGAACAGTGTTGAAAGTCCCTCGTTTCTTCTGTTCCCCCAAGCTTTGGAACAAGAAAAAAATCGATTATAGTGATACGGAGCTGACCAGAATTGCTCGGGCAGTGGTTCGCACTTTGGTAAAAAGGAGCAAGACTTATCTCTTCGTTGAATCGAAGATGATTGAGTTCGGCTTCTTCGAAAAGATTTCGGGCCAACATAGGCGATGTAAGTGATTTTTGCAACCTCTTCCTTATTGTTATATATTGTTTGTTTTGCATTCTTACGCGGTTCATTTTTCTTCTTGTGTTTGATACAGACTTCGTCTGCGATCTTCAGGCTCGCCAAGTGAAGTCAATTATTCAGGCGAGACAGAAAGAGGTAGCTCATCAAGGTGACGAAGGCATTGCCCTGCCTGAGTTTGATTAAGAGACTGATGTAGCTAAGGAATAGATTCCCAAAGTCGCTCCTGAGGACGTTTTTCAACCGACGATTGGGGAGACTAGCGGTTCGAATGGTCCGATCGATACTCTGCTACCTATCGATCGACAAAGGCAAAGTGAAGGTGTTGGTGAGGAGCCTATCGAGCAGACTGACGTCGGTGATAGAGGTAATTATTTCACGAGACAGGTAGTTATAGGTCATAAATTTTTTGAAGCCTTCCAAGATGACACTCCGGAGGATCCCACAGCTGATCTCAATTTCCACCATTCTCGGGGTGAGAAACGAAAGGCAATCAGATCTCCAACTCGTCCTCTTATGGTTCCTCGGGTGGTCACTTTCATCGATTCCAACGATGAAGATTTTGTGGCTGAGGCTTACCCAAGTGCTGATGTTGGAGTATTGGCGGATGTGGGGGCTTCGAAGACGAAAAGGGGTTCCTTTCCCCCTGAGGTTGAAAATCTAGGGGCTGAACCCTCGGGGGTTCCTTCACATCCTTCTCCCCATGATATACTGAGGGAGATGTCTTCTGGTCGGGCTTTTATCGGAGAAGACCGTTAGACCAGTTTTCGGGATGGTTCCCTAACCGAACGTCTTCAAAATGTTTTTAATGGCGCATCTTATGTAAGCTACCCCTAACTTCTTTAATTTTTTGCTTGTTTGCCAAATTTCTAATTGTATTCTTTTACAGATGGTGGCCAAATTCACTGAGCTAATTCAGACGCAGCAACATCAAGCTGATCAAATAAGACGTTTGGAGGCTCAGCTAAAGGAAAGTGAGGATAGCCGAGCTCGGGTCGAAACGGCTTACGAACAAGGGGTTGGTTCTGTACAAATTTTTGCCGACCATTGTCTGGCAAAGAAAATGAAGGCCGAAGAAAGAACTTCTTCGACAAAAAAGAAAGCAACATCACTTCAGAACTTATTGTCTTTTGCCCAGGAATCTATGCTCAAGGCCGAGCTGGAAACAGAGCAGTCTAAGTCGGCGTATGAGCAGAAAATTGAAGATCTAGAGCTCCAAGCATTGACAGTCGAATCCTTATCTCAAGATGCCAGGCTGGAAATTGAAGTACGAGGGGTAGATCATTTCAAGAGATCCCCTGCCTACATGCTCTTCTCCTTCGGGAGTTTCAACGAGGGCTGGTTTCAGCTGATGAATTCTTTGAAGTTAAAAATCGGGTAACTAAGAAGGCTCGAACCAATTGGGAGCTGTCAATCAAACATCATGCGGATCGGTCCTTAGAGTCTCTTCGAACTCAGATGAAGAAATAGAGAGCTTACTACTGTAGCCGAGGCAATGAGCCCCATCCTATGCATTTAGAGATTTCATCCGACCACTCCCTCTCAACCTTCTATGTTAGTCAAGAGTCGGTCGTGAAGGGTGTGGAGCCTGATGTCGGGCAAATTCCAGGAGAGGATTACAGCCAATGGATGGATGACTCAGTTGACATAATTGCTTGGCCTTCAAACGAAAGTCTGTTCCGCGAATACGAAATGGTGCCAGACCCAAGTATTGGCAAGGGCTTGAAATCCTTACAACCTTAATTTTTGTGGCATTGTAGGAATTTTTTATTCTTTATTGTGTAAGGAATTTGTAACCCTCTCTAAATCAATAAGACTCTCAAGTTTTTCTAAATGATTGATTTGCTTTGATCACTTAATTTCCTGATTGTTGCCGAGTACTTCATTAAACTGGCATGTTTAGGTAACTTAACCTAGTATCTTCTTAAACTGGCTCTTCAATGTTCAGGTAACTTAACCGAGTATCTTATTAAACCGGTAGTTATCCAAATAACTTTAATCGCAAAGTATCTTATTAAACTGGCTCTTCGATGTCTAGGTAACTTAACCAAGTATCTTATTAGACCGGTAGTTACCCAAATAACTTTAATCGTCAAGTATCTTATTAAACTGGCTCTTCGATATCTGGGTAACTTAACCGAGTATCTTATTAGACAGGTAGTTACCCAAATAACTTTAATCGCCAAGTATCTTATTAAACTGGCTCTTCGATGTTCGGCTAACTTAACCAAGTATCTTATTAAACTGGTAGTTATCCGAATAACTTTAATTGCCAAGTATCTTATTAAACTGGTTCTTTATTAACCGAGTCATCTTAAAACAGGCAAGTTTATACTTGTGTTTCATACTTGGTTGCTACCAGAACATTACATCAAGGCTCACCGTGATCATATGTTCGAGTCCTTGCACAATACTAAGGACGTCTCCCCAGTTTTTATGTGCAAGGTTTTGCCGAATCGTTAAGCTTTTTGAATTGCTTAACATAGCTTCGCATTTCACCTGAATTTTTCCCGATAGCTTCCCGAGCTAGTGCATCGGGTTTGCCTTTTTGCGAATGTCATTTTGACCTTGCTCGGCTGGCATGCTCCTTTGAGTTTCTCCGCCCATTCAGGATTTAATGGTCCTAAGTATTCTATTTGCATGTTCTTATTATCATGCTTTCTTTTTGAAATCCCGAGCTCGATGCTTTTCTTTCAGAAATCCCGAGTGATTTTTTATTTATAACTGCAAAATCAATAAAGTTTTAAATTTCAACTAATATTTATCCTAACTAAAATTATCTTAACTAAAAAATAGAAAAAAAAAATAAGGATAGAAAATCTTCAGATATTGGGCATTGCATGGTCAGGGTAAAACCCCTCCATTAGGTCGTGCAATCCAATATGCCCTATGGCCGGCTATTCCTTTGATTTTGTACGAGCCTTCCTATTTGTTAGCCAAGGAACCTGCAGCTTTATTTTTTGTGTTCAATGACACCTATCTGAGTACCATGTCTCCTAGCTGAAATTTTCTAACCCAAACGTGAGAGTTGTAGTGGCGGGCTAACCTTTGCTGATATGCCATATTTCGTATTCGGGATTTCTCCTTTTTCCCTTCTAGCTCATCCAGACTTTGCAATAGCATATCAACGTTCTGCTCTTCATCGTATAGCCTGACCTGGGGTGACGTATATGACGTTTCTATAGGAATAACCTCTTCTATTTCAAACGCTAAAGTGAATGGAGTTTCTTTTGTTAGAGTTCTCGCTGTTATCCGATACGCCCATAGTACTTCGGGAAGCTTTTCAACCCAGCTTCCTTTTTTGGCACCTAGCTTTTCTTTGATTGTGTGCTTGATGATTTTGTTTACTACTTCCACCTGCCCATTTGTTTGAGGGTGGGCAGGTGTAGCATAATAGCTGGCATTCCGATACTCTTTTCACAGCTGTCTGAATTTCAGGTTATCGAACTGAGTGCCATTGTCAGTGATTATAGTGTTTGGGACTCCAAACCTAGAAAGTATATTATTTTTCATGAAATTTATGGTGTTTGCTTATGTGATATGCACTAAAGCTTCAGCTTCTGCCCATTTTATGAAATAGCCAACAACTACTATGGCATGCTTCGTTCCGCCCCCTGTCCCAACTGGCATTAGGCCGATTAGATCCAAACCCCACATGGAAAATGGCCATGGGGATGTGAGGTTTCTGAGTTGCTCAGGGGGCTGTCGGATGTCATTAGCAATCCTTTGGCAAGTATTGCAACTTTCTGAACACTATTGTGCATCTGAGAATATAGTAGACCAATAATAGCCTTGCCTGAGTATCTTGTGTGCCAAACTATTACCCTTAGTGTGGTTTCCACAAACTCCTGCATGGACTTCCTGTAATATCTGATATGCATCTTCCTCTGTCATGCATCTTTTGAGTGTTCGGGAATACCCTCTTTTGTATAGTTCTCCTCCAACCAATGTGTACCTGGCAGATCAGTACCTTATACGTTTTGCTTGTAAGGGATCTTCCGGTAGTATACCTTCTTCCCGGAACCTTTTTAGCTGAGTCATCCAACCGTCTAGCGGTGTTCAGATCTCTGAAATTTTTAAGTTTCTAGGTTCAGCTGTACTCGGTTTGAGGAGATGTGCAACCATAATAGACTTTGTCCTGATTGTGGTTATTGCTGACGCTAGTTTGGACAATGTGTCTGCCTTTTCATTCTCCTCCCTAGGGATCTGGGTAATCTTATATTCTTTAAATTTCTGGAGGAGCTGTTTCGCAATGTCACGGTAGATTATCATGCATTTATCCTTGGCTTGGTACTCGTCTAGGATTTGGTTGACAACTACTTGTGAATCACTGAATATCTCAACCTCATCTGCCCCGAGAGCTATGTAGACTTTAAGTCAAGCTAGTAGCGCCTCATACTCGGCATGATTATTGGTTGCCTTGAAGTCAAACCTCATGGAACATTCAACGTCATCTCCTTCTGGAGTGCATACTACAATCCCTGCCCTACCGCTATGAGTGTTTAAAGAGCCATTAACATACAGTTTCCATGGGAAATTTTTAGCCAACATCTTTGTTGCTTCCAGGTTTGGTTCTGTAATTCTGCTAAGAAATCTGCCACTGCTTGCCGTTTGAGAGATGTCCTGGGGATGTAATGGATATCGAATTCACTTAGCTCAATTGCCCATTTGGTTAATCTCCCTGAAATCTCAGGCTTCTGTAAAATCTGCTTCAACGGGCAATCGGTGAGAACCTAGATTGTGTGAGCTTTGAAGTATGGCCTTAGCTTTCTTGCTACTGAGACTAGTGCCAGGGCAATCTTTTATGCTTGTGAATATCTGGTCTCAGCTGGTAAAAGTGCCTTACTGGTGTAGTACACTGGCTTTTGTACTCCCTCTTCTGTTTTGACTAGAACTGAGTTTGCTGCCAGTTCTGTAATTGACAAGTACAGTTGGAGTGTCTCCCCCACCTGAGGTTTTGAAAGGATGGGAGCCTGTCCTAAGTACTCTTTAATTTTTAAGAATGCATGTTCGCATTTTTCATTCCATTCTAGTCCTTTCCCTTTTCTAATTACTTTAAAAAAAGGTGCACATCTGTCTGTGGCTTTTGAGATGAATCTTCCTAAGAAAGCTAGACATCCTGTTAGGCGCTGTACTTCTTTGAGTGTCCTCGGTGAAGTCATTCTCTGTAGGGCCTGGATCTTTTCGGGGTTGACTTCGATTCCTCTTTGATGGACTTGAAATCTAAGGAATTTTCCTGAAGGAACCCCGAACAAACATTTGTTCGGATTTAGCTTCATTTGGTATCTTCTCAAGATATCAAATGTCTCCTGTAGATATGAAGAATACTTGTTTGTTGTGATACTCTTGGTCAGCATGTCATAAATGTATACTTCCATGTTCCTTCCTATTTGCCATGAAAAGATTTTGCTGACCAACCTCTGATAAGTTGCTCCTACATTTTTCAATCCAAAGAGCATCACTGTATAGCAATACAAACCCTGATCAGTTGTGAATGTTGTTTTTTCTTCGTCAGCCTTGTTCATCCTGATCTGGTTATACCCCGAGTAAGCATCCATGAAACTAAGTAGCTTATGGCCTGATGTATCGTCCACCAACTGATCTATCCTTGGAAGTGGAAAACTATCTTTCAGGCATGCCTTGTTCAGATCTGTGAAGTCTACGCACATCCTCCAGTGTTCATTCTTCTTTTGGACGAGGACTACATTAGCCACCCATTGAGTGTAATTAACCTCTCTAATTGATCCTACAGCGAGTAGCTTTTCTACTTCCTGTTTGATCGCCTGACTTCTTTCAAGGTTGAATGATCTTCTCTTTTGTATAACTGGTTTTGCATTCGGGTCTACTGTGAGATGGTGGGATATTATTCGGGCATCTATCCAAACCATGTCTTCGTGACTCCAAGCGAACACATCCCTGTATTCTTTAAGTAGATCAATGAGGCTTTGTTTGACTCTTCCTTCTAGATTGGCCCCGACCTTAACCTTTTTGTCTGGTTCATCTTCTTTCAGGGCGATTTCTTCAATTGGTTCAGTTTTAGATTCATTCGGTTCTTCTTTTGGATCGAACTCGAATGATAGGGACTTTTCGTTCTGATTCGGCTGTTTTATAGTGCAAACCTGTTCATTCGTGTCCTTGTATACTGATAGGTTAGCTCTTCGGGCCATCTCCTGAGATCCTTTGACTACCCCGACCTCCTGTTCAGTAGGGAATTTTATCATTAAGGCATAAGTGGTTGTTACTGCCTTAGTTTTATTTAGGAATGGTCATCCCAATAGTGCATTATATGGCCAATTCTCCAAGTCTACTACCACGAAGTCGAGCAATACAGTTCTCTGGAAAGGTGCTACTCCAATTTTCATGGGTAGCTTTACCGTCCTGAGTGACCTGACTTCAACTCCCCCGAATCCTCTGAGTGAGGTATGGAATGGTTGTAGGTCCTTTCTTTCTAACCTGAGTTGATAGTAGACGGCTACATTAAGAATATATGTTGAGATTCCATTATCTATCAGGATTCTCCTGACTTCCTAGTGACTAATCCGGGCAATTATGACCAAGGTATCATTTGGCCGAACATCTATGCCATGTGAGTATGCTTCTGTGAATGTTATTGGGTCCCATCCATCCTTTATCCTATTCGGGTCTGGCTCGACCGAGTTTACATCAAAGTTATTTCTTGCTTCTACTGCTTCTCTGATTTACTGAGTTCGTTCTCGGTTACTTATTAAAGTGGATGGTCCTCCAAAGATCGTGTGTATTACTTGATTGGCCTCTGGACTGGCCCTTTGATTTTAACCAGAGCCGTGATCGGTCCTGATCTCTTTCTTTGCTTCTGATTTTTCATCCCTTTTCAAGATCACATCCTGTAGATGTCCTTCCCAAATAAGGGTTTCTATGTAATCTCTGAGCTGGTAACACTTAGAGGTCTCATGACCAGTTTCCTTATGGAACCGGCAGTATCTGGTTGTGTCTCGCAGAGCAAACTAAGATTGCCGGCGTGGTTCTTGTACCATATTCTTTGTTTCCATAATGGCCAGGATTTCCTCCTATTTTTTCCAAAGAGGGGTGTAATTGTTGTATCTACCTCGGTATTTTTTGGTGGTCTGTTCGGTGTTACGCCCATTACCCCGTCCTTGTTTTTTTCTTTGCCATTTCCCTTCTGTTTTCCCTTCTGGTTCTGGCCTTTAGACTCAACATCCTTCTGTTCGGGTTTTCCTCCATGCATATAGCATCCTCAAGTGGCCAATTCTTCTTTATCAGCCAATGTATATCCTCCCGCCATATCCATCATGTTTGTATATCTAGTCAGTCGGGCTCTCCTTAAATCAAAAGATAGATGACCATTCTACAGGTTTTTGATGAACGCAACAATTATTGCTTCATCGTTTACACTGCCAATTTCTGACACTGCATGGCCGAATCTTCCCAAGTATTTCTTCAGTGATTCATCCTTCCCTTGCTTTATTTGAGAAAGGTGAGCTACTGACTTTTTCCTGTGAACATTGCTCAGAAATTGCCTCAAAAAGCTCCTACTCAGTTCACTGAAACTTCTGATGCTTGCTGGAGGCAATCTCCCGAACCACCTCGAACCCATGTCTCTCAGAGTTTACAAAAAATTGAGACATAGTAAGGGATCGTTGTGGGCATACTGAGCCATGATACTTTTATAGCGTCTCACGTGCTCTTTTGGATCTGTATCTTTTTTAAACTGCTCCATGTGTGGTATCCTGAATCTTTCTGGGAATGGTATCATCAGGATTTCCTTGGTGAATGGACTGTCAGAATCGTCATCCGACAAATCATTATACCCGTAACGTCTGACCAGTGCATCCATCTGACGTCTATTATTCTCGACTTCTTGAGTTAGGCTCTGGATCATGACATCTCCGTCTCCCACCGGGCTACCCCGACGGTTGAACAGTTGGGTGACTGTCATTCTTTCTGGCTCTTCACTTTGATGCCGAGTTTTTCGCATGACTCCGTGATGACGTTTGCGATAGTGCCCATCGCTATCTTCTAATGACGACCGATCCCTGTGCCGGTCATGTTTACGATGTTTAGTACGGACTGTCTTGTCATTGTCTTGCTTCTGGCATTGTCGTTCCTCTTCAGGTGTTTCACCTCCAGCCTGCTTGATTGATGTAAGGTTCCTTCCGACTCCTGGTGTATTTAATTCTGGCCCTACTACCACCGAACGAAGCCTTACGGGTGGGAGATTAGGAGTTAGTGCTTCTGTAGCCAGTAGATCAACTCCTTCCTTTGCTGAGTCTGCCACCAGTTGCTACAACGCTTCCCGAAAACTTTGAGTCAGATCTCAGCTGGTTGGAAGAACTTGCTGGATCCCCGCCAGAAATATAGGTTGGTTCTCTTTTGTTGCAGTGAGATTCCGCGAGGTACTGCCAACATGAAAGTTATCCAGAGATTTTTGGACATCCCAGGAATTGCTTCTGCTTCCTGCCATTGCTTCTGATTAAGTCGGAGGTAAGCCCATCCTTCTAGCGCCAATTGTTCACGTTGATTTCTGGATTGTATCAGAAAAGCCAACAAGGATTGGATTTCGGCTAAGATTTCAAAGAGAGAGAGAAGGAGAAAGTAAACAAGACACGGGTTTTTTACATGGTAAAACTCCGATGACCGGAGAAACATCCACGATTGGTTGAATGATCAATCTAGCCAAAATCCACTATGATTTCTTTAATATTACAAGCTTTCGATCTCTCTTTTTTCCCTCTGAATTTTGCTATTATTTATGTGTATGCTCTATTGTCTATATCTTTTCCTGGACGAGATTATGGGTCTATTTATATGTTTATAGAACCCTAATCTTCTTTGTACAAGTAATAAAAGATCTTTACAATTAATTGTGATTTGGTTTCTTGTTTGAAGTAGATTTGTCTTCTTTCCTGTTTCGGAGTCTTGTATTGAAGTCGAATGGGTTTCTAGTAGTGCAGTCCAATTTGGACTTGTTTCCTTATATAAGGACGTAATCTTTTTAAAGAAATAAAGTTGTTACCTGATTGGTAACCCTTCCAGCTCAGTATTCTGTTCCCTTTGGGATTCCTTCTTGATATGGATATCTTTGTGTATTTAACGACCTAGTCCGTGTGAACTAAGCACTAAGCTTCCTTTTCGGTTTTCTTCATATTTATCCCGAGCAAGGATAATACCTGCGGGGCGCGAGTAACATCGTTTGAGCCCGAGTGGAAGCATCATTTAACCAGTCCCGAGTGTCGTTAACTGATCCTGAGTAGGTTTCATTCAATGTCTGCTTACTCGGGTTTTCTCTTCCTCAACAATGTTTTGTAGGATATTTTCTGAATGCCTATTTGGATGTCCACGTGGCATTTTTACCCTTTTTGTTTGATGACGTGTTCATCCGATCAAATTCACATATGACAAATGCCATAACAAATAATATAGAAAATAATACTATATTTTCGATAGCATAATTGCCCTTAAAATTAATTTCAATTAAATTTATCATTTTCGATGACACAAAAAATACCATCGAAATGTGGACTATTTCCGACGGCATATAAAATACCGTCGGAAATGTAGACTATTTCCGACGGTCTCATGGCCATCAGAAATATTCTATTACTTTTTTCATATTTTCAACAGCATAAAGACTATTTCCGATGGTTATTCGACTGTCGGAACTATGGTATTATATTTTGACTCATTTTTGACGGCTCTAATATGGCAGTCAGAAAAGGTACTATTTCTGACAGCAATTAGTGTCGTCGGAAATAGTTCATCACTAATAGATATTTTTTTTGTAGTGATCATAAAAATAGAAAGACAAGAGAAAGAAAAGATAAAAGCCATTGAGGCCTCCAACGGGTTCTTTAAGTCTTCAATGTTGAAATCTTCTTAGTCTTCGAATCTTTGGATGTACAAGATGAATGGAAGTTGTGTTTGATGTGAAAGTATGGGAATGTTTTTGTGGGCTGGAATGTGCATGCATCCCCTAAAAAGAATAATAAAAGATGTATATATAGGTTCTCTCAAAGTAAGGTTTCAGAATTCCCTAGACAACAATGAACACGCACGGCCGCTCTCTATATCGCGGTACGGACAACTTGCACAGACCACCGCATATAAGGTGTTGTGCTCTCTGAGAAGTTGTGTTGTAGAGACCGCCCTGGAGACATGTCCTGGATAGCGGTACAGACTGCGGCTATGTAAGATGGCTTGTCTTGAATTCTCTGCTCAACATACCGCGGTGGAGGCTCAACTTGGACAGTGACCTATGCAGCAGCAGTTGGCAAAATTGCCCCTTTTGCCTAAAATTCTCCAAACAAAACATTAAGTTCCACTGTCTTGAAAAATGCTCAAGCACACAAATTAAATACCTAAAATGTTCTAGAAACAAGAAATTGATCGGAGGAAAGGGGATTAAAAACATATACAAATAATGACCGATCACCCATCGGCACCTTCATTGGGAGGCACACGCTCAAGTGTCACCATCTTTGGTTATGGCATCACTGATGTAAGATGAGAGAGAGAGAGAGAGAAAATAAGAGAGGGGATTTTTGGAGTGTTTTATATGTAGTATTTTGGTGATTGTACAAAAATATGGTTATAAACAATTAAAATTTCATACGTGGTTTAAAAGAAATCCCTAATATTTCTAGGGGCGGCTGATTCGATTTTTTTTTTTGTTCATTTTGGTATTAAAATTATCAATTTGTTTTACCACATATATTTCAACAATATAAATATGTAACATTATCTAGCATTACTCTTACTTGTGACTGTTGTTGGACGGTCACTCCATAAGGAGTTGACACCTATCCTATTGGTTGTTTTACAACTTCTTGAATGTTTTTTTTTTACACTTTTTCAAAAAAACTCAATCAATTACTTATTAGTCCATATTACAATTTTACAAATAAAGCAAACCCTTTCCTTTTATTTTCAAATTTACCATTGGCTACTCTCCAATTTTTACACATGTCATTTTTCTTTCCCACTATTTATTTGCCATTTCATAAAGACTTATGTGGTTTTCAAGGTGCAACCTTGTACATAAATAAAAAACCCATGAAGTTACTAGAGTGCATACAAGGTGTTTGCAAGATTTCTTATTAGAATAAGATTAACAAACTTGAAAAAAATCGTATAAAAAAGGTCAAGCTTGTCAAGCCGGGTTATATTTTATTTTACTATTATTTTTTTATATAATTGAGTCAATAGTAATAGTTATTTTCGTTATTTCCTGCTTTAATTTTTTTTCAAAAAATAATGTACGTTTAAGTTTTATTATTATTTATTTTAAAATGTGTTAATGAGAGATTTAATGAAATATTTAATGACATCCCATGTTATTTTAATTGGAGTCAATGTTCAGTTGCTTTAGTTTTAAATTCTTAATTTTATTTTATTGGGTTAACAAGCTTTTAATTGTGTATATAGTTTTTAATAGTTTATTAATAGTTTTAAAAGAACAAATTAAAAATATAAAGTGTTCATATAGTGATTGTATAATTTGTTTAAATTGTAATTGTATCTTTCTTTTGGTAATTATGGATTTGAAGGTTGATTTTAAGTTTGGATGTGGAAGAGTACATTAACGAAATTGTTTAAGACTTTACTGATGCCGTAAAGGAGAATGACGAAGCTTATTTGGTGGACGATGAATTTGATAAAGGTTTAGAGCCTTTTAATGGAATGTAGTTTGATTCTCAATATAAGGCATTTGAATTTTAACCTAAAGTATGCAAAATTTTGAGGATTTGTTATTTCAATAAAAGCTAGTTGTCGATCAAAGTCATCTCAAGAATTTATTTGTATTAAATATGCATATACTAGACATAGTGCAAAAAGAGAATTTGATGTTGATAATCATCGACCATGTTTCTTATGGGAAATGGTATCGTCACAAATTTATTAAAGAGCATAACCATGAACTCTTTCAGCTCGAGCATATTATTTTTCATATCATAGGAGCATTGCATTAGTTAGTAAACAAGATATTGATAGTTTACATGTAGTTAAGGTGGGTAGTGGTAAAAGTTTTACTACAATGACTAAGCAACATGGCGAATATTTAGTAAGAACCTAACTGCAGTAGGTAAGCCATTGACTGAGACTGAGCTGATTTTATAAATCTTGGGAGGTTTAGATTTAGAATATGATGTTGTTGTGGTTATGAAATTTCCTAAGATGGATATTTAGCAACCAAGAGAGAGGATGAATAGATTGGATCTAATTTCAACAACCTTTTTTCGGACTTTAATTGTTGCAGAAACAAACTATCAAAGCACTATTAAAATCAAAAACCAAAAAGCTTCACGAGATGGTTAGTAGTAACAAGTTTAAAAGATACATCAATTTAGAGTAACTACTACAATGTGAAGTAAATGAATTCAATAAAAATATCAACACAAGGATTTTTTAATCGTGGTAAACCTCAAAACTTAAGGAAACATCTACGGGCTGATTCCACAACCACCAACAAACTAACTTTCACTAGTTGGTAGAATGTACACCCTCAAGCGATCAATTCACATGAACCACCAGATGGATTGTCCCACTTTAACCTACCCTTAGGTCTTTTATTACTTGCCTCTTTCTATCTAAGACACTTCACATGCCTCTAGAAAGATTCCTTGCTCAACTATCCGGATCTTTAGAATCTTGGCCAAGACTTCTTGTTTAACTTTCTGGATCTTCACGATCCTAGTTAAGACTTCTTGCTTAACTAACCAGATCTTCACAATCCTAGTCAAAACTTATTGCTCAAGTAAAAGCTTCACACTCAAACTAGAGACTTCCACTTTTTACAAGGGAAATGATCTAAGTGTAGTGAAAACATGCAAACATGATGCAAAACATAAGCATATAGAGTATGTAGATCAAATATACTCTATAAAGAATTAGTATGGCATGAATCAAGCTCACAAGCAAATGTAACTAATTCTTATGAACATGTGATAAGATATCTAAATTAGGCATTCAAAAATCATTGACTAAGATATCTAGAAACCTAAACATATCAATCAAAGTTAGAATAATAAGTTTGAAACAAAAAGCACAAAACTAGCTTTGAAAGCAAGTGACCAAATCAACACTTGAAATTATCAACATATTCAATAAAACAAGAACTAGATTTGAATAATAAAAATCACATTCAAAATATTCTAGTTCTAGAACATGTGACTAAAACCTAGAAATCAACAATCCATAACAAAGACACAAGCCTTTCTAGTTTCAAGTTCATGTTCTTCAAAATTAGCTAAAATGATATTCAATCAAAAACACAAGAGCTAATTTTGAAATCTCACTCAAACAAGTCCAAAATAAAATCTAAATTATTCTAAACAAATTTCATAACCGAACAAAAAGATTCAACAATTTGATCACAAGAAAAGTGTAGAGAATATGATTTACTCATAAAAATGATGAACACTTTTTGTAGATCAAAGTAAATCAAAATTTCTGGACTCTAATAGCTTTAAAACAACTTGAGACTTGTTCTTCTTTGAAATACAATAGAGTTTGGCTTTCGAATCACCAAAATTGGATTTGATATGAGTGAGATATCACAAAAACATAATTGAAAAGTTACAAAAATTTTCTTTAGATTTTGAATATGTAGAGAGGGAAATGACGTGGAGAGATGCCAATCTCTGGAGGCAGCCAACACCTCTCCACATTGGCACCCTAGGGAGACATGTGAGCCTCATAGGGGCAGAGGGAAACTCTTCTCATGAGGCTCATGCGCCTCCTCGGGGGAGGCGGTGTTTTGGCAGTTTGCCACCCCACTTCCTTTTTGCTCTATTCGCGTTTTTCGACCGTTCTCCACCCTCCGAACTTGGAATTCAAATCCATTTTTGGATTACAAACCATAAATTCTTGAAAAACATGGACATTAACAAAGCTTTCACAAAAAATATGAAAATCGACTCGATATACAAGGATGACAACCATGCACATTGAAAATACGGAAAGTTTCATAACTTCCAACTCGGAACTCGAAAAGTAATGAATAAGTAACCGAAATGACCATAACTCATTAAGGAATAATATGATAATATATTCAAGTATGATATCGTATAAATATAAACAAATAAATACATAAATACACAAGTATACCATTTCATAGATAATCCTATAACATGCATTTTACAAATTTTATCAATTTAAATCTAATGTATGTACATATAGTGATATGTGTGTGAATGTGTTATACCAATTAAGCAAAATGATACATGGACATATATGAACATAATGTGTGTGTGTGTGTTCACCTATACCTTACAAGATGAGAAAGAATCTCGATACCTTACCATACAAGTAAGCATATTTCCTTTTGAACACGAACTTGGCATACGAAGTTGCTTTCTTTCTTTGAAGCTCATATCAAAAACGAACCACCTAAGAAAATAATCAATACAAACAAAGAAATTTTTGTTATGGATTTAAGATAACAAAAATCTAAAACCAAATGGGTTAATATGACTAGAAGACAAGGTTAGATCAGTAGTCAAGAGGTTCAATATCAGCTGATGAGTTATGAAAGCAGATTGGCCAAACATAGGGCTGTTATCTTAATTGACATGAGTAATTCCTCTTCTCAATATGCATTCAATGGAAATTTTAGAGGGAATAATAACAATCGTTCAAGAGGTAGAAGGAAAGGAAGAAATGGTGGTAGGCTTGGCTCAAGGTTCATTTGTCAGTTATATGGCAAGACAGCACATGTTGTATCGTCCTGTTATAAGCATTTTGATCAAGCCTTTTAAGGCCTAAGTATGCAGAATTTACTACCTTCTTGAGGCAACAAGGACATGCAAATATTCAACGTAGTGGTTCTGGCTTACAGGCACATATGAGTCAATACAATACTATGGTTTTCTGCCCAATCAAGTGTAAATGCTAGGTTATTCAAATCTCTCCGGTGCAAATGCATTCATTCCATCACCAAGCGCTGTAATGGATCCATCATGGTACATGATAGTGGTGTTAGGATTATGCTCAATAGTAAGAGTGTAATAATGTATGTAACAATCTTTTCATATTAATAAAATGATGATCCCTACATGTACAAGAAGGCTATAGAGGATGTTGATTGTCATCATTGGTAAAAGGCAATAAAATCTTAAATTGAGTATATCTTTAAAAACATAGTCTGGTCTCTTGTGGACTTGCCTAAAGGAATAAAACCCATTGAGTGTAAGTGGGTATACAAGAGGAAAAGAGGTATGGGTGGAAAGGTGGAAACCTTTAAGGTTAGAATGGTAGCTAAAGGTTACACACAAAAGGAAGATATCGATTACGAGGAAACCTTCTCTCATTTGGTCATGCTTTACTCTTATTCATTATAGCATCTCTAGAACTAGAGAATTGGTAAATGGATGTCAAAACAACTTTTCTTAACATAAGTCTTGACAAAAGCATCTATATGATACAACTAGAAGGATTCATTGAAAAAGGCTAAAAAGAAAGGGTATGCAACTTACAAAGATCCATATATGGACTAAAGCAAGCATCCAGATTGTGGAGTTTGATCAGGCTGTAAAAGGTTTTGGATTTATTCATGTTAACCGAAAATTCACTCGGGATTAGGAATATCAGTTAACACCCTTTATACCACTACCTTGGAGGTCTTAGTCGGGGTAGGTACCCTTGGTACTGATTCTAGGTGTAAAAAATAGATGTGGGTTGGTAAAAATGAATAATCAAGTACACGGTAACTAGGGGTAATAACTCTATTTTATTAATGAAAATCAATTGATTACAGGGAATTCCTATCTCTCAATCCCTCTTTCTCTCAATCCCTCTTTCTCTCTCTTTCTAAATGGACTAGAGGTGGCAACCTCTTGCCTGTCGATAAGTGATCTAGATTTACTGGTGGTGGTCGTGTTCTATTGATAGAGCTTAGGCGATAATGGAGCTTTGTTAACTGGTGGCCAATCTAGGTCTCGATCTCTCCGCCCATGCATGTCCAGACATATTTATCACGTAGATTCTTTGTTTAGCTGGTTATTCTCCCACCTTAAATCACTAAATCAAATCCCCTCTTATTAGGTGGGAAGTTACGTTTAAATGTTGTTGACTTCGGCTGATCAATGGATTCAAGGATATCTTGATGGGAGATAAGTTTGTTTTCTTTTTGGTTTCAATGACTTGACCTGCATGCATGTAATGGTTTAATGCATGTTGGAGTTTAATTCTGATCATGTATATTGCCTCGGAAAGGTACCTTATAGAGGTCATCGAACATGGCACTTTCTACCTAGAATGGCGAGGTACACTTCAGTATCGATATTATTACTGAGAGCTTGATCTGACCACTCTAGACATCATTTGGAGCTTGAATTAATCATGTCAGTGCTTTTCAGCGATGACGGAGCTTTACGGGCTTATTCCTTTTCTGCTTGGAGAGGTAGAGATTATACCTCAGTGAAACGGGAAGGCATTGCAAGGTGAGTTTGACACCCTAAAGGTCTTTTGGTAGAAGCAGAGATGGTAGCATGCCTTAAGGGAGGTCCTGAGATACCTCGACCTCAATGAACTCTGGTCTTCCCACGTCAACCTAGCTTTAGACTCCTATCTCGATACAATGAGCATGATTTGGTCACGTCAGGATTTAAATGGTGAGTCTAGATGCATGCCAAAAGTTGAGAAGATATGGGTGACCTCGCCTTGCTTCTGAAGGGTTGCATGGTAGCTCGACCTCAGGGACCTTGATACCTTGATGCATAAGCCTGAATTTGGACCCTTGCATAAAGGTTGAAGGGTGAAAAAATTCCATTTAATCCTTAGCCAAATTTGGCTATTAATAGAAGTCCCCTCTGACTTGAACATCGATGATTGATTCGGGGTTGGAGTCAGATTCTTACCTCACATGGGAAATTTTCCATTTTTAAACTGGTTGCCAAAATCTGGAAGAAATCTTTTTCTCAAGCGAGGGAGTAGTTTCTTATTTGAAAAAAATGTGATATTTTTAGCAGCATGTAGGTACCGAGGTGAAAACCTCACCTCCTTGATCACGCCCTCGTCATCGTGTGCTTCCCTATCACGCCTATATAAACCCGAAATCCTCTTTGCTTTTCTCACACCTTCAAAATCCCTTCTTTCAAATTTTGAAAACCTTAACTTTCATACTAGCTTATTCTTCAGTGAAGCTCTTCTATTCATTACTCATTCACCAAATCTTCTCCTCCTTCCTAAAATTTATTAATCTCCATGTTGAATTCTAGCACTGATAATGTTGAGCGCATGGTGGAAGGGGACGAAGCCTCCAGTCTCACACATGGGAAGTGAGCTCATAAAGATAGTAGTAATGACCTTCCTCCCCCTTTGTGTCATCGCTTGGGCCGGAATGTTTCAGTTGGGTCTGGTTTCTTGAATAGACCTGAGAACCCATTATAGTTGGTCGATGAGGAGTTGAGTGGTGATTATAGTGGTAAAATATCTAGCAAAGGCCCAACCTAGATTCCCAGTGCCCTTATGGGAGAGCTTGCTCTTCCTTATGATTTTCGGGTCATCCCTAACTATATCGTCAAAGAAGAGTTTATTAGCCGACTGAAGAGCAAGTTTGGCATCCTAAACAGTGTCTCCGTCACCATCCTTTCTAAGAACTATGGCGTCTTCACTCCTCCCAAAGACGTGCTCCCGATCCACCTAGTTGCTTTTGAAAGCGGGGTAAGATTGCCTCTTCACCCCACCCTCCGACGGGCACTCCATGCTCTGCAGCTTGCTCCCTTTCAATTAACCTCGGGCTTTTGGAGTCACCTAGTGGGCTTCCTTATGATTTAAATAGAGCAATGTGAGAGGGGTAATCTCACAATGGAGCATAGGGATGAAGAGATGGTGTATGTTTTCTAGATTGGTAGCCTGTCTTCCGACCCAAGAGAGCAATTCTATATGAAAGCCAAGAATAAACTCAACTTTATCGTGTCAGACGCTGCCAATAAGGATTCCTCCTAGAAGGATGAGTGGGTGATGGTTAGTGGTGAATGTGGGAGCTTGATTTATATTGGCGGACATGAATTCGAAGTTCCCACACCTTCAACTATAAGCCTTCTTGGGACAGGAATTCCTTACCGGCTGAATTTGAGGCAATCTTGAAACCCATCATTGCCCAAAATTTTATGAACATAAAGTACCCTACCTCTAACTCTTTCGATCCCACAAGGTGAACCAATACCTGCATATCTCTACTGCCTCTCCTAATGAGATTAGAGTTATAAGTTAGCTTACTCTTCTATTGCTTACCTTGATACTAACCGGACTTTTTTTTTTAAGTTTTTGTTGTGGCACCTGTTGTTCAAGGCCCTCAACAGGCTCTCTCTTATCTTCCTTCTCCTGATAGTCAAGATCGGTGAAGCCTTTCAACGACCTTAATTCAGGAAGGTGCGCATCCATCCACTCCTACAGTAGCTCAGCCTGCTCCTACCCTTCAGCCACCCTTCCTAAGTTCATGTTGGAGGTGTTCGTATCATAGGCCTCCATGGTACCTAGTAAGGGGACTTCCAATCCTACTATTGCTTCTCCCACTGTTACCGCCTCTGCTACCCCTCATACCGCTAAGGCCATCATCACTGCTACATCCTCAATTGGCATGCATGCTGATTCAATTCCTTATCCTTTATCCATACCAGCATGGATGAGCTTAGAGACTGTTGTTGTGGAGGAACCTGTAAATCATCCCCAACCTTTATCTAGATACGTTGACCAAGGCAAGGTCATGAACAAGTTCACTACCTCTTGTCCAGGAGATAGCCTTTCCTAGATGGCCTCAATGCCTACTGACCACCTGATTACCTAGGGATCCGCTCTCTTGGCCGAGGTAATCATTTTCCTTTGTCTGTGATTCTAGTGGTCAGTTGGTTATGTACTGACTTGAGTTTTTTCCACTATAGACATTTAAATACAGTGTCACTATGAGCCATCAAGTGATCTCTCTATGTGACCATTCAACAAAAGTTGTGGCCGAAGATAAAGCTTCTACGGGGTTGATTACTTAAGCTCGAGACCTAGTACAGGAGATGACCATCAACCAGGACAAGACTGAAAAAGAGATAGCCAACCTCCAATGTGACTATTAGTGGCTAATACAGACCTTCGACCAGGATGCCTTGAAGTCAGTGAGGCGTAAAAAGGAAATGGATGACTGGAAAATGGAGGCCAGAAGGTAAGAAGCAGAAAATCTAGACCTGTATGCTCAGATAGTCAAGCTACAGGCAGAGGTAGAATCTTCCTTTAGGTACAGATACTTCTTTGCTTCCTACTAGGTCGCTGAATTGTTACCTCCACCCTTCAACCTTTCTGTCATCGATAGCTAGGACAGGGAGGAGATCATGGCTAAAGTTAAGGAAATGTACCTTTCCGTTGTTGGTGTAGCTTGTACTTCGGACGATGCTAGAGTTGGAAAGTATTTGCTCGATATGGGGAGGTCCAACTTACTTCGACAAGTGTGGGGGTCCAGTTTGAGTAGGCTAGAAATGGTCCTCCTGCTCTTTTGGAAGCTGAAAAGGATCTTTCGGGGGTCCAAAAGAAGGTAGGGGACCAGGTTGATGTAGCTCATTCTGAAGGACCCGCTGAGGAAAAGGATGCATGCGATCAGGTCGAGTCATTGATGCCTACTACTTCACAGAACGACCCCATTCCCTTTGAGGTCATGGTGGTGGTCGATCAAGTGCTAGCTGAAGGTTCGACTGAACAACCAGGAGGTGGGAAACCACTAGAGGAATGAGTGGCAGGAGAGAATAACTGGGAAGAGGAGGCCGATATATGATCCCCATTGAGTTTATTTGTAATGCTTTGAAATGGGGGTGGAAGCCCTACTTGAATCATGTAACAGCTCTTTTAACCTAGCTATTAGGAAACTCTTTCTTTTCTCTTTAACATGTAGCCCGAAACCTGGGGATGGGCTCTCTGATGAGTTTGACGTGGCCTGATGGGGGGATAGGATCCATCTCTAAGCGGTGTAGCCTGCTAAGTGGATTGGCTCCCTCTTCATGATTAATAAAATGCATTTTGATTCCCTTCAAACTTGCTTTGATTGATTCCTGCTTACCACTTCCTTTAATTTTGCTAAGTAAAATATGAGTTAATTTGTAGGGTAGGTAATAACACTTGCTCTTGATACTTGGCCGAATTTTTAGTTTTCGACCTAGGTGTAGTCCCCTACACTATCCTGACTTAACTAAATCTAGAGGTACTGACAAGTGCCGTTTTGTATATGTAAAATATCTTGTCAAATTTTTTTTATAAAACCCTATTTACACTCAGATTTGATAACAATATAGTAGTAAGTATGGGTATCGTCCACAAAGATCATGTTACGCTTAAAAGATCAAAATATACTCTAAGCTAATATGCAAGAAAAGCAATAGAAATGACATTTTGAATCAAATGTGATTAAGACAAAAACAAGTTTAACTAACTAGAAAAGCAACAAATAGCAAATGAAGATTTATGATAAGGGGACTAAGAGAATGATGGATTCAACATGCAACAATGGGTATGTATGAATTCTCAAAGTAACCAATCTAGAGGGTATAGTTTGGTTGTATATCCCTTGTGAGTATTCAATCTAGAGGTTATAGTATTGATTACCCAAAAGTGATTGCTTATTAAAATGCACATCTATCAAATAAGGGCTAATCTCTTAATAAATTCACCGACCTGAAGGGTATAGAGTTGGTGCTTAATCTCTCTCAAGCAACCATTCTAGAGGGCATATAATTAGTCACTCAATTTAGATTACATAAGAATAGAGATTAATATGTCCGGATTTCACTAGAGGATGGTACTCTAATTCAATCCTTCCATTCAAGTGAGCTAATGAGAATTAAATAAAAGGTATACTAAGTTCTCTACTCTAATTATTTCTTAGATAACATGAAAGGAAATGAGAGTACAATCAAATGCAAATCATCCTTGAAATCACTAACAACCAATGAATGAAATAAACTTGATAGACTAATTGATAAGTATAGAATTCAATTACAAACCTATGATCACAAATGAATCACATCAATCCCCTAGTGGAATGTTTAGCTACTCATGTATATTACAAGAATGAAACAAGGAGAAAAAAATAGAAGTAAACTTATAGATGATTCCTCCTTCTTAAAGCTCCAAATGATATCCTTGATTCCTTTTGTTGAGTAGATGATATGGATGATGTGATAATTGAATGGGCTTTGGAGAGAAAAGAATTCCTAGATATAGAGAGAGAAAATGGTTATGAATTGGTATGTGGGCGTATGGCTCCTAACAGAATGGATTCTATTTAAAGGTGCCTTTAAAATGGCTAAAAACTACTGATTTGGCAACCCATCTCGAGAAATGCACGGTTGTACAAGGGTTAAGACCCCCGCAGGACCCGCACAAATACCTGGTGCTCTGATTTTCATCTCCCGGTTTAAGTGCGATGCGCGGACACTTGTGCGATGGTTCGCATGTGTAAACCCATGCATTACCCTGAAGCCTTAATTCCAGCTCCCGAATTTAGAGGAATGAGTAGATAATTGCACGATGGTGTGCCGGTGTAGACCCGTGTATTGCCTTGATGCTTATACTTTCTTTATAGTGTTCGGGTTGTGCACTGGTTGGAACCTGTGCAAGACCAGCGCACAATCCCTGATGCTGCGTCATCAACTTTTTAACCTTTTTCCATGAAAAAATTTCATCTTTAATCCAATTAACCGGAATGTACCTAATTACCTGAAAACACAAATAAAGAGCCATAAGAGACTTAAAAACACCCGAAAACGAAACAATGGCTAAGGAAATGAGGGTCAAAATATATAACAATTTTGTCACGATCAAATACCCCCAAATCAAACTTTTGCTCGTCCTCGAGCAAACTTAAAACAAAATAAAGACTGAAACAAAAAATGACTCGACCTAAGACTCAAAATCAAATAATCCAATAAGTCGCATGTCCAACCACTGACGAGATGCAAGGATGTGTGATAGAGATGAGTAAACATATGCAAAGCAATCTAAAACAACTCAAAGGCACTTGAGGGAAATTCGCACTACCACGAATCCCACACCTAAGAACGCTCTTATATCGGGAGCTACTCACTCCCACACCTTGAGCATAATTCGCTTTGACTCTAAACCTCACTCGGTTCTGCTCTTCTTTTTCCACTAAGAGTCCTAAGTTCACACTCATTCAAGGTATGCAATGATGATATTTATGCATAGAAATCTAACGCATTGCATACAATGTATATTCAATAACTAATAATGTTTGTGAACTAGTCTAGGAAAGATTCACTATGCCATGAACGTGGAAGATCAAGCATCAACAAACATTCCCAATCAAGACCTACTGTGGATCAAATAGGGTTTTCCCTTTGGTTGTAATGGGGCTATGGGGTTAGATATGGTGAACAAAGAAGAATGGGAAATTTTTTAGTTCAAAGATCACCAATCAAGTACATATACTCACAAACCCCACAAAGCTCTAATACACATTTACACATTTTAGCAAGTAGGCATTTACAAATACATATATATTGTGATTCAAAATTGTACTCTACATTGTGAGTACTTAACATTACTTTCAAAACTCTTTTCTTTTCTTTTGCCTTTTTCTTTCTTTTTGATTCTTCTTTTTCTTTTCTTTTCTTTTTGCACACTTGCACAATACATATTTACAATTTAAGCTCATAAGTGTAAATTTGGCCCTGTTACAAATTGAGCCATTTCACACACAATTCATTGTTGCCTACATACATGCTCTCTTTAGTTTAGAGCTTACACATTTCAAACCATACAACACACATATGATTGGCAATAAATTGTAGGCTTGTGTTTGGCTATGGTTATATGGTTACATTTTGGTTCCAAATGAAAGGTACGTGTTCGGTCGTAAATTTGGCTATGAAGCACACATAATGAATAAAGGAATGTGCTTAGGCATTTGAAGTAGTTAATAACACACATTGCCTAAGATCATTTCCATAATTTGTCTATCAAGGGAATGAATGCATCCAACAAGCAATCCACCATATGTAAGAAATGTATGTCCTATGGCATGTGACACTAATGACGAGAACAGTGTTTAAAGAATAGAACAAATTTAACACTCAATGCATTTTTTAATGGCTTGTGTTTGTGAACTCACGAGTGTCTCCACTATTAGAACAAGGTGTAAGAGCACCGAGTCCCCTCAAATCAAGCACACAAAGGATGGGACTAGCCTATAACAATGCAAATATAACCCATGAGTGACAAAGGTTTGTTACACAAGCTTACAATGCATGTATAGACTCGCCAAAAGCACATGCTCAAGGTATTACACCCAAACTAGTTAAAGCTCGAAATTTTAGCCAATGCAAAAAAATTAAAAAGATTGGACCAAAAATGACCAAATAAAATACTCAAGATGACTTAACAAGGCGTCTACACCCCCAAACCAAAACCCAACATTGTCCTCAATGTTGAAGGCTAAAGAGTCCGGCATAGCGGCACACACCTAACATGACTAAAAACAAAAAGACTCATAATGGCTCATACATAAAATAAGGCAACTAAATACAATATTAACATGCAAGCGCAAGCATCCATACTCTCCAACCATTTCCTCAACAAGCAATTTCATCCAACATTTCATTCAAAATTGATGGCATGGAGGTAAAACAACCCCCAAACCAGTTTCCTATTATATGCACCAAAACCTATACATGATATATGCAATAATTCCAAGCCTCAAACCAAGTTAGGCTATATTAAAAATTAACCTGTAAATACTATGCATCTCCACATGAGCCTTTGGCTCATCCAAGCAAAAATAAAATAATCAGTAAGCTCAAAATTTACGGAAACTTAAGATAAGCAACATACATAAGAGCATGTTACCAATAAAAGAATTCACACAACCCCAAAATGATATTCAATGAACTATTCACAACCATTCATATGCACAATTTAATAAACAAAATTCAAAGGATAATGTGCAAAAATTGGAATTGAGATTGAAAGATAGAACCGATGTGATTGTTCACTTGTCTATAACTTGAGTAGGTTCCCGCCCTTTTTATGAGCACTCTTGGCCTTCTTATCTCTCCAAGACTTGCAAGTGGCCGGTGTGTCAAACCAAGAGATGAAGAACCTTGCCTTAAAGCACAACTTAATTACAAAGGTTAATCAATTATATCAATTATCTCAAACCACACAACTCTTTCACACAAATTTAAATCATAAATGAAATCTATAAAAGAAATAGGGAGAAAACAAAACTTAACAAACAAAAGAATATGATAGACTTCAATGGGTTACCTCCCATAAGCGCCTTAGTTATCATCTTGGCAAGACGATGTTCGGTGCCACTAGTAGTCATTTATAAATATAGATCCAACTCCTTCCAAAACAGTCTCACTACTTATGTATGGCTTCACAAGTTGTCCATTCACTTTAAATCTCCTTTTATCTTTGTCTTCAAGCTCTACCACTCAATTTGGCAAAACATCTACTACACGGTGTGGTCCTGGCCGTCAAGACTTGAGTTGTCATGGAAAAAGCTTCAAACGAGATTCATAAAGTAGAACAACCATTCCCGATTTGAATGTCGTCCAAATCAAATTTCTATCATGCATTATCTTGGTCCTTTCCTTATAGATCTGTACGCTCTCATACGCTTTAAGTCAGAACTTCTCTAGCTCATTCAACTGTAGGCTTCTTTCCTCGACTGCCTTTCCATATTCCCAATTCAAATTCTTGATCGCCCACCATGCACGATACACCAATTCAACGGGGAGGTGGCACGCCTTCTCGAACACTAATCTATATGGGCTGATTCCAATAGAGGTTTTATAGGCTGTTTGGTATACCTATAGAGCATCATCCAATCTTGTTGCCCAATCATTTCATATTGAATTGACTGTTTTCTCCAGAATTTGCTTAATGTGCCTGTTGCTGACTTTCACTTGCCCTGACGTTTGAGGGTGGTATGGAGTTGTTACCTTGTGGCAGACTTCATATTTCTTCATTAGATTCTCAAGTATCTTGTTGCAAAAATGTCTCCCTCCATCACTAATTATCACCTTGGGAGTTCCAAATCTTGCCAAAATGTTTTCCTTAATAAATTTCACCACCACTCGATTATCATTCATCTTTGAAACAACTGCCTCAACCCACTTTGAGATGTAAGCCACCCCTACCAGGATATAGCTCTTACATTCTGATGGGGGGAGAGTGTGAGGTTTTTTATTATGATGGCATTAATTCCATATCAAAATGATGTTTACTTGTAATGATTTAGTTGTTTAGATTCATGATGATTCAATCTTCAAAGAAGAATGAACAACAAGTCAAAGTAAGTTAAAAGTCTTCAAAGAGAAAGGATGCAATATGATTCTACAAAGGTAAACTAAGACCTTATCTTTCTCTTACAAGGCTTAGGCACACATACACAATTCATACATTTGTGTCCCTGCATCATTGTGCACCATGTATAACACATTCACACACTTGAAGATGAATGCTCATGCATTGGTATGGAAATAACATGTTTTAAAAAATGCATGATTGGAGACTATCTCTATGTAGTTTGCATTCTAGTGTGAATTGTGTTTGTATGTGTATATGTTTATATAACATGGATATTGAACTTGATTTTAGTCTAAAATCATTGTTGATTGAGTTCTGATCATTTCGGTTACTCATACTATTAATTTCAAGTTCTAAGTCAAAAGATACCACACTTTCAACTCATGTTTCATACATTATCTTCGTCTTCATATATCGAGTCAAATTATTATTTTTTGGGTTGAGTATCTTATATGTCCATGTCCGTGAGAGAGTTATGGTTTGTAATCTATAAACAGATTCAAATTCTGAGTTTGGAGGCCGGAGAACGGTAGAAGAACGTGAGAGGAGTGCAAGGGAGTTGTACCATGGCCAAAGGCCATGCAATGGTGCAAGCCCGAGATGGCGCGTGGCCATCTCGGCTGCAACACCTTGCTCCCCCGAGTTGCCCACGTGCCATCTTGGGAAAGCAATAACAAAGTAGGCTATTTTGGTCTTTTAAGCTTCTTTCATTCCCTCTCCTTTATATTCCTCTTCCCTCTCACATTTCATTCATAGAAGAAATTTAAACTTGTGTGCAGAAATTTTCTATTTACATTTTCTCACCTTCCAAACAACATAACATCTTCATTTGAACTACGATTTGAGTGATTCAAAATTGAGAGTGTTTGTCTATTCATCTTCCATTTTTTCTCTGAAGGTTTGAGTGAGTTTTATTGTTGTTTTTGGAGTCTAAACACTTAAAAACAGGACTGCACCAAAATCAACTAAGGTATTGATTTTCTCTCAAAGTTTTCTTTTAAAACTTGGTCAATTGCCTTGGGTTTTCTTCTTCAACATATATATGTGTATTGTGAGTGTTTTGATTTGAGTTTTGAACTATTTTAAAGCTAGGTTGAGTTTCAATTGAAATCTTACATGTTGAGTTAGGTTTGATTTTGCCTATGTTTTCACATGTTTGGGATTGTATTGTGCTAGCTTTGATTCTAGGACTATTTGGTGATCTTTGATTGATTAATTTTGTGAAAAATAGTTCCTCACATGTATTAGGCTCTCTTGGCTGAATTCTCACATTAATACATGTGCTTATGTTCTTTTGAGTTATTCATGTATTTTTGTTGAATCTATGAATAGCAATATGCTCTAGAACTTTAGCTTAAATCTAATTGACTTTGTCATATGATTTTAGCATGTTTTTGGTTTATGTGTTTTAAACTTGATCTTGTGATTTATTTAACATATCTTGTGATTCAAGTTTAGATCTATGTATGTATCTAGTTTGTGATTAATGTTGAACAAATCTTACATGATCTAGATTGATTATACATGCATGATTGACTAGACTACATGTGATTTGTGCATTCATGCTCATGTCTAGTATTTTCCATAGGATGTGTAGATCATAGCATTCTATGTTGCGTGCTTGTTTGCGTTTTGCATTCATGATCACCTAGATGCCTTGTGAGAAGGAAGTCTTGACAATAGGTGTGAGACCTATGTTGTTGAGCAAGAAGTCTTGGCAAGAGGTGTGAGACCTTGGATTGTCAAGCAAGGAAGTCTTGGCTAGAGTCGGGAGGACTCGGATAGTCGAGCAAGAAGTCTTGCCTAGGGTCGTGAGGAACTGGATAGGTGAGCGAGGGAGTCTTGACTAGAGTTGGGAGGACTCGGATAGTTAAGCAAGAAATCTTGCCTTGGGTCGTGAGGATCCGGTAAAGTGAGCGAGGAAGTCTTGACAAGAGGTGTGAGGCCTCGGATTGTTGAGCATTAGGGTGACATCTTCATGAGTAGGATATGAGGGTAGTTTCTAGGTGAAGGGGTCACTTGAGAGATTTTACTTGTCTTATCTACTAGTCAATTTTGTTTGCCGGTGGTTGTTAACCCGTGGATGTTTCCTCTTTGGAGGTTTACCACGTTATATCTTGTGTCAACTTTTCTCTATCCCTATCTCTCTTGTATTTGTACTTGTTATTTGAATACTAAGGATAGAACTCTTTATGTAAGTTGACTTCCTTTCTATGATATAGATTGTGTATGTTTTATCATTACTTGATTGTATCATACTTTACTTGTTTTATATATTGATTAAGTGTCTTTAATTGATATATATATATATATATATATATATATATATATATATATATATATATATTGTGATACAAGCAATCTAGAGGGACAAACTTTTGTTTGTTTCTAACGGAGTCAAAAAAGGTGTCTAACCTATTCACCCCCCCCCCCCCCCATCTAGGTTAGCCTTGAGCATTTAACCGTGTTTGTATTTTCAAAGAGAACCCATGAAGTAAATTCCCCATGTATCAAACAGTTCCACTACCAAGATTTCTGATTGAGGCATCTTATTCCATTTACCAATATTCCCTGTGTGTTGGCACCTATCACAAGCTGCACATAATTTGGATGCATCTCTAAAGAGTGACTAAAAAAAAACAGATTGAAGTACCTTCAACACAGTTTTCCTTCCACTATGGTGTCCTTCACATTGTATAATATGGCAAAATTTCAAGATATCCATCTGTTCAGACTCTGGTACACACCTCCGAATCACCTGGTCAGGACCATGCTTAAACAAATATGGTTCATCCTAAAAGTATTGTCTCTCTTTAGCTGCAAACCGTCTCCTCCCATTTACATCTAAATTAGGTGGAAGAATTTCGTGGGTTAAGTGGTTAGCCAAGTCTGCATACCTATGCCCTTCATTGTGGACCACTCACAACTATTCGTCTGGAAAGTTCTCTCTTAATGGGATCTCCTCTTCTTCTGATGAACTTTCACGGACCAATCTGCTAGGATGGTCTGCTACCACATTTTAACAACCCTTTTTGTCTCTGATCTCAGTGTCGAATTCTTATAGCAACAATACCCATCTGATTAACCTAGGGTTCAAGTTCTTCTTCTGTAACAAATTTTGGAGCCTTGTATGATCTGAGTACACTATCACCTTTGCACCACCAAGATATTGCCTAAACTTTTCTAATGTGAAAATCATAGCTAACAACTATTTTTCTGTTGTTGAATAATTGAGCTGAGCGTCATTCAAGGTCCATGATGAATAGTATATCACATGGGGAAACTTGTCAGCTCGTTGCCCCATAACTGCACCTATTGCATAATCTGATGCATCACACATCAATTCAAAGGGGAGCTCTCAATTAGGTGGTGCCATTACTGATGTTGATGTCAGAGCTAATTTCATCAACTCAAATGCTTCCAAACACTTTCATTGAACATAAATTCCTTATCCTTCTGGAGAAGTTCATTTAGAGGTCTAGAAATCTTCGAGAAATCTCTGATGAATCTCCTGTAAAACCTTGCATAACCCAGAAATAACCTGATGTCCTTGACATACCTAGGAGGAGGCAAGCTCTTTATCACTTCAATTTTGGCTGTATCTACCTCAATCCCCCTACTGGAGATGATGTGCCTTAGCACAATTCCTTTTTGCACCATGAAGTGGCATTTCTCCCAGTTTAAAACCAGATTGCTTTTTTTACACCTCCTCAGAACTGATGACAAGTTTTGTAAGCATATACTAAAAGAATCTCCGTAAACCGAAAAGTCATCCATAAAGACTTCTGTGATCTCTCCCTTCATGTCTGAAAAAACGGAAGTTGTACACCTCTAAAAGATTTCTGGAGCATGGCAAAGCCCAAAAGGCATTCTCCTATATGTGGAAATGCCAAATGGACATGTGAAAGTCATTTTTTCCTGATCTTCCAGAGCTATGGCTATCTGATAATATCCTGAGTTCCCATCCAAAAAATAATAAAAAGTGTGCCCTGCCAATCGTTCTAACATCTGGTCAATGAATGGCAAAAGGAAATGGTCCTTCTTGGTTGTTGTGTTCAGTTTCCTGTAGTCTATACACACACGCCATCCTATATGAAGCCTTTGGGCTACCATCTCATTCGTCTTATTTTCCACCACTGTAATACCTGATTTTTTTGGCACCACTTGGATTGGGCACACCCACTTACTATTCGTGATTGGATAAATAATCACGGCATTCCATAGCTTCAATACTTCCTTCTTGATATCCTCTTTCATGATAGGGTTTAATCTTCTCTGTGCTTTCCTAGATGGTTTGGCGTCTTCTTCCAATAGAATTCTGTGCATGCAAGCAGTAGGACTAATTCCTTTTACGTCTTCAATGGTCCATCCTATAGCTTCCCTATGTGAAAATACAAACACAGTTAAATGCTCAAGGCTAACCTAGAAGGGGGGGGTGTGAATAGGTTAGACACCTTTTTCGACTCCCTTAGAAACAAACAAAAGTTTGTCCCTCTGGATTGCTTGTATCACAATATATATATTAATTAAAGATACTTAATCAATATATAAACACAAGTAAAGTGTGATAAAAACAAGTATTTGTAACACATAAACAATCTATATTATAGAAAGGAAGTCAACTTACATAAAGAGTTCTATCCATAGTATTCAAATAATAAATACAAATACTAGAAAGATAGGGATAGAGAGAAGTTGACACAAGATAAAACGTGGTAAACCTCCGAAGAGGAAACATCCAAGGGCTAGCAGCCACCAGCAAACAAAATCCACTAGTAGATAAGACAAGTACAATCTCTCAAGTGACCCCTTCACCTAGAAACTACCCTCATATCCTACTCATGAAGATGTTGCCCTAATGCTCAACAATCTGAGGCCTCACACCTCTTGTCAAGACTTCCTCGCTCACCTTACCGGATCCTCACGACCCAAGGCAAGACTTCTTGCTCAACTATCTGAGTCCTCTTGACTCTAGTCAAGACTTCCTCGCTCACCTATCCAGTTCCTCACGACCTTAGGCAAGACTTCTTGCTCGACTATCCGAGTCCTCCCGACTCTAGCCAAGACTTTCTTGCTTGACAATCCAAGGTCTCACACCTCTTGCCAAGACTTCTTGCTCAACAACATAGGTCTCACACCTATTGTCAAGAATTTCTTCTCACAAGGCATCTAGGTGATCATGAATGCAAAATGCAAACAAGCACGCAACATAGAATGCTATGATCAACACATCCTATGGAAAATACTAGACATGAGCATGAATGCACAAATCACATGTAGTCTAGTCAATCATGCATATATAATCAATCTAGATCATGTAAGATATGTTCAACATTAATCACAAACTAGATACATGCATACATCTAAAATTGAATCACAAGATATGTTCAATAAATTACAAGATCAAGTTTAAATCCCACAAACCAAAAACATGCTAAAATCATATGACAAAGTCAATTAGATTTAAGCTAAAGTTCTAGAGCATATTCCTATTCATAGATTCAACAAAACACATGAATAGCTCAAAAGAACATAAGCACATTTATTATGTGAGAATTCGGCCAAGAGAGCCTAATACATGTGAGGAACTATTTTTCACAAAATCAATCGATCAAAGATCATCAAATAGTCCTAGAATCAAAGCTAGAACAATACAATCCCAAATATGTGAAAACATAAGCAAAATCAAAACCTAGCTCAACATGTATGATTTCAATTGAAACTCAACCAAGCTTTGAAAGAGTTCAAAACTCAAATCAAAACACTCACAATACACATATATATGTTGAAGAAGAAAACCCAAGGCAATTGACCAAGTTTTAAAAGAAAACTTTGAGAGAAAATCAATACCTTAGTTGATTTAGGTACAGGGACACATATGAATGAATTGTATGTGTGTGCCTATAATGGTGCACAATGATGCAGGGACACAAATGTATGAATTGTGTATGTGTGCCTAAGCCTTGTAAGAGAAAGATAAAGTCTTAGTATACCTTTGTAGAACCATATTACATCATTTCTCTTTGAAGACTTTGAACTTGCTTTGACTTGATGTTCATTCTTCTTTGAAGCTTGAATCATCATGAATCTAAACAACTAAATCATTACAAGTAAACATCATTTTGATATGAAATTAATGCCAACATAAACTAAAACCTAAAACTATGTTCTCTTAGCACTTCAAGTAACCTCTGCTCTTGAGACTCATCTAGGCTAGCGGAAATGATCACCAGATCTCTCTTTTCACCGTTAAGATAAACATACCTCAACTCTACTGGAAGTGGCTTCAATTCTAGCTCTTGGGTTTTCTCTTCTAAGGTCTTCTTCACTTTCGGATTCTTCCATGCTCTTTCCTATTGTTTCATCCAACTCATCTTCTAACAAGTTCACCTTGTGATAGTCATCTGACCCTACTGAATAAGTCATGCAAGCAAAAATGTTGAATTCTACAATTTATTCCAATACCTTCATTGTAAGCTTCTCATCATGCATATAAATAACAACTCTAGTTGTAGCCATGAATGGTCGACCCAATAAAAGCCTTACATCTTTCTCCTATCTTCCTTCCTCCATATTTATAACTACAAAGTCAGCAAGGATTATCAATGTCTTGACCTGAATCAGAACATCCTCTATAAATACCCTTTAGACTTCTAGAAGAAGAGTCTGCTAATACTAGAGTCATGGTAGTAGGTCTGAGATTTGTGAGTCCTAACTTCTGATAGACCGAGAAGAGCATGAGATTAATGCTTGCCACAGAATCTAATATTGCCCTATCATGATTAACCCCTCATATGGTGATGTCTATTATGAAACTTTCTGGATCTTTCATTTTCTGAGGTAAAGCTTTCTGAATTACTGTGCTAATGTTCTCATTCAATCGTTCTTGTTGCTTAGGCCTAAACCTTTCTTTGTCCTTGCTTAGTTCTTTGATGAACTTCCCATAAGCCAGCATTCTCTGAATAACTTCCAACAACGAAAAATTTACAGTAACCTTGGATAGAACGTCATAAATGTCTTGATTAGATTTTTCCATTTTGGAGTTCTTCAGTCTCCTAGGATACGGTATAGGTGGTATGTAAGGGTTATGTGATTTACGGAGTTTTGGTCTCTGTTCTGGTTCGACCACGTCATTCTTTTCTTTATTTCCTACCCTTTCTTTACCCTTTTCTTCTTCAGTAATACTTTCCCGATCTTAAACTGTGATGTCCTCATTCTCATTACCCATTGTACGACCACTTCTATGAACTACTCTTGCTTGTTCAGGTTGGCTTGGAAACTTGTCATTCTCTCTTTCTCTTATAATCTCGGATATTTGCCCTATACATCCTTCAATCCTTAGAATGGATGCACCTACCTCTTTCACCTTCTTTTGATTCTTCATGATGTAGCTATTTAACCTCTCTTGAGCCCGTCTTTCTGACTCCAACAACTCCCGTGATGATTTTTCAGTTATTTATGTGAATCTTCTCATCTGTTCCTCAAGAGAATCAATATCTACTTGATCGGTATTGCCTAACTCTTGTTGCTGAGAACACTCTTCGTATCATTTTGGTGATGTTAGCCATGTTTTCTTGTCGCCCAGAGTAGATGCTTAGAGCTCTTCACTAGTTCGATTGTTAGAGTCCATAAATTTCTGCACCATTTCTTCAAAGGACATTTCCCCAATTTCGCAATTGTTCAATTGAAGTTCTGGTTCAAACCCCCACTCTTGTTCATAAGGCTACCCATACATGTTGTAATTCATCCTGGAATCTTGCCAATAAGACTCCATGAATCCTAAAACACCAAAAACACAAATAGCAAGAGGAGTGAAAAGAAATAAAAGAAACTAAACTACTTAAAAGAAACTAAAATAGGAAATAACTACATTTTAAGGCTAAAACAAAAACTAATCTAACAATCCTCAAGAGAATCAATATCTACTTGATCGGTATTGCCTAACTCTTGTTGCTGAGAACACTCTTCGTATCATTTTGGTGATGTTAGCCATGTTTTCTTGTCGCCCAGAGTAGATGCTTAGAGCTCTTCACTAGTTCGATTGTTAGAGTCCATAAATTTCTGCACCATTTCTTCAAAGGACATTTCCCCAATTTCGCAATTGTTCAATTGAAGTTCTGGTTCAAACCCCCACTCTTGTTCATAAGGCTACCCATACATGTTGTAATTCATCCTAGAATCTTGCCAATAAGACTCCATGAATCCTAAAACACCAAAAACACAAATAGCAAGAGGAGTGAAAAGAAATAAAAGAAACTAAACTACTTAAAAGAAACTAAAATAGGAAATAACTACATTTTAAGGCTAAAACAAAAACTAATCTAACAATCCTCAAGAGAATCAATATCTACTTGATCGGTATTGCCTAACTCTTGTTGCTGAGAACACTCTTCGTATCATTTTGGTGATGTTAGCCATGTTTTCTTGTCGCCCAGAGTAGATGCTTAGAGCTCTTCACTAGTTCGATTGTTAGAGTCCATAAATTTCTGCACCATTTCTTCAAAGGACATTTCCCCAATTTCGCAATTGTTCAATTGAAGTTCTGGTTCAAACCCCCACTCTTGTTCATAAGGCTACCCATACATGTTGTAATTCATCCTAGAATCTTGCCAATAAGACTCCATGAATCCTAAAACACCAAAAACACAAATAGCAAGAGGAGTGAAAAGAAATAAAAGAAACTAAACTACTTAAAAGAAACTAAAATAGGAAATAACTACATTTTAAGGCTAAAACAAAAACTAATCTAACAATCTTATCAAAAAGCATATACGTTGATCCCCGGCAGCGGCACCATTTTTGACAAGTGTCGTTTTGTATATGTAAAATATTTTGTCAAACAAAATTTATAAATCCCTATTTGTACTCAGATTTGATAACAATATAGTAGCAAGTACGGGTATCGTCCACAGAGGTCGTGTTATGCTTAAATGATCAAATTATACTCTAAGTTAATATGCAAGAAAAGCAATAGAAATGACGCTTTGAATCAAATGTGATTAAGAAAAAAAAACAAGTCTAACTAACTAGAAATGCAATAAATAGTAACTGAAGATGTATGATAAAGGGACTAAGAGAATGGTGGATTGAATATGCAATAATGGGTATGTATGAATTCTCATTAATGCTCATTAATCCAAAGTAACCAATCTAGAGAGTATAGCTTGGTTGTACATCCCTTTTGAGCATTCAATCTTACCCATAAATGATTGCTTATTAAAATGCACATCTATCAAATAAGGGCTAATCTCTTAATAAATTCACATACCTAGAGGGTATTGAGTTGGTGCTTAATCTCTCTCAAGTAACCAATCTAGAGGGTATAAAAATTGGTCACTTAATTGAGATTGGATAAGAACAGAGATTAATAAGTCTGGATTTCACTAGAGGAGGGAACTCTAATTCAATCCTTCCATTCAAGTGAGCTAAAGAGAATTAAATAGAGGGTATACTCAATTCTCTACTATAATTATTTCTTAGATAACATGCAAGGAAATGAGGGTACAATCAAATGCAAATCGTCATTGAAATCACTAACAACGAATCACAAACGAATCACATCAATCCCATTTTCGTAAACGAATCACATCAATCCCCTAGTGGGATGTTTAGCTACTCATGTCTATTACAAGAATGAAATAAGGAGAAAGGAATATAAGTAAACCCATAGATGATTCCTCCTTCTTGAAGCTCCAAATGATCTCCTTTATTCCTTTTGTTGAGTAGATGATATGGATGATGTGAGATTTGAATGGGCTTTAGAGAGAAAAGAATTCCTAGATCTAGAGAGAAAATGGTTAGGAATGGGTTTGTGGGCATATGGTTCCTAACATAATGGATTCTATTTATAGGTGCCTTCAAAATGGCTGAAAACTGCTGATGTGGCAATCTATCACGAGAAATACGCAGGTTGTCCGCAAGCTAAGACCCACGTAAGACCCGTACAAATACCTGGTGCTCTGACTTTCATCTCCTAGTTTAAGTGCAATGTGCGAACACTTTCACGATGGTACATGGGTGTAGAACTACATATCACCCTGATTCTTCAATTCCAAATCTCGATTTTAGAGGAATGCACTGACAATTGTGCGATGGTGCACGGGTGTAGACCCGTGCATTTCCCTGATGCTTCTACTTCCTTCATAGTGCACGGGTTATACGCTGGTTGGAACCTGCGTAAGACCAGTGCACAGCCCTGATGTTGCTTTATCAACTTTTTGACGTTTTTCCTTGCAAAAATCGTATCTTTTATCCAATTAACTGAAATGTACCTAATCACCTGAAAACACAAATAAATAGCCATAAGAGACATAAAAACACCCGAAAATGAGACAATGGCTAAGAAAATGAGGGCCAAAATATATAACAGTATTGGCATGATCAGGTACCTCGTTCGAGGTATTTGTCGTATCTTCATCAAGCTATTAGCATGCACTCACGTAAATATTAGCCTAGCATTGCAGAAATCATCACATGTATGAAGAGCAAACAGTTAGTAGCAAACGAATCGATATCGGGTTATCATGATATATAGTCAAACTGATCCTAATAGGATCTTTCCATAATTGATCATCCTTTTAGGGATGATATGAGTATCAATTTTCTATATGTTAGGCATTTAATACTTAGGCAAAAGCTGTGGTGTATTAACCTGGATTCCCCTTCTCCCTGTATTGGAGAGGTACCTAACTATGGCGATCTCGATCTAGCAGACAACTATGCTGTTACACCTAGATCCTTCTCAATGGTGGTAGCCCGACCAAAGCATCTAAAATATTATCTAACTATCCTGGACTCGAGATCTGGATGGTAACTATGCTCTTACACTCAGACCCTTCCTAAGAGTGGTAGTCCGACCAAGGCATAAGGAATGCTATCTAGCTATCCTGGTCTTGAGATCCGGATGGCAACTATGATTTCACACTCAGAACCTTCTTGGGGGTGGTAGCCCAACCAAGGTATCAGGAATGCTATCTAGCTATCCTGGTCTCGAGATCTGGATGGTAATTATACTCTTACACTCAGACCCTTCTTAGGAGTGGTGCCCAACTGAGGCATCAAGGATGCTATTAAGCTATTGCTTGGATTATGGCGACCATGGCGAACTCACTCCTGGAGAAAAAAAAATGCAACCGGAGATGGAGAAAACTTAGCAGGCAACTTTATTGATAATCAAAATGAAGTACATAACTTTACTACCAGTAGTATCCCATATGAAGCACGTGATAAGCTAAAGCCTCCTTGCCAATGTGACTTCTGCAGACCCCATAATGGACCTCTTTCAATGCCCAGCTAACATTGTTGGGATGCAGACATCGAAGTAAAGGAAGGGTTCTACCCCTTCTATAGAGGTACCCGTCCACTAGGCAATACCGAATAGAAACCCTCTTGATTTTTTGAGCTTGGTCGGAGTCCTCAGAAAGCTTTCCTTTTTGGAGGTAGCAGCTATCGGATCCATCCAATAGAGCAGTCGATCAACTGGAAGATTTTTTTACCTGCTGATATGCTTAATTGGGAGATCACCTGGAGGGGGACACCCTTTGGCAGTGTTTGACCCCCATTTGTATTTATCTTTGCTAAAACATCTACACTGTGATTTTTCTATCGAGGAATCTACTCGATCTTGAATCCCTTGAACCGATCCCTAAGCTGTTGGACTTGCTTTAGGTAGGCAACCATGTTATCACCCTTAGCTTGGTAGAGACCCGGTAACCTGGTTGTCAATGAGTATCGAATCACTCTTGGCAGACAAATAATCAATTCCAAGCTCAACAATGATTCCTACCAGAAGAGCTTCATAATCTGCCTCATTATTAGTAGCCTTGTACTTAAACCTGAGATAATGGCAGCACTCCATCCTTCTCTTGGTCAATTTGGACTATGTTGGCTCTTTTGTCTGCTTGTCCGAAAGCCACGTTAGTATAGAGGATCCAGGCATTATAATCTTTAAACCAATCACCGAGCTCCGGAGGCTTCTGGTGAGGTATCTCTGGCTTTACCAAGGCTTCTACCTCTTACCTTGGGAGTACCAAAAACTCGACCACAAAGTCAGCTAATGCTTGAGCCTTGATTATCGTTCTGGCCTTGTATTTCAAATCAAACTGAGTGAGCTCTAGGGCCCCATAAGACTAACCTTTCTAAGATGTCTGGCCTCTACAAAAACTGGCAGAGAGGTTAGTCAATCACTACTGCCACAATATGAGCTTGAAAATAAAGGGTAGAGCTTTCTCACCGAGGTCACTAAAGCGAAGGCAAGCTTCTAGAGGAGGACGTAATTCATCTCGATCTTGGTTAATACTTGAATTACATAGTAAACAGGTCGTTGGACCCCATCCTTATATTCTTTAACCAAAGCCCCGCTTACAACTGACTCTGACACAACCAAATAAATTTACAGCTCCTCTCCAGGTTCCGGCTTGACCAACAATGGTAGGCTAGATAGATAAGCCTTGAGGGATTGGAAGGCCTGCTCACTGTCATGGTCCCATTTCATGTTCTTTCCTATTTGATCAACTTAAAGAATGAGAGGCATTTATCTGTAGAACACGAAATGAACCGATTGAGTATGGCCAATCGACCAGCCAAAGCCTGGACCTGCTTAAGCGAGGCAGGGGACTCTAGGTCTAGAATAACTCAGATCTTTTTTGGGTTGGCCTCGATAACCCTTTCGTGGGCCATGAAGCCAAGGAACTTGCCTGCAGTTACCCCGAAAGCACACGCGGATGGGTTCAACTGCATTTGGTTATCCCTTAAGATTTGAAGGTTCTACGGAGGTGGTCCCGGTGCTTTTCTGCTAATTGGGACTTAGTGATCATGTTGTCAACGTATACCTCCATCATCCTTCCTATTTCTAGTTTAAACAGTTGGTTGATCAGGCATTGGTAGGTGGCACCCGTATTCTTGAGGCAAAATGGCATCACCTTATAGTAATACAAACCACGCCCGGTAATGAAATTGGTTTTATCCTAGTCTACCGGGTGCATCTTGATTTGATTGTATCCTGAGAATGTATCCATGAAGCTTAGGAGGTTGTTCTTGGTAGTGGATTCCACCAGCTGGTCGATTTTAGGCAAAGGGAAGTTGTCCTTCCGGCATGCTCAGTTGAGGTTCATGTAGTCGACGCACATGCGCCACTTTCTGTTTGACTTGGTAACCAAGACTACATTGGTGATCAAATTGGGGTATCACGCTTCCCTAATGAACCCAACTTTGATTAGTTTGTCGACCTACTCTTGAACCGTAGTGTTTATCTCGGTGTTAAAGTGACGTCTCTTCTATTTTACCTGCTTGACAGTAGGGCTGACTGTCAGTCGATGATATTGGGATTCCTGGCATCTCACCATGACTCTTAGTGAATATGTCGTTGAACTCTTGAAGTAGATTGATCAGACCTTCTTCCAGTCCCGGTTCCAAGGTTTGCCCTGATCTTGACCACATTGGACAGGTCATCACTTCTGATTGGGATTTCTTCTAGCTAATCCATGCGGTGGCCACTGGCCTATTCCCGGTCCTCCTCTAGCTCGGCCTCATCTTGGATGTCATTCCCTGAACCTCCCTTAGGCTCTGAGGTCTCGGGAACCACTTTTGGCAATTCTTGTTCATAGACTATGGTAACCTAGGTAAACTACTTTGCCAATGCTACAGGGTTTGTAAAGACCGTGTAACACTTGCGGGGTAACTATTGGTCTCCTCGTACCTCTCCTACCTCGTTTCCTACTCAAAATTTTAAGATATTATGGTAAATGGACAAGACTCCTTTGAGAGTAGATAGGAAAGGCCTCCCTAAGATGACATTGTAGGCCGAGGGGGTGTCGACCACGACATAGTCCGCCAAGAGGTTTTATTGTAGAGGCGAGGTTCCAATGATTACTGGTAAGATCTTTGACCCTACTAGTACGATGGAGTCCCCTATGAAGCCACTCAGAGGGGTGGTACAACTATTGTAGCACCACCGCTTCAAGTTGACCTTTTCCAAGGTGTCTTTGAACAGGATGTCCACGCTGCTACCTGTGTCTATCAACACGAGGTGAACCAGACAATTGGCGATTTACACCGTGATTACCATGGGATTATCATACGGTTAGGCGGTTTTATATACATCAACTACGATGAAAATTATTTGAGTAGACTGGGTTGTCCCATGGATCCCCGATTGACCTAAAAAATCCCTCAACCCTCATCCATTCTGGGTACCTTTCTGGCATGGCTCTTTCTGGTGTTGCTAGAGGTTCCTGTCAATGTGAGGCCTCCACTGATAGTGTGTATGACTTGGATTTGTTGTGTCAGGTCCTTCTCCTCTACTGTCATTTTCTCAGTATGGTCCCGGATCTCTGCTTGTACTTCCTTTCTAGTCCGGATATTATCTCCAACCTGCTGCAGAAATTCTACCAAGCAACCCCCCTTTACTAGAGCTTCAATCTGGTTATGCAAGTTATAGCACTCTAATGTGTTATGCCCGACATCATCAAGAAAATCGCAGTACTTTTACTGGTTCTTGTATTAGCCGGTGCTTTCATGGGAGCTTGCTTTCTAAGAAAACCCTTGTCCCAGATAGCCAGGTAAATTGTCTCACGAGAAGCATTTAGGAAGTGTAACGGTTGTAGCCTCTCTCATCCTAGGTCACGTGAGTTACTAATCTTAGGGGTGGAGAAGCTCACAGAGGAGTTCACCTAGTCGGATCCAGGCCCCGCTGAGGTTGGAATGGTAGTGGGCAGTACGTAGGTCGGTTGAGAGATCTGCTTTGGGCTTTTTGAATTAGTGCAGGCTTGGGTGCTTCTTTCTTCTGACGCTTTGTCGATCTCATATAATCATGCTCTATTTTAACCTTAAGTTGCTCATTGATCTCGACATGCTCAATAGACCAATCGTAGACCTCCTGATCAGTTTTCAAAGGATGCTTGGCAAAAGACCTGAATAACCTTCCTGCCTATAAGTTCCTACAAAAGTTGGCCAGTGTCTTCTTTTCGTCTAAGACGCCCATCTGAATTACCTCTTTGTGGAATCGCTCTACAAAAGCTCGGCTGGTTTCCCCTTGCTTCTGGATCACATATTATAGAGGGATCGGATCTTTCGGGCATGGTTTAACACCTTGGAACTATAAGCAAATATATGTTGCTAGTTTTGTGAAGAGGTCTACTCTTCCTGGAGGGGGCTTTCTAAACCAGGTCTTTGCATTGTCGGTCAATGTGATATGGAACATCTGGCACATGGTTGCCCTAGTAGTGTTCTGGATTTCCATCTGCTGGACGAAGCTCTCCAAATGACTTAGTGGGTCTCCGACACCGGAGAACTTATCCGATGGCATCTTAAACTTAGGTGCTAGCTCGGCTTCCCTGATCCTCCTGGTGAAAGGAACATTCATTTCACTTATTGCCACGGTGGGATATCTGTAGCAGATTTGATTTAACTGGGTTTGTAATAGGATGTTCTGCCAGGGACTGAGGGCATGGGCCCAAACCTATCTCAAAATGAGGGTTGAGGTCGCGTTATCTAGTAGGTTGGTTTTGACGGGGGAGGCTACATCCGGTCGAAGGCAGGCTGCCTAGCTCTTGGCTCCTAGTTCATGGCCTACCCGCTTTTCTTTAAGTATAGGGATTTACCGTTTGTGTTGTGATCTCTTTAGCAAGAAAACGAAGGTTTGAAACCCACGCAGCGGTTTTTTTGCTGATCGAGCATGGCCTGGGTCACCACTGGAAGGCTTGAAACCCACGTAGCGGTTGGTTGTACTAGAGCTGGGTTATGATGCCAGGATTTTTTACCCTTCTTTGGAGCCTTTCGAGTTGGTGTGGAAGACTATTGCCCCAAGGCCTCGGGCTGTCCCTGGGATGATTAAAACCTCTTAGTTCCTGTAAAACAATAAGTAGGTAAAAACTATTTTTAAAATAAATGTGTGGATCTCCCCACAGACGGTGCCAAAAACTGTTAACCGAAAATTCACTCGAAGCAAGGAATATTAGTTAACACCCTCAAGACCACTACCTTAGAGGTCACAGTCAGGGTTAGTACCCTCTATACCAATTCTAAGTGTAAAAATTGGGGGTGGGATGATTAAAATGAACAATCAAGTACAAGGTAACTAGGGGTAATAACTCTGTTTTATTGATGAATATCGATTGATTACAGGGAATTCCTATCTCTTAATCCCTCTATCTCTCTCTTTTTGAATGGAATAGAGGTGGTAACCTCGTGCCTGTCGATAAGTGGACTAGTTTACTAGTGGTGACTGTGTTCTATTGATAAAGCTGAGGCGACAATGGAGCTTTGTTAATTGGTGGCCAATCTAGGTCTTAATCTCTCCCCTCATGCATGTCCAGGCCTATTTATCATGTAGATTCTTATTTAGCTGGTTATTTTCCCGCCTTAAATCACTTAATCAAATCCCCCCTTATTAGGCGGATGTTAAGTTTTAATGTCGTTGACTTCGGTTGATCAACAGATTCGAGGATATCTTGATGGGAGATAAGTTTGTTTCCTCTTTGGTTTTAATGACTTGACCTGCATACAGGTGATGGTTTGATGCACATTGAAGTGTAATTCTGATCATGTATGTTGCCCTAGCAAAGTACCTCATAGAGGTCATCGAATATGGGCTTGCTACCTCGAATGGCGAGGTACACTTCAGTATCGATATTATTACTGGGAGCTTGATCTGACCACTTTGGACCTCTTTTGGAGCTTGACTTAATCGTGTTAGCACTTTTCAGTGATGATGGAGCTTTACAGGCTTCTTCCTTTTCTGTTTGGATAGGTAGAGATTATACCTCGGTGAAGCAGGAAGGCATTGCAAGACGAGTTTGACACCCTAAAGGTCTTTTGGTGGAAGCAGAGATGATAGCATGCCCCATAGGAGGTCGTGAAATACCTCGACCTTAGGGAACTCAGGTCTTCCCAAGTTGACATAGCTTCAGACTCCTCTCTCGATACAAGAAGCATGATTTGGTCACGTCAAGCTTTAATTGGTGAGTCTAGATACGTGCCAAAAGTTCAGAAGATATGGTTGACCTTGCCTTGCTTTTGAAGGGTCGCATGGTAGCTCGACATCGAGAACCTTTATACCTTGCTGCATAAGCCCAGATTTGGAGCCTTGCATAAAGGTTTGAGGGTGGAAAATTTTCCTTTAGTCCCTAGCCAAATTTGGCTATTAACAATTCAAAACCTTTCAAAACCTTGACGAACCCTGTGTATAGAAAAGGAATAAAGGCGACAAATTGGTTTTCCTAGTTCTTTACATTAATGATATACTACTCATCGGAAACGACATAGATGTATTTACATCAGTAAAAGAATGGTTAGCAAAACAATTTGATTTAAATGACTTAGGAGAAGCAAGTTATATTCTTGGTAACCAAGTTATAAAGGATAGAAAGAACATAATGATTGATTTATCCCAAGCTTCATACATAGGAAAAATCTTATCTAGGTTCACCATGCAAGATTCCAAGAAAGGTATGTTACCTTTCAGACATGGAATCAAACTTTCTAAGGAACAAGTTCCTAAGAACGAACATGAAGAGCAATTCATGAGTAGGGTTCCATATGCCTCGACAGTTGGAATTCTCAAGTATGCAATGCTCTGTACTAGACCATGTATGTTTTTTACGGGTGGCATAATTAGCATGTTTCAATCAATACCAGGTCCTGATCACTGGACAACAGTCAAACATATTTTCAATTATCTCAAGAGAATGAGAGATTATATGCTTATATACTCTGTAGGGGGTTTAATTCCTGTTAGCTATATAGATTCTGATTTCCATTCAGATTTTGACTCTAGAAGATCAACATTAGGAGCTATGTTTACTATTGGTGAAGGCACAGACATGTGAAGGAGTATCAAGCAATCTTATATTGTTGATTCCACCAAGAAAGCTGAGTATGTTGCCGCATGCAATGCTACTAAAAAGATTGTTTGGCTCCACCAATTCTTGATTGACTTGGATGTGGTTCCAAATGTAAATAAGCATATCATTATCTACTGTGACAACAGTGGAGCAGTGGCTAATTTGAACCATGAAGCCACAAGAGAGGGAAACACATTGAAATAAAGTATCACCTCCTAAAGAAATTATGCTTACAGGTGACAGTACAATTACCAGGATCGCATCAATAGAAAATCTAACAGATCCTGTCATAAAGGCTCTACCACAAAAGAGATTTGATAGGCACCTAGAGAATATGAGAATAAGAGATATGACACATTTGTTATAGAGCAAGTGGGAGGTTGTTAGGATTAGAATGAATAGCAAAAGTGTAATAATATACTTGACAATCTTTTCATATTAATAAAATGATTTCTAGTTTAACAAATAGTGTTTATAGTTTAATTAATATAATTATCAAAAGTAAATAATCATAAGGTCATAAGACTATGAGAAACGAAGAATTGTTCTTAAATCCGGTGATGTATAAGGTAGACACAATTCTTTAGTTAGTCATGGATAATATTCACAACTTAATATAAATGTGCATTTATCCTATCAAAGTCGTAGATTCTTTTGTTAGCATTTGAATGAGATCAAATGTGTTATGATGAGCCTAAAATCAACAAAGTGTAGTGTCTTTAGGCAATAGAATCTAGTGCACTAGGTGCATTGAATAGGATCACAATGAAATGCTTTACGCAGAACCGTCAATGTATATAATTTTTAACTTAAGGACAATCAGAGAGTCTATCTTAATCCTAAGATAAATGATGGACTTACGGTTACTAGTATTATCGTTTTTGTTGTCAATGTGTACGATTATATAGTGTAGTTTATCCTCGATGGTTTGGTGATATTCATTCATTAATTGATAAAGAACTTCATTTATAAATATGGACATTGTGGCTCCATTTATTAAATGTGAGTAGAATATCATCATATGGATATTTTATGGTATTGGATATTAAATCTTAAAATTAAGTTTTCAATAGTGTCCATTGAAATATGACTTTTGTATAAGTCAAAATATGGTCATATGAGTAAATATGGTAATTAGGGGAGCTATTTGCGATCTATAAGCTCTTGGCAATTACTAGTATGTTTCACGAGGATACACTATCTCCAATAAGGTAGTCTAGGGTACGAATGAGAAATATTTACTTATTCTGTCTTTATTTAAGAGTTCAATTTTTGTTCTTTAGTGGAATGAGCTAAAATTAAAAGATCGAACCTAAGTGAATCAGTTGTTAGTTGTGATTAGGTTATGTATATTGAAGCTTAAATTTAGATAGCCAGTCAAGATCCCAAATCCACACGAATTTGCATGGATCACTTGATATATTCTACCGAACTAATTTCTAGGTCCATCCATAATTGTTTTTGGATTTCGGAATCTAAAAGTTTTGGAGAGGTGCGGTCATGTGTAATCAAGACACCCGGAAACTCTTCAAATGCCTGGAATGGGAGGCCAAGGATGTGGGAATCCTTGGGCGGCCTAAGGGGGTGCAATTAGCATTCCATTAATACATTAAGAATATAATTTGCACATTTTAATTAGATGGACTGTTAAATTATATTAATATATTAATTTAAGAAATGTGAACATATTTCCTTTTAATTAAGAATGGGTCTAGTCCACATATGGACTTTTTATTAGACTTCAATGGATTTAATAAAAAAGTAAAACAACATATTGTCCATACTATATGCTTCGGCGGCAATGCTAAGGAAATTAGCCTAATATATTGTTTTTAATATTTAACTAAATAGAAGTTAATTAATTAATTAATTAATTAATGATTTAATTAAAAGTCAAAAAATCTTTTTAAGTAGGAGAAGGTCTCCTAGTGTCATACTATTGTTTGTAGCATGATAAGTATCAAACACTTTATTTAAAAAATATATCAAATAAAATGAATTTATTTATCTAGTCAAATTAGGAAGTATTTGATATCTATCAAAACTCTAAATGACAATTGATCAAATTAGGAAATTTTTATAATGTCACAATATAATTGATATTCAATACTTTATTATTAGATAATACACTTTTGAATTGGAAAATGATTGAATTCAAAAGTTGATAGGAGTTTTGGTGAAAAAGAAATCATCCTTGTGTGAGGATTTTCGGGCACCTATATATATTCCATTATATAATTCGGCCACCCATAGTTTTTGGTCTTGAGAGAAGTTTTTTTTATTTTCCTAAAATAAAAAATAAAAAATAAAAAATAAACTTCATCCAACTAAAAGAAAAGGTGTGAGAATTCAGCCAATAGAAGAAGAAAAAAAGGAGCGTTTTATTTTTAATAGTGCACTAGTAGATTTTATATCAAAAGATTTTGTGCACAACATCGAATAGGGTGTCGTCACGTGAAAATAGTACGATACTTTTTATTATATGCTAGTTCATCAAGAGTTAGGTTCTTTCATTTAAAGGAATCGTTTTAAAAATATATATAACAATCTATTTTTTGCTTCCGCTGTGCGTTTTTTTTAACAATTTGTATAAAAGTCAAGTTGTACCCTTGATTAATTGATGTATATATATGTGAATATATTTCTTTTTATTATAAATATGCATGCTTTAGAGAGATATCGCACTCTAGGTATTCGCTTATATCATTACATTGGAATGTAAGGATACATACATACATTTATCTATGTGTGTGTGTGTCTGTGTGTGTGTGTCTGTGTGTGTGTCTGTGTGTGTTTTTATAATATGATTTGTTATTGCTCGATTTTGATCCTAGAATTTTAATGTATTTTTTGTTTTGGAATTTTAACAAAAAGAGTGTCCTATCATCGCCATAATTTCATTCTTGGTAGTTGCAAATTTCTTTTTATTTTATTGTTGTAATAAAAAAATTGATGTGATATATTCAAGTTTCGAAGAATAAAAGAATTGACGAATTGGAAGTAGAAAAAATAGCAACAGAACGACCCGAGGTAGCCAAGGTGTTGCGCACGGGGCCACCACTCAAGGCCTCGGGAGCATGAGTGCCGGTCACGATTTTTTTGGATGGATAGCTGCCTAATGACTTGTTCACCAAGTTAGGATTAGGGTTTTTGATTTTCAAAACAAATGTAATTTACTTGCTTTTCTAGGATGGACCTAAATTGTGGCTATTTATTTTTCAGTAAATATTGCAATGTTTGTCATTGTTTGAGAACATGTCATATAGAATAGGAGTGCCACTTATATATCTTTTTTGGTATGAACATGCATTAAATGATTTAGGTATCTAATTGCCTTGAGATGACTTGGTAAATCATTCTATGGAGTTCAGTCACATGCCTTAAACAACTGAGTGGGAGAAGGTTTTTGGGAGAAGGTTTTTGGAACACCTATGGCCTCCAAGTTTAGTTGAGGTTTATGTTTCGTGTGATAAACCCCTAAGGGGTATTCATAAATGGAATTTAGCAAGATACATCCTTACAAGGATAGACTAGACAATTGACTCAAACGATATCTACTCTTAAATGAGGGATATTCGTGAGGGATTAAATTGAAGATTGATAAATTGGTATCACACTCAATGTGGTTTAATGGATATCCTCCCAAGAGTTCTTGTCAATAAAATCGTAAGGCTAAATTGAAAACGCTGGTTGTTATGTTAACAATTGGGTGGGACCTAGTCCAACTAGCAGATCGTGCGAACTCCTGAAAAAGCCATGACATTTATGGGTGTTGGATCACAGTTGAATTTTACGATTAAATTATTTTATTTAATTCAAGATAAATATTCAAAAGTTCTTTGTCATGATTGTTTACTTATATAAATTTTGTTTTATTCAGAAAACATGACCCCATCCCTAATCAACATCCTAAAAAATAATACTTTAACTGGTGATAATTATGTCACATAGAAAAGGAAAATTGGGTTGTTGTTGCAAGCTGAAAAGCATAAGTTTGTTCTATGTACTCCTAAACCATCTACTCCTATTAACGAATCTACTGAGGAGCAAAGAGATAAGTATCAAAAGTGGAAGGCCGCTGATGAGATGGCCAAATATTTTATTATTGTCACCATCTCCAATGTGTTGCAATAGCAACCTGAAAGAATGGAGACTGCTGCTGATATAATGATATCTTTGGAGGAGAAGTTTGCTATGAAGTCTAGGAATGCTAGAAGAAAGGCAGTGACTGCTTTCATGAATCTTAGGATGGATTCTGGTCAGGCTGTGAAAGATCATATGATGAATGTTATAGAATATCTCAACATTGCTGAACTCAACGGTGATGAGATAGACGGTAAGACAAAAATTGACCTAATTTTCAACTCACTGTCGATTCCTTTGATCAGTTCAAGTTGGACTACACCTTGAACAATACATCTTGTAGGGCCTGATGCAAGATATACAAAGCGTTGAAAAAGATTCTTGTGAAAAGCAAGGGTCAAGAGATTCATAGGGTTGTTAAAGTTGCTATTGTTAAGATCTGTAAGAAGGTCAAGAAACAATATAAGAAAAAGTAAGTTGGGGCCTACCGAGAAAGAGACCAAGAAAGTAACCAAGATCAAAGGAAGGTGTCTTTTATGGTGAAAAGAGACACTGGAAATTAAATTGCTCAAAGTCTCAGAACAAGAAAGAAAAAGGGGTTCTAGGAAAGGAAAATGCTAAATGAGAATGAATTCAACTTGCGTTTAAGTAATGGAACGTTGGTGTCTACCAATGCAGTGAGAGATATTAGAATTAATATAGATTCTAGTTGGCATTTAGATTTGATAGACATTTATTATGTACCTCAATTCAAGTGGAATATAATTTCAGTTTCTTGTTTAAATAAATTTGGATATTCGATTACTTGTAATAAAAGTTCTATTATTAGTAGGAATAACAAATTTGTTTGCAAAGGTACATTGGAAAATGGTTTATTTTATCTATATAGAAATATTTATTACTTGTTAGACACGAAATCAACGAAACCTAATCATAAAAGAGTGAACTTATCAAAAGATGAAACCTACCTATGACATTTATGTCTAGGTCATATTAACCTTTATAGGATCAAAAGATTGTTTAATGATGGACCATTAAGTGAATTAAAGGTTGATGATCTACCAACTTCTGAATCTCGTTTGGAAGGTAAGATGACCAAAAGACCGTTCATGACCAAAGGCACAAGAGCCACTGAATGTTTATGATTAATACACACTGATGTCTGTAGTCCTATGAGCATTCAAGCTAGAGGTGGATATGAGTACTTCATCACTTTCACAAATGATTACTCAAGATTTGGCTATGTGTATCTCATAAGACATAAGTCAGATGCTTTTGATATGATCAAAGCATTTAAAGCTGAAGTAGAAAATCAGCTTGAGAAATACATAAATATTTTGAGGTCTAATCGTGGTAGAGAATATCTATACGGTGAGTTTTAGCAATACCTTATTGATAATGTATAATTTCTAAGTTTTTATGCCAGGTACACCTTAACACAATGGGATGGCAGAAAGGAGAAATATAACTCTTTTGGACATGGTTAGGTCTATGTTGAGTTATTCAACGCTTCCTAATTCGTTTTGGGGATATGCATTACAAACAGCTATGTACATTCTAAACAATGTACCATCTAAGTTGGTTCCTCAAACACCTCATGAGTTATGAACTGGGCAAAAGTCTAGTTTGCAACACTTAAGGATATTTGGATGTCCTACACATGTGTTAAAAGGAAAGACAGAAAAGATAGAGTCCCGTTCAGAAACATGTATAATTGTGGGGTATCCAAAAGGAACAAAGAATATTATTTGTATAGTCTTTCAGATCTTAAAGTATTTGTTTCGATAAATGATAAATTTTTAGAGGACAATATGAATGATTTTGTGCCTGAGAGTAGAATTGACCTAAATGAGCTTTTAGGAGATACAATTCCATAATAGGTTTCACAACCCAACCCAATTGTAAGTTTTGCACCATCACAAGATCAACAACCTACCATTCCTCGTTGTAGTGGAAGGGTTAGTAGACAACCTGAGAGATACATCGGTTTAGAAGAATCAGTGGAGAATCTCTCAAACGATGATAATCACTACACGTACAATGAAATCTATGGAGGATGTTGATTGTTGTCATTTGCAAAAGGCAATGCGATCTGAAATGGAGTCTATGTTCAAAAATAAAGTCTGGTCTCTCGTGGACTTGCCTAAAATGATAAAAACCCACTGGGTGCAAGTGGGTATACAAGAGGAAAGAGGTATGGATGGAAAGATGGAAACCTTTAAAGCTAGATTGGTAGCTAAAGGTTACGAGGAAACTTCTCTCATGTGGCCATGCTTAAGTCCATAAGGATACTCTTATCCATTTCAGCATCTCTAGACCTAGAGATTTGGTAAATGGACACCAAGAAAGCTTTTCTTAACATAAGTCTTGACGAAAGTATCTATATGATACAACCAGAATGATTTAATGAAAAAGGCCAAGAGGGAAGGGTATGCAAGTTACAAAAGTCCATATATGGACTAAAGCAAGCATCCAGATCTTGTAACATAAAGTTCAATCAAGCTGTGAAAGGTATTGGATTTATTCAAAACCTTTCAAAACCGTGACGAACCTTGTGTATACAAAAGGATTAAATGTGACAAGTTGGTTTTCCTAGTTCCTTAAGTTGATGATATATTACTCATCAGAAATGATGTAGGTGTATTGACATCAGTAAAGGAATGGTTAGCAAAATAATTTGATATGAAAGACTTAGAAGAAACAAGTTATATTGTTGGTACCCAAGTTATAAGGGAAAGAAAGAATAGAACGATTGCTTTATCCCAAGCTTCATACAAAGATAAATCTTGTCTAGGTTCTCCATGCAAGATTCCAAGAAAGGATGTTACATTTCAGATATGGAATCAAACTTTCTAAGGAACAAGTTCCTGAGAATGAACATGAAGAGCAATTCATGAGTAAGGTTCCATATTCCTCGGTAGTGGGAAGTTTCATGTATGCAATACTCTGCACTATACCAGATATTTGTTTTGAGGTTGGTATAGTTACCAAGATTCAATTGAAACCTGGTCCTGATCACTAGACAACAGTCAAACATATTTTCAAGTATCTCAGGAGAACAAGAGATTATATGCTTGTATGCTCTAGAGGGGATTTAACTCCCATTGGCTATACAGATTCTGATTTCCAATCAAATTCTGACTCTATGAGATCAACATCAGGATTTGTGTTTACTCTTGAAGGAGGCGCAGTCATATGGAAGAGTATCAAACAATTTTGTATTGTTAATTCCACTGTGGAAGATCCTAAAGAGGTTGTTTGACTCTGCAAATTCTTGATTAACTTGGAAGTTATTGCTAATGCGAATAAACATATCACTATCTACAGTGACAACAGTGGAACAGTGGCCAATTCGAGAGAACCGGGAAGTCATAAGAGAGGGAAACACATTGAAAGGAAGTATCACCTTCTAAGGGAAATTATGCATAGGGGTGACATGACAATTACCAAGATCACATCAGAAGAAAATCTAGCGGATCCTTTAACAAAGGCTCTACCACAAGAGAGTTTTGATGGGCTCCTAGAGAATATGGGCAAAAGAGATATGACACACTTACAGTAGAGCAAGTGGGAGATTGTTAAGATTATGCTCAATAGCAAGAGTGTAATAATATGCTTGACAATCTTTTCATATTAATAAAATGATTTCTAGTTTAACAAATCTTATAGCTTTTATAGTTTAACTATTATTATTGTCAAAAGAAAATAATTATAATGTCAAAAGACTACGAGAAATGAAGAATTGTTCATACATCTGGTAATGTATGCGGTAGACACAATTCTTTATGTAGTCTTGAACAACATTCACAACTTAAGATAAAGGTTGGATGCCTTTACTTTGTTAAAATTGTAGATTCTTTTGTTAGTATTTAAGTGGGATCAAATGTGTTATGATGAATCTAAAATCATCAAAGTGTAGTGTTTTCAGACAAAAGAATCGAGTGCACTAGGTGCATTAAATAGGATCACAGTGAAATGCTTTATCCAGAACCGTCAATGGATAATAGTTTTCACTTAAGCACAATCGGAGAGTATATCTCAATCCTGAGATAAATGATGGGCTTACGGTTACAAGTGTTATCATTTGAGTTGTCAATGAGTACGATTATATAACATAGTCGATCCTCGATGGTTTGGCGATATTCATGTGTTAATCAATAGAGGACTTTATTTATAGATAGAGACATCGTGGCTCTATATATTAAATGTGAGTAGAATATCATCATATGGATATTTTGATGTTTTGGTTATTAAATCTTAACGTTGAGTTTCAATAGTGTTTATTGAAATATGACTTCTAGACAAGTAAAAATATCCAAGTTCAAAACGTGATCATATGAGTAAATATGGTAACAAGGAGAGCTATAGGAGGTCTATGAGCTCTTGGAGATTACTGGTACTTTTAACGAGGATACACTATTTCCAATAAGGTTGCCTGGGTTACGAGTGAGAAATATTTACTTATTCTATCTTTAGTTAAGAGTTCAATTTTAGTTCTTTAGTGGAATTAGTTAAAGTTAATAGATCAAACCTAAGTGAATCATTTGTTGATTGTGATTAAGTTATGTCTATTGAAGCTTAAATTTTGATAGCCCACCAAGATCCCCAATTCACATGAACTTGCATAGTCATTTGATATATTCTACCGAACTAATTTCTAGGTCCATCTAGAATTGTTTTCGGATTTGGAGAGGTACGATCATGTGTGATCAAGACACGCGGGAACTCTTCAAATACCTGGAATGGGTGGCCGAGGATGTGGGAATCCTTGGGCGGCCCTAATAGGGTGCGATTAGCATTCCATTAATACATTAAGAATATAATTTGCACATTTTAATGAAATGGGCTGTTAAATTATATTAATGTATTAATTTAAGGCATGTGAACTTATTTCTTTTTTAGTAAGAATGAGTCTAGTTCACATGTTGACTTTTCATTATAGTCCAATGGATTTAATAAAATAGTAAAACAACATATTGTCCATACTATATGCTTGGGCGGCAATGCTAAGGAAATTAGCCAAATATAATATTTTTATTTTATTATTTAATTAAATGAAAGTTAATTAATTAATTAATTAACTAATTAAAAGTCATAATCATTTTCTAAGTAGGAGAAGGTCTCCTAGTGTCATACTATTGTTGATATTATGATAAGTATCAAACACTTTATTTGATAAGTAGATAAATAAAAGGAATTTATATATATATAGTCAAACTATGAAGTATTTGTTATCTATCAAAACTCTAATTGATAATTGGTCAAATTATGAAATTTTTGATAAAGTCACAATATAATGGATATTCAATAATTTATTTTTGGATAATACACTTATGAGTTGGAAAAGGATTGAATTCAAAAGTTGATAGGAGTTTTGGTGAAATAGAAATCCTCCTTATGTGAGGATGTTCGAGCACCTACATAAATTCCATCATAGAATTCGGTCAACCCTAGTTTTTGGTCTTGAGAGAAGTTTTTTTTATTTGTCTAAAAAAAAAATCTTCCAACTCAAAGAAAATGTGTGAGAATTCAACCAAGAGAAGAAGAAGAAATGGAGCGTTTTATTTTCGATATTGCACTATTAGGTTTAATATCAAAAGGCTTTGTGCACAACATCGAATTGGGTTCACACGAGTTTTCGATCAAAAGATTGAGAATTCAAAAGTGACCAAACAACCTTTATTTTTCTCTAGGAGGGTTACTGTGACTAACAAAAGAAAAAGTTTTTATTTTTCATCCTCAGGTATACAATTCAAAGAAAGGGAACCCACACTCCTAGTTGATTCACATTCATGATTGGATTGGAAGTTCTTACGGTTACAATTTGATGCAATATCAATCATCACGTGTAAAAGGTACAATACTTTTTATTATATGTTAATTAATCGATGGTTAAGGTTCTTTCTCTTAAAGGAAAATTTTATAAAATATATCAATCTATTTTTCACTTTCGCAGCGCGTTTTTTCCTACAAGTGGCACTACACACCATTTTAAAGTTGATGCACAAAACCTCACTCACGGGACTGATTGCAAGGGACCGGAAAAGCTCTCAGTTGGTAATGGAGCTAAACTTGAAATTTCTCATGTTGGAACTTCATGTATACACTCTCACACATCACCTCAAATTCCTTTATTCTTGAATAACATTTTACATGTTCCAACAATAACTAAAAATCTACTAAGCATATCACAATTTACAAAGAAATAATGATGTTGTAGTTGAATGTAATTCTGATTTTCGCTTTATAAAGGACAAGAATTTAAGGAAGGCTCTACTGCAAGGGGTTTGAAAAATGTTCATCAATTAGTGACAAATCTCTCTCTAAAGTCCAAGCATTGTTTGTGTCAAAAGAAAATTGTGTTGTTAATGAGTGTCTATCAAAGTCTGTATGTGTTTGTGATAAGTCTTGTAAAGAGTATTCTATAACTGACAATTTTGAGAATGTCAAGACTTGTACAGATCATCTTTCAAAAGTCTCTTGTTACAATGTAAATAGAATAATACCTTGTAACACCTTCAATTCTAATAAAAATTTTGTTTTACAACTTTGGCATACTAAACCTGGTCACTCGTCCTTTCCGATTTTAAAATAAGTTTTAAAAAGCTTAACCTTGTTAGGTTTTAGATTGTGTTGGCATTAATTCTATATCAAAATGATGCTTACTTGTAATGATTTAGTTGTTTAGATTCATAATGATTCAAGCTTCAAAGAAGAAGGAACAACTAGTTAAAGCAAGTTCAAAGTCTTTAAAGAGTAAGGATGCCATATAGTTCTACAAAGGTATACTAAGACCTTATCTTTCTTTTACAAGGCTTAGGCACACACACAATTCATACATTTGTGTCCCTGCATAGTTGTGCACCATTATAGGCACACACATACAATTCATTCATATGTGTCTGGATCGTTGTGCCCCATTTATAACACATTCACACACTTGAAGATGAATGCTCATGCATTGGTATGAAAATAACATGTTTTGAAAAATGCATGATTGGAGACTATCTCTATGTAGTTTGTATTCTAGTGTTAATTATGTTTGTATGTGTATATGTTTGTATAACATGGATATTGAACTTGATTTTAGTCTTAAATCATTTTTGATTGAGTTCCGGTCATTTCGGTTACTCATACTATTGATTTTAAGTTCTAAGTCAAAAGATACTACACTTCAACTCATAATCCATACATTATTTTCGTCTTCGTATATCGAGTAGAATTATTATTTTCTGAGTTGAATATCTTATATGTCCATGTTTGTGAGAGAGTTACGGTTCGTAATCCGTAAAAGGATTCCAATTTCGAGTTTGGAGACCGAAGAACGGTCGAAGAAGGTGAGGGGAGCGCGAGAGGAAAATAAGTGCAACCAAGCACTCTTTCCAGAGATGGCGCATGGCCATCTCGAGCCAGAATGCTTGCTGCCTTGAGATGCCCACACGCCATCTCAGGCAGCAAGTGTGATTGGTGCACTTAAGGCCCTTTTGGTCATTTCATACTCTATTCTTTCCATCTCCTTTATATATCCATTCCCTCTCACATTTCATTCTAAGAAGAAATTCAAAATTTAAGTGCAGAATTTTCTCCCAAATTTTCTCACCTTCCAAACACCATAACTTCTTCATTTGAACTCTGATCTAAGTGATTCAAATTTGAGAGTGTTTTTCTATTCATCCTCCATTTTTTCTCTGAAGGTTTGAGTTAGTTTTATTGCTTTTTTTGGAGTCTAATTTCATAAAAACGGGATTGCACCAAATCAACTAAGGTATTGATTTTCTCTTAAAGTTTTCTTTTAAAACTTCATCAATTGCCTTGAGTTTTCTTCTTCAATATATATATGTGTCTTGTGATAGTTTTGATTTGAGTTTTGAACTCATTTAAAGCTAGATTGAGTTTCAATTGAAATCTCACATGTTGAGTTTGTTTTTTATTTTGCCTATGTTTTCACATGTTTGGGAATGTATTGTGCTTGCTTTAATTATAGGACTCTTTAATGATCTTTAATTGATTGATTTTATGAAAAATGGTTCCTCACATGTATTAGGCTCTCTTTGGCTGAATTCTTCTAATAATACACGTGTTTGTGTTCTTATGAGCTATTCATGTGCTTTGTTGAATCTATGAATAAGAAATATGCTCTAGAACTTTAGATTTAATCTAAATGACTTTGTCACATGATTTTAGCATGTTTTTTGGTATATGAGATTTAAACTTGATTATGTATTAATTGAACATATCTTGCGATTCAAGTTTTAAAACTATACATGTATCTAGGTTGTAATTAATGTTGAATATATCTTACAGGTTCTAGATGGATTAATCATGCATGATTGACTAGACAACATTTGTTATGTGCATTCATGCTTATGTCTAGTATTTTCCATAGGATGTGTTGATCATAACATTCTATGTTGCGTGCTTGTTTGCGTTTTGCATTCATGATCACTTAGATGTCTTGTGAGAAGGACGTCTTGACAATAGGTGTGAGACCTATGTTGTTGAGCATGGAAGTATTGGCAAGAGGTGGGAGACCTCGAAATGTCAAGCAAGAAAGTCTTGCCTAGGGTCGTGAGGATCCGGAAGGGTGAGCAAGGAAGTATTGCCTAGGCGTGAGGATTCGAAAGGGTGAGCGTGGAAGTCTTGTCAAAAGGTGTGAGGCCTCGGAATGTTGAGCAAGAAGGTGACATATTCATGAGTAGGATAGGAGGGTAGTTTCTAGGTGAAGGGGTCACTTGAGAGATTGTACTTGTCTTATCTACTAGTGGATTTTGTTTGCCGATGGTTGCTAACCCGTGGATGTTTCCTCTTCGGAGGTTTACCACGTTATATCTTGTGTCAATTTTTCTCTATCCCTATCTCTCTTATATTTGTATTTGTTATTTAAATACTATGGGATAGAACTTTATATGTAAGTTGAGTTTCTTACTATAATATAAATTGTGTATGAGTTATAGTTGCTTGTTTGTATCACACTTTATATGTTTTATATATTGATTAAGTGTCTTTAATTGATATATATATATATATATATATATATATATATTGATACAAGCAATCTAGAGGGACAAACTTTTGTTTGTTTTTAAGGGAGTCGAAAAAGGTGTCTAACCTATTAACCCCCCCCCCCCCCCCCCCCCCCCCCCCTCCTCTCCTCTCCTCTCCTTGAGCATTTAACCGTGTTTGTATTTTCAAACCTTACCTTGCATTACATCTACATCGTTGGATTTTTGTGATGCATGTTAATATGATAAACTTCATGAGCTACCTTTTCCTTCTTCGAAAACTGCTTACAAGTCGCATCTTGAACTTTTGTTTACTGATGATGATAGAAGCCTTCTCCTCATATATCTCAACTAGGATATAAATATTATTTCCATTATGTTGAAGCATTCTCCAAATATACTTGGATTTATCCACCTGAAACTAAGTCACAAGTTATTGATGTCTTTCTGAAGTTTAGAAAATTTGTAGAGCTTGCTTTTGATAGGAAGATTAAATGTGTTCAAAGTTATTGGGGATGGGAATACAGACCTTTAGCTCAACATCTGAGTCAGCTAGGAGTTCATATTAGACATTCTTGTCCTCGTTTACATCAACAAACCGACATATCATTGAGGTTGGCCTCTCTTTGCTTGCTCAATCTAAACCACCACTATCCTTTTAATGGGATGCTTTTCACACTGTTGTGCATATCATAAATAGGCTTCCCACTCATATTCTCAATCATATGTCACCTTTTCAGAAGATGTACAATCTTTCCCCTGATTACCACTCTCTTAAAATGTTTGGTAGTGCTTGTTTTCCATTACTAATGCCCTACAACAAGCATAAGTTTCACTTTCATTATAAAAAATGTGTCTTAATTGGTTATAATAAAGTGCATAAGGGTTCAAATGTTTACATTCTAACGGTCAAATCTACATTTCTAGGCATGTTACATTTAATAAAAAATAATTTCCATACAAATCCTTGTTTGAATGTGTCAACGATGTCAATTGTAGAATGGTAAGCTCTAAATCAAGCCTGCCAGTGTCTGTGCTATCTAAATTTAAGCAAAATTAGGGTATGAATTCTATTCAACATCATGATCTAAATTTTATTCCAGCAGTGCCATGTTCTGTGACCATACCATACTCACCTTTACATACCTCTACCAGTATTATCTCACTTCAAAAGCCAGTTACATAACCACATATTTCTACTCACCAAATGGAACTAACATTACCAATCCTAAAGCTCTAGTTACCGATATTCCTAAACTATCAAGAGAACCGAGTAGTGTTGTTGATTCTCTTTCTAATCCTCACTGGAAGTCTGCTATTGAGGATGAGTATGTAGAGTTGATGAAAAATCAAACTTGGGTTCATGTTCCACGGAGGGCTGATATGAATGCGGTTGGTAACAAATGTGTGTTCAGAGCAAAAAAAAAAAAAATAGGGGTGGCACAGTTCAAAGGTATAAGGCACGCCTAATTGCTAAAGGTTTCCATTAAACAACAGGGGTTGGTTTTTTTCGAGACTTTTAGTCATGTTGTCAACTCTTGAACTATAAGGGTTGTTCTATCTCATGTTGTTAATCATAATTGGGTTCTAAGGCAACTTGACATTAATAATGTCTTCTTGAATAGGGAGATAAAGGAATCAATCCTCATGGAGCAGCCAGGTTGTTATGTTAGTGCCAAACATCCTGAATTTGATATAAACTGGTAAAGTCTCTCCATGACCAAAAGCAGGCACCAAGGGCTTGGTATGAAAAGCTTAAGTTAGCCTTGGAATAGTGGGGATTCACAAACTCAAGGGTAGATACTTCTATGTTTGTTTGTTTTTTTTTTTTTAAAAGATGTGTGATTTTGTTTTTGGTTTATGTTGACGACATCTTGTTGACAGAAAATGACACTAAGTTGATTTCACAAGTGGTACAGGACTTCAATAAACACTTTTCCTAAAAGGATTTAGGTGAGTTGAGTTCTTTCTTGGCTTTGAAGCGGCAAGAGATGCTCATGGAATCATGTTGACGCATAGTAAATATGCATCGTACCTGCTGTGCAAGACAAAGATGAGTGACTGTACTACATGTCCAACACCCAAGTGCACTGGTGCCAAGCTATCTCAGGCTGATGGTGAAACTTTCTCTAATTCGACCCTCTATAGAAGCACGGTAGGAACCTTGTAGTAACTAACCCTGACTAGACCCGATCTCTCTTTCGCAGTCAATATAAGCTTAACCAATATCTTGCAGCTTCTACTATCATTCATTGGCCAACTTGTAAGCGCATTTTGAGATATATTAAGGGAACTCTTGAAACAGATCTTCATTTCAAGCCTTGTACCAGTTATTCTTCATTAATTCTTAAAGGCTTCTCTGATGGGGATTGGGCCAACAATCTTGAAGATAAGAAGTCTAGAAGTGGTTGGGGTGTATATGTGATGGTGGAAACTTGGTTTCATGGAGTTCAAGGAAACAAAAGTGGTTGCTAGGAGTGGTTGTGAGGTAGACTATCGCTTTCTTGCACAAGCAGCAATTGAGGTTGTTTGGCTGAAAGCTTTGTTGACTGAGATTGAAGTGTCATTATCTTCAATTTCAGTTATTTGGTGTGATAATACTAGTGCAAATTCTTTGGCAAAGAATCATGTGTTCCATTCAAGGACAAAACACAGAGAGCTAGACCTTCACTTTATTCGTGATAAGGTTGAGGCCAAAGAACTAGATGTGAGGTACATTCCAAGTGAGGATCAATCAGTTGATATCCTTACCAAGCCTCTTGGAATCAACTGATTCGATTTTCTAAAAGCCAAACTCGTCTTGGATAAATCCAGGCTCCGTTTGTGAAGGGGATGTTAAACCATATAATGAATCATAAGTTTACCACGTATAATGTTGGTCAGCTCGTGTGCTAGCACACAGTAACTAATATAAGGCCTCTACGCACTCGATCACCTCTCAACTCAGGCAATTGATAGCACCAAAGCTAGTTGGACTTTTCCGCCAATTCTAACCACCTAATCTCTACTTGTCTTTCCACGTTAGCAATGATTCTGTTAGAAACAGGATTATATTAAAACAGAATTGATGTGCTATTACAGTGTATATTAACATACTTTTCACATGTTGATTGTAACTTATCCAGATATAGAAAATCAACACAAAGCTCTCTCAATTCTAGAGCTCAAAATCATCTTTCTTTAATTTTAGTTTTGCTTTCACTTGATCAATTTGTGAACAAACCGTCTATTTATCCTATATAACTTCTTCTTTTTTAACAAATCATTTTTACAATAAAGATGCTCCTAGTATGATCAATTTGTGAATAAATAGGAATAGGATTTTGTTTAGATTCTATCAATTGATAAATTTCACTGTTGCATATAGTGCACTAAATGAAGCATCAGAAACGACTGTCAATATGAGAAGTGGAAAGCATCAAGAACGACTATTGTTAGCTTGCCTCTTCTATTTATCCTACATATTAAGGATATTAAATCCAACTATTCTGTATGCGAGTTATTATAATTCTTTTTTAGGATTAATTAATTACTATTAACTAAATTATTATAGTACGTGCATAAGGAGTTTACGATTAAATAAACTTTTTACTGTTTTATTTATGAAAACCCAAATTAATTTACCCTCAAATAAAATTGTGTATTTGTAAAAAAAATATAATTGTTTATTATTCCTTAAATAAAGTTAATAAACATGTACTGTTTTGATAAACTCTTTTTTTTTTACTGTTTAGTAAAAGAAAAGAGTTAATTAATAAATTTCTTATTAATTATTTTTAATGTTTTGAAAGCATAAAATTGTGCATTTCAACTATGAATCCATTTTCCAATTTATGTGATTCCATTTTTTAGGAGTGGTGTTATTGGTACACAACCCACTGCTGGATTATTTATACTCCACTTTTTAAATTAGTTAGTATTCTTTTTTTCCGTTTATCAAATTAAAAGGGATATACAATTTTTATTAAAAAAGAATCAAGTACTATGTAAAACTAATAAAACCATACTTTTCTTTTATCTAAACCTTAAATGATATAGATTATTTCAAACAATTAAATATTTACTATTTTTATTTATATTTTCTTACAGATCTCGAAGTTACAAAAAAAATTGTCTTTTCCGACGGTATTCGGAAAAGACGATTTCCCATCAGAAATACGTTTTTTTGACAGGAAAAAGCCGTCGGAGGCCGTCACAAATACGCTCATCGTAAATAACAATTTACCGACGAACTGTCAGAAATATAACCATTTTCAACGGTCAAGGCCGTCGAAAAAAATAAAAATGTCGTCGGTAATAATAATTAGAGGTGGTCAAAATTACTAGTATTTCCGAAGGGGATTGGCCGACGGAACAAGTTTGATGAAAAAAAATGATGTGCGCCACATCACTCCTTCGACTTACTCTTACCGTTTTACTATAACTTTATTTCTGATATTTTTTACATACTATTTATATATAAATTATTGATATGTTAATTAAATATATTTTTTGTATAATATTTAAATATAACTAATGATATTGTTTTAGAAAATAATATTTTTAATAAAATATTTCCCTTATCTAATAGGAAATTACATTTTCCTACCTTATCTTGAAATAAGATACGTATATTATATCCTTGTTGATTTTAATTTTTATAATCAACATTTTACTAAAAAAATTAATAATTTAAACTTATTTCAGTAAAATTTATAATTACTTTATATGATAAACAAATATATATTAAATAAAATTATTAGAGTTTTTTTTTTCAAAAAATATGATAAAGTAGTTTCATTAAACGTAATTATAAATATCTAAATATTCTTGTAATTACTAATAATCTTGCCATATTTTATATTTATTTAATTTAGTTAGATATACACATAAAATAGTCTTCTTATTAATCCCATTGTTTTATTCCTAAAATCTAGTCCCTATTGTCTACTTTTCTTACAGTGATCTCCATAATTTTATTTTTATTTTTACATTATCTATGACATATTATTTGAAAATTTCTAAATTAAACCAAAACATTTGACGAAAAATTTGACAGAATGATTTCACTAAAAAAAATAGTTATAAATAAAAAATAACATATATAGTGATACATTTAAAATATTAATTTACAAGTCACATTTTTTTGTAGTGGATAAATTATCAAATAAATTCCATTATAATTTATTAATTAATATTATAATAACAAATTAATTATTTTTTTCAATGATAATGCCATTACAAATAATATAGAAAGTAGTACTACATTTTTGATAGCGTAATTGCCCTTAAAATTAATTTGAATTAAATTTTATCATTTCAAACGGCATAAAAAATACCGCCGGAAATGTAGGCTATTTCTGAGGGCACAAAAAATACCGTCGAAAATGTGGGCTATTTCTAATGGTACAAAAAATACCGTCGGAAATGTGGACTATTTCCGACGGCCTCATGGTCGTCGGAAATATTGTATTACTTTTCCCATATTTCTGATGGCATAAAAACTATTTTTGATGGTTATTCGACCGTTGGAACTGTAGTATTATATTTTGACTCATTTCCGACGGCTCTAATATGGTCGTCGGAAAAGATACTATTTCTGACGGCAATTAGAGCCGTCGAAAATAGTTCGTCACTAATAGACATTTTTTTTTTGTACGATCTCACGTTTCCCATATTTAGTATTTATTTATTTTATTGTTTCATTTTTTTTTTCAAATTCTAGATCCATGTTTGCTATTTTATTTTCTCTCTAGTTTTACTTTCTTTCAGATCTTCAACGCATTTTATGATTTGTATCAATTCTTTTGTAGAATTTATTCTGGAACTTCCAAATTTAGTTTAATGTTATTTTCCATAAAAAAACAACGAAATCGCATCAAGAATCGCAACCAAGAAAACCTATTCTTTGATGAAACGAAACTTCACCAAACCCTAATTCAATTGCTCAAAAAACAATCATCAACCAATCAATATCGCACTCACAATCTACCACCAACATTGACTATAGAGAAAAAAAAAACATCTAATAAGAATGGTTTCACTATGAAATTAGAAAAAAAAACAAGTCTTACGAATGGATGTGAGAAAATTGTATATAAAGATTAGAGATGAAGTGTATTTTTTTTTTTTACTTTTTAAAAAAAGATAAGGGTGTATTAAGTTTGAAAAATATATAAAAGGGTAATCCTGAAAATAAAAACTTTAATAAAACCATTTAATTTTATATAATAAAATCAAATTTTTAAAACGTGAGACATAAATATTTCAGTAGTAGGGGGTGGTGTTGCCAATAACAACAACTAATGTAACTAGTGTATAAAGTTCTCTCTCTCTACATATATACATATACATACATACATACATACATGCATATATATATATATATATATATATATATAGGAGAAATTTAAAACTAACCATAAAATTAGTTGGTTATTGTTTTTATCCAAGATTAACATTTTTATTGTTTCTACCAAAATATTCACTATTTGGACGAAATTGTCCTTCTTTATATATAAAAAAAAATCTCTTTTTTTTTTCTTCTTCCCGGATAAAAACCAACTTTTTTCTCTTTTTTTTTCTTCTTCTGCTTCTTCCCAAATTTCTAGTATTCTTCTTCTTTCCGGATGTGATTAATTGTGTTAGACTTGGTTGTTAATTTAATATTTATCCTGACATGTTTAATTGATTTTCCATAGTGTGTTTAACTGATTTGTCCTGGTGTGTTTAATTAGTCTACCTTAGTGTGTTTAATTGAGTTACCCTTGTGTGTTTAATTGAGTTTTCGTGGTGTGTTTAATTGATTTACGTTTGGTGTGTTTATTTAGCCTGTCATTATGTTTTTAATTGGTCTATCCTGGTGTTTAATTGGGCTACCGTGGTGTGTCTAATTGGTGGTCTGGTGTGTTTAAGTGGTGGTATGGTGTGTTTAAAGAAATCTGAAAAAAAAAACTCAGATTTGAATAGATTTGGAAATTTTCCAGATTTCCTCATAAAAGAAAATTCTTTGAAACAATAAATATTATTTCTTTAGCAAACAATTTCTAATTCAATGGAACAAAATCTGAATTTTTTGTAAAATAAAAACATAATTTGGAAAAATAATAAACAAACATAATATGGAAAAAAATTCAAAATAAAAAAACCTGGAATTTTTCTTAAACAAATTCAAATATAAAAAAAAATTAACAAACATAATCCGGAAAATTTTCAAAATAAATAAACATAAAATTTTTCTTGAAAAAAAATAACAAACATAATCCGGAAAGAAAAAAAAATCTAGAATTTTTTCAAAATCCAAAAAATATGAAACTTTTTAAAATTTGGAAAACAATTTAAACGAAATGAAATCTGATTTTTTTTTTAAATAAACAATACCCAAACCTAAACACAACCACAACCATGAATCACCCTTAAAATCAACAACCAAAACTCAAATTACAATTGGATCTACAAACCAAATGAGAAACAAAAATAGATGTGGAGAAAATAGAGGCGTGAGAGAAAGAGAAAGAGAAAAGAAGAGATTGAAGAGAGAAACAATGAGGAGAGAGAATGAAAAAATGATTCTAAGTTCAGACTAAAGGAGAGAGAAGAGGTAAACAAATAATGATGGGCATTTGAGTCTTCAAAACTAATTATTGGATAAAAACATTAAAAATACTGATGTTTGGTAAAAACAATAAATCTCTTTATTTTATGACTAAAAATGTATTTTCTCTCTCTATATATATATATATATAAATAATTTGACATGAGAAAAATATATTAATTAAACTCCATTTAATTATAACAAAGCTCATGTAATACCCCAATCATATAATCATTAATCTTCTAAGACCTCATGAACATTATATATATATATATATATATATATATATATATATATATATATGTATATATAGTCCTTTTTATATCGGTAAGTACTAATACAATTATATAAGAATATTAAATGCGAATCATTCATTTATAAAAGAGCTTTATAAGTATTTACATATCAAGTCAAAGTATATAAAATAAATAACTCACATTTAATGTACTTATGTAATTCTATCGGTGTCTACTTATGTGAAAATTTTCCATTATATATAACATTAAGAGAAAAAGAAAGAAAGAAAGAAATGAGTTCAATAATCCATGGTGATGATGACGACCAACTCAATCTCAAACCATCAAAACATGAAGAAGATTGGTTGTTGGCCATGCAATTGGTCACTGGATCCGTGTTTCCAATGGTGATGAAAGCTGCCATCGAGCTTGGTTTGTTAGAGATCATGTCAAAAGCGAACCCATCTCAGCTCTCTTCTTCTCAGATCGTCTCTCAACTGCCTACAAAAAATTACCAAGAAGAAGCTGGTCCTTCGATAATTGACAGAATCCTCCGCCTTCTCTCCAGCCACTCTATTCTCACATGCAGTCTTGTCACTACCGAAGATGGACATGTTCAGAGATTTTATGGTTTGGCACCTCTCTGCAAGTATTTTGTTCCAAACGAAGATGGAGTTTCTCTTGCTCCCTATCTGCTAGTTTTCCAGGACAAAGTTTCCATGGATTCCTGGTTTGTTTTCTTCCTTAAATCACTCTTTGTTTTTCATATTTAACGAAGATTATAGTTGTTCTTGTAAAAATTAAGGTCACTTTCTATGCAAACCCTGCAGCGCTTTTTTTTTTTTTTTCCAATCTTTATGCTTTGTCTTATTTCCTTGACAAATAATATTAAAATTAAAGGGTAGTTGACATGTTCCTATCATTTTTCTAAATATTAAATAATTACGTCATTAGTGTGACAGATATCTACCCATAACAGGTATAATTGTCTAATTATATTTGTTTTTTATCTGCCCCACTATCTTTGAAGTCCAGTAAAATATTTGATGGAGAGTTGCGTATGCAGACCCGGCCACTAAAATTATGTCACGTGATGCGAGTATATATATAATATGTGAGTGGGAAGCATATGCGGATATGCCCTATTTGGTGTCTAGGTTCATAGGTTGTATGTAATGTTTTGCTATCACATTGTTTAATTATTGAACATGCTAGTTAAAAAGGAAGGAATTACTGGGCAGTAACCTGAATATATTCGATAGAGGTTCATGTCATATGTACAATATTCATCCAATGACTTTCGGTCAATTTTACACATGATTATGTATGAATTTTAAATTTTCCATATTTCAAAGAGATGGATATACCATCCTATGTCATAAATTCGTTTAATAACATCCTATCTTGTATATTTTGCATGAAAAAAGATTAAGGACAATTAACAATTAGGTTCTGGACTTTTTTTAAAAATTTAAATTGTTTTTTATTTTTACAAAAGTGATCAAATTGGTCCTTACATTTTTTTCAAGTGTCAAATTACACCTTCTAACTAAATTTTATTTTAACTGCACAGGGATAAAATCGTTCTTTATTCCAAAACAATATAATAATGAAATATGCACAATTTTTTTAACACGTGTATTTTTATTTATTTTATTTTTAGGTTTTGATTTTTAAATAATTTTGAAAACAATACTTGTATAATATTAATAAAAAAAACAATTATATAAAAATTGTAAAAGACTAAACTGAAATGAATTATAATTTTGTTTATAAAATAAGGTTATAATTGATATTGTCTTATTAAAATATTTTTAGATTTTTTTTATAACTTTAATTAAAAAAGATACAAATGGTGTTTCGTTAATAATATTTTGGATTTTGTTGTAATTATAACGGTGAATTTAATGTATAAAAAACAAAACAACTTTGCTATAATATGACAAACAAATGACATTTATGTACTTTAACTAAAATTGTTAAAGTCAACCATTATATTTAACAGCGTTAAATCGTTAGAGTGACTAATTTGGTCACTTCTAAAAAAAGAGGGACTAATTTGACGTTTAGGAAAAATATGAGGACCAATTTGATCACTTTTAAAAAATTCGTAAACAACTTGAAATTTTATTAAGATTCAAGACATAATTGGTAATTGTCCGAAAAGTAGTATTAACTAATGAGTTTAAATATAAATTTATATATGAATGTTTAATTGGCAAGATGTTATTAAATGGACATACAAATTTACTTCGAAATTTCGGTAGTAAATTAGATGTTAGATAATGCACCTTATATTATTAATGAATAATATTTGGATATTAAAGGACATTTTTTTCAGGCAGGATTAGATATAGATATATTGTCTCATTTGTCTTGCAAAATAAATATAAGATATATCGTGTTTTTAATTAATTTCAGGCACCACTTAAAAGAATCAGTATTAGATGGAGGCTTGCCGTTTGTGAAGGCACATGGAATGCAAGGATTTGAATATGCAGCCATTGATGGTAGAATGAACAAGCTTTTCAATGAAATAATGTACAATCAAACTGCTTTTGTCATGATCAAAATTCTTGAAATCTACAAGGGATTTGAAGGGCTAAACCAGGTAGTGGACATTGGCGGTGGTTTAGGTTCAAATCTTAGCTTTATAGTCTCCAAGTACCCTCATATTAAGGCTATATATTTTGACTTCCCTAATGTTATTCAAGATGCTCCCTCTTGTCCAGGTAATTGTCAAAATGATTATATATTCAACTGATTATATATATATATATATATATATATATATATATATATATATTCAATTGAAATTAGTTAATGCACTTTATTAAGAAAAAAAATTGACGATGTCTTGATCTTTTTCTATTTGTTACTTTTTAACTTTAGGTGTGGAAAATGCTGTTGGAGATATATTTGTTGAAATTCCAACAGGACAAGCTATTTTCATGAAGGTTAGTACAAAAATATAACTTATCCTCAAAGAGACGAAAAGATTTATGCATTTATGCTCTGATACTATATGTGATAAATATTCATTTAGAGTTTGTTTGTTTGTGTTTTTGAAAAACCTCTATTTATAAAAGATTTAGTTGTAGTAAATCAAAAAAGAATTATAATTTTTTAGTTGGTAGACTATTATTTTATAATATATATATACTTGGAGAAACTCCTTCCCATCAACTTTTGACTAGCAGAGATTTAAGCTCTGTTAGTCTATACTAAATTTAAAATAGACAATCTCAAACAATTCTAAAAAACTCAAATAAAGTTTTTCAGAGATTTTAAGGTAATAGAAAACTCAACCAAGCAAGTGCATAATTTCAATCTTATTATTCAAATAACTAAGGAATTTAAGGGTTAATTGCACTAACACGCCCTTACTTTTTTGAATCTAGCAAGGTTCTTAAAAAAGATGTCCTAAATTAACACAAAAACCCTTTACTATTAAGTTAATCTGTTAACTTTAACGGTTGACAAACCTTGACCTATGGAAAATCAAATACACCCATGTCACATCATCCCAAATATAAAATATTTTTTAACTAAAATTTGAAAAACAAAAATTAAAAAATAAAAAGAAAATAATATATTGGCAACCTACAAAAACACCCTCAATTTATGGAGGAGTATCCTATGTGAACTGTAGAAGGTCGACCTCCGAGATTGGGAAAAATCTCTTCCGGTAAGTAGAAGATCATCAAAAATCTCTTGTTTCCTTTGACGGTGGAGCTCCACCGTAGGTAGATTATTTTGTTTTTTATATAAAAAAAAACTGATTTTTCCATTTTAATTAAAAAAAATTATGTTTGGTTGTCAAGGTTAGTCGACCGTTAAAGTTAACAGGTTGACTTGATGACAGAGGGTGATTATGTTAATTTAGGATATCATTTTGAAATCTTACTTGATTTAACAAATTAACGGTAAGTTAGTGCAATTAACCGGGAATTTAACAAGTAGCCTGTGATTAAAGACTCGAAAGAAGTTTCCAGTTTCCACCAAGATTCGAATCTTGGTATTGTAAACATTGTCTCACCTTTGTTCATAGAATTTGCATAGTGAGGGGTCTCGTGTGGGGTGTCCCTTCTCCTGCATGTATAATTCTGGCCGTGCTTTAAACCCAATTGGTTTCTGATTGCAGTTCAGAAAAAAAAAAAAAAAAGATATAATTATATTCTTAAATTCTACTAGCCAGTAGCATAATTTTTTTTAAACAGTTTTTAGATCATGAAACAAACATTTCCGTTGATGTTAATAAGCTTTAATTTCTAGTGGATATTGCATCATTGGGATGATGATCGATGCTTGAAGATATTGAAGAACTGCTATGATGCACTATCGGATGCTGGGAAAGTGATAGTGGTGGAATCAATAGTGTCAGATCTCCCCGAGACAGACGTTGTAAGCCAAAATATATGTAGACTTGACATGAGCATCTTTACTACAGTTCCTGGAGCAAAGGAGAGGACCAAGGAGGAGTTTCAGGCCCTGGCAGCAGCTGCTGGATTTTCATCACTGAAAATTGTCTGTCGTGTTTACTGCTACTGGGTGTTTGAGCTCCATAAATAGATTTAGTGCGGATTTCCTAGGTAGAGTACAGTTCCGGATTGAATATTGTTACTTGTTAATGAGACTTTGCATGTTTATGTACTTATACAACTTGGAAATTAATTTTTGTGTTTTCTTAATGGTAGATTTTTTAATTATAAAATTATGGTAAGATTTTAAAAGCTAAAAGTATGGTAGAAATTTATCAAATGCAACATCAATTTCTATAAAATCAAAGGGTGTGACAGATTTGTGACTGCATCATGACTCCCTCACAAATGCGGGATGTTCTAGCACTATTCATAGTGGGCATAACAAAGGTATTGGGAAAAAATTGAAAAACAATAAAATAAATTACATGCTAACTTTAATTTGGATGTCAGAGGCTTGCAATTTCCTAAAAACAATAATTTCACTAATCTCGGTGTTTGAAGTTATACGTATGACTGTCCCCACCGTAGCAAATTATGGTTTTTTTAACAAAATATTTTGTTATAAATTTACGATTCATCTCTACAATTATAATTAGAGTCACGACCACTCACGCTCCATACTAGTTTAATCAAATAGATACAATTAGTATTTCGTGACTATATTTTTGTTATTAATTCTATCAATATTATATTTGGTTGAAATCGGCCTCCAAATGGAGGTCGAACTAACCTCCAATTAGAAAAATTCAGTTTTATCTAATAAATCTAAAAAATTATAAATATCTCTAATAAATCTCGAAAACTACTTATTAAGTCTTAAAAACATAAAAAGCGTGAGATTTATTTTTATAAGCATATTTTAGGGGTATTTTTATAAGTTATATACTTTAGACGCTATTAAAACATAATTATTAAGTTGGTCTTAAAATTCACTATTTAAAAAGTGCTATTAGATTTTCGAACCCTAAAATTGAATATCGCAAATTTTCTTGCATTAGTTGTTGATCGCTTAATAGTTGTATGTGATCACTTGGGAGTTGATTTGATCGTGCCAAAAAGGGTTCTCATATATTGTCACTTTCTAGTGCGGGATTTCGTACGAATTTTTCGTGTGAGATCAAGATTTATCACATGTGATAAATTGTGCAAATGTTTTTATACGGTATATCATATGTGATAAACCTTGATCCCGCACTTGATAATAATTAATATATATATATATTATGGGAGAAGTTGCATGTGCAAACAATTTTATTTGCAACCTGTCTGTATCAAGATAAAATTTAATGAATTTTCATAAGATACTTTAGAGGTATAATAAAAATATGGAGTATAAATATAAAAATGGAAAGAAAAATAACTTTTGGACAAAAAAAAATTTCAAGATTTTTCTCCGACCATTACTCATTAATTAAAAACCATATAAAAAATCTCATCAGAATTGACGCAATGTAAAAATAACTAGACCGACGTCTAAGTTATATTGAAACTGGAATCTACCAGAAAGAAAATAAGAAACAAGTCAGAATTTTTATTGAATAATGAACTGATGAGCCTTTTGGCTTACAAGGCTATTTAAAATGAAAACCCTAACCCGAATCCTTGTTGGACAAGAAACGGGATTACATACCAAAAGCTGTCATAAATAGCGAAACTGCCAAAAATAACAAAATCACAAAAGTTACGGAAATAAAATATATTAACGACCATAAACAAGCAGGAATTAACGGCAGCTGATTCTGGCTTGTCAAAGTAAACTTATGATTAAAATGGAAATTTCCCAAAAAGGAAATAACTATGATTTCGGGGCCTAAATAATGGAATGTGGCCGAAAAAGGTCGTGCCACAACACTAAAGGTGTTGATTTCAGAAGATTTCGTCGATTCCCTTCAATTAAAGTCATTTATTCTTGAATTTATGATGGTCCCACAAAGCCATGTAGGACTCAGTCACTTGTTCTACATCAAGAATTCATAAAATTATATAAAGATTTCATTATGGTGTGGATGAGTTTGGATATATATTTTAAAGTATTACACCATTACGTAAATTTTAACCAATGGATAGGGCTCGAACCTAGTACAGGTGTGAGAGGTTTATCACCAGACCAATCATATATCGTCTAGGGAATCTCTCTATATATTCAAGATATCAAATTACACAAAATTTAAAAATATATATGTGTATGTATGTATTAATTGATATTTAGCATTAGATAGATCATGTTCACATGTGTCCTAAAAACAATTGTTTAACTGCGTAAAATGGCGAATGCTGGAGATACATGGAAAGAAATTGCATTTATATCTGTACTAGGCATATCAATATTTTGAGGCATTGATTGACTAAAAAAGCTAGCTACGTCTAGGCTGCTATAGTTAATAACTTAATACAAGTTTAATATGGCCTTGTACAACTACTTATAGTAGCTGTGTTTTTAACCTTGCGGTCCTTTCTACTAAATGTCTAAAAGAATGTATCAGTCTATATAATCCCATTCGATCCCATTCTTTCATCCACATCGCAATCTGTCGGTTTCTCTACGGATTAGCAATTTAAATCATCATATCAATGGCTATTACATCAAATTTCAATTCTTGGATGATTTTTGGTCTTACATTAGCAATGACTGTTGCTCCACTGGCTGAGGCTAGAGCTTTCTTCGTGTTCGGTGATTCACTTGTTGATAGTGGCAACAACAATTACTTAGCAACGACTGCTCGTGCTGATGCTCCCCCATATGGGATTGATTATCCCACTCGTCGACCCACCGGACGTTTTTCTAATGGCCTCAACATTCCTGATATCATCAGTAAATTCTGATTTGTTATTGCCAATATTACAATTTTTTTTTTGTAAATATGCTTGATTACTTGGTCTCTAAACATGTAATTTTTTTTTTTAGGTGAGCAAATCGGCCAATCACAACCTCCATAGCCATACTTGAGTCCTGTGCTAAAAGGGCACAAGCTTCTCAATGGTGCCAACTTTGCATCAGCCGGGATAGGAATTCTCAATGATACCGGAATTCAATTTGTAAGAACATTCATTGCCATAATCATTCTTCATATCAATAATCTCCAACTTATTAATATATATGGTATGATTATAATGTTAATGTTCTATTTACAGTTAAATATAATTAGAATGTTTAGGCAATTGGACTATTTTGAAGAATACCAACGTCGAGTGAGTAGTCTCATTGGAGCACAAAAAGCGGGTGAACTTGTAAACAAAGCACTTGTACTCATCACCGTGGGTGGAAATGACTTTGTGAATAACTACTACTTGGTTCCATTCTCTGCAAGATCTCGTCAATTTTCTTTACCAGACTATGTCAAGTATCTCATTTCTGAGTATCGAAAATTATTAATGGTAATTCGATCCCTTGTTAACTTTGCTGAAATGTTTGCTCTAATTAATTCGTACTTCATATATATAGAGCATTTTCTTCGTCCAATATATATGGTTGTCATCATTTTTCAGAGGCTTTACGAACTTGGAGCACGTCAGGTTCTTGTGACAGGAACCGGACCATTGGGTTGTCTTCCAGCGGAACTGGCTATGCGAAGTACAAACGGCGGATGCTCGGCAGAACTGCAAAGAGCTGTAGCATTGTACAACCCTCAACTGATGGAAATGATACAAGGATTGAACAGTGAAATTGGTGAAAACGTCTTCATTGCTGCAAACACTCAACAAATGCACATGGATTTCATCAGTGACCCTCAAGCTTATGGTATATATGCACACGGAAACAAAGTTTCTCTGAGTTTTGATGGTAATTAAAGATAGTAATTAACAAGGATGTTGTGTTTGATATGCAGGATTTACAACATCAAAGATAGCATGTTGTGGGCAGGGACCAAACAATGGGCTTGGTCTATGCACAGTTTTGTCGAATTTATGCCCTCACCGCGACCACTATGCATTCTGGGATCCATTCCATCCATCTGAAAAGGCAAACAAAATAATAGTTCAACAGATCATGAGTGGCTCTATCCAATACATGACCCCCATGAACCTCACCACCCTCTTGGCCAACCGATACAATTCACTCTTTGATCCTGTCAATGTCAAAGATTGAGCCATTTCTTCCTTTACAAAGTTTTAATTTGTTTAATTTATTTGTTTTTCTTGAATACTGTCTTGTTTCAAAGTGGTGTAATTCGAATAACTTATTATGAATGAGCAAATATTTATTGAATAGTTGAATTCTTCAGGAGTAATTTAGACAAAGATATTTGCTTTTCAATTTCAATATTATGAATAGAAGATGGAATTTGAGTCGGGTTCCTAAAACTCAAAACCTCATTGATGTAAGTGTTGGAGGTATTTCCTAAATAATATTTGATAAAGAAGTAAAAGATAAAGAAAAAGGAAAACGGTTTATAGACGTTTAAGAAGCAATTTTTTTTATAATGCTTGATACCATTTAACAAAACATTGAAACAATACTCTTTCGGTATATTTCATTAGTTGCTTAAGTTTGGACTACATGATCACACTCGTATTTAAATCACTTGTAAATACGAAGATGATTTCAAGATCTCGGTACTTAATGGTTAGTACGATTGCAAGAGATCGGGAATACTGATTATGCAGGTAAGCGCAATATGCCTTTAGGTAGGTCAACTTCGATCTGTTTTACTAGCTAGTGGATTTTTGGGTTGAACTGTTGAAGTAGTTAATGACGCTTCGTCCGGTCGTTTGAAATTTTCTTTTCTTCGTGTTTTATCTAGATTTTGCTGCCACCTAAACGGCTAAACGACAGTTAAACGTCTTAACCCTCCCATTTGCACTTCCATTTATTCCTAACAATTCTCTTTTCTTTTTCTTTTTCTTTTTTTTTTCACCTATTTTGAGCTTTCATTAATAGGTTGTTTTCTAAGACAAATAAATAAACCTGTTATAATAGAAATAATTATGGGTTGATTTGGACACTTTTTTTTAAGAGAAAAAAATAAGACTGCCCATTTTAATCAGTAAGTTCAAAAAATAACCAATAAGTACTTTATTCCTGACATGTAAATCTTTAGATGAAAGGATATAGCACACAGTAAGTGCAAATCACTTGATATATAATTTACGTTGATTTTTGGACTAATGTTTTGAATTTTATAGAATTATTCTTTCAACATATATATATATATATATATATATATATATATATATATTTGACGTCGATTTCTCGATGGTCAAGAAAGTCAACAGTGTTGGATTTGGTTATGGCCTGCTAAAAGAGAAAGATAAAGAGAATGCAATTGATATGTCGGTGACACGAGTTTACGTGGTAAAACTCCGATGATCGGAGAAATGTCCACGTGTGGTTGAATGATCAACCAAGTCAAATCCACTATTCAATAATCAGTTACACCACTCAATCTCTCTTGCCTCTCTCTTGCAGTGATTATTTTCTATTTTTTCCTCAGTATTCTATGTGCCGTTCTTCTCTTTTTTCATATCTCCCTTTTTTATAACGAGATTATGGGTTTATTTATATGTGCGTAGAACCCTAATTCTTGTTATACAAGTAAAGAAAAGTAATTGTATTTAATTAAAACCGGCTACTTATCAACGTCGTCTATGTCTTCTTCCATGTTTCTTAGATCTTACAGATCGAATATGAATCTTCATGGGACTCTGGTGGCAAAGTCCGTTTAGGACTTATTTCCTTATCGGTGTGCAGTCTTCTAGAATAATAGAGTTGTTGCTTTATTTGGATTTACTTCCTGTATGGTGTTTTATCCTTCTAGAAACTTTATAAGAAAAAATGACAATGAGTTTCGAACCCCATAACAATCACAAGTTTCATTTTTAATTCTTCAAAATTCTCTCAATTTTAAAGTTATAACATGACAATAGAATCCAGAACATATAATGACATATATATATATATATATACATTCATGCAATTTCAAATGAAAAATAACAAGTGTGTGGTGTTATGCTATTATCGAATTGTGAAGCATTCAAAACGTGAAAGACAATTTCTAAACATGGCATTTCTACCATACTACAGTCCCAATCATGCTCTGATACCAATGTAAATTAATACGGTATAATTAAAACAAATTCGAATTACCGTTTACTATCGAGAAACCGAATTCCAGCGGAAGGAACACCTGGAACTGTATCATCGGTCGGAGGACGATAACATGATTGGAAAGTCCCCTCCGATCACAATGCAATTTACCCACACGTTGATATTGGATGGGAGAAAATTCTACAGATTTTCTCCACATCTCTTATGTATTCTCTGTATTTTGTGTTCTCTGTTGAACACATGCACACATGCATTATTGCATGCAATACTCTCTTGCATACACACATGCATTTGCATTGCACAGCACACACACAAGCTTTGCATTGTACCGATAATGCTTTCCCATACACATAATACATGTTCACTGCACTGTGTATTATCTATATTCTCTCTTTTTCATGCAGTACACGTTAATTAAAAGAAGATAGCTCTTGAGTTTTTTACTCAGATTTCAGCTTACCGCAGACGTTGTAAGTGGGATTTTTCTTGTTGCTTTCACTTTGTTGCTTTTCACTGTGCCTTTTTAACTCATCCTTTTTTTTAATTCAGTTTATGATATGGATGTCGTCTGTGACACCCAAGCTCGCCATGTGATAAAAATTTTTCAGGAGAATCGTAAAGAGACTTCTCGTCAAAACGAATAAGGGATTGCTTCGCCTGATGATGAATCAGATAAAGATTCCAAGGAGGCGGATGAGCAGGTTCTTGAATATAATCCTGAAGAGGTCATTCAGCCGACCGCAGGGGAATCAAGCTGTCTTAGAGGCCCTATAGGGCTTGATAGTGACCAAAGGGTGTTTACGGATAAAGGAAGGCAGGCAGGTGAAATTTCTGACGGGTGGTGTAATTTCTGACGATCCCAATTCGATAGGTGAAAGATGTAGAAATCCTTGTGCTGAACAGGTTGGCCCTCTCTATAATCTTTTTGAATCCATTAGAGATATCACAGAGGATCAGGTAGATCCTGCAGCTGACATCGGATTCCACTATACTCGAGCTGAGAAGAGGAAGGCAATTGATTCTCCAATTTGAACTCTTCTAAAAATTCCCCGAGTGGTTTTGTTCACCGAGTCGAGCGAGGAAGATGTTGACACTTGGAGTTCCCCGAGGGTAAAAACAGAGACACCTTTGGGAAGAGAGGAACCTCCAAAAAATTTAAACAGAGAAGATTCTTTACCTCCTGAAGTTGAGGATGCATGAATGGGATCCTTAGGAAACCCTACGCGTCCCACCCCCCAGGATATACTAAGAACAATGTCATCCGGTCTGGCTTTTATTTGTGACGACCATTGGAGTCGCTTCAGGATTGGTTCTTCTAAGGAGCATCTTCACAACATTTTTAATAGTGCGACTTACGTAAGTCTTCTGTCCCGAACTTCGCCTTAATACACCTTAATTCTGCTTTTTAACATACTTCTCTGCAGGTGGTTGCTAAGTTTGCTGAGTTTATTCAGACGTCAACCAGATCGGGCATTTTGATGCTCAGTTAAAGGAGAGTGAGGATAGCCGTGCTCGGATTGAGACAGCCTATCAAAAGGAGGCGAGTTCTGCCCAGGAGCTTGTCGATCGTTGTTTGGCGAGACGGATGGAAGCAGAGGATAGGACCTCTGTTGCGGAACAGAGAGCTAAATCTTTGGAAAAATTGCTCTCTGCTGCCTAAGAGTTAATGCTTCGTGCCGAGAAAGTTATCTAAATGCTCTATCTAATGGTACCATGATCGCAGAGAAAAAAAAATGACAATGAGTTTCGAACCCCATAACAGTCAAGGGTTTCGTTTTTAATTCTACAAAATTCTCTCAATTTTGAAGTTATAACATGGCAATAAAATTCAGAACATATAATGACATATATGTATACATTCATGCCATTTCAAACAAAAAATAACAAGTGTGTGGTGTTATGCCATTATCGAATTGTGAATCATTCAAAACATGAAAGACAATTCCTAAACATGACATTTCTACCCGAATACAGTCCCAATAATGCTCTAATACCAATGTCAATTAATACTATATAATTAAAACGAATTCGGATTACCGTTTATCATCGAAAAATTGAATTCCAGCGGAAGCGGGATCGAACACCTGGAACTGTATCATCGGTCGGAGGACGATCACTCGATTGGAAGTCCCCTCTGATCACAATGCAATTTACCCACGCTTTGATATTGGATGGGAGAAAATTCTAAAGATTTTCTCCGCATCTCTTGTGTTTTTATTCTCTGTATTGTGTGTTCTCTGTTGAACACATGCACACATGCATTATTGCATGCAATACTGTACTGCACACATACATGCCTTTGTATTGCACAGTACACACACAAGATTTGCATTGTACAGACAATGCTTTCCCATACACATAAATAATACACGTTCACTGCACTATGTATTATCTATATTCTCTCTTTTTCATGCAATACACGTTATATATATATATATATATATATATATATATATATATATATATATATATGTATATATATATATATTACAAACTGGTCAAGCAGTTATATTGTTTGGTACATGGGCTTTGCATGTATTGGGCTAGGTTGCTTGGGCTTGGTGTACATGGAATTTGGGCTCTCCATGTATGTTTGTGATCTTGGTCCACTTGTGTGTATAATGGGTCTCTAGCCCATACCCAAATATGCCAACATCTCCCACTCGCACAAGTGGGGCCAACACAGTTAAGTTACCACAAGCCCATCATAGGTGCAACCTTATTAATCAACATCTGCCACTCCCCAAATGACGTAAGATGTGATATATACAGATGAGCCTTCAAAACATTTAAACACAAGTATTATTATCATTATCGAAGGTGTTCATATGGGTAAATGCATCGTGTGATCTATAAACAATCAATAATATATATATAAAAGGGAGCTAACAATCTCAAATGTAAATTCTCTATTTACAGGAGATAATATTGTTCATTATTGTATCCTAGATTTAATTTATAATTTTTATCAGTCTAAAGCGTACTTAATCCCTCAAAAGCTATGCTCGACTTTACCACATTTCATGTATTCACAATTGTAACAAATACAATTAGTCGACCAGTGAATACATAAGTCAGATAAAAATTCATTAAATCTTCCCATTTCATCTATATCCCTCCGTATCCAAAACAACTATTACCCTAGATGTGCCCCATAGGCTGAATTATCATAGCCATAGAAATAACACGCTAAATGTCTGTCACTTTAAGATAAAGTGAATGGTCATAAAGACACTATTTGAAGTTAACGTAAAACTTCAATAGAACTTACACAATGAGGAAGCAGGGATTCATTCTCTCATTTTCCATATCGGTCACAAATAGCACACGTGTTACAGTGAATTTTATTCTAAATAATAATGCATATGTCTTTATATTATTCACTGTACAGATCTTAGTCTAGTCACAATTCTCGTGACTAACCTGAGTTCATAGAAGCTCGCCACTCTCTGGAGCCACATTAAGATCTCAAATCTGGCTTGAATAAGGTAATAATGATAGTGGGGTCTATTATGATCGGTTCTAAAATATATTAGTATATTTATTGTGAACCTCATTTTGAAAAAATCAAGGAGACATATTGATATATGCTAGCTCCGTGAGAATATATCCTACATATTCTCTAATATATATGTGTCTCATCTCAGCTTGTTATCTCAGCAACTGAGGCAACCGCACGTGTAAGAATGTTGGTCTCAACCTGACGACATATTTCTAATATATTATGTGTGTAACTATACTAGCATTATCGGTAAATTTCCTTACTATTAAAATTATATCATAATCCTCTCAATCTATGATTATATTGGTATACATTTACCAAGCTTGTAGCATAATTTCTATTGGGCCTTGTACATATCACAATGTACACTAATTAGTCAGTCGTACTTTCAAGGTATGTCATAATCCTCTTGACAACATCTCAATGTTGTAATCAATGATTATATTTGTGTCCACTCACCAATACTACGACGTAACTAATGATAGACTTTGTACAAATAACAATGTACATGAGACTCTATATGGTACTAACATGAGAAACTTGTAATTAATAACTTGATCTTTTAGAGTTTCAAGGTACACATTGAGACTAAGAGTTTATAATTCACAATAGAAGTATCTATGAGCCTATAATTGCTCATTTTGAATCAACTATTACTCCTAATATATATAAGCCACATTGCTCATATAAAATCTCAAAGAAATTTGAGAATTACCATTTCATTATGGTTTTACAAACTCTTCATTATTTCTAGCCAAGACATAGTCCACACATATAGATAATATAAAAATTATCCATAATCTATTTAGTATACTTACCATGGCTATCTTTAGTCATCATTAATCTGTAGGACATTACAACTTGATGAAATAAAAGATACCACTTTCTAGAGGATTGTTTCAAACCATACATTACGTAAGCACACTTATGCGCTCTTGATCTTTTGAAACGAAAAATTTACAGGCAACTCCATGTAAATCACTTCCTCTAGTTCTTTATCGAGAAGTACAATCATTACACCCATCTGATGTAGTTTTAGGTTCAAATATGTGACTAGTGCCAGAATAAGGCGTATAGAAGAAAACTTTACCTCCAAAGATTAAGTTTCTTCATTTGCGATTAATCGCGTCTTATACCTCTCATTAGTATTTTCCACCTTACATATGATATATATGGAATCCATAAGTTCATAACAGTCTAATGACCAGGCAGTAAGTAAATCAAGTCTCGGACATGATCACTTTTCTATACACTATCTCCCCTTCCATTGCTTTCATATATATATCCACTTAGTAGATATAAGTGATAGCTCAATTTTAAAATCTTTGGCTCATCATTGTCAAGCAAAGTAATCATCAAAACTTCCATTTCAGTCTCCGAAAGATGAAATGGGATAATTTGGTGATTTTTTCAACGAGTTGGTAAATTATTACATTGACTGATTTAACAGTTGTTTCACTCCCACTGGGGATGAAAAATCCATGAGGATTTCTACTCCCACTAGGGTGTAGATTTCCACTTCCACTTCCACTCCCACTAGGGTGTAGATTTCCATTCCCACTTAAACTCCCACTAGGGATGAAAGATACGTTTAGAATTCCACTCCCACTAGGGATGAAGGATCAAGTTAAATTTTAATTTACCGCCACTCGTATATTAACACAGATCATCTAATCCTAAAAATTAGATATCTATATTAAATTAACTTCTACCAAGAAATTCATTCTCTAATAATAACATATTGTGATTTAAATTCATTCACACTTCTGTCTAATTATACACCATCGTTTATTTAATCCTTTTGAATGCAGAGAGTATCAAACAAAGATACAACTTCTCTTCTTGCATCCAATTTCTCATTTCTATGAGATTGATTATAAAAATAATCTACATACCTCCAGGGTTGTAGATTAGTCAGACCAGGCTACCTACCTATCCCGAATTCATATGGTGTAGAAGTGTTTGATCAAATGGAACAGGATTAAGAAAGTAGGTTGCAATTATCATATCTTCTAGTAAGATACTAAATAATTCACATGCACCATTACATATTTAACATTTTCCAACAGTATTTAATTCCTTCTTTCCGCTACACAATTTGTTGCGAAATCTTAGGAATAAATAAATATCTTTCTATATCTTTCTTACTAAACAATTCCTTGAACCGTTCAGAAAGATATTTACATACTCAGTTTATTCTTTAAACTCAAAAATTTATCGTCTAATATGATTATCAACCAAACAATCTGAATGCAATCCAATGCTTTCGATTTATGATAGATAAAATAGATATGACCGAGATGTCTAAATATATTAATGAATGTAACTAGATATGAAATTTCAACCTAGTCTTTACACTCATTCAATCACAAATGTAATTATGAATTAGATGCAATGGAATTCTTGATCTAGTTCCTTATTAAATGGTTTTCTAATTGTTTTTCTTGCTAGATAATTTGCATGACCTTTAAGATGAATAAGTTCAATTAGTCCTCTTTGACTAATATACTCATTCTATCTAGTCAACATGACTTAATCTAGCATGCCAAAATATTAGCATCATTACCATTGTAATGATTGAAAAACAAACCAAATTATAAGTGTCTCTACTGACGTATAATTCTACAAAACCATTAAACTTTCAAGTACCATATGAATATAATTTGTTAAAAAAAAAATTCATATAACCATCATGATCATTAATGATAACCCGAATCAATAAGGATAACCACGGACATTAAAACCCAGTTAGATCTCAAGTATATATTAGAACATTATGGAGTATAAATTTAAGCTACCATGCAAACCCAGTTTGTAGGTACTTAACTCCAAAATTGTTCTAACACATATAAATCTTGTCTCTAATAATCTAACTTTACTCAACGGATGCTTTACAGTTTTCTGTTGGATGGTATATATTTGCTTATCTACTGTCCACAAAAGACGAGATACTAAAGAAAATACCTAGCCAGAAACTTAAGCATAACTTAACAAATTCTTGAGTTTGGATTTTTCTCTTTTCGACTCAACGCATTTATGAGTGAAAAAGACTCAGCTTGTCACAACCGCAACAAGTTATTTTAGTTTTGCCCTTCCTCAATTCGTTATCCCTTAACTTCTTGCATATTCTGATCTAAGCTTAAGTGGTTATGACTATATTCTCTTCTCCTTTTGGAAATAACTATTTCCACTAATATGCTCAGAACTAAAAGTTTTGTGCAAATTGGAATCTTTCATATAAAATTGGCTAGAAGCCTAAGCCGCCTTTAGGCGCTCATCTTCTACTACCAAAATGACGCAATCGAAACATGTCATATTAATTTTATATATTCCAACTATCAAAAGAGATCAGATCGTTTAATCGGTGTATCATGTTTTATATTCCTATTGGAGATGGCCACTAATTTTGACGGTTCTTATAAGTAATCAAACCTTAATACCGTACCTACTAAAATTTTAGAACTGAAAATACTACAAAAAAATTCCCTTCAAGCCAAACTCTGAAAGGTAAACCACTTTACTTAAATCCTATTGTACTTGTAAAACATACATATGAAATTACTATTTAACTTACTCTGCAACATTATGCGAGTAATTTAACTTCTGGCTTGATATGCCTTCACATCTTATATGTCGAGCAATAAGTACCATGTCAAAGTTCAATCATGATTCATGTTATAGTCTTAAGAGCTTCTTACTCTTAAAATACACTAAACATTATTGTATCTCTATTCCTTAGATTACAAGATTTAGTTTATCGCAATCAAATTGACCACAATATTATAGATATACAATCTATATTTTATGCTAATCTATGTAGAGACATACTATCTACTATGCAAGCATATTAATTTTCAAAAATACACACATTTAATTTTGATGCTAACACTGACCGAACAAATGATGAAACAATTTAAGGAACAGAATCGAAAAATCGTCAAAGCGTCTAATTACCATCCGTTTCAAAAAATTTAATCATCATTAATTTAGTACTTTACGTAAAATTCTAATTTTATTATTGTACTCAACAATTTAGAATTCCCAAAACAAGTAATCATATAAATAAAGAAGAATACAATGCATAAGTCCCAAAAAAATATTTTATAGGACAAACCGTTTTTACTACAAAGTAAATAGACCAAAATTATTTACTATAGAACGGTTTATTGAAACCACAGTATTTTCTCAAAATACGTGACTTTGGATGCTATTCATTCTATACGTTTTATATTTATATCGAACATCACTGAGAAAGACTCTCTAAGTCTTCACAACTCATCTAATTGTCAATTTCCCAAGAATTTTGATCATATTTCGCTTGTACAATAACTCATGTGCCTAGCACTATGAATATTCATTGCGGATGTCGTAGATCGCCTCACATTCCCAAGAATGTAACGCTCCTCTATGATTTCTAGTTCACACGCTATATGACCAAAATACATCGTGGTACCTTACTCTAGCTTTTCTAACCTTATAGATCTATTAACTCTTCGGATAATTTCATTAAAAGACTATCTACTGCATCTCTCCACATAAAAACACGAGTCATTGACTACAAATATATATCAATAATAAGATTCATGAAATCTTCTCCATTAAGACATATGAGGTAATGCAGATTTATTCTAAAAAAAATCCCAGTCATTTTGAAAAATTTGTCTTTTAATGATCTTGTACATAGGAAATGTACATTCTAATAAAATTTCTTTTTCCCAATTGCATAATTAATTAGACGGAGAATTCTGAACGAAGGCTATTCAACATATATAGCTCCCACTGAAGCTAAATTTCGGTGGTCAAATTTTTCAATGGAAAATCCCATAACCTTTAGAAAACAGTGTTAAAATTCCTGCTAGAAAAACCCATGGTGGTCGAAAATGCCATCGGAAACCATCTTTAAAATCCGCATCGGAAACTGTTACTAAACCATAACCAGAAACCGTCATCGAAAATCATACAGGAAACTGTCATTGAAATCCACACCAAAAATTTGTCACTTGAATCCGTCTTATTAAAAGAAATCACATTCGGAATTTATAGGGCATTAATTCAGCTCACATTAGAGTGAAACAAATCAATGGAATTTATAAATAACTAAATAGGAAATTAAAAGGGTTTTTTTTTTTAATTTTCTTCGCCGGAAAACTGCCTTTGGTCGTTGGAAAACAACTTATGGTCGGCGGGAAACCGCCTTTAATCGTGGAAAACCAATTATTGGACGTTGGTAAATCGCCGGAAAAAATCTCTGGCCACCGGAAACGTCACCGGGAAACTTGTCGGTCCGAGTACCATAATCGAAACTTGTCCGGTCGGTGATGATGTGGCAACCAGTTACTGTTCCGGACGTTGAAACCGTCGTCGATAATTTTCACGGTTGCTGATAACCGTCAATGGTTTCTTTCACACCTATCGACGCCAAGTGTCAGATTGAGAATGGCCCACTTGTCACAAAAAAAAAAAAATTGCCACATGTCATCTTCTGATGTGTCCACGTGTCAACACCAAAACCACTTATGTATGGTATGCCAACGCCTACTCGCGCCAGAGGAGAGTGAGACGCACTCTCCGTCTCCCCAGATGTTTCTGATCATGAGACCACCACCGTCCGACTCTCCGTCTCCCCAGATGTTTCCTATCATGAGACCACCACCGTCTGACTCCAAATTTAATTTTATTTCCATTTATGCCCTTAATTACGACGTTTGGGTTAGGGGTGAAACACACTCTACGCTAATAAGTGTGTGAAACATGTTCTTCATGTTCTTCACCCTCATTCAACCTCAAACAATTTTCTAGAATTTAATCCTGTACATGAAATTTCCAATCATTTTTCTCCCTCATTTCTAATCCAAATTATGCAAATGACCAATGGTTGGAAAGCTATCGAAAGGCTCTATCTAATGGTACTATGATCGCAGAGAAAAAAAAATGACAATGAGTTTTGAACCCCATAACAGTCACGGGTTTCATTTTTAATTCTTTAAAATTCTCTCAATTTTGAAGTTATATCATGGCAATAAAATCCATAACATATAATGACATATATATATATATGTATATATATATATATGTATATATATATATTCATGCCATTTCAAATGAAAAATAACAAGTGTGTGGTGTTATACCATTATCGAATTGTGAAGCAATCAAAACGTGAAAGACAATTCTTAAACATGACATTTCTACCGGAATATAGTCTCAATCATGCTCTGATACCAATGTAAATTAATACGGTATAATTAAAACAAATTTAGATTACCGTTCACTATCGAAAAACTGAATTTCAGCGGAAGCGGGATCGAACACCTGGAATTGTATCACCGGTAGGAGGGACGATCACACGATTGGAAAGTCCCCTCTAATCACAATGAAATTTACCCACACTTTGATATTGGATGGGAGAAAATTCTACAGATTTTCTCCACATCTCTTGTGTTTTTATTCACTGTATTTTGTGTTCTCAGTTGAACACATGCACACATGCATTATTGCATGCAATACTCTCTTGCACAAACACATACCTTTGCATTGCACAACACACACACAAGCTTTGCATTGTACATACAATGATTTCCCATACACATACATAATACACGTTCATTGCACTGCGTATTATCTATATTCTCTCTTTTTCATGCGGTACACGTTATTTTATATATATTTATATATATATATATATATATATTTGTAAACTGCTCAAGCAGTTATATTGTTTGGTTACATGCGCTTTCCATGTATTGGGCTAGGTTGTTTGGTCTTGGTGTACGTGGATTTTGGAATCCCCAGATATGTTTGAGATCTTTGTCCACTTGGGTGTATAATAGGTCTCCAACCCATACCCAAATATGTCAATATTGTCTCAGTTGTCTTGCAAAATAAATATAAGAATATTGTGTCTTTAATTAATTCAGGCTCCACTTAAAAGAATCAGTATTAGATGGAGGCTTGCCGTTTTGTGAAGGCACATGGAATGCAAGGATTTGAATGTGCAACCATTGATGGTAGAATGAACAAGCTTTTCAATGAAATAATGTACAATCAAACTGCTTTTGTCATGATCAAAATTCTTGAAATCTACAAGGGATTTGAAGGGCTAAACCAGGTGGTGGACATTGGCGGTGGTTTAGGTTCAAATCTTAGCTTTATAGTCTCCAAGTACCCTCATATTAAGGCTATATATTTTGACTTCCCTAATGTTATTCAAGATGCTCCCTCTTGTCCAGGTAATTGTCAAAATGATTATATATTCAATTGATTATATATATATTCAATTGAAATTAGTTAATGCACTTTCTTAAGAAAAAAAATTGAAGATGTCTTGATCTTTTTCTATTTGTTACTTTTTAACTTTAGGTGTGGAAAATGTTGGAGGAGATATGTTTGTTGAAATTCCAACAGGACAAGCTATTTTCATGAAGGTTAGTACAAAAATATAACTTATCCTCAAAGAGACGAAAAGATTTATGCACTTGTGCTCTGATACTATATGTGGTTTTAGAGTTTGTTTGTTTGGGTTTATGAAAACCTCTATTTGTAAAATATTTAGTTGTAGTAAATAAAAAAAAGAATTATATTTTTTTAGTTGGTAGACTATTATTTTATATATATATATATATATATATATATATATATATATATATAAATATATACTTGGAGAAGTTCCTTCCCATAAACTTTTGACTAGTAGAGAATTAAGCTCTATTAGCATATACTAAATTTAAAAGAGACAATCTCAAACAATTCTAAAAAACAGAAGTAAAGGTTTGTAGAGATTTTAAGGTAATAGAAAGTTCAACCAAATAAGCGTATAATTTCAATCTTATTATTCAAATAACTAAGGAATTTAAGGGTTTATTGCATTGACTTACCCTTATCTTTTTGAATCTAACTAGATTTCAAAAAGATGTCCTAACACATAAACAATTTGCCATTAAGTTAATCTGTAACCTTTTACGGTTACGGTCGTCAAACATTGACCTATAGATATTCATATACACCAAGGTCACATTATCACAAATATGAAATGCTTTTTTATTTGAAAGATATTTGAAAATAAAAATTTAAAAATAAAAAGATAATATATCGGCAACCTAAAAAACACCCTCAATTTACGGAGGAGTCTCCTCTATGAACTGTAGAAGATCGATCTCTGAGATCGGGGAAAATCTCTTCCGGTAAGTAGAAGATCGTCAAAAATATCTTGTTTCCTTCAACGGTGGAGCTCCACTATAGGTAGATTATTTTGTTTTATATAAAAAAAAAATGATTTTTCCATTTTAATTAAAAAAAGTTATGTTTGATTGTCAGGATTAGTCGACCGTTAAAATTAACAGATTGACTTGATGATAGAGGGTGTTTATGTTAATTTAGGATATAATTTTGAAATCTTACTTGATTTAACATATTAATGGTAAGTTAGTGCAATTAATTGGGAATTTAATCAAGACCCAAGTAGCCTGTGATTGAAGACTCGAAAGAAGTTTCCAGTTTCCACCAAGTTTCGAATCTTGTTATTGTAAACATTGTCTCACCTTTGTTCATAGAATTTGCATAGTGAGGGGTCTCGTGTGGGTGTCCCTTCTCCTGCATGTATAATTCTAATTGGTTTCAGATTTCAGTTCAGAAACGAAAAAAGAAAAAGATATAATTATATTCTTAAATTCTACTAGCCAGTAACATAATATTTTTTAAACAGTTTTTGGATCATGAAACAAACATTTCCATTGATGTTAATAAGCTTTAATATCTAGTGGATATTGCATCATTGGGATGATGATCGATGCTTGAAGATATTGTAGAACTGCTATGATGCACTATCGGATGCTGGGAAAGTGATAGTGGTGGAATCAATAGTGTCAGATCTCCCCGAGACAGTTGTAAGCCAAAATATATGTAGACTTGACATGAGCATCTTACTACAGTTCCTGGAGCAAAGGAGAGGACCAAGGAGGAGTTTCGGGCCCTGGCAGCAGCTGCTGGATTTTCATCACTGAAAATTGTCTGTCGTGTTTACTGCTACTGGGTGTTTGAGCTCCATAAATAGATTTAGTGCGGATTTCCTAGGTAAAGTACAGTTCTGGATTGAATATTGTTACTTGTTAATGAGACTTTGCATGTTTATGTACTTATAAAAATTGGAAATTAATTTTTGTGTTTTCTTAATGGTAGATTTGTTAATTATAAAATTATGGTAAGATTTTAAAAGCTAAAAGTATGGCAGAAATTTATCAAATGCAACATCAATTTCTATAAAATCAAAGGGTGTGACAGATTTGTGACTGCATCATGACTCCCTCACAACTGCGGGATGTTCTAGCACTATTCAGCGTGGGCATAACAAAGGTATTGGGGAAAAATACAGAAACCAAGAAAAATTTGAAAAACAATAAAATAAATTACGTGCTAACTTTAATTTGGAAGACAGAGGCTGGCAATTTCCTAAAAACAATAATTTCACTCATCTCGGTGTTTGGTGTTTGAAGTTCTACGTATCATTGTCCCCATTGTAACAAATTATGGTTTTTTTAATAAAATATTTTGTTAAAAATTTACGATTGATCTCTACAATTATAAATAGAGTCAGGACCACTCACGCTCAGTACTAGTTTAATCAAAGAGATGCCGATTAGTATTTCATGACTATATTTTTGTTATTAATTCTTCAATATTATACTTTGTTGAAATCGGCCTCCAAATGGAGGTCGAACTAACCTCCAACTTCGACCACCGTCGGAGGTCAAAATCTTTTTTAGAAAATTTCAATTTTATTTAATAAATATAAAAAATTATAAATAGATCTAATAAATCTCGGAAAAAACTTATTAAGTCTTAAAAAAAAACAAAAATGTGAGACTTATTTTTAAGTATGTTTTTAGGGGTATTTTTATATGTTACATACTTTAGACGTTATTAAAACATAAATTATTAGGTTGGTTTTAAAATTCACTATTTAAAAAGTGTTATTAAATTTTCGAACC